>OY728133.1:374909961-375534961 GCA_963277665.1 Viscum album
CTATTAGGGGGTCCAGGTGGTGTCCAGGGGTAGGGGGACTAGCAGGGGACTGGAAGGGTGCTTGGCAGGGTGCAGGGGGGGACAGGTAGGGGGCAGGGGGACTAGCAGAGCCTCTTTATCTTACTATGGCCTTTTCTTTTTTTTAATTACTGAATCCAACATTTTTAATTCAGGTTTTATTACTTATTTCTCTCATTTATATCTTTGTTTAATTTTTATACATTTAATTCATTTCTACTTGTTATTGAAATATTTCCATTCAGGGGGGCGGGGTGTCCGGCAGGGGGCTGGGGTTGGGGGCTGGTGGGGGGGGGGGGCTGGTGCAGCTGGGGGCTAGGGTTGGGCAGGGGGCTGGTGGGGGGAAGGGGGCTGGGGGGTAGGGGGTTGGGGGGGCTGGTGGGGGGCTGGGGGGGCTGGTGGGGGGGGCAGGGGGGTGGGGCTGGGGGGGTGGGGCTGGTGCAGCTGGGGGCTGGGGTTGGGGGCTGGTGCAGGTGGGCTGCGGGGGGGGGGGGGACTGATGCTGGTGGGATGGGGGGTGGCAGGGGGCTGGGGGGGGGACTGGTGCAGCTGGGGGCTGGGGTTGGGCAGGGGGCTGGTGGGGGGCTGGGGGTGGTGGGGGCTGGGGTGGGGGGTGCTGGTGCAGCTGGGGGCTGGGGTTGGGGGCTAGTGCAGGTGGGCTGCGGGGGGGGGGGGGGGGGGGGGCTGGGGGCTGGGGTTGGGGGCTGGTGGGGGGCTGGGGGCTGGGGTTGGGGGCTGGTGGGGGAGGGGATGTCCCGCAGGGGGGGAGGGGTGTCCAGCAGGGGGGGAGGGCTGTCCAGCAGGGGGGAGGGTGTCCAGCAGGGGGCGGGGCTGTCACGCCGCGGTCACGCAGTGATTTGGCCCTGCTCCAGGACGACACCCTGCAGCGGTTACTCCTCTAGGACGACACCCTGCGGCGGTCACGCTGCGGTCACGCCGCGGTCACGCGCGGTCACGTTGCGGTCACGCCGTGATTTGGCCTTACTTCAGGACGACACTCTATGGCGGTTACTCCTCCAGGACGACACCCTGCGGCGGTCACGCTGCGGTCACGCCGCGGTCATGCCGCGGTCACGCGCTGTGATTTGGACCTGCTCCAGGACGACACCCTGCAGTGGTACTCCTCCAGGACGACACCCTGCGGCGGCCACGCCGCGGTCACGCCACGGTCACGCTGCGGTCACGCCGTGATTTGGCCCTGCTCCATGACGACACCCTGCGGCGGTTACTCCTCCAGGATGACACCCTACGGCGGTCACGCTTCGGTCACGCCACGGTCACGCTGTGGTCATGCCGCAGTCACGCCGCGGTCGCGCCGTGATTTGGACCTACTCCAGGACGACACCCTACGGCAGTTACTCCTCCAGGACGACACCCTGCGGCGGGTCGCGCTGCGGTCACGCCGTGGTCATGCCGTTGTAACGTCGTGGTCATGCCGCGGTCACGCCGCGGTCACGCCTTGATTTGGCCCTGCTCCAGGACGACACCCTGCGGCGGTTACTCCTCCAGGACGACACCCTGCGGCGGTCACGCTGCGGTCACGCCACGGTCACGCCGCGGTCATACCACGGTCACGCCGTGGTCACGCCGTGGTCACACCGTGATTTGGCCCTGCTCCAGGACGACACCTTGCGGCGGTTACTCCTCCTTAGAGAAACATTGAATGGTTATCTCTATAATTTGTTCGGTAATTCTTCTTTTCCTCATCCTCTTCGCATGTTGTCCGAACCAGATCATCCTCATCCTCTGCACATGTCGTCTGAACTGGATCAGCCTGTTGTGATGGAAATTAAATGTCTTCTTTTGGCTATTTTAGATGAAAATCCTTCCATAATTCCCTCATCTCATGTAGCACTCATTGGTGGGGGGCAGGGGGCTGGGGGGGCAGGGGGCTGCGGGGGGGGGGGGGGGGGCAGGGGGCGGGGGGCTGGGGGTTGGGGGCTGGTGGGGGGCAGGAGGCTGGGGTTGGGGGCTGGAGGGGGGATGGGGGCTGGGGTTGGGGGCTGGTGGGGGAGGGGCTGTCCAGGCAAGGGGGGCGGGGCTGTCCAGCAGGGGGGGTGGGGCTGTCCAGGCAGGGGGAGGGGCTGTCCAGGCAGGGGGCGGGGCTGTCCAGCAGGGGGGAGGGGCTGTCCCGCAGGGGGGGAGGGTGTCCAGCAGGGGGAGGGGTGTCCAGCAGGGGGGAGGGGTGTCCAGCAGGGGGAGGGGGTGTCCAGCAGGGGGCGGGGCTGTCATGCCGCGGTCACGCTGCTGTCACGCCGCGGTCCCGCCGTGATTTGGACCTGCTCCAGGACGACACCCTGCGGCAGTTACTCCTCTAGGATGACACAATGTGGTGGTCACGCTGCGGTCACGCCACGGTCACGTCGCGGGTCACACCGCGGTCACGCCGCGGTCACACCGTGATTTGGCCCCCAGCTGCACCAGCACCCCCCCACCCCAGCCCCCCACCACCCCCCCCGCCCCAGCCCCCAGCCCCCTGCCCCCCCACCAGCCCCCCTGCCCAACCCCAGCCCCCAGCTGCACCAGTTCGCCCCCAACCCCTACCACCCCCCAGCCCACCAGCACCAGTCCCCCCCCCCCCCCCGCAGCCCACCTGCACCAGCCCCCAGCTGCACCAGCCCCCACCCCCTCCCCCCCCCCACCCCCTGCCCCCCACCAGCCCCCCCCCCCCCCACCAGCCCCCCCCCCCCCCCCGAGCCCCCCTGCCCCCCCCCCCTGCCCCCCCCTGCCCCCTTCCCAACCCCATCCCCCAGCTGCACCAGCCCCCAACCCCAGCCCCCCTGCCGGACACCCCACCCCCCTGAATGGAAATATTTCAATAATAAGTAGAAATGAATTAAATGTATACAAATTAAACAGAGATATAAATGAGAGAAATAAGTAATAAAACCTGAATTAAAAATGTTGGATTCAGTAATTAAAAAGAAAAAGAAAAGGCCATAGTAAGATAAAGAGGCTCTGCTAGTTCCCCTACCCCCTACGAGTCCCCCCTGCACCCTGTCAGGCACCCTGCCAGTCCCCTGCTAGTCCCCCTACCCCTGGACACCACCTGGACCCCCTAATAGAGTTAGATTCCCAAATGAAGGGTAAGTGGTTGATTTCTAATCTACACATGTATTTTCCATTCATTGATCCCACTATAAGGCACATAGATTACCTCTTGATTTAGGAGGCATTAATACATGATAATGTAGAGTTTACCTCTACTCCAATTGAAGCCCCTTCCACCATTATAGCCTCCACTACTACGATTCCAACTAATTCAATGGTACTAAGATAATAATTGTGATAACCATTAAGATGTAATCTATTTTAGAGACTCTTATATATGTTTCCCTCCCAAATGAGATACTTAGATCATCATTAAATAGGTCTTATTTCAATGCTGCCAGCCCACTTGAATACATACACTAAGATTTTTGGGGGATAGCCAGGACTAGTTCTTGTGTTGGAGGATCCAGTATCATCATCTTCATAACTAAAATCTCTAAGAATGTTTGGATTTAGATAATAAAAAGAATATGATGCATTCCAAACCATTTAAACCTAAAAAGATTCAATGTAAAATCACACTGTAAAAGAATATGATGCATTCTAAATCATTATTCTGTGGTACAAATGTGGATACTACTTAAATTATTTGTGGTTTGGTTGATGATAACTATACAGGTTAGTAGTCATTCTCATTCCCAATAAGATATGGTAAATATTAATGATATTGATCAAAAAAGAAATGTAATCGGATGCATGGAACTCGTCATACATTACCAATCCAAAAATACAATTTACATCAAAAGTGAGTCTCAATATCAGTATCATCAGAATCATGATAACCCTCATCCACACCTCCTACAGAAACACCATCACCACCTCTCACACCACCAACATCATCATCGGCATCGGCATCTGCATCCGAACCGGCACCAGCACCGGGTCCAGCACTAGGTCCGGCTCCAGCTCCAACAGAAGAATCTACATTAGCAGAACGCATCGACATCAAAAATGCATCAACTGTTGCAGCTGCTTCTGGTGGAAGTGTAGAAGAAAGGGCAGACATAAACTTCATCATATTTGCAGCTATCGCCTGTTCTGATTTTTGACTTTCTTCTTTGATTGCGGCATTCATTTTTTCCAATGTGACAAAACTAGAACCAGTACTCGAAGAAAAGTTAGTAGACCAGTATCGAGATGGTACAATCTTCTTACCAGGTCGACAACGCACTCTACCCTGATGCTCATCTCCTAATACCTGATGTAGATGATCGTTTGGGCCCAAATTGTCAGGTTCTTTTTCTGCCAATGCCCTCTAAAGCATTTTGTTGATTGATATATAACATAAATTAAAATGATAAAATAATATAACGAATTAAATTCAGTAAAAATTAAATAAATTGAAATATACTTAAAATCGCCTTCTCGATGTCGGGATTTGGCACAGTACCATCTTTCTTTTTCCGGATTTTACAAAACAAAGTTGAGAGAGGAACGCGACCCTCAATATTCGATGCCTTTTTATGGAAAAAAACAAAGAAATAAATCAAAATTTGAAGTTAAAAAAATTACACAAAACAAAGCTAAATATTTTAAATGTTAAATTACCTGCGTCTGCTCATGATCTAGTAATGAAGTGTGTCCGCGAGTATAAATGTGTTTCATTGCACTCTTGTTTTTTTATTTCTATTTAATTTCTCCTATAAACAAATAATTATATAAATTCATTAACATAAATAAAACAATTAATTTAAAATCTTTTTTAAATAAATAAATGAATATATATATATAATTTTAACAAACACCTTAAACGCTGAACTCTTCCAATAGTTGATCGTCTCTTTATATTGTGAAATTAGGCAATCTTGAATCACCGGTACTTCTTCAAGCTCTGTTCCAACTCTCTTTTTCCACCCAAGATATAAATCATACTTGTAGGCTCGCCACATTTCACCTAAATCCATTATCCTTGTAGCCTTTGCATTTTGTCCATCGGGAAAATTATATCGAAGCTGCAATGGACATAATATTTGTTAAGAAAATATTATAAATTTATATATATATATATATATAAGGTGATTAACATTACTTACCCAAATCTCTACCCAGGCTTTGTCCTTTATTTATTGTCCAACTGCATTCCAACTTATCGGTTGAACCGGAATGATATTGCTGTGTCTAGCAAGTGTTCCCATAAAAATTTTACATTCCGTGCCATTTTTATTAATTATAGCATTGTCCTCATTGTAATCAACTATGATTTGCGTGTTCCGATTCCAAACCTCACGCATTTTTGTGCGGCCTCGTCGTCTGGTAGAGGCTGAAGCTAATCATGAAACCAAAATAAAAGAAAATAATATATATGAATTTATCATTAATCAGTAATAGTAATGTTTAAACAAATACCAATAGATGGGGGATCTACTGACCCCTGAAGTTCTACATCTGGAGGGGGGCATCCTCCATGGTAGGTGAGATATCTACAGGAGTACTATGTATAGTAGATGCAAAGTGTACTGATGGAGGCAGAAAACCCGATGGATAACCCTGTACAGATGAGGGTGGATATAGATATGGATATGGCGGTGGGATATATGGGGGCACAGTACCCTATACAGTGGATGGTGGGAATGGAAACTGAGGGATGGGAGTCTGAGAACTACCATCCGATGTGGGTACGGGCAAAAAGGGATACGAAAAAGGTGGGTATGGATAATATGGAGGTGGCATAATGGGAGGATGGCCTGCTGGTGTCTCAAGAAGCGTAGTAGTAGGCTGACCTGTAGAATCAGTACCCCCCTCCACAATATCATCCTCAGTGGCATAATCCAAGCGCCTCCTCAACGATGCAGTCTAAAATAACATAGATGATAAAATAAAATGAACGATAACAAGATAAATATTATGAAAGACCATAATATTCAAACATAATTTGTACTTACATTGATTCCAAGAGGAGACCTACGTTGTTCGTTTCTCAGTATTCTTCTACTCCTTCTAGTATCATCATAAGCAGACATTTTAACCTGGAAATTTAAAAAATATTCTCAAATAAATAGATATAATGCAAAATGATAAATAATACAATTGTATCATAAAACAATGAGATACATTTTCATGTGTGATATTTATATTGATAAAATATCAAGACTTTTCTATGTTCAAGATTTACTAGAGAAGTGGTTGAACATAAATTGGTGAGGCTATTAATAGTTTTATATTCGATAATGGTATAAAATATACTAGTTATTTTGATATCATGTATGAAAGTTAAAAACACATACAATATTGCGATAATATCAGGTAAATACTTACAAATGTGTCAACGCTATGTGGGGTATGTGACAATTTCTGGTTCACAATCTGTTCTAACAATTGCATCATCTGTATCTTCAAATGAAACATTCAAATAAATACCAACAGGTTCATCCACAACATCATTTTCATCCATGCCTTTTTCAAAAATATGTCTAGGAATAACATCAACAATAACACCAAATTGTGGTTGTAATGGGTCACTTACATAAAACACCTGTTTAGCTTGTGACGCAAGAATATAAGGTTCATCGGTACGAAGCTGGCGGTTCATATCAATCACTCTAAATCCACAGTTGTCAATATGCATTCCTTATCGTGTCATTGAATCAAACCACTTGCATTTCATCATTGCGACACGACCATGTGCATAGTAATCTAATAAAATGATTCTTTCAACAACACCGTAATATGATATGTTTTCTGATCGAGGATACCTATCTGATGCACTCGCATAACAATCTGTTGTGGTGCTTATCATGACATCGTCATGCTGTGTTGCCATTTTTTTTGCACAACTATTTATAACAAATTTATATCCATTGACAACCATTGACTTACAATCACGCACCACATCGTTTGGACCAAAGGACAATGATTTTATTTCATCTGATACTTCAATCATTAGTAGAGTTAAAACCTAAAAGATACCAACATAGAATATTAAACAGAGACATGTGATTATGTTATGAGAAGAAGAAAAAGAAATCTATTACCTTTGACTTTAACCAGGCAGCAAATTCTTTGCTGTACAACAGTTCCTCTTAATAGATAGAGCGCGATGTCTCTTTTTTATAATTTCAAAATGTTCTCTACAGATATGAAAGCATTAAAATGTCACAAGATATAAAGAAATCACACAATGAAAAAAATACATATTTATTAGTTTACTTACTTCATATAATCATCAAGCACACCACAGTTGAATAATACTGTGTGATGTGCCATTTCCCACTCTTCCCCGCTTAAAGTACACAACGAGTATGATCCAGATATCCCCCCTATTTGGGGCATTGAAGGAAATGCAGGCTCAATGGGATCATATTTCTCATCTTCAGTTCTCATTAGTCGATTAGACCTCGTAGTGATGTTATCTAGGTACGATGAACAGAAATCCATGCATTCTTTTGCTAAATAGCATTTCACAATAGAGCCTTCAGGATGATATTTATTTCTCACATAATATTTCAATGTAAACATCATTCTTTCGGTAGGATACATCCACCGACTCGAAACAGGACCACCAAATAGAACTTCCGTGGGAAGATTCACAGTCAAATGTAACATAATTGTGAAAAAATACGGTGGGAAAATTTTCTCCAAGTCGCAAAGAATAATCGGTGCATCTCTCTACAATTTCTGAACAACACTTCTGCTCAATATTTTGGCACAAAGATCTCGATAAAATTGACATAAATTAATCACCGCAACTCTAACATTATGTGAAAGTAAATGACGAATGGAAATGGGAATCAACTCATGTAACAAGACATGGTAATCATGGTTTTTAAGAGATTTGAGTTTCACATCTTGTGTATTCACCCTTTTCGAAATATTACTTGAATAACCATCCGGAACCTTCAAACTTTCCAAGACTTGAAGAAATTGTTTTTTCTCCACATTTGTCATCGAATAACAGGCAACATGGACTTTCCACTTATTTTGACCAATTAACTCAGATGAAGTCTTGCTCTTATACCCCAATCCATCAAATCACGATGACACCGCAAATTGTCTTTTCTTTTGCCTTTGACATTTAAAATAGTAGCAAGTAACATCTCACAAATTTTTTTCTCGATATGCATTACATCCAAACAATGACGTAATAAATTCGATGACCAATACGACAACTCAAAGAATATGCTTTTCTTTCTACAATTTCTGTTGGAATTCGAATTAGCATGCTTTCGCTTTCTGATATTTGATTGACTTTTTCCAAGAACATAATTCAAATCATCAAGTTCTTTAACAATATCAATCCCTGACATTAGTTGAGGTGTCTCATCTGTCTCGATGGAATTATCGAACTGTCTCTGATTTTTCCTGTATGGATGATCCATTGGTAGAAAACGTCGATGCCCTATGAAGCTGAAAGTTTGTCGAAACTTTAATCTTCGGAAATGTGTATTTTTCATACAAATAGGACAGGATAATTTCCCTTTAGTACTCCAACCAGACATCATTCCGTAGGCAGGGAAATCATTTATCGTCCATAATAAAGTTGCACGAAACATAAAGTACTCCTTTCTGAATGCATCATATGCTTGTGCACCAACAATCCAAAGCTCATTTAACTCCTCTATTAATGACTGCAAGTATATATCAATATCATTTCCAGGATCACTGGGTCCAGATATCAATATACTCAGAATAGTGCACGGCTTCTTCATACACATCCATGAAGGAAAGTTATAAATGTGAATGAAAACAGGCCAAGTACTGTGTGAAGTATGCATTTGGAGAAATGGGTTGAAACCATCACAGGATAATCCCAATCTAACATATCGTGGGTCGGCTGCAAAATTAGGATGTAACCTATCAAATTTCTTCCAAGCCAACCCATCTGCAGGATGCACTATTTCATCGTTATCCTTATTTATTTCATCTGCATGCCATCTCATATTCTTTGCCATTTGTTCTGACATAAAAAATTTTGAATCCTGGGAATTAAAGGGAAGTGCCACATCACTTTCTATGGTATACGAGATTGAGATCCGTCTTTATTAGTCTTCCACCTTGATGTGCCACACTGTTTGCACTGACTCAAGTCTGCATTCTCCTTCCAGAACAAACAACAGTCTTTGAGACAAGAATGAATCTTACTAGATGAAAATCCAAATTTGTCAACCAACTTTTATGCCATGTAATCATTTTCTAGAATACATGCATCATCAGGCAGTAAATCCTTAATAAATGTAAGGAGATAGTCGACCGCAGTATTACTAAATCCATACATTGTTTTCCCATGATATAATCTCATTAAAAACTCAAGTTTGCTCATTTTTTGCACATGCTTGATATACTGGGGTATTTGTATCTTCCATAAACTTTCTAACACTCTCAACGTCATCATCCTGATTAATAGAAGAGAACTGTGTTCCAGTATTCATTTCCTCTTGAACTGGTCTACATGAGGATCTAGCTTTAGAAACAAAAGGAAACCGATCAGAAATCAAATTTTTCATACCAATCTTTTCCGCTGAATCGATGGAATTCAACACTTGAGCTTTTTCTCCATTGTGATACCACACATGATAATTTTTTTGGAAACCACTTTTAGTGATATGGTAACTCACTTCCTCATGAGTTAACCAAGGTCTTCCAACACAATCAAAACACGGGCATCGAATCAACCCGCCATCTGAATCATTAGTGAATGCAAAGTCCAAAAAATATTGTAACTCCTTCTGAAATTAATTAGTGATCCGATCAATGTTGTACATCCAGTATCTATCCATCTTGAGGAAGATAAACATACATTAGATAAATAATCTAGAAAATGACTTAAAATTATATGTATTGTTTCAAAATATATTAAGTAATCATCAATATTGAATTTTTATAACTCAACCACCATTATCTAAAGTATTGTTTTTCCCTTCCAACGAAAAAGCTATTAATCAATGCTATAACAGGCTTCCAGGCCCTATATTTTATGGATGGATACTCCAGGTATAATCAGACATGGATGGCCCCCAAGGATGTAGAGTCTCCCATAATTATGGTTCCATAGGGGAATTTCTACTTTTAATTGATTCTCATGGGATAGAATAAGGCATAATCCACTTATCAACTGCCCATGCACCACATCTTCAAGCCAATTATCATGAAATTTGTGGAATGCTACTAGGATTATTTGGTGGGAAAATCCTACCATATTTGGACCATCTCAAGGATCTTGAGAAATTGTTTATCTTCCTATATTTCATACACTTTAAGATAAACTCCCTGAAGTTCAGATTCAGGGTTACCTCTATTAGGTTTATCCACTTTACTACAAGATATATGGTCATCGAGATTGACCTAGAGATGATCAAGTCCATCAATCAGATTCCTCCCCCATGGAATCTCTAAGAGTTGTGGGGCCTCCAAGGTATATTCACCTATATAAACTGATTTAATGTGAATCTAGTTGGATAGTGTAAGATCCTCTAGTGTCCAATGAATAAAAAAATATTATCAAATTGACCCTTAATAGAAACATCAATATCTATGTTTGAAACAAAACGACTAAGAGAATCATCGAGAGGATCACCTGTCCAATTATCTTTCCAAACCATGGGAGAAGAATCCTAAGAGACATTCCATTTAGCATCCACATCAATAAGGGAAAATGCAGATATATAGGAAGACCAAATAGAGGAATACATTTAATTTATGTTTTCACTTCTGAGAATAATAATGAATTTAGACGATCAGAATGCAGTAGCTTCTCAGGGGTCAATTACTAGTTTCCAAACTAAATAAGCATAAAAGGGTTTATTATAAAGACTGATATTTTCGATACCAAGGCCCCCATATCAAATGATCTGCAATAGGTGTTCCAAGGCATAGTTACTAATCTTTTTTCCAAAATACTACCAATATAAATAAGGATTTTCATGGCCACATTAATAGACTTGATAAGAGAACAAGGCCATTTATAAACCATATGGGAATAAAAAAATTTAGAAACAATAATAGCTTTAACCAAACAGACATGACAAGCCATTAAAATGGATTTTTCGTTCCATGTTTCAAGCTAATTGTTGATCTTTCTAATTATCACATGAAAATAATAATCCTTCGGTCGGCCACAGAACATCAGAACACCAAGATATGGAAAGATGGAAAAACATTCCTAATAACCAAATCCGTGATGACTTTTGATTTAATAATTTTTGAGATATTTCTACCAATGTAGACAATGGACTTATTCCAACTAAGTTGTTTCCTAGAAATATTCTCATATTATAGAAGAGATTTCATGATATTCTCGATATTTATTTTATCCCATTTATTGAAGAGGACGATATAATCAGCATAATGTAGTTGGGTTGAAGTAAAAGAACTATGACCAACACTAATAGCCTCCATCTTTCCATTTTTATCCATGAGGGAAAACAATCGAAAAAGATAATTTAATGAAATAACTAAAATAATAATAAAAAAAAGTGGATCACCTTGCCTAACTCTTCTAGAACAAGATAAGTATCCCTCTGGGGATCCATTTACAAGAAATGAGATATGACCAGATGTAAAATTAATCAAAATCAAATTAATTAATGTGTCCTCAATAACAAACATGAGAATAATTTTAAATATAAATCCCCAATACAAGGTATGAAAATCATTTTTAATGTCTAATTTATTGGCAACATTCCCCCCATGAATAGGGGTTTTAAAGAGATTGAATCACTCTAAATCCATAACAATACAATCATCAATGGTCATTCCTTTAATGAATCAAAATTTATTAGAAGGAAAAATTTTATTAGAGATGGTAGAACGTCTAATTGAAATGATATTTGTAATAACTTTTTTAAAGTGTTGATAAGAGCATTAGGCCGGAATAAGTGTATCTCATTTTCATTTTATGTCATTGGAATTTGGGAATGGAATTGAGAATTTAATCCATTAGGTTGAAGATCCCAATTGAAAAAATTAAGATCATGGTTGAAAAAATCTTCACCAATGATCTCCCAATAATTCTGAAAAAAGAAATTTATAATTTCATCAGGACCCTGGGAGCTTTCCAGCCTAAAACTGAAAATTGCATCGTTGATTTATAGTTCCAAATTAATTGATAAAAGTTCTGTATTATCTTTATGAATTTCCAATTTGGGTATAATACCCTCTATGGTTGGGGGTGGTAGATGATTCATTAATGTGATATTCATTATAAAAAATAATGTGCTCTAAAAAGTCATGTCTATTGTCCAGAACTTGATCTCCTATTTTTAGTAAAGAAAGAGGCCTAAAAATTTTCTGAACAATTTGAATATTATTAATGAAATTGGAATTTATAACACAATCCTTATTTCAATTATCTCTAGATGAATATTTTTTATTACATCTTAAATATTGGATAAATAGTTAAGATTAAGAGTCATCTCAGATTCCAATGAAACAACACGAGAGAAATCATCATGGGTACATTGCTCCTGGAAGGACAGACGAGAGGCATCAAGATTGGATATGTCCATGTCAAGATGAATAAACATATCCTTACTCCAATGTTAATGATTTACCTTCTGAATCTTTTGTTTAATAATACATTAAATGTCATTCTTCTTACCACCTACTGAACACCAAACTTCCCAAACAGCATTTTCACATTCTGGATGAATAACACAATTTTTATTGAATCTAAAGGGTAATGGAGACTTAATACCCTTTCCTGAGATAAAATTCAAAATAATTTGTAAACGAAATCTGCTTGGATAATGAAGGGAAAATTTGTAATCATCTCCACAATGATGGTTACCAAATTTCCTTTCATTATTCAAGTAGTTTTCCTTTTGCTAAGTATTTCTAGGTATTTCTAAATTAGAAATAAATAGTAATAATTAGTAATAATTAGTAATAAATTGTAATAATTAGTAATAAATTGTAATAATTAGTAATAAATTGTAACAATTAGTAATATTTTGTAATAATTTATAATAATTAGAAATAATTATGAATAATTAGTAATAATTAGCAATAATAAGTCTGAGAAAGATGCAATTAAATGAGCTGTCGGACAAAAGAGTAGTCATCAATCCACTGGAAATTGTGTCACCCTTAATTAATGATAATTATTAAGTCGTTGTAATTATTTATCTTCTTTTTTAGATAGTGTTTTTATAATTTCAAACTATTCAAAAACAGTGATGATTTTATATTTTATGTAGAAAAATATGCAACAAGGAAGTCGACATCAGTCATTATTAGATAATCGAGCTTGGATAAATCAGCACAGAAATCCAAATGGTTCTGGTTTAAATCCAGTATATATTGAGGGTGTTGAAGCTTTCTTAGAATTTGCATTATCAAAACCGGAATATGTTTTAGAATGAATAATTAAGTTTCCTTGTAAAAAATGTGCTCTGAGAACGTTTGACACATTTGACAAGGTTGGGGGACATCTCTTGCAGTTTGGTTTTCAACCAGATTATGTTTTTTGGTATCAACACGGTGAACGCAGTTACAGAGAAGATCCTAATAACTTGATTATGGATCCATCACGATTTCAAAATTTAGTACATGATGTTGCAGGTCCATCTGTGCAACAAACTGAAACTCGAGATGATATTGATTTAACTCCTGAGTTGGCACCATCTGAATTTTATGAGTTTTTTAGGTCTGCTGAGGATGCATTATATCCTGGTTGCAAGATAAGAAAATTAGAAGCAGTTTCAAAATTTATGACTATTAAATCAGATAATTCAATGTCAAACAATTGTTTTGATCATATATTTTCTTTGGTTAAAACACTATTACCTGAAGGAAATGTGTTACCTGCAAATTACTATGAGAGCAAGAGGCTGATTCGCAATTTGGGCCTTAGTTATCGGAAGATTCATGCATGTCCAAATGATTTCATCTTATATTCTAACGAAAATGATTCATTGGATATTTGTCCCACATGTGGACAATTGAGGTATAAAGAAGCTCAACCAGGGAAGTCTAGATCGATTCCAGTAAAACAGTTGAGATATTTCCCCCTTACACCCAGGTTGCAGCGTTTATTTATGTCACAGAACACAACGTCAATGATGTCATGGCACAAAACCAAGATTTCAACCGATAAAATCCTGAATCATCCATCTGATGGTGATTCATGGAAATATTTTGACCGTCTGCATCCGTCTTTTTCTATAGAATCCCGAAACATGTGATTGGGTCTTTCTACTAATGGTTTTTGTCCGTTTGGTTCTTATGGTAGTCAGTATTCATGTTGGCCTATCTTTATAACTCGGTAAAATTTTCCTCCATGGATGTTGATGAAGGAGCCTTATATATTTTTGACTCTATTAATCCAAGGACATCTGAAAAAGAATATTGATGTTTATTTGAAACCATTGATTGATGAGTTAAATGAATTGTGGAGTGATGGTGTTAATATATATGATGTTACTATGAAACAAAATTTTATATTAAAAGTTGCATTGATGTGGATGATTAGTGACTTTCCGCCATATCGCATGTTATTTGGTTGGAGTACACATGGTCTGAAATCATGTCCTTACTGTATGAAAGAAAACAAAGCCTTTATGCTGGTCAATGGAAAAAAACCTTTCTATTTTGATTGTCACCATATATTTCTTCCAACTGATCATCCTTTTAGAAGGAACGAATATCATTTCAAAAAAGGTACAATTGAAAGGGATGAACCTCCAAAGATGATCTCAGGTAAAGAGTTAAAATCAGTTGTATTTTCATTACCCCCCATCACATTTGGACCAATAGTAAACCAACAAAAAATTCATGGCTTTGGGAAAGAACATTATTGGATAAAACAGATCATTTTTTGGGATCTTCTGTATTGGTCTGATTTGTTGGTCCGCCACATGTTGGATGTCATGCATATTGAGAAGAACAGTTTTGATAATTTATTTCATACAGTTTTGGATACACTAGGTAAGACAAAAGATACTATAAAGGCATGATTAGATCTTGACCAAATTTGCAGGCGACCAGAACTTGAATTATTTAAAAATGTCAGATCACAGAGGTTAATGAAGCCAAAAGAAGCTTATACACTATCCAAAGAGAGTCTCTTGTTATTTTGTCAGTGGATTGTAGATTTGAGACTTCCAGATGACTATGCATCCACTTTGGGAAGATGTGTTAAGAATAGTTATATTACTGGATTAAAAAGTCATGATTGTCATGTTATAATGGAAAGACTTATGCCGATTGGATTCAGAGGTTTGTTTAATTCTATGATTTGGGATTTGATAACAGACATATCATATTTTTTTTGAGACATTTGTGCAGCGACAAGTCTATGATGCGCTAAGAAAAATGGTAGAAGATGTTGTTGTAATTATATGTAAACTGGAAAAAATATTTCCACCGGCTTTCTTTGACTCAATGGAACATCTGATATTACATTTTCCACATGAAGATAAATGTGTAAGTCCATTACAGTTTCGAAGGATGTACCCTTTCGAGAGATGCATGCAGAAATTGAAGAAAAAAATGCGTAACAAAGCATCAGTTGAAGGCTCAATTGCTGAAGCTTATTTGCAAGAGGAAATTTCTTTTTTTGCTCTCATTATTTTGAATCTCAATATCCCTCAAAACAGAATTGCATGGGGTGAAACGAGGGGAATATTAATGATGAAATGGACAATCAATTAACAGTTTTAATCATCCAAATCTTGGTTTCGGTGGAGTTCATGAACGATGTCTTTCAGATGATGAACATCACAAAGCTCATACATACGTTATGCTCAACTGTGAATAAATGACATCATTTTTCATGTGAGTGCTTCTATCACTTATTCTATAATTTATGTTATAGTATTTAAACTTATTTTCTTTGTAGGTTATATGATAATCATATCAAGAATCAACTTCCACAAATTACAGCAGCTGCTCTTGAAGAACGCAGACAAAAAAAATTTCTCAATGGTTTCAAAAACTGGTAACATTAATTATTGATGGTTTAATATCAATTCCGTTTATTAATTATTATATTGATAATTGTTTTACAAATTTTCAGGTGTCTCAATATGTTGATAAAATTGATAAGCGACTGTGTATATTGTGTAACCCACCATCCAAAATGGTTAAATCTTATAATGCATATGTGGTGAATGGTTTTATATTTCATACACATGCTTACGGGGAATCAAAAAAACAATGAATAGTGGAGTTTTCTTGAGAGGATCACATCACAGAGAAACTGAAGTTGACTTTTATGGCATTTTGGATGAAATTATTGAGTTGTGTTATCTAGGACAGAATTACATAACAATGTTTAAATGTCGGTGGTTGGATACTGAGAGAGTTTTGCATGTTCATCCGACTCATGGAATCGTTGATATTAAATATAAAAGTCTTCTTATAGTAAATGAACCATTTTTACTGGCTCAACAGGCACATCAAATTTATTATGCAAAGTACTGTGCTACTTCAAGAGACTTGAGCAATTGGTGGAGCATAATAAAAATGAAATCTTGGGAAAATCAGTTTACTCAAACTGAATGTGGTTCCGCTGAAGTGGAAGGAATTGAAATCATTCAAGAGACGGATCAAAATCCATCTGATTCAAAAAGAGACATGAATATCGATGATGAAAACCCACAATTAAGGATCGATGGTGATGAAGATGTTAATGATGTTACAAATGAATTTGAAATGACAAGAGATGCTGAAACTGAAACTCATATGGATATTGATGATGTTGAGGAGGAAGATGAAGACATTGACATTGACAGTTATGGAGAAGAGGATGAAGATGAACATTGACATAATTAAATTCTGGTTATAATCATAACTAATATATATCTATATATAATAGTTATTTTCAACTATCTGCTAACAACAATCATTTTGCGTTTCAGATGGACTATGATCTATTGCGTGAGTTGGAGGAGGCTAAGCTACCTTTGGATGATGAGGATGTGGGATCAGTTGACCCTCAGCCAACTGGTGGTTTAGGAGGTACGCGGAGGGGGCGTGGTCTTGCGCGACTGATGATTCTGGACCCTATCCCAGAGCGACGTCCACATCTTGGTTTCGATCCATGCACACTGAGGTATAGTGACCTGTATGTTTTAGTTAGATTTCATTAATTTATTTATATATATACTAATTTTTTGATTATTTATTCCTTTTTCACAATTTTCAGCATGTAGATAATGGACATGGGAGCGTTATATTGCGCAATTATTTTTCTCAGCCATAGATCACATGGGAACAGATTCCTGTTGATGTGTGACACGACATGTTCCAGCATTGGCTGGTACATAAATAAATAATATTTATTTTTAAATTCATTTTATTAACAACTTGATATTATAAATTATTTGTAGGGTTTATGGAATCCTATCGATGATAGCATGTGCGATGTTATCCACACGGCATGGCAGGTTTCTATGCGTGACCGTTTCCGCCAGTTTTTGCACAATTTAAGAAGGACAACCATTAAGAAAACAGGGGTGACCGAATTTGATGAGTCGTGTAGAGCCCACCGACCAGAGTACATTTCATCTCACATTTGGGATGGATTATGTTTACACTAGTTGGGTGTTAGATTTCAGAGGAGATCTTCAGTGGGATGACAGAACCGGGGGAGACAGGAGGTGACACATCAAGCTGGTAGTCGTACATTCAGTTCGCATAGACAACATCTGGTAAGTATATTTTTTAAATATTTACAAATAGTTTATTTTATATTTATATAGGCAGTCGAGTATCCCGATATTACAGAGTTCGACGTTTATCGGAGGATGTACAGTGATCCAACCACTGAAGAGATTAGAGGTGATTGCCATCGTCAGATTGTGGTTAGTATTATTTTTTTAGTTTAACAATTAACTGCATATAATATTTTGACAATTTTAATTTTAAATTGGAATTGAAGGAGTCATATGAGGCTGAGACCTCTCAGACACAGGCTGAGGGTCAGGATAAGATGGCTGAGTAGACCAGTGCTCACCATTTCGATGAGGCGACATGGATGCAGGTGACTCAGTATGGATTTGAGAAGGGCAGAGTAGTTGGCATCATCTCTCATTTGACTCCTGGTACTTATTATGGTACTGTTGTGATGTCGGCGTCCAGCTCGAGAGGAGGTCGTGGAGAGGCATCATCTTCTGTCTCACAGTATCAGGAGCAGTTTCGAGCTCAGGCTGAGCATAAGAGATTTTGCAGAAGCAGCAAGAAGAGATGTTTCAGTGGCAGCAACAGCACAAGGAGGAGATGCTTCGATGGCAGCAGCAGCATCATGAGTAGATGGAGTACATGCGTCATCTGACTCGTAGTTTAGGGATGGAGTTTCCTCCACCAGCTCCTTCACCTCCTCCAGAAGACGACCCCCCAGTGATTTTTTTATGTTACAAACTTTTGAATTTAACATTGTAATATGAATTATTTACATTTTCTGTATTTTATATCGGTGAAAATATTACATAATTTAATTTTTAATATTTTTTTATATTTTTATATTTTTTTTGTGAATATTGAGAATTTTAATATTTTTTATTTTTTTATTGTTTTAATAATAATATTATTATTTTTTCATTAATCGTAATTTTATTAAATTTTATTTTTTTTAAAATTAATTTATTATTTGTGACGTGAATTTTTGCGATGGGGTCCCATCACAAATAGTCTAACTAAATATTTTTAAAAACATATTTGTGATGGTACTACTTGACCGTCGCAAATAATTTTTTGTGATGGGCCCGTCGCAGAAAGTGTTATATATATATTTTTTTCGATGGGACGAGAGCCCGTTGCAAATAGTTTTTGTAACGGGCCCATCACAGAAACGTTTATGTGTATATAAAACATATAATCATAAGATTATTTGCGACGACGATGCTTCCCGTCACAAATAACATTTTTTGCGATGGGCTCGTCGCAAATACTTGTATTTGTGACAGTGTTTTCTGCAACGGGATATTTGCAATGGGGCCCCGTCGCTAAAGCCTATTTGTGACGGTATCCAGTCGAAAATAGGTCATCACAATTATTAAGAATTCCAGTAGTGTCTATTTGATTCCTAAACAATTATTTGATCCCACATTCTACATCTAGTTATTTTTATCTTAATACAAATTTTTTCTATCCACTTCTACTTGGTTAAACCAAATTAGATTCAGGATGTATTGATCAGGTCTAAGGGATTTACATTTTCTAACAAGGTATTTTTTTAGTCATTGATATAATCAGTAATTTGATTCTTAGAGTTTTCATATGAACATCATTTATATTGATACCATTGTTGGCAGTGGATCTTCCCATGTTTGTGTGATCTTGTTATACCTTTTGGTTGTGGATTCTCATCAACCTTGATATTAGAATACAAAATATTGTATATGTGGGGGAGGTTCTAGGATTCATTATGTTATAATTGAACTCGAAAAACTTTCCTAATCATTGAAACATCATTTCACCTAAGTTATGTTGTTTTTATCATTAGCACATGTTTATACTAGTTTTTCACATTATTGTTTGACAAGCATAGGTAACCCATGAGGCCAATTCTTATTGTTTGATTTCATTTGGTGTGTGTGTGTGTGGATGGTGAGATCTATTTTTTTATTTCAAATTTATTTTTTATGATAATGAATTTGACTTGGTATGAAATTATATTGATCTATCACTCTATATCTATGTATTTCATGAGAGGTCTTCTGTAGTTGAGCATGCACGTTGATCCATATGGTCTATACACCCTAGAAGGACATGTCATATATTTTTATGCTTGTACATTGGATATCCCTTCCAATATGATGTGTCAAATTCATGTTGGGATATACCATTGAGGGGTGAATTTTTTAGGTGGTTGTTTTATTTCCTTTAAACATGGAGTTGAAACATCTATGGAGAGTTTTTGGGGGCATGTCATTTTTTTAATGCTAATGTGACATACTTTTTTCTAATATGTTATTTTTTTATTGTCATAGAATAGACCAGTGAATCTTATGCACTTATGTTAATTATATTTCATTGGTATCTTAATGGGTTTCATACTCAAAATGTACTTAGGCATCTTGGTTCAATTGATGATTATTTGTTTAATGACATCTTGAAGTGAAGGAACCCTATGTTGGGTGGTTGAGAAGGATTAGTAGTAGGGTGGTGGCTTTGATGGATGGACTTTAGGATTGGATATCTTATGTTTATTTCTTAGTTACTTATTTATTGTATATTGATCCACCGCATATGGGGATCCCATTCTTCATTTTGGGTTTTCAACTAAAATTCCATACTAGTATTTCATGGGTTGGTTCTTTATGTGTATATTTATACTATGATGATTTACTTATAACATATGTATGGATTTATATTAATATTTCTTCCATCATATAGGCTGATTTTTACCCGATGTCGAGTGGATAGTATCCCCATGATATCCCTATTGGACCTCACTACTGGTTGGAAACCTCTTGTATATGAGGGGGGAATATGAGGTCATGTGGCATTCTGTCTTAGACCTCGAGAGTCATATTGGTTTGCTAAAAAAATTTATGAATATTTTTCTTAAATTAAAAAAAAAATACTTATGTATTTATTTTTAATCTTACATAAGGATAAATAAATCTTCTATGTTAGGATGTTTTTCTTACACATTAATTTAAACCTGAAATCAAAAAATTCATAAACTTATATATTGGGAGAACTATGATAATATGATTATTCTTATGTACATGGTTCGATCAAGTAACTATGAATTATAAAAACCTAATTCCCATCACTCGGACAAGATTAAAATGGGATGGTAAGGACATGTAGGAGACTAAATTGAAGGGGATGGTGCTCATATTTGAAAAATCATTATAGAAACACTACCACATAGGATTATATCACCATTCTCCCATTATATATTACATAAGAATAAATAGTGATCCTTTTATATTAAAATAATAACCATATAACAACATTATAGTAAACATTCCACTCATTTGTGATGAACTAGTCCATTACTAGGGATCTTGTAAGAATAAACTTGATTTTCTAGAGCATTCATAAGAATAAAATGCTTAACAAGTATGATTAAATATCACTTCATGGAACCAATGTATTATTATCCCATCCACTCAAGTGTGCATAATATCACATTCCTAAACACTCTCAAAAGATTATAGCCTAGTGATTTTTTGTTCCAAGTTTCCTTGTGTGACCCTATTGTTTTCCACATGTTATAATAAATATTAAATTATAATGAAATTTATGATTAAAATCATAATTGCACATTGAAATTTAGTAATGACCATAAATCAAATATAAAATTATGATTACCTCCCCAAATAAGGAATTATCCATTTGAAGTCACCGCAAAACCTTTATCCAATAATCAATGTGAGGTAGTGAACATTGGTGGAGTTTTGGGCCTGGAAAGTAGGGAAGATTTGAGAAAATGCTTGCAAGGGAGAAATTTAAACCCATTAGCTAGTATACATGGAATAAAATGTTGAAGAGGAATCTTGGAGGATTTTAACACTGAAATTAACTAGAAAAAAGAATAATAATGGTGGATTCATATGAAATAAAATATCCTTATCATTTTTAATAATTTAGACCCTTTCCCATTCATCCATGGTTTTCAAAAGATTAGGTTTATTGAATTTTAATTTATGTATTCTATTTTTTGGGTTCTTATATTTTAATTTTTCTTACTATATTTAGAGAGGAATGACCTCACTATTAATCTAGGGGTAAACCAAGGAATTTTTTCTACACTATGAATAACATTTTCCCTTCTTATTTTTTCTCAGTATGAGTTGTAGTAGTGTGTAATTAAACTGACTAAATGTGATTATGGTCCTATTTCACCTACACTATATTCTTCTCCACACATATTATGTTATTTAAATTCTAAATTTTACTATAATTATTGTTGACCACACCTGTTTTGATAATCCCAATTATGCTTTCATATACTTTGATAATATCAATCTAATGTTTTTCTATATATTAATTCTTTCAATCTGTGATCAAGATGATAATAATATGAAAATAATCCCTGAGATATGTTAATCCATGTCTATCTATGTTTATATGACTTCTGAAGTTCTTCTAACCCATTCGGATATGTTTGGCATAAAACAGACAAGTATTAAGTCACTGATCTGGGTATAGCTATTGATAAAGAGCTACCGGTATACAGTCTACTGATAGAGAGTCTATCGATAGATAGTGTCACCGACACACAAAGGTCACCGATATGTACAAGAGTTATCGACAGACACCAAGTCTACCGATAGGACAGAAACCGAGCTACCGATAGAACAGTTCTACCGATATGCATAAGTCCACCAGTAAGAAAGTCTACCGACAGATTCAGTCTACCGATACAGAACACTAAGAGCTACTGATACGAGCTACCGACCGGCCTACTGATACACACGCAAATGATATGAACTGACTGACACCGTCTACCGATACAAGTATAGAGCTACTGATAGAACCAGTATACCGAGCTACCGATAGAGGAAGTTTACTGATAGAAGGAGTTACTGATACCTAGAGGTACCGATACCAACAAGCTACCAATGCAAGTTCAAAGAGCTACCAATGGAAGGTTCTGCTACACAAAATACCACCGTACACATTTACCAACACGAGCTACTAATGATTGACCAACCAGTCAAACTCTATACTCTCAATACTATTTATTTATTAAGCCAACGGTTACATGGGATGTTTTTAATGCAGTCAATGTTATTTAATGATCTATGTTGCCATGTCAGGGAACCGTACCTAGTACCCATGAAAAAGGTAATCATTCCCATTTTCCAGAGTTGAAAGCTATAAAAGGGAAGATAAATACCTAGCTGAAGATGATGAAAAAGAGGTGTGAAGTAGTGAATATGACAAGCATAAAAAAACTAAGAAGTCACATGGGTGAAAAAGAAAAGGGCTGAACATCATTCAAACGTGGTGTATTCATGAAAGGATAAAATACATACTCCAAGAACATTGGACATACACGAAGATGATCACTCTAAAGGAAACCACAAGCCGTATCTTGAGTGGAGAACTACCAAGAACACTTCATGCACTCAAGCTAACAAGTTGGACCAAGAACCAAAGAAGAAAACAATACTTTGTTTTCTGAGCAGAAACCAGAGAAGGACTCAGAAGTTTTTCTGATCAACCAAACGAGTCCAGAGCTGCACTTCCAATCACTAAAGCTTTTCTAAACTCTTTCTAACTTTCTTTAGTGATTCTATCTTTACATTTCGAGCAGTGTGTGTACCCTGTTTATTTTACACACACACTGTCTCCTGAGCTAAACTGGAGGATTCTTAAATCCTCACTCAAACTTCATAACCCTTTGTTTTCCACTGTGGATAGTGGTAGAGGTCGAGTAAGACATGGATAGCCTATGTGCTGTTGTTTGTGTTTCCCACGTAGAACTGTGGTAGAGGTATTTGGACCTGGACAGTAGTGTACTATTTTTTACCCCTGATCCAGGGTGTGGATCAATTTATATAAATTGTTGAAAGGACTAAGTCTCAGCTTGAGACTGAACCTCTTGGTTATCTCTACTGTTCTTTTTAGTTTAAGTCGTAAGCATACTATATATATTTATTTCATAATCTGCTGCTATTAATTTTAAATACAAAACTATTTTAAAGCTACTTTGATAGTTAAATTGGCAAGTGTTTATACTTATTGTAAACCAGTAAGTCAGTTTCATAAGTTATTTTAATATTCCGATTAAGTTAACTCAGACCTAATCAATCTTTGAGAAACTAATTGAACATTTACACTCTATATAGATTCACTACAGTTTAACTTTATTTTTAAATTGAGGGATTTTAATAAAGATATTTTTAACAGAAAATTTTATTGGAAATCAATTCACCCCCCTCTTGAGTATCCACTCCGACCAACATTTGGTATCAATAGGATTTGTTTTGGGTTAAAGGATTGTAGTCATACTCTATTTTTCAACTGTGATTTTAGTTGCAACTTTAAAGATCTTAAATTTATATTAGTTCTAAATTTTATCTCTTTAAAATTTCTTTTCTAAAATCTAGTTATGGACAATAGAATAAAGGGTGCTGCTACCAACAGGTCACCTTTATTTAATGGAACCAACTATGCCCAGTGGAAACTTAATATGAAAATTCATTTAGAAAGTATGGGTTTTGATATCTAGACTGTTATAGAGTCTCAATATAAAATTCCAGAAACTGAAAGAACAACTTGGGATGAACCTACAAAGACTGCTTACAATAATAATTGTAAATCTATGAATGCCCTGTACTATGCTTTAGGAGATGAAGAGTTTAATAGAATATCTGTTTGAAAAACTTCTTATGAAATATGGGATACTTTGGGTGTTTCTCATGAAGGAACAACCAATGTTAAAGAAATGATATTGAATACTTATACTATTAAATATGATAATTTTAAAATGAAGACTGATGAACCTATTTCTGATATGTATCTCAGGTTTAATGAGATAGTCAATACAATGAGTTCACTTGGAAAAGTTGTTCTAGCTAAGGAACAAATTATGAGAATCCTGAGATGTCTGCCAGACCGATGGAGAGGCACATCTGTTTCAATCAGAGAGTCATGTGACATTGGAGATCTACCTGTCAAACAGATGATTGGAAAATTAATGATGTATGAGGAAGAACTCAAGGTGAATAAAGGGGAAGATGACGAACCCAAAAGAAAATCCATAGCTTTTAATTCTACTGCTTCTAAGAGAAAAGACAAGGATAAAATGAATGTACCTACGAAAGTTCAACCAGTGAAGATTCTGATTCAGACAGTGATGCTGAAATGGATCAAATAGCCAGGAGATTCAAGAAGTTCTATAGGAAGAAGAAATTCTTTATAAAATCTAACTACAAAGGAAAGTATGATAATAAAGGACATTGGAAAAAGGATTTGAAAAATCCTGACAAGGATGATGATATAGTCTGCTACGAGTGCAAAAGGAAAGGACACATTAAGGCTGACTGTCCAAAATTGAAATTCAAAAAGAAATATGATTATAAGGACAAGAAGTAAAAGAAAGATATGAAAGCTACTTGGAGTGCTTCGGAAGACAAAACAAGTGAATCTGAAGTTTCTGATTCTGAAAAGAATCGTGCCAACATGTGCTTCATGACAAACACATATGAGGTAACTTTAGATACTCCTGTTTTGAATTCCTATTATTCTGGAGATGATGCAGAATCTGATTCTGATTTTGAAGATATGTCTACGTATGACTTGTTTGAATACTGCAATATGCTGTAAGAAACATATAATGAACTTAAAGACAAATATAAGTCATTAAAGAAATAGCATGCTCTCACTGTCATTGCTAAATCTGTTTTTGATGTAGAAAAAGAAAAGAATGCTCAACTGTTAAAGGAAAATACTGAATTAAAAATGTCTAATGATCAACTTATAAAGGACTTAGAAAAGTTCACAAATGGAAAATATACACTTACCCAAATGTTAGGAAATCAAGTTGCACCTAAATACACTACTAGTTTGGGATACCAACCTGGAAAAAGACAGTTCACTAAAACCCGATTTATTCCTAAGTCTGGACAAAATTCTGCTTATTCTAGTTCTGGAAATTTGTATGCTTCAACTAGTTATTCATATGGTTATAGATCAAATAAATTTTATCTTTAAAAATCTATTGATTCTGTAAATTATATGAGACCCATAAGACAAATATGGGTACCTAAATCTTTGATTGCTAACCTATCTGGACCCAAGAAGATCTGGGTACCAAAATCATTTTCTGTGTAAATCTATTTTTTAGGAAACATGTTTGAAGAGTTATCACAAGAAGGTATGGTACTTGGATAGTGGATGTTCAAGACACATTTCTGGAGATTATTCATGCTTCAAAAGCTTAATAAAGGTTGATGGAGGACATGTCACCTTTGGTGATAATTCTAAAGGAAAAATCATCGGCCTAGGCCAGATTGGTAACACTGATTCAGTTTTAATTTCTAAAGTTTTATTTGTTGATGGACTTAAATATAACCTGTTAAGTATTTATCAATTATGTGATGATGGATTTAATGTGAAATTTGAAAATGATTCCTGTAATGTTTTTAATTCTAAGAATGTTTTAGTATTTTCTGCTTTAAGAAATGAAAATGTTTATGCTGTTGATTTAAATGTTTTAGTTAAACAAAATGTTACTTGTTTAAATGATTTTCATAAAGAGTCTTGGCTATGGCACATAAGATTAGGACACTGCAACATCTATTCACTTAGAAATATGACTAGGAAAAACTTGGTTAGAGACCTACCTAAGCTTGAATTCCCAAATGACAAAGTGTGTAATCCCTGTTAAAAGGGAAAGAAACATAAAGTTTCTTTTAAATCAAAGAAAGAAGTTTCAACTTCTCAACCTCTCGAGTTGGTTCACATGGACTTGTTTGGACCTTCAAGAGTTTCTAGTTTAAATGGGAAGCACTATGTCTATGTCTTGGTAGATGAATTTTCTAGATATACTTGGGAATACTTCTTAGCTCACAAAAGTGAAGCTTGCTCTTACTTTGTTAAATACTCTAAGTCTGTAGAAAACCTTAGTGGACTTAAGATTAAAACCCTGAGAAGTGATCATGGTCGTGAGTCTGAAAATCACGAGTTTGAATCTTATTGCTCACACAATGGCTATAGTCACAACTTTTCTGCTCCTAGGATACCTCAGCAGAATAGTGTAGTAGAAAGAAGGAATAGAACCCTTCAAGAAATATCTAGAACCATGATTAATGAATATGACCTGCCTATTTACTTTTGGGCTGAAGCTGTTAATACAGCTTGTTATATTATTAATAGAGTCTTAATTAGACCAGTTCTTAAGAAGACCCCATATGAGTTATGGAACAATAGAAAACCTAAAGTTAGTTACTTTAGAGTCTTTGGCTGCAAAGTTTTTATTCTTAATACAAAGGATAATCTGGACAAGTTTGCTTCTAATAGTGATGAAGGAATTTTTCTTGGTTACTCTTTAACTAGAAAATCCTATAGAGTCTTTAATAAAAGAACCAAATGTGTGGAAGAATCTGTTCACATCAAGTTTGATGAAACTGATCCACATGAGCCTAAAACCTCTCTTGAAAATCTTGAAGAAGATTTGAGTGTTCTGGACCTTAATGATAAATCTAAAGAACCTGATGTAAAAATATCCAGTTCTGGACATATTCCAGAATCTGCTTCTGTTGAACTCGAACTTGTAGATGAACCTGAAATTTCTAGTCCTACCTTTACTAGATCAACTAGGATTATAAAGAATCATCCTTTGGATGATGTTGTTGGTAATCTTGATAGAGGGACACAAACTAGAGCTTCTTTAAGAAACCAGGTAGAACATCAAGCCTTTATTTCACTGCTAGAACCTAAAAATATCAATGATGCTATCAATGATAAATTTTGGGTAATGGCTATGCAAGAAGAGTTAAATCAATTTGAAAGAAACAAAGTCTGGGAATTAGTTGACAGATCTAAGGACACTTTAACAATAGGCACTAAATGGGTTTTTAGAAACAAAGTTGATGAATCTGGAAGCATAGTTAGAAACAAAGATAGGCTAGTTATACAAGGATATAGTCAAGAGGAAGGTATAGATTATGAGGAAACCTTTTCACTTGTAGCTATATTAGAAGCCATTAGGATCTTACTTGCCTATGCTGCTCATCTAAATTTCAAGTTATATCAAATGGATGTTAAAAGTTCTTTTCTAAATGGCTTTATTGTCAAATATGATTTTTTTAAACAACCACCTGGATTTACTAATCCTCATTTTTGAAATCAAGTTTTTAAACTTTCTAAAGCTTTATATGGTTTAAAACAAGCTCCAAGATCTTGGTATGATAGACTTAGTAATTTTCTTTTTTCAAAAATTTTTACTAAAGGGATTGTTGATCCAACTCTTTTTATTAAAAGAATTTCTAAAGATGTTTTAATAGTTCAAATCTATGTTGATGATATTATTTTTGGATCTTCTAAACACTCTTTATGTACTAATTTTTCAAATAGTATGCAAAATGAATTTGAAATGAGTTTAATGGGAGAAGTCAAATATTTTCTTGGATTTCAAGTTTTCCAAAATGAAAATGGTATTATTTTGAATCAAAGTAAATATACAAAGGATCTTTTAAAATGTTTTGGTTTGGATAGTATTAAGGAAAGTGATACTCCTATGAGTACTATTTGTAAATTGGATGCAGATGAAACTGGGAAACCAGTGGATCAAACCAATTACAGAGGTATGATTGGAAGCTTACTTTACCTTACTGCTAGTCGACCAGATATTATGTTTAGTGTGTGTATGTGTGCAAGATTTCAAGCTAATACAAAATAATCTCATTTACTTGCTGTTAAAAGAATTTTTAAGTATCTTAAACATACTGTAAACTTAGGTTTTTTTTACCCAAAAGGAAAACCCTTTGAGTTAATGAGTTATTCAGATGCTGATTTTGCTGGTTGCAAGTTGGATAGAAAAAGCACTTCAGGAACATGTCACTTATTGGGAAAATCTTTAGTATCTTGGTGTAGTAAAAAAGCAGAATTTTGTAGCATTTTCCACTGCCGAAGCAGAGTACATAGCTTCTGGTAGTTGTTGTGCACAAATTCTGTGGATGAAACACACTCTTTTGGACTATGGATATGACTTTAAGCACGTTTCAATAAATTGTGACAACACTAGTGTAATAAATATCTCGAAGAACCCTGTGTCTCACTCTAGGACCAAACACATTGATGTAAGGAACCATTTCTTGAGAGATCATTACCAAAAGGGTTATATTATTCTTGATTTTATTGGTACTGAACATCAATTAGCCGATATTTTCACTAAACCTTTGAGTTCGGAGAGGTTAAGTTACATTAGACATGAGTTAGGTATGTTTAACCTTGATCGGTAGCTATTCTCACTGATGTAAAATTCTCATCGATGTGAAATTCTCATCGATGTAAAATTCTCACCGATGTGAAATTCTCACCAATGTGAAATTCTCACCGATGTGAAATTCTCACCGATGTGAAATTCTCACCGATGTGAAATTCTCACCGATGTAAAATCACTGATAGACCCTACCGATGAGTGCGTTGTTTTAAACTTCTTTCTACCACCAGAATCTAAATCATTTTTTGCGTTATTTCATTTTATTTATTTATTTTATGATTCCTAAATGATAAAATTAAAGTCCAAGCTATTTCTAAATCCACCGAGCCTCAAATCCTTTCCCTCAAACCTTAGATCCCAAATCCTTAGAGAACCCTAAATCCCTCGAATCCGAGATGGCAAAAACCAAACTTCCTTCTGTTAGAGATGTTGTTGATGAGCCGAAAGTAAAAAAGCAAAATTCTGTTTCAGAAGCAAGTGGAAGTGCTAGCAGGACAAGATCAGGAAGACGACCAGTAAATCCTCATCTGCAAAATCGAGTTGTTGTGATTGAAAAGGAATTGTGTGTAGAATGGATGATGCCTAGCAAGTCCTTAGTGCTCTAAGTGCTTGAAGATCAAAACTGGGTGGAGTGTTTTTTGAACAACAATGGTTCCTACTTTCCAAAGTTAGTGAAACAGTTTTATGAGTTTGTAACTTTTGAGAAATCTGAGAATGAAAATCGAGTGACTTTATTTGTGAATGGAAATGAGATGTCGTTTTCATCTATTGAATGGTCTGAGTGCTTAAAAGTTCCACATGAAGGGGTATATGGATATTTATCGAGAGCCATGCCACCTACCAGTGATATTTTTGACTATGAGACTGCTTTGGAAGAGCTGACTGGTGATGGAATTCAAAGACAAGTAGTTGCTGTAGAAATGGATAGAGAGAACAGATTACTGTTCAAATTTGTTCAACATGTCTTGATACCGAGGAGAGGAGACTTTTAAAATTTGAGATATCAGGATATCTATCTTCTGCATCTCTTAAGACATTGTGTAAAAGTTAATTTGTGCAGATTGCTGATGATCCAAATGGAATACATGACAAGGCCGAAATCAAAGACAAATGCCCTATTCTTTGCTAAGTTAATTTCTGTGATGATTAAAGTAAAAGGGGTAGCCGAGTCTCAAGATGAGACAGTGGTAGTAAAGAATAACTTTTGTATCACATCAACAGTGTGCAAATACATGAGGATAAATTAGAACCCTTAGAGAGGAGAATGGTTCAATGATGACCAGAAGGTATATGAAAAATTCAATCATGTGGATCATCCTTCAAGACCAAAGGATGTGAGGGATACAGGTCTAGGACCTGATGAAGAGGATCCAGAATACAGTGATGATTTAGAAGAGGAAGATTCCTCTGCTGATGAAGGAGGAGACCATGACTTACCTCCAAGCCCAACTCCTGAAAATCAAGATCAACATAAATCAGATAAGGAAGAAGCTGCTTTAGAGGATGTTGAAGTGGCTGCTGTAGAAAATGAAGAAGATGTTCATGAAAGTGAAGAATATCTATCAGATGACTTGAGTCTGAGTCTAGTGATTGGACAATCCTTAGTGCCTACTACGGATGCAAATGAAGTTGACATACCCTTGCCTAATTCAGAGGACTCTCTAGCTACTGCAGAGAAATAATTAATAGTGGAAGATTCTCCTGAGAAAGGAATACCTGCCGATAATGTTGAGAATGTTGTTATCTTAATTGAGGATGAATCAGTTGAGGGGGATCATCAAACCAATGTTGGAAGTGTTACAGTGGTTGCTGAAATTGAAGATTGGGCAGAAGACCCAGGTTTTATAGTCTGTGGTTTAGACTATCCTGATTCTGACAATGAAGCATCTCTCAATAGACCTAAGATTAATTATGATGTTGAGACTGAGTTACTATCTGAATATGTGGTCAGAATGCATGACCTGGATACTTTAAAGAAAAATCTTAAGGATAGTTTTGTGGAAGAGGTAAAGAATATGGAAGTTTCTCTAGTCTCTTCAGTTCAATAGATCATGACTGACTCAGTGGTCAGTTTAGCATCTGAAAGAGTACCCACTGTAGTTGCACCTGCTGATATGATCACAAGGGCTGATCTGGAATCCTTGAAGGATGAACTGAAATAATCTTTTAATGCCTCAGTTGCTGAGATGAAGCTTTGTTTTTCTTAATATATGAAGACATTGGAAAGATCATTTGAACTCTCTCTAGGTTGTAATTTGTCAACCTTCATGGAAGAAATAGTGGAAGAAGTTAAAGACTTCCAGGCTCAAGTTTCTAGACTTGAAGCAGATCTTGAAGCTCTAAAGGAAACTGTTGTTTCTTTAGACTCTTACATGAGCTCAAAATCCCAAGTAGACAAGTAATTAGCCTATTTCAAGAGTGTGGTAAGCCAGATGGTTTTAGTGTTTGAAGGTTTTAAAACTTCCATGAAAGATCATGTTAAAACCCATGACTCTCAAGTTCAAAATCTTATCAGTGGGTTGACCAAGAATTTCAAGGAAATAGTAACCTTCTTTGATGGTTCTATTGCATCTAAACCCTCAGTGGATTTGAATAAATTTCGAGCTGTGATGAAGGAGGAGCTTGGTCAAGCTTCAACCAGTAGCTCTGTGGACTCATATGAGCTGACCAAAGTTGTTCTTGCTACTCGAGATTCAGCTAGAGAGATAATGAAGATAGTCCAAGACTATATGAGAGAAGCATCTACCTCTCAGAAAGAAGTGAAATATAAGGTGGACTCCTATTTCTCTAATATTTTCACCAGGAATCAACTCAACAATCACTTCAAACTTCTGTTGGAAAATATGAAGTTGCCTATTGTCAATCAAGATTTCAGAGAACAAGTTAGCAAGCTAAGGGAATTGACTCTAGAATTGGACAAATTTATGGAGAACAAGGATGAATTCATCTCTGCTATGGAGAGAGGAGGAGGAATAATTATGGATTTCAGAAATCTGTTGTTTCCTTTTCTGCATGTTGATGTTAGGCCAGTGATTGTCCCTCCTGCCTTACCAGCCTCTACCTCTACTACTTCTCCAGTTCAGATGACTCCTGCCCAAGAAATTCGAAGCCTCACACCTATGATCACATAAAGGACTCCTCAGTTCAGACCAAGAAAAGTTTCTATGGCTCAGCCTCCAATGATCATTTCTGGGATTCCTAAGCCTTCACCTCCAACCACTTCACCTGAATCCTCTTCTACTCCCAAGGGAAAATCTCACATTGAGTATGTGGATTGAATAAGTGGCTAGAATGTTTGATAGGAATCCATTGTATTTTGTTTATTTCTTTTTACCTTATTTGGGATATGAAATGAATCTGGTTTTTATCTCTTTTCTCATTTTTACTTTTATTTCTCTTCTCTATGGTTTCCCACTTTTTGATTATCACAAAGGGGGAGAAATATTTTACCAAGCTTTTACAAAGGGGGAGAAATACTCTCTAAGTATCAAAGAGGGAGAAATATTCACCCAAGGGGAGATATATTAATGAAAGGGGGAGAAAATTTTTATCTAAGGAAAAGTTATCATGCTTTACTCCTCTGATACTGTTACATTTTATTATATGCTACCATTTTCTCTAATTCTATACCACTAAATTTTACTTTTGATATCATTGCATTTAATTTTATCTCTGATACTATCACATTTTCTTCCACCTCCGATCCATTATGTTCTATAACATAATGTTTCTCTGAGATAATTGCATTTAATGATATATCCTCTGATACAACTGCTCGCTATTTTAAAATGATAATATCATAAGTTGTGATTATCAAAAAGGGGGAGATTGTTGACCTCACCTATTTTGATAATCCCAATTATGCTTTCATATACTTTGATAATATCAATCTAATGTTTTTCTATATATTAATTCTTTCAATATGTGATCAAGATGATAATAATATGAAAATAATCCCTGAGATATGTTAATCCATGTCTATATATGTTTATATGACTTCTGAAGTTCTTCTAACCCATTCGGATATGTTTGGCATAAAACAGACAAGTATTAAGTCACTGATCTGGGTATAGCTACTGATATAGAGCTACCGGTACACAGTCTAATGATAGACAGTCTATCGATAGATAGTTTCACCGACACACAAAGGTCACCGATATGTACAAGAGTTACCGACACACACCAAGTCTACCGATAGGACAGAAACCGAGCTACCGATAGAATAGGTCTACCAATATGCATAAGTCCACCGGTAAGCAAGTCTACCGACAGATTTAGTCTACTGATACAGAACACTAAGAGCTACCGATACGAGCTACCGACCGGCCTACTGATACACACACAACTGATATGAACCGACTGACACAGTCTACCGATACAAGTATAGAGCTACTGATAGAACTAGTATATCGAGCTACCGATAGAGTAAGTCTACCGATATAAGGAGTTATTGATACCTAGAGCTACTGATACCAACAAGCTACCGATGCAAGTTCAAAGAGCTACCGATGGAAGGTTCTGCTACACAAAATACCACCGTACACATTTACCAACATGATCTACTAATGATTGACCAACCAGTCAAACTCTATACTCCCAATACTATTTATTTATTAAGCCAACGGTTACATGGGATGTTTTTAATTAAGTTAATGTTATTTAATGATCTATGTTGCCATGTCAGGGAACCGTACCTAGTACCCATGCAAAAGGTAAGCATTCCCATTTGCCGGAGCTAAAATCTATAAAAGGGAAGATAAAGACCTAGCTGAAGACGATGAAAAAGAGATGTGAAGTAGTGTATATGACAAGCATCAAGAAACTAAGAAGGCACACGGGTGAAAAAGAAAAGGGATGAACATCATTCAAACGTGGTGTATTCGTGAAAGGCTAAAATCCATACTCCAAGAACATTGTACATACACGAAGATGATCACTCTGAAGTAAACCACAAGCAGCATCTTGAGTGGAGAACTACCAAGAACACTTCATGCACTCAAGCTGACAAGATGGACCAAGAACCAAAGAAGAAAACAATACTCTGTTTTCTAATCAGAAACCAGAGAAGGACTCAGAAGTTTTTCTAATCAACCAAACGAGTCCAGAGCTTCACTGCCAATCACTAAATCTTTTCTAAACTCTTTCTCACTTTCTTTAGTGATTCTATCTTTACATTTCGAGAAGTGTGTGTACCCTGTTTATTTTATACACACACTGTCTCCTGAGCTAAATTGGAGGATTCTTAAATCCTCATTCAAACTTCATAACCCTTTGTTTCCCACTGTGGATAGTGGTAGAGGTAGAGTAAGACCTGGACAGACTTTGTGTTGTTGTTTGTGTTTCCCACATAGAACTATGGTAGAGTTCTTTGGACCTGGACAGTAGTGTACTGTTTTTTACCCCCGATCCAGGGTGTGGATCAATTTATATAAATTGTTGAGAGGACTAAGTCTCAGCTTGAGACTGAACCTCTTGGTTATCTCTATTGTGATTTTTATTTTAAGTCATAAGCATACTATATATATTTATTTCATAATCCGCTGCTATTACTTTGAAATACAAAACTATTTTAAAGATACTTTGATAGTTAAATTAGCAAGTATTTATACTTATTGTAAACCAGTAAGTTAGTTTCAGAAGTTAATTTAATCTTCAGATTAAGTCAAATGAGACCTAATCAATCTTTGAGAAACTGATTGAACATTTACACTCTGTATAGATTCACTACTGTTTAACTTTGTTTTTAAATTGTGGGATTTTAATAAAAATATTTTTAACAGAAATTTTTATTGGAACTCAGTTCACCCCCCTCTTGAGTATCCACTCCGACCAAGAATTATATTCATAAGATATATATGGGGTGTATAGTACATAGTGGTGTTGTAATTATTGGCCATATTTAATGGGGATCTTACCTTTTTTTTCTTGATATGGAATTTTTTGGTAAATAAAACTACTGATTTACATTTTGAAACCCACATTAGACTTAGTTTGAATATTTATCCTCATAATAGAGATCTCAATGTATTGGGAAATTCCACTGAGATATTGGTGAGTTTGTTTGGTGAATGATATTGAGCCACTAAATTGAGTAATAATAGGTTTGAGTACTAATTTTTTATAGAAATATGATTGGATGTTCCTATTGGATCCCCTAAGGATTGATTTACTTTTTCTTCTAACTATTTTTATACATCACATACCTCATTTTAGAAAAACCTACCCATATTTTAATTTCATTTATTAATTAAAACACACACAAAATGTGTTGTATCGGTGTTCGATTGGAAAACTCCTAGGAGGTAAAAAATGGTTAGCTCCATAACTTCTTTCATAGAGGATTTTTAACAATCTATTTGATATAGTAGATACTTTGATAATACACATCACAAATTCTCAAGGTTCCATCCAAAATTATTCTCCCATAATGTTTGTAGTGTGCTGATAGAAAATCACCCATCGTGTGACCTCCCCCCTCTTGCAAAGAATAATCTCTGCCTTATGGATGTCTATCAGTATCCAAGAGCACTGACTACTCTAGATTCTTTGGATGGTGATAGATATGGTTTGGATAAATTATATGAACCATGTTTTCCTTTATATTGGTATAAACAAGAAGTGTAACACTAACTACAAATATGTGATATCTGTTAAACATAACCACTAACCCTATCTTTATTTCTATTTCCCTAAATCCTGATGTATTTTTCCACATTTGAACATCCATTATTATGCTCTATGTGAACTCTACATATGTACATAGGCATAAATATATGATCTAGAAATAGATTTCGTGTTAAATTAAAACCTAAACATTTTTATACCTTTACCCTTAGCATGTTATCTTGTTAGAAGATAATTGAACCAAGCATGTTAATTAGGAAGAATTCTCCAAAACATAGGAATCTCCCTGAAAAATCACCAAGATCCCCTTTTATTGTTCAGTATATAAGGTCACATATACATAGAATGGAGTACAAAAATCTGCATATTCATAGGATGTTTTATCATGGTCAATGTAGATGTGAAACCACCAATTAATGGTGGTATCCTAGATTTAGATGGATACTAAGAAAAAATTACACTACAATGATGATTTTATTAGTCATATGGAAATTTTCAACTCCTCTAACCATATCTTACCCACCCTATCAAAATTCCTACCCTAGAACCTCAAAACACACTTAACTAGATTTGGGTAAGTGTTGAATCTCAGTTTTTGTCATCATAAACAACCATATCCAATATTTGGTGGTATTTCTTGGAAACTTGGTGTACCCTACTATCCCCTTATATCAACGAGTCCTCAAGTACTCATGGTGAACTATATACTCTCTAAATAGCTATTGTTGATTCCTGGTTTACTAACTTATTATCCTCTAGATCATATTTCATCCACTATAGTTATATGATAGTAACTCAAATGTCTCTAAAAAAGATATTTTATAAAAAAAATAGAAGAATTATCATGATTATAACATGGAATCTAACATTCTACCAAAAAATAGTGAAATAAACAAATGGATGAAACTAGAATTTTTTATGTTTCATTAATCTCTTATATACATACCAAGGGTTTTTTTTATCTAAATTTCCTTATTTTTTATCCATAATTAAAAGTATCATTGAGGATAAATTTTTTAGATGAATATATCCTTTTAGATTGTTTCATTATGTGAATTTGATGTTTTTGAAGATTAATGGAATCCTAGAATATGAGCAGTGGAGCTTGGGAGCTTGAATTTATTTTTAGGAGGAGTTCATGATGTGAAATATAGTTCACAACATGAGTGGGAATTTTGCATCCTGAAATGGTTGTTTCTAGCCTATATAATATAAGTTTGCAGGGTGTGATTCACGATGTGTATGATATATTCACAATGTGAATGGATGAGGTTTTTATTTGACTAATCCTTACAAAAAATTCATCATGTGAACATGAAGTTGATGAAGTTAGTTAATACCAGGATTTTAGTATCTAGATGATGTGTTTTTGGTATTTCTTAGACTTGTTACATTCACAACATAAATATCTCATTCACTCCATGAAATTTTTTCTTGAATAATTCTTACAAAGCCTCTCAAACCAGAAAATTTTCTCAAAAACCACCAATTCTCTTCCAAACCAAAGAAAACAGTGGTTCTTATTTAAGATATTTTAAATCCCTTTTGAAAGGGATTGATCCCTGACTTCCTATGTTCATCCCATGAAGATTATTGGTGATTTTTTCCACATTCACTTGTGGTTTCTTCTTCAATCATTATTATTTCCTCCCATTATTTATTTTCATTCTATATTAGTTTATTTTTGTTGTTTTTATAGAGTTATTTTGGTGTTTTTAGTGAATTTGTGGCACAAAATTCTTCCATGGATATTGTTTTCATATGGTAAAGGTGATTAGATATCCATGTTAGTGTAACATTGTCGATCAATTGTCATTGGAATCCTTGATGTGGGGGATTCATTGATTCTTCTTATTTTCATGTGAAATACTAAAGTAATCATACATTATCTCTTTGGGAGAAGGTGTAATTAAAAATAATAAATAATAAAATGGATTAATAAATATTCATGGATTATGGTTTTATTGATTTCATGTGTTTCTATAACATCCTCGACCAAGGATCCACTAAACTAGTTCTCCTATATGAGTCACCACATGACCTCAAGCGCACCTCCCTATATAACAGAGGTTTATAAATAGGAGAGAGGGTCTAATAGATCATGTGGAGAGACTATACCCAATTTATCATAGTAATCCACAATATATATCATTTGAAATAAAGGAAAAAATAAATATAATCCAAAACATGCATTACCAATTTTTTCCCAAACAATGTATAAACCACAACCCAATAATAAATACGTCATGTCATTATAACTATGCCAAAAGTGATGAAAACCCAAAATAAATAAAAAAATATGAATCCAAAAAATGGGTCTTAAATACAAGTTTGGATCCTTATCCATGCATATCCCAAGACCAACTGAAGTCCCTAACATAGGGCCTTTTCCCTTGTCCTTGACTACAACCATGAAATCTTCTCATGTACCCAATGGAGGCCTGGGTAGGGTGTGAGTAAAACTCAGTAGGCCACCACCAATGGTGTCTAAAAAATATCTAGTCTAGACACATAGTTCATGTAAGTACTAAATAAATGAAAAGATAAAAAAAGGAAACTTGGGTTCCATTACTTAACAATATTCACTTTATCCATTTTCATCATGTTTCCATGGGTTAGGCATTTACATCATTTAGACAACAGATTATGATGCTCAATTATCATACATAATGGAATAAGTCAAGTAACCTATATTAATAGGGACAAAAAATTCATAAAAATTTACATCAAACTTACCTTTGAGACTCATCCCAGGTAGTCTCATCAAAATAATTCACTAGGATAATAGAGACTCAATCCCCATCCCTAACCTATGCATTATATGGATGGGGTTTAGAGCCTCTATCTAACTTGACCCATGGGGATAGATCCTCAAGTCTAATACCCCACAACATTCAAACCATGTTCAGATGATTATTTATCCATTTATTGCATATATAATATCACAAACCACACACAACCAATACACATAACATTTACAATACACATTTTCTAAGACAAATAAATCATCATCAAGCCATAACCCATTATAATATTTACCATTTACTTAGCATAACCCATTTAACCCATTTCCCTTTTTATTACTTAACTCATTTAGCATTATCAACAATTCTCATACATCAGTCCATTTGGCATATGCACCAATTCCTATATGTTAACCCATTTAACATACTCATCATTCCATTTTCACTATCCCACTTATGCATTTCAATTAAAATTCATAAGTCATTTATCATAATCACTGTATTTCATCCAACCCATTTTTAATTAAGCCAAACAATACCTTATGTAATTATCAAAGTCTATACACAACTATAAATATTCCCCCTTTTAACTCAACTAACATACTAACATGTTCATCATGGGGTTTACCATATCGTAGGTCAATTAAATGATTAACATTACAATTTACCATGTTTGGGAATGTTGACACACCGCATGGGTGGCCGTAAATCAGTACAGTCAAACTCAATTCATCCCATGGGGATCATGGGGGTTAAATTCATCATTTATCCAACTATTTTACCAAATCCATTTAGATGAATCAAATGAAAAACAATAAGGAACCATTAACACATCCACAAATACACAAATCAACTTCAAGATGATGGTATATAACTTGTAGACCACCTACCTCGAATATGTTGATGAAAACTCACTTAACCATATCCATATATCCATATTCAAGATCCCTCTAAATACACAACAAAATATCCAATAGAAAAAGGGATTTTATGGATTTGGATGAATAATAACAAAACCACAAACCCTACCCTAGAAAATAGAATCAAGAGGAGTGTTCAAATCACCTAAAACATCTATATGCACCAACGACACTCTAAATATCCTAGAAATGATGGTTATCAATCCTTGGGAGTCTTTTTTCTATTTTGTTCATCACTAGGTTTTATATAGGAGAAATGAGGTATGAAATTAAGTAGAAAAATTAAAATACTAAGGTGAAAAATGGTAAAATCACACATTTTAATGGGGTGAATGATTTGGCTGCACAGTTTTACAAACCGTGCACCAACTGTGTGCTAGCCTTTTTCCAAAAGGGGTATAAGTTTCATTATTACCTAGGCATCTCACATAGTTTGACAAACCATGTTCCAACCATGTGGAATTCCTATATCCTAGACCATATTATTTTGATTTCCTGCATAGACGGTTTACCTAACCATGCACCACTACTCCTGGCTAGGATGGTTTGGGTGCACAGTTTTCACTAACCATGTGCCAACAATGAATCCTGAAAAAGATGATCCTATTCCCCTTTCATTCATGTCTCGAACCCCTAGAACACCCCTAATCTTCCTCATACACATGAAAAACATTTAATTAGATGACATTAAGGTATTGAAACCAAAATTTAAATAAGAACATACCTATATGATGTCTGAGATCTTACAACCTCCCCACCTTATAACGTCTCACCATCGAGCCACACACCCAAGAATCGTTGAGCTTCTAAGGTGAAGTGTCTGGGCCACTAGACCTGCATGTCTGAAACTCCATCACAATTTTATTCTTGAACACTACCATGATACCATAAAACTCAAACTAAGAGCACAATCACGCCCTTCATAACTTTCTCAAAAAAATCCATGATACAGAATAAATGCTCCTCAAATGATGCATCAACCTCAAGATCAATATCCTTGACATCAATCACATGAGTTAGGCTAGGGTGATACTACTAAATATGAGACACATGAAAAATATCATGAATACCATTGTACCATTATGGATGATCCAATCGATACGCAACCAATACGGTCCTCTCCACAGTCTCGAACAGCCCCATGTACCAGTGTTCCAACATATCATGTTTCTGAATCTGATGGTGATCCAACATTTGTGACGCCATAAGAAACACACAGTCACCCACCACAAACTCAGGAGGTATAAAATGTCGATATGTGTATGATTTATACCTACTATGAGCCATTTTCATATGTTTCCAAATCAACTGAACTCATTCTGGTGCCAACCACTTGAGACTCAATCCCAACAACTCTACCTCCCTAACCTCCATCCAACACAATAGTGATCTACATAGTCTACCATAGAGCACCTCATATAGTTCCATCTAAATCGTATAATTGTAAATCTTATTGTATGAAAACTCAACAAGCACCAAGTGATTCTCCCATGATCCACCATATTCTATGAAACAAGCCCTCAACATGTACTCTAGTACCTGTATTGTACTCTCCTATTTTCTATTTTTATTTGGGTGGAAATCCATACTAAAAAACACATTGGTATTATGCACCCTCTATAATCACTTCCAGAAGTTTGATGTGAAATGCGGATCATGATCCAAAACTATAGTCTACGGTACCCCATGAAACTTCACTACCAATAGAACATACTACTCACCCAACTGATCCACAGTAAATATATATTGAATTGGAAATAAATGAGAAATTGTATTTAACCAATCAAAAACTACCCAGATTGCATCATTCATCCAAGGTGTCCTTGAAAGACCCAAATTTAAACCAATCGTCATGTCATCCCATGTCATCCCATTTCAATTCTATAATGGGAAACAGCTAATCCAAACCACCTGGTCATTGATGCTCAAATTTAAGTTACAGAAAGGTATATCATCATGCTATGAAACCTAATATTTGTTTCTCCATCCCTAGACAAAAATACAACCTACAAAGATAACGATACATTTTGGTCAATCCTAGATGCATTTTCCACTTCGATGCATGAAACTCATGAATCAACTCTTCTCTCATACACATTGGCATGACAACACGGCCATAAATAAAAATGTTACCATCATGACCTATAGTCTAACCCAAAGGTGACTCCCCATATTTAAGAAAATCCCTCAAATCTAAGCATTCCAGATCCTGTTATTAACTCTCATTAATCTGGCCCAGAAGAATGGGATCGATTTCCATGGAAACAAGGGCCATTTTCTCTTGGGAATCCTATACCTCCCAATGCATCTCAAAAACAACACCATCATTCTCCACTCAGAACTAGATTCTTTAACCACCTAACCTTGAGTCATCAAACTCAAGTCATCTGCTACACTATTCCAATTTCCCGGTGTATAATCCAACATGATGTCGAAGGGCTGCATGTACTCGACCCATCTTCACTAAAAACGACACAAGTCGCACTAAGAGAAGATTTAATTTGAAATTTTATGATCAAAATGCACAATAATATGTTCTTCCAATAATTAGTCTTTCCAATCCTTTAAATCATAAACCATTGTAGCCAACTCAAGATCATTTGTAGTGTAATTTCGTTCATTATGCCTCAAATATCGTGACTCATACACTACAACCCAATCAACCATGAATCAACACTAACCCAAGACCAACACCAGATGCATCAAAAAATAGGGGATACCTCTTACCTTGATTGGGTAAGATCAGAATTGGTGCAGTTGTCAACTTCTTCTTAAACTCTTGTAAATCATTCTTGCATACCACATACCATTCAAACATGATGCGTTTCTTAGTCAAACCTGAGAGTGGAATTTATGATTGGGAAAAGTGTTTGATGAACTCTTGGTAATTACTGACCAATCCCAGAAAACCTCAGACATCAGAAACACTCTTGGCCTGATCCCAAGATACAACTATCTGTATTTATCTGGTTCCACTGACACACCTGACTCAGAGATGATGTGACCACAGAAATGAACCCTTCTAATCCATAAATGATACTTGTATAGCTTGGAGTATAGAATATGCTCACTTAGTGTACTCAAGACTATGCCAATATGTTTGGAATTATCTTCATGAGTCTAATATTACACCATGATGTCATAAGCAAAGAAAAATATGTACTGATCTAGGTATGGGAGAATGATTTAGTTCATTAAGGCCATAAACACTATTGGAAGATTGTTCAACCTGAACGGCATCACAACAAACTCATGAAAATTGTACCCACTTCTGAAGTCATTTCATGGTACATTAGAAGGTATCACTATTAACTTATGATAAACTAACCGCAAATTAATCTTGTATAACAAAAAAGAACCTTTAAACTAGTCAAAGAGATCATTAATTAGAGGAAGATTGTATCAGTTCTTAATTATAATCTGATTTAGCTTCTTGTAATCGACACAAAAGTGCAATGATCCATCAACCTTCTTGTAAAACACTACTAGAGATCCCCAAGGTGAAGTAATTGGATGAATAAACCCATTAATCACCAATTCCTCCAACTGAGTTTTATGTTCCTGGAGATTTGTCGGTTCCATTCTATATGGACGAATGGAGACTAGTTCGGATCGAAGAAACAACTCTATAGTTAAATCAACATCTCTCTTGGGTGTAAACCTCAAGAATTCCTCAAGAAACACATCCAAAAACTAATAAACCAAAGGAGAAAATAAAAACTTCTCTACTCCCTCATCATCATGAATGAGAGAAGCTACAACAGTTGTGAGATCTCCTAACTACTAATGAATAGGCCCTGTATAGACTGATAAAATGTACCTTTTTCTATGATGAACTCATGTGTATCCCTAAAGGAGATGTGAACATTACCAAATGATGGTAATAGTCAATATTGTATTGTTATAACACTATCTATTCTATACCGAAAATAAAATCAAAACCTAATATCTCATGCACAAACAAGTCCCATAGGAAACTGTATCCACCAACATTAAGAGAACACCCCTTGCATTGCCTGATAAATTTTTGTTTTCACCCCTAATGGTGTGTTAATTAACATAAAATCACACACATGTTCAAATACTAGAACCAAAACACCAAGAAATGAGCAGACACAAAATAATATGAGACACCACTATCAAATAAATCACCAAAAATCATGGAAGCTACAAGAATCATATATCTAATTGTTCTCCGCCTATAGGTGTAGATTGAACTTTATGAAGTTGATCAGTCCCTATACCCTGGGATCTGATTTTATTTCCTGGTGCTACACTTCCCTACTAATATGGACACTCTCACCATGGTGTACCACATCCACCAACATGACTAGTACATCTAGTTGAGCTATAATATGCTACCTAGTATGGTATTACTGACCCCCTATCTCTACATGACATCATCATTGATCCTCCATCTATGATGATCTATTGAGGGTTCCTATAGAACCTCTACACATGCCCCATCCTACCACATTCTCTACACTCAATCAGCTGTCGGGGGCACTAACTACGCATGTTTATTGACCTCCCACACTGAAATAAAAAAAACCTAGTCACCACCCTAAGAGGTTGATCCACTTTTCTAACTACTCTTAACACTTTCAACCTAATGAAGATTTTTTAAATGATGTTTCCTTCCCTCAAAAGTCACACCACTGGTCCATCCAACTAGAACCACAAACCCACTACCTAATGCCTCTGTTATGTTTCCTCCTAAAATAAGGTCCTGATCCACCACTTATTCCAGATTATTTAAATGGTATATTTTCACCTGATACTTAATCTCATGTCTAATCCCATGATAGAAACATCTTTTTTTAGTTTCCTCATCCCTTGAAAATGTTGGAACAAAGTATTGCAAGTATCTTAAATGTTATACATAATTCATCACCAACATGGTTCCCTAGTTAAACCTTATAAATATTTTATCCTTTTTCTACCTAAAGGTCTCAGGATATAAATACTTCAAAAACTTTTCCTGAAATCCTTTCCATAACATACTGTTAGCATACTAATTCTGAACCAAGTTATCCAACCAGCACCTTGCAAGTCCCCATAACTAGTATGCTACCAAATTAACTCTCATCTCTACAAGAGTATCCAAGTGATCTAAAATAATTTGGATGGAATCTCTCCAAAACTATCTAGCCTCAGGTCCAACCTCTATAGAAAACATTGGATGGTGTTACATGTGAAACTATCTAGTCTGGTCAAACATACTCAGTATGACCCACCCCGAGTCCCTTTCCATCATCTAGATAAAACAATAATAGTTTTCATATAATTTATCCTCTCCTCAATTATCAATGACCAATGAAATTTCTTTCTTTGGTGTTGGTGGAACATTCTCAATGATATCCTCTTGCAAACCAACCAGCACATGTCGCCATGGTGTCATTGATCTACAATTCCAAACACAATTCTTAGAACACATAACAAAAAGATTCCATAGTTTTCATAAAATAAGGATATCCACTATCCATTAAAAACCCATTTTTTCATACACTATCCCAATGGACATCGTCACATCTAGAACACTACCCTCAATCATCCCTATAATGGATCATAAATAACATAGGGTAAACCAACATACATAGTCTAATTCATTCATTATACACCTTTTTAAAACCATTTCTGTACTCACAATGTAAATCTATCATATTAGGCCCATTTAACATTTCATAACTTATTACAAAAAACATTTTAACTCATTTTCATCCCTTCATTAAGCACAATTATTTAACCATTCATTAATATTCTTTACTTTTACCCATTTTCATTATTTTTTTATTAGACACCATTTTCTTCAAATTTTTCAAGAATGTAAAATTCATTCTAACCTTCATATCCCACACACCCACCCCATATGTGCATATCATGATGTATGCCACATATATTCCTAGGTGCCTATAATGATGCAGGAATGCACAATCTCATTAAATTATGTCCATGAACAATATATCATAAAACAATCATATCACAAAATAAGTGGATCAACCAATAGTGAAATATCATTCAACTATAACAACAGTCATCAAGAACAACAATTCTCACCCAAGGTACATGATTTTTCCCACGTACATGGGTTACCTACTCCCAAGAATGAGATCATTTCCAAGACTTGACACATCCTAATCTCTCATATACCATCCCTAAATAATAAGACCATAGAAAAGAACCCCACTAATACAACTTTTTGACATACCATAACCAAAGAGACACTAAACTGGTGCTCCAATCCGGGTCACCACATGACATTGAGCCTGCCTCCCTGTTCACCAAAGGTTTCCAACAAGTACTGAGAGTCTAATTGATCATGTGGGGAGACTATAACCTCTTTATCAGAGTAATATGAAATAGATATCATATGAAATAAAGGGTATAATAAACATAGAATAGAACATAAATTACCAGTAATTTACCAAATAGGGGACAAACTGAAACTAAACAATAAACACACCACGTCATACTAATAGTGCTAAAAGTTAAAAAAACTCAAAATAAAGAAAAATAGAAAAATCACCAAAATAGGTCCTGACTCTACATTTGGATCCTCATACATACACATCCCAAGCCTAAATCAACCCCCTAGCATAAGTTATTTTACCTTACCCTTATTAGTAACCATGAAATCTGGTCGGGTACCCAATGGCAGCCTGAGCAGGGTGTGAGTACAACTTAGTGGGCCACCACCAATGGTGTCTAAAATTTTTTCATTATAGATAGATAGTTTATAAAAGTACTAAATAAATAACAAGATAAAAAAAGGAAACTAGTGTTCCATTAGTTAACAATATTTAATTTATCCATTTTCATTATTTTTTCTATGGGTTAGGCATTTATATCATTTACAGTATGAACTAATCCTGTAAATTATCATACATAATAAAATAAGTTATCTTATCTATCTCATTAGGGATAAAAATTTCATAAAAAAATACATCACACTTAACATGGAACCTTGGTCAAGGTAGTCTCATCAAATTCATCTATTAGGGGAATAGAGCCTTAGTCTCCTTCCTTGAACCATATATTATAGGCTTGGTGTTTGGAGCCTTAGTTTAACCCGACCCGTGGGTGTAGATCCTCAATTAAAATACCCCCAAAACATCTATCTAGGTTAATATACTTATTTATCTATTTACTATATATACTATATCACAAACAACAAAAAACCAATACACTAACATTTACAATCCACATTTCATAAAATAAAGAAATCATCATCAATCCTTAACCTATTAACACATTTACTATTTACTTAGCACAACCCATTTATCCCATTTCCCTTTTCATGCCTTAAACTATTTAGAATAATTAATGATTCTTGTACATTTCTCCATTCTGAATATGCATTAATTCCCATATGTTAACCAATTTAACATATTCATCATTCCACATGAATTAAATCACTTTGTATTTCAAGTACAATTCATAAGTAATTTAGCATAATCCCTTTATTTCATCCAACCCATTTCACATTAAGCCAAAAAATCCCTTATTCCATTATAAAATTATAGGCAAAAATATCAATATTATCTTTTTTAACTCAACTAACATTACAACATATCCATCCTTGGATCTATATTATCATGGGTAAATTCTATGATTATCATTACAATTTACCATATTTTGGAATGTTGACACACCACATGGGCATCCATAAATAGGTCTACTCAACCTCAATTCATCCCACGGGGATCATGAGGGGTTAAATTCATCATTTATCCAACCATTTTACCCAATCTATTTAAAGGCAACAAATTCACAACATGAGGGAACTATTAACACAACCAAACATAAAAAAAATCAACTTCAAGATTATGGGATGTAACTTGTATACCATATATCTTGAATCTATAGATGAACGGTACCTTAACCTTATCCTTAGATCTAGATTCAAGAACACTTTGAATTTCTAACCTATGATTCAAATGAAAAAAATGAGTTTTAGGGAATCAAATGAAGGAGAATGAAACCACAATCCCAAATCTGAAAAAGAGAATAAATAGGGTCATTAGACTCACCCAGAACTTTGATCTGCACCCAACAACAATCCAAACGGTCTAGAAATGAATGAGGTTGATCCTTTTGAATCCTTGGTTATTTTGGTTCATCACAAGGTTTGTTGGAGGAGAAATGGGATAATAAATTATGTAGAAAAGATAAAATCATGAGGGGGTAAAATTTTAAAATCCCACTTTTTAATGGGGTGAGGGGTTTGACCACATTGTTTTCCAAATAATACACCAATTGGGCCCACATCTCTGTCAAAGTGTAGTCCAATTATCATGGTTACCTAGGGATGTCATTTGGTTTGAAAAACTATGTGCCAAACACATGAAATTCCTCTATACAAGACTTCACTATTTGGCTTCCCCCCTTGCACAGTTTACCTAACTGTTCCCCCCTCCTCCTAGATAGCATGGTTTGGGTGCATAGTTACCACTAACTGTGTTCCAACCATGAAAAATGCACAGGATGGCCCGATTTCCCATTTTTTTGTTTCCTGAACCCCCAGAACACCCTAAATCTTCCTCATAAACCTGGTAAACATTTAATTATCCAACTTTAAGGGATTAAAAACAAAATTTAAACAAGAACTTACCACTATGAAGTCCAGGATCATACAATTTCTATCATGTGAATGATTTGCCTCTTGTTTTACTATATAGTCTACTATTTATGTCAATGGCTTTATTAGAATGTTTTTATGCCTGAATTTAACTTGTAAATTTAATTAAAATGGTTGAAGAATGTAAAATAGGTAATTTTATTGGCTGAATAATTAAAGAGGAATGTTTATTGAATCTCTTGATTCCTATAATTTGATGGAAATAAAATGATTCATGATTAATGTTTAATTAAAATTAATCTTCTATATATTAATGAATTTTTATAAATAATGTGAATCTGTAAATTCATGTTGTTGAAATTAATAAAGAGGCATGTTAATGGAATTACTGTTCTTTAATGGTTTTAAAAAAATCAAGTTCTACTTTAGAGAATTTTTAAATAATTTATATCTTTTATATTTAACTCTATAGGTTTAATATAGTTGTAACATGTGATAAATGAATCTTTTAATCCAATATGTTCATAAAAATGATTTTTTGATAAAATAATTGTTTGAAGTCGAGTGATTCCATTTTTATGTGAAGGATAAATTCCTTTTTTAGGACCTAAATTTTTTATTTACTCTTTTTTTGTTTGTTTCTTTTTTTCTTTTCATTAAATGTAATCCTTGATGAGTGACATGATTTGAGCCTAGAATTGATGATATTTGATGAGTTATGGGTGAGGAGGCCTAGATTTTTGTCGTAGTTGTTTCCTTTGAGGGCGTGATTCATTATAGAGACCCTCTCTTTTCATACATACACATTACCTAAAATTTGAGGAATACTAAAAACATTATACAAATAGATTCCCAAAGACCATACCAGTCTAGTGAATTTGGAAACATTGAAACATAAACAATCATATATAATCGATCTACATTATCTCCCACTAGGTTCTTCTTGACTATCACCCTTCTTAGAAACATGAAACATAATACATATCTTCATTACTAGGGGAAGGAAATAGAAAATGGGTTGATATTAGATTCTCAGTAAGGTTAAACAAGGGATATATATAATAATAATAATTATAATAAGGGTATGATAACATTATCGTGAAAATATAATATCATACCTTATATATTAAAGATCATATACATGAACCATGTCATAATACATTGCAGTTTATAAGACATTAATCATAAGGAAACAATGAACATAATCCATGAAAGCATAATATTGAAATAAAACATGGAATTGTGGAACACACATAATCATATAATATTAATTCCATAGTTACCAATGTATCATTTCCAAGACCATGTTGGTAGCATGGGTTCACTCCCCATACAATCTTGGTAGTCATGGTTCACTCCCATGGCCATCTTAGAAGTATTAGTTCACTCCTCATACCATCTTTGTAGTCATAGTTCACTCACATGGCCATAATAGTAGTCAAGGTTTATTCCTAGGACCATCTTAGTCTATCTCATGAGATATAAATCTTTACCCAATGCATTGGAGCGATATATAGGTCCCAACAATCTCATAATTATATCATAAATACATATTCCAAAAGATCATTAAAAATCATATTATAACCCATGAAATTAAATCGGTATCATAAACATATAATCTTATCATGAAATGTGGAAAAATATATTGTTTCCATAATCATTTCATAAAAATCATAACCCATGAAAATAATTGGGTTTCAAAAGCATATAACATGTGAAAGAGAATCTGGTTTTATAAACATCACGCCATCAAAACATAATCCATTAAGAGAGATAATATGAATGGAAAAATCGAATAATTTCCATATAAAGGTATGATTAACACAAAAGTATATCATAATAGATGGAAAATAATTTTGAAATAACTTTTAGAAACATTTCTAGAGTAAATTATTCATTCTTTATTGAAAAATGGTTTTTAAAACATAAATATTTTTTTAAAAACTTTTACATTGGAAATAGATTTGAAAAATTATAAAGGAATATTTTAAAAGAAACAAAAACCAATTTTACTAAAAATTATCTTCATGTATAATTTGAAAACATTTTTGAAAACATTTTTGAGAACATGGTTTTTGAAAAAAAAAATAGATTTCCTATTGAAGAGGGAAATATGGTTAGATTTTTCTTAATGACATTTTCTTAATTATTTAAGTACCAAAGAGTGGAAATTATACTAATTCATGAAGGTATGTTAAATAAAAATTTCATAAGGAAACTTGTGATTGTTCTTGAGAGTTTAATCATAATATTTCATCAATGAAATCATAATCATAAACAATCTCGATGAATAATGAGATTGTTTCAATAAATGCTTACCACTTGGTAACATTGGATAATAATCTTCTTGTAGGAAAATGAATTTACATGAATATTAAAATATCATGAGAATAATTAGATTCATGATATAATAGGTCAAATGTAAATATATACACCTAAAAAATAATGTTTTTTTTATAATAAAACATGTGTCTAAAACAAGGAAAATTGAGACAAAATCGTGTTACCGATTTTGTAACTTTTGAAACATTAACCCCATGAAGGAAATCTAATATATTGGATATGTAAATACCCATAAATTTAATTATATTAATCATATAATATATTCATGTTAATTATATACACCACATAATAGGAAAGAGTGGCGTCTAAGGTATGTATCTTCTAGAAATAAAAAGTGAGATGAAATTTCCCTTACCATGTGTCTTGAATTTATTCATACTCATACAAGATTCCTATATAGTAAATATATGTTTATTATAAATATTTTAAATAATAATATTATTATAAATAATACCATATATGGTTTGATTATGACCTCATATTACCCACCTATTAACAATTCTATGGTATGGATTCACTACGGGTAATATATGCTTTGTTTTTCGCATGTGTCTTAATTTGTTATATCTTTTTTACTTATACTTATATCATGATTTCAAGAATGAAATACATGATATAAATATCATTTATAAAAATTATATGTGTATTGTAATAATATATATAATATATAAGTACTAAATGGAATACATCATTCATGGAGACGGTTAGCCATACGTACGCATTAACGATGTTTCAGTTTTTATTAAGGTGTTAAAAGAAAGAAATAAAATAACATATAAGTTTCTGAATATTATATATATATATATATCATTTTTATATTATCATGATTATATAATATATATAAAATATTTTCATAAATTGATCCTTAATACATCTCATGTAGTGTGTGAACCAATCACACCACTTTGAGGGGGTGGTAGTACAAACTTCCTCAATCAAAATTATTGTATTTACACCAAATGGAAAGTATAAATATATGTGTTGTAAAGGATTAAATAAGATTAAATAAATAATAAATATAATATATAATAGATATAAAAATATTTTCCATCATAAATTCCACTATGAGATTTGTAAAAGAAAAATGAACAATCATCATTTTGTGAGGCAGTAGTTTGTCATACACATAAACAGTATGTTCGTTACACATTGGAAGGAAGTGTGTGCATGTGTAGGTAGAACCCCTAGAATAAAAATATTAAAGTATATTAAGGATAATTTTTTTATTATAAAATCATGGAATAAGAATATTTTATTGTGTGGTGAATTGAAATAAAATAAAAGAACTCAAGGAAGAATGTTACCCCTTATTTGGGTAACTCCATTTGGTTTTCACCAAAGGGATTCCTTGGATTTTTTTCATCCAAAGGGGAGGATTATATGATTAGGGTATGTATTTTTATGATATATTTGGGAATATATTTTTTGGTCCAAAGTCACTTGAGTGGTGTGAGGAAGTTGAATGAGAGGAAGCCTTTTTATAGTGGAGGCGGAGTGGCACTATTGTAAATTTTGGGAAAAAGAATTCCACCCATGTTTTCCAATGTCTAGTGGATCTAATAAGGTAAAAAAATCTATAAAAGGGGTTTTAGTGTTTAAATATTTTCATCCAATGGATCTTGTACAAGTTTCTAGGTCATTTGGGCCCTTATGATTAATGTTTACTCTCTTATTAAGCTTAATCTTACCTTAATCATTGTAATTAATTTTAATTACTTTCACTAATATTTTTGGTAAAAAACTATTTTTATATTATTAAACATTATAAATTATTATAATTTTAAATATTGAATCCATTTATATAGATTCAATTAGAGAAGTGTCAGAAATTAATTTAAATTTATTCCTACTAACAGGATGACACTATGGGTTTTTAAAGTAAAAATGATCAAAATTTTGCTAAGATTTTATATCCAGTTTCAATGTGAATTTTTTTCCAATAAACTAAATTGGATTAATTGATAAAAATATGATTTTTATAAAATTTTAATTCAATTTAAAATATCATTTAACCTTGTAAATAAATTAGATGAAAAATCTGTCTTGAATTAAAAGTCAGTATTTTTCACTCTTCTTTCAAAAATGATATTTCTCAGAAAAATCCAAAAAAAATCACCCTAAGATAAATTAGAAATTATAAATTCAAAAAATGAAGTTTATTTTATCAAATTAAATTCTAAATGTGTCTAAAAATTAATTTTATGATTTTTCACATAAGGACATTAAAAACAGTTCATTTGAGAAAATAATAATTTTAAACATATATGGTCTTTACCAAAATTATATATTTCATAATAAATATGTTTTTTTATATAAAAAATTATAAAAAATATTTTAAATTTATTTATTACTATTCATATTACTAATTTTAATGGATAGGTTATAATTATCTCATTTAAATAATTATAACAATAAAAGAGATTTTTCATAGAAACTCAGTATTGCATGTATCATATGCCAAGTCAGTGTTTCATGTAACCTATGCTATGATGGTTCCATGTGAAATTAATATTTCACTTAATGAAATTCAACATATCAATTCAAGTTAATTCATTTAAAAAAATGACCATAAAAACTCAAGGTGTTACATTCTACTCCCCTCCCTCAATTATTTTAATTTGGATAAAAACAAATTAGCATACTTATGATTCATCATATCCTCAAGTTCCCACATAGCCTAATCTAACTAGTGATTTATCCACAAACCTTTGACCAGGTGAGGGTTCTTGTTGCATAAAACATTCTCTTTACAATCCATAATTTCAATTTGTTGTTCCCCGTAAGAAATATCCTTCTCCAGTAGTATGACCTCTGAGCTCATTATTTGTGAAGGGTCAGTTATGTACTTTATCAAGAGATATACATTGAACAAATCATGTAATTGAGAGTGATTTGGAGGAAGTAATAAACAATAGGATATCATCCTGATACGATCAATAATTTCAAAGGGACCAATATACCTAGGGCTTAGTTTTCCTTGCCTTCCTAAATATTATAACTTTATTCCAGGGAGAGATTCATAGAAAAAACTTCTCAACAAATTCAAATTCTAGATCAAGTCATCAGTTATCAGCATATCTTTTTTACTGACATTGAGCTGCATTGATATACTACTGAATGGTTCTAACCATATTGACCATTTCTTTAAATATCTCAGGTTCCAATAGCTTTCTTTCTCTGACTTCATCCCATCACATTGGATCTCTAAACATCTTCCCATAGAGGGATTCATATATTTCAATCTTAATTCTTGAGTGTAATATATTGTTGTATGAAATTCTACTAGAGGAAGGTGTTTATCCCAACCACCTTTGAAATATATAGAGTAAGATCTCAACATATTCTAAAGGGTTTGAATTGTTATTTTAGAATAACCATCTATATGGGGATGATAAGAAGTAAAAAAATTCAATTATATATCAAGTGATTGCTTAATACTTACCCAAAAGTTTGGGGTGAACCTTGTATCCCTATCCAATACAATGTAATGTGGTACTCCATGAAACCTTACCAATTCCAATATATATATCTTAGAAAGCTGATCCAGAGAGAATCCTTCTTTGACAATGATGAAGTGTGATGACTTTGTCAGGTGATCGACTACCACCAATATAACATTAAACTCTTTAGAGGTTTTGGGCAGTCTGATGAAAAAAATCCAAAGTGGGTTCTCCCATTTCCATTCTAGTATGGGTAATGGATGGAACACCCATTTAGAAATTTTTCTTTAAGCCTTAACATTCTGGCATACCAAGAACTGATATAAAAAATTTGTGATATCTCTTTTCATACTATCATACTTGAAGTATTCATTCATGTACCTATATATCTTCATACTTCTAGGATGAATATATAATGAAGAACTATGAGATTTATCTAATATCTCACCCTTTAAATATGGTTTTTAAGGAACAAATAAATGGTTTATAAACCTTATCATTTCATCCTGATCAAGGCCAAAAATAGGAACATTTCTAACTTTCTTTTACAAATCTACATCTTCCTTATATACCTACTTAATCCTCACTTGTATAGAGGGTTGAAAATTCATTTTATAAGGATAAATTTTTCCTTTTCCTTCATGAATTCTAGATCCACCCTTTGAAAATCCTGAAATATTTGATTTTTTTTCTGATCCTCATCATGGATAAGATAGCATGATTCTTTCAACTCAAAGAATCAGCTACCTTGTTTTCTTTCCTAGGGTGGTGATCTATTGAATAGTCATAATCCTTTATCAATAGTAACCATATTCTCTAGCGCGTGTTCAACTCCCTATGTGTGAATATATATTTCAGACTTTTATAATTGGTATATATATCACACTATTATCCAAAAAGATAATGCCTCCATATATTTAATAAAAAAAATACCACTACTAACTCTAAATAATAAGTTGGGTAATTTTTTTCATGAACCATTAACAACCATTAGAAATAAGTGATAAACATGTTATTCTATATAAGAATACATTCCAGCCCCTTCATGGATGCATCTATATATAATGAAAAACATTATCCACTACAGGGTAACATATGCACAGACACACGGACTAACCTTCTTTTTAGTTACTTGAAATTTTAATCACATTCATCTATCCATAGGAACTTGACACCATTATGAGTTAACTTAGTCAAATGATTAGATAGTCATGAAAAATTCTCTAAAACTGATTGATAATATCTATCTAAACCAAGAAAACTATGGATCTTCGTCTCTGTGGTTTGTCTAGGTCATCATTCAATAGCCTCCTTCTTTTAAGGATCGACTATTATACCATCTCTTTAGATTTTGTGACCCAAAAATGAAATCTTTTCAGCCGAAATTCACACTTTGTAAAATTTTCATACAACTTCTCCTTTATTAGGGTCTTTAGTAAAAATATCATGTGATCATCATGATCTTCCATGATATTTGAATAGATAATAATTTAATCTTAAAAGACTACCACAAACTGGTCTGGGTAATATCTAAATACACTATTCATAAAATCCATGAAGATAGAAGGGAAGTTATTATGAATGAAATGAATCACTATATATTCATAGTTTCCATACCTTGTATGGAATGCAATATTGGGTATAACCTTCTTCATTAACCTCAATTGATTATATCCAAAATAAAGTTCAATCTTAGAAATGTATTGAGTTCTATGCAGTTGATCAAACAAGTCATCAATATGAGAAAGAGGATACTTGTTCTAGATTGTGACCTTTTTTAAATCCCGATAATCAATGTATTTTCATATTGACCCATATTTCCTTTTCATAAAGAGTACAGGTGAACCCCAAGGTGAAAAACTTGGTCTAATTACTCCCTTATCAATGTTTTCTTATAGATTCTTCATCAATTCCTACAACTCAATCGGGCCATTTTATAAGGACTATTTGAAATTGGTGGCGAATCAGGTATGAGTTCTATTGAGAATTAAAATTCATATTTTGGTGGAAGATAAGGAAACTCATCTGAAAGGATATCTAGAAATTATCAAAAAATTGGCATATCATTGGTGTCAATTTCCTCCCCCACAATTTTAGATAAACAAAAAAATTTAATAGTAATTAAGACCCATACACTAGAAATAATATCCATAGGAAGTTCTTTCTTATCATTACAGTGATGCATGGTCATAGTAGGGTTTGAAATATCAAATATAAATTCCCTTTTTTTATAATTGATGTGGGATTTATGCAGAGAATGGAAATCTATGCCTAAGAAAACATCAGATTCAAGTAAAGTAAGAATGATAAGAATTTATGGAAGAACATTCTCACAAACTTTAAATAGAGAAAAATCATATACTTGGGATGAAATCATCATAACATTGGGGGTTTACACTGCTAATACCATATCTAATTTTTTTTGTGGAATAGTAACACCACTAGAAAATTATAGAGCTATAAAATAGTGGATATATCTAGAATCAAATATGACATTATGAGTTCTATATTTGATGGTAAGTGTATCTTTCATCACATCATTGTCGCACCCCACATAAGAAATAACAATTGAATAAGATTTCCCCTTTTCCCTAAGCTTAAGAGATTGTTGACATCATTCATCATCACCATCCCTTGGGTTTTGAAAGGGGTTAGAATAATGAACATTCTCCTTAAACAAGTGACACTGAATCTTGGGAGGTCCATTCTGTTTTTATTTTTCTCCATTGACACTATTTTCTAACTTTAACCCATCTCTTCAGAAATCAAATTCCTAATAGCCTTCCCATACACACTTAAAACATTTATTAAACCCCTTAATACATTTTTTTCCATGATTATTCCCACACTTAGAGCATATTGAAAATATCATCTTCTTCTCTTCATGGATTTTAAATTTTCCTTTAAACTCCATATTACTTTTCTTGTCAAAACCATTGGATTTATATGTGACTCCAACCTTTATTTCAACCTTGATTTAACAAAATTGAATCTCTTATTAGATACTAAAGTCTATTGTGGAAAACAACCTTTTGAGACATGGATTTAAGACACTGAAGAACCTATAAACTTTACTTTCAGGTAGGATGATAATTCTTGAATCCTACCTCACAAGTCTCGTGAAATTATCCTCATAAGTACCAATACAATCATCATCACTTTGCTTCAACTCAAGGAACTCTTTCTCCATCATGGTAAAAATAATCCAAGTAATGTAATTACTAAAAAATAAGTTCTTAAACTCCTCCCAATCCATCAATTCAATCTCATCTAACTACCTCATATTCTTGATTAGAGTCAACCACTGGTTTGCTTCACCTTCTAACCGATAAACAACCAGAATGACTTTTTCATGCTCCAAACACTGGAGAACGGAGAATATAATTTTACTAGATTTGATCCATTATTCATCAACAAGTGGAAAAGAATACCCTCTGAAGGAAGGTGTACATTTTCTCATGAAGGACTCAATATAATAGTGTTCCCTCTTTTTCTCATTAGTAAGTCCACCATGATTCATTGCTTAAGAAGCTATGTGATTATAGTAATGGGTTTCTGTATTCCTGTTCCCATAGAATTTTGTTTCCTGATAGGAAAATCATTGAATTTTATTTAAAAATCACCATTAACATGATTCCTTTAGGTTTTTTCCATTGACTAACACCAAAATCATAGAATGAGAAATAGTTATCATAATAAGGATCCACATAATCATGAAATGTCACTTATAGGATGACTAAGTTATGACATGTTCTTTAATCTATGAATCCTTAGGTTTATCCTATATTTTTCATATCCATATTACATTTAAATCATTCATCATGGATTGTGATGTTTTTGTGAATTCCAAAAGCATATCGCATGGGTGTGTCAAACTAGGTTTGCAGCAAGGCCCATTTTCATGTACCAGAATACCCTGAGTCAGGCTCAGAACATATTGTTAGAGTTTTTACACCTAGGTACATCTATGCTAGATCTAAATCCTATTATTGTATCCAGATAAGGATGTATTTATAGGAATCCACTCACTCTATCCTTTACCAATATTCCATGAAATTTTCCAATACATTTCATTATCCTTAAACTTAACCCTAAACATATCCTTAGAGTTATCACTATGTTTTTCTTATCCTAGAATCTAAAGGTTAACTAAAAATCTAGTATGATACCAACTATAGTGAACCTCTTATTTTCATATATAGACATTACATAACATTTTAAGAATACTTAAAATATTATACAAATAGAAGCCTAAAGATCGTACTAGTATAGTGTATTTAGAAACATGGAAACATAAAAAATAATACATTAGTGAGCTACATTATCTCCCACTTGGTTCTTATTGACAAGAACCCTTCTTAGACAAATTCAATTAATACATATCTTCATAACCCGAGGAAGGAAACGTAAAAAGGGGTGAGATCAGATGCTCAGTAAGGGTAAAAAAGGGAGATATATAAGAATAATCATGAGCATCAGGTTAAGATAACATGATCTTGAAAATATAATATCACATCATGCATATCAAAGATCATATACAAGAATATTGACATAAATATTGGAAATTCATAAGACATGAATCATAAGGAAACAATGAACACAATCTATAAAATCATAACAAAGGAATAAAACATGGAATTGTGGAAAAAAATAAACATATTATATGATTTCAATAGTAGATAAGGAATCACTTCAAATACTATCCTAGTAGAGTGGGTTCACTCCCATGGCCATCGTAGAAGAATGAGTTCACTCCTCATAACATCATGGTGATCATGGTTCACTCCCATGGTCATCTTAGTAGTCAAGGTTTATTCCCAAGGCCATATTATTCTATATCATGAAATAAAAATCTTTACCTAATTAATTGGATGGAGATACAGGTCCCACCCATCTCATAATGAAATAAAATGTACATGTGCCACAATATCATTAAAAAACATATCATAACCCATGAAATGAAATGGATATCATAAACATGTAATCTTATCATAATCTGTGGAAAATATATAGGTTTCATAATCATTTCATAAAATTCATAACCCATGAAAAGAAACATGTTTCAAAAGAATATAACCTGTGAAAGAGAAACAGGTTTCATAAACATCATTCCATCAAAAAATCAATTAAGAGAAAGAATATGAATGGAAAAATTGAATTATTTCCCCATAAATGCATGACTAACACCAACAAATGTCATATTATATGGTATTTTTTTTAAATATCATTTAAAAAAAATTCTTGATGAAAATATCCTTTCTTCACTGAAAAATGATTTTTAAAAAATAAAACCTTTTTGAAAACCATTTTCCTTGAAAATAGATTTCAAATATTATAAATAAATCTTTGAAAACAATCAAAAATCCTTTTTCTTGAATATGATATTAGAGGATCATTTTAAATCATTTATGATTTTTTTTTTTGAAAACATATATTTTGAAATAAAAAATATTTTTGATTGAAGAGGGAAATACGGTCCGATTTTTATTAATAACATTTTTTAAATTATTTTAAGTACTAAATAGTGTAAAAATGGTACTAATACATGGATATAACTTGAATAAATAGAGGATAAGGAAACTCATAAGGGTTATTGATAGATGAATAATAATATTTCATCAATGAATGCATAATAATAAACAATCTCGATAAATGATGAGATTACTTCAATAAACTCTTACCCTGTGGTAACATTGGATCATACTATGAATGTAAGGAAACGAATTTACATGAAGCTAAAATTATCATTAATAGACATATATTTAGGATATAATAGGTAAAATGGATCTATATACATATCAAAAAATAATGTTGGTGTATAATAAAACATGTGACTCAATAAAAAATTGAGACAAAGATGTCTTACCGATTTGGTAACTTTTGAAAGATTAACCCCATGAAATAAAGATCCTAGAATGGATATGTAAATACCCAAAAATTTAATAATAAGAATAATATAATTAATTAATGGTCAGGATATACACCACACAAAATAAAATAGTGGTTTTTAAATCATGCATCTCATAGAAATAAAAGGTGAGATGCAATTTCCCTAACCTTATGTCTTGAATATCTTTGTACTCATACAATATTCTTGTGTAATAAATTTAAATTTATTATATATATTTTACAAAATAATATTATTATATCTGATACCATATATGGTTTTCTTATGGACATATATTACCCTCTTCTTAAAAAATCTATGTTATGGTTTTACTTCGGGTAATATCCGCTTTGTTCTTCACATGTGACTTAATTTTTTATATTTTGGTTCTTATAATTATATAAATATTTATAGAATGTAAACCATGATTTAAATATCATGTATATATAGTATAATATATTATAACAATCTATATAATATAGAAGTAATAAATGAAATACACCATTCATAGAGATGGTTTGTCGTACATACACATAAACGTTGTTACAGTTTTTATTGTCGTATTGAAAGAAAGAAAGAAAATGACATATAAGTATCTATATATTTATATGTATAATTATTATATGAGAATTAATATATAATATATATCATATAATTTCACTAAACTTGTCATTAATACATTCTATGTATTGTGTGAATGAATCACATCGTTTTGAGGGGAAAGTAGTCCACACTTCCTCAAACGAAATTATCTTATTTACACGAAATGGAAAGTATAATGATATGTGTTGTAAAAGGATTAAATAATATTAAAGTCATAATAAATATAATATATAACATATATCGAATTTTTCCCATCAAAATGTTGACCATGAGAGGCAGTAATGGAAAAATAAACAGTCATCATTTCGTGAGGTGATAGTTCACAATACACGTAAACAATATGTTTGTTACTCATTAGATGGAATTTTGTGTAAGTGTCATTCAAAAAAATATAATAATAGAATCATGTTATATTGAGGATACTGGTTTTATTATACAATCATGTAATAATAAGAGTTTATTTTGGTATAGTTTTTAAATAAAATAATAGAACTTGATGAAGAATGTTACCTCTTATTCAGGTAACTCCTTTTGGTTTGCACCAAAGGTCTTCATTGGATTTCTTTCTACCCAAGGGTATTATCCTAGGATGAGGGTAGAGATTTTTAGGATCTATTTTTTCAGATATTAGTTGAACCAATGTTTCTTGATAGGTGTGAGGAAGTGGGAGGAGAGGAGGCCTTTATAGTGGAGGAGGGGTGGCACTCTTGTAAATTAGGGGAAAAGGAATTCCACCCACATTTTTATCTTTTAAAGTGGATAAAATAATGGAAAAAAATATAAAATGGAGGATAGGGTCTATATATTACTATAAAATGACTCTTAGACAATTTTATATGTCATTTGGGACCTTAATATTAATGTTTTCTCCCTTATTAGACTTAATATTACCTTAATAATTGTAATTAATTTTAATATATTTCACCAATATTTTTGGTCAAAAACTATGTTAAACTAATTATAAAATATAAATTATTATTATTAGATATATGGAATCCATTTTTAAAAATTCCAATCACAAAAGTGGCAGAAAATAATTTAAATTTAATCCCGTTGACGGGATGACACTGTGGGTTTTAAAATTATAAATAATCAAAATATTGCTATGTTTTTATATACAATATCATTGTGAAATTGGTTCCAATGACCAAAATTGTTTTAATTGACAAAAATATTATCTAATTAAAGTTTGAAATCAATTTAAAATATAATTTAATCTTATAAATAAATTAGTTGAAATAGTTGTTCTCCATTAAAATTCAATATTTTTCACTTTTCATCCAAAAATGAAGTTTCTCTGAAAAATAAAAAAAATTCACCATAAGCTAAATTATAAATTATAAATTTTAAAAAATTAAGTTTCTTTTATCATATTCAATTTATATATTTTTAAAAAATTAAGTTTATTATTTTTCATAGAAGGACATTAAAATCAGTTCATTTGAGAAATTAGTATTTTTAAACATGTAAGGACTTTACCAAAAATTATATATTTTGATATAAATATTTATTATTTATATAAAACCATTATAAAAAATTTGAATATAGTTATTATTATTCATATTACTTAGTCTAATAGATATATTATAATTATATCATTTAAATAATTATAACAATAAAAGATATGTTTTGTAGAAACTTAGTATTGTATGTATCAAATTCCAAGTCGGTGTTTCATGTAACATATGCAAAGATGGTTCTATGTAAAAGTAATATTTGAATTATTGAAATGAAATATATCAATGAAAGTTAATTCATTTGAAAAAAGGTCCATAAAAACTCATGGTTTTACATGAATAGTGATATTCTTGTTGGTGTCCTGGATGGCACCAGTATTGATGGAATGGGTTTAAGATAGGATTTACTATTTTCATCCATAAAATATGGAATCCTTCTTGATAATTTTATACTTTAAAGGTTGTATGGTCTGGTTTCATGTTTCTAAATTTCTTTCCCCACTAATTGAGGATGCAAGTTACACATTTTTATGCATCTCTTTTATAGTAGAAAAAGTTTTTTCCTTGGGGTAATTGAAATTATGGAATGATAATTATTAATAAATGTTTTAACACATCAGTTTAATGCACAAATAGAATGAAAATCTTAATAACCTCATGGAACCATGAAATCGGTTGGATTATTCTCTCAGTGCATGGATTTTAATTGGTGGTGAATTCAATGTAAATGGAATAATTTTAATTAATAGATAATGAATTAATTTACATAAAGTGATGTGTTAATAGTAAATAATTAATTAAATTAATCAACTTGAATGGTTTTGTGCTTATATGATATCTAGTTCTTAGTGGCGGTAGATGGTAATTTGAGAGAAGATATCTACAATTGAGCATAATACTAGGTTAATTCCCATAATGTGGTTCTGATGTATATTATATAATGTATGTTAAGAGATTTCATATGATACCCCACCCATTATGATAGAGATTTTGACACCAATTGTACTCTAGGAGTGTAAGATCCCATACATCATAATGATACGTACTTGTTTAAATTTTGATTTAAATCCTTTAAATATAGTTAATTAAATGCCTACTAGGTGTATGAAGTGGTGTTTTGGGGGGTTTGGGACACAATAGAATGAATAAAAGTGGACATCATATGCATGTTACATGGTTGGCACATAGTTAGAGGTAACCATGCTCCCAAAATGTGCTAGCTGGGGTGAGAGGGTTCATGTTTTGGTAAATCGTGACGGTGGGGAGTCCAAACTGTGTGGCATTGGACAGATCCATTTTTCATGATTGGTGCAAATTTTTTAAAACATTGTGAGACCCCTAGGTAATCAGGTGACTTAGACCCCCTCTTGGATAGAGGCGGGTACACATTTTGTGCACAGTTTGTTAAATCATGTGGATAAACCTTGTTCCCTTTAAAAAGTGTGATTTTCAAAAATTTCCCCATCAGGATTTAAGTGATTTAGCTTGGTATTTCTCCACACTCTTCCTCCTCTATCCCTAGTGATGAACCAAAACGGCCCAAGCTTCCAAAGGGCCATTCTCCATCGATTCAAGGCTATTTGGAGTGATGTTTGGTGTAGATCAGAGATTCGGGTGAGTCTAATCATATTATTTATTCACTTTTTCAGATTAGGGATTGTATAGTTTCTCATATTTTTCTAAATCCCTAAAACCCTCCTTTTCTTATAGATATTAGGTTGGTATTTTTAAGGGAATTCAAATCTGAGTCATGGTCCAAGTATGAGCTTATAGTTGTCTTCATAATCGAGGTAGGTAGTCTACAAGTAAAATCCCATAGTCTTGATGTTAATTTGTGATTTCATGGATGTGTTTTTTCTTCCTTCATGTGGTGAATTTGATACCTACAGTAATATTTTAAAAAATGCTTGTCTACATGATTAATTTAACCCCTCACAATCACTATAGGATGTGTTGAGGATCGATTAGACCAATTTAGGGACAATCATGGGGTGTACCAAAATTTCCTAACATGGAAAATTTCTATTGTTAAGCATAGAATTTCCTTGTGATGAAGTAGATCCTAGGGTGAGCACATTGATATGATTAGTTGATATAAAAAGTGAATATTGATAGTTGTCTCCAGAATTGATAATGACATAAGGTATTGGTTGGGTTAATATGAAATGGGTTTGCTATAATAAAGTGATCTTGTTAAGTGACTTACAAATTGTACATGAAATTCACAAGTGGGTTAATTCATGTGAAATGATGAACATGTTAAATGGGTAAATTCTTTTGAATTAATAAATGTGATAAATTGGATAGTGTGTGGGAATTGATGAATATGGGATAATATATTGGAATGGTTCCTTCCAACGGCCCAAAGGCCTTTAAATATTTTTATTTATTAGATAGAGCCCCCTTTTAATGGAAGAAGGGGGGAACCCAAAGACATCAATGACTTAGACAAATCACACCTGAATGATAAAAGGAGTAAAACCATACACAATTGGAGCTTCCCCTCCCTATCATTGTATTGGAATGGTTGAATATAATTAAAAGGTTAAGTAATGAGAAATGGAAACGGGTTAAATGAGTTATGCAATGTAATTAGTAAATGTGGTAATGGGTTAATGCTTTATGTTAATTCACATGTTGAATAATTTTGAGATGTTAATGTTAGGTTAATTTATTGTGTATGTGTTAAATGGAAAAAATAAGCATGTGTAGATGGATTGGTGGTGTGGGATAAAGAACTAAGGATCCTCCCATTGGTCAGGTCGGACTGAGGCTCTAAACCCCACCACTATAATGTATGGGTTAATGAGTCAAATTGATTCTCTAGGACCATAACGGTTGCATTGGATTAGACTACCTAGACTGGGGCTCCAAGGTAAGCGTGATGTAATTGATGATGATACTTGGACTAAGTATCCAAGGTAGGTGTGATGTATTATATATGAAATTATTATCCCAAGGGAGATAGGGAACTTGACTTATTCCCTTATGCATAGAATTTGACCAGCTTAGGATTTAGTGTAAATAATGTAAATTCCTAACCCATGGAATGAATAATAAAAAGTGATAAAGTGATTATCATTAACTAATGGAACTCAAGTTGTATTTTGTTTATATTTTCATTTATTTATTACTTGTATGCACTATATGTTTATACTATATATTTTGTAGACATCGTTGGTGGTGGCCTACTATGTTGTACTCACACACTTCTTGGGCTTCCATTGGGTACCTGAGAATATTTCATGGTTATAGGTCATGATAGGGGAAAGGCCCTATGATAGGGTGTTTATTTGGGCATGGGATATGCATGGATGAGGGATACATATATGGAGTTAGGACCCATTTAAGTATTCTTCCATTAGTCTCTATTTTTTGTTTCCTTCATTGCTTCCACTTTTATCATGACATGGCATATTTATTGTTTGGTTGTGTTTTGTACCCTTCTTGGTAAAACATTGGTAATGCATTTTCTAGATTATTATTTTTGTTTACTTAATTACATATGATAAATAATTTGGATTACTATGTTAAAGTGGGTAGTCTCCCTATACAATATATTAGACCCTCATTGTTAGTCAGCAACCTCTGAAATATGGGGTGGCACACATGAGGTCATGTGGTGACCTGTCTTGGAGCATTGGTCTAGTGTATTCTTTGTTGGTGACGTTACAAAGTGTTATCAGGGAAGTTATTTTCTATTCCATGCTATTTGGGATGTTTTAAAAGAGATTATGAAATTTTAGGCCTTGGAAATGAGCTCGTGCATGGGATTAGATAACCCATGTATGAGGGAAAACCCAAGTTCCCATGGTGGGAATTATTGATCTTAATGTGTTTTTTATATTTGAATGATATTTCACTATTGGGTGATGAAATTATTGTGTGATGTGACTATTTTATAATCTTTTTCTTATGGATGGAATGGAATGATATTGTTCATTCATTCGTCATTATAGGCACCTAGGGATATAAGTGGCATTCATCGTGATAGGCACACATGGGATGGGTGTGTGGGACATGAAGGGTAGAGTGTATTTTAATTTCTTTGAAATTGAATGAAAATGGTTCCTAATAAGATGATGCAAATAGGTAAATGGAAATAATGAAAATTAATGGTTAATTAGTTGTGCTTAATAAAGGATGTGAATGAGTTCAAATATTTTTTATAACATGTTTTAAAATGGGAAATGTTTCTAAAGGGGAAAGATTTGCATTGTGAAAGTGGAAATGGTTGAATAAGAGGGTGTTTAATGAAATACTTGTATCTATGTTTGGTGGATTAACCTTTTTTTATCATGAACCATGGTAGGGATGGTTGAGGGTAGTATTGGATATGCATTCACATCCATTGGGATAGTTTATGTGGAGTGGGTTGTTTATGTTGGGTAATGTATTTTCCATTATAGTCTATATCGATTGGCATTCCCTTAAGATGTTTTTTGATGAAAATGATTTAAAATATGAATATTAATAAGTAGTTATTTTTGAAAATTTTGGTAAATAGAACTTTTTAATGTTTTACCCTTTAGGTTCTCAAATTTTTGATTTTAATTATAAAAGAATGAGTAATGATGGAATTTTCTGTGAAGAATGGTATTGATAATTCCTTGTGTTGATTATTTGGCCCTTTGTTTGGGTGGTTTGAGTGGTTTGGGTAGTGATAGTTCCTTAGGTTAATACTGTGATTATATTTCAAGAGTCCTTGATGAGCCTTGATGGGTGGATAAAGGGGTGTTCCTTGTTATGGTATCAGTAAGGTTGTGAGTGTGAGGTTTTGAGATGTTGCTTAATAATGTGAAAGTGGTAACCCTTGTGAGTTTTAAGTATTTGGGTTATACTTTGGAATTAAGAATGAGTTTCTTGGTTTCGAATTCATTAGTGGTGGGTGTTTTGTTGCGGGTGTGGTGACCCATGTGGATTCAGACCTTTCAAGTTTTGTTTTGGACCCTAGAGTGGGGGGGGGTATTGCCTCGTGGTGCTGATGTGTGTCTATGAGTATGCTTGGTGTGAAACCTAGATTGAATGTTTTTATGGTGCATTGGACATAGTGTTCTAAATCAGGGGTATGAGATCCACCTGTGAGTGGATACTTGTTGGAGTTTTGATGTATATAGACTAGATATAGGGCCTAGTGACTTGTTACCCTTAACCATATTTGGTAAGTTGGTGTCATTTGATCCTTGAGTGTGAATCATGCTGGTGTCTGTCCATTTTGTTAGTGATCTTGGGTGCATGTGGCATGGACCCATATGTTTTGGATTTGGACAGGTGCAGATTGGTCTTGAGGGGTAAGTGGGAAAGTCAATGGTTTTGGTATATGTGACTCGATTTGTGATGATGACTAGCAGTATTGGGTTAAATCGAGAATGACCTCATTAGCGATTAGCCTATTATTTTAGTTGACTTGGAATATAAATCACAAGGGATGAACCTTTGATGTAATCGATGTATAATGAGTACCATCAAATTTTGGTAAATGGTATGGTTATTCTCTGGTTCTTTAAGAATGGAACCTAAGAGTTTTTGGTTAGTTTTAAGGTTATTTTCAAAGGTTTGTATCATCAGAATGTATGACCAGTCATTTTGGACAATGATTAATGGAAGCCTCAATGTAGATTACGAGTGGATGAAACATGGTTGATTGGAGAATGATTAGATTCTTTCTTATGAAGGTGATTCCTTAGGTGAGTTTGGTCACATGGTTGGGCTTGTTCACATGAACAATTTGGTTATTGGGTGGAATATTTATAATTCTTTGAGGTTGATGGGACTGACATACCAAGAGGTAAGGTCAGGTGAGCAAGAGGTAATTGGGCTAGGCTTTGGTGAGGCCTGTATTGTAATATCTAAAGTCATTATAAGTGTGTGATCATAGGAATGTGTGAGACCTTGAGGGATATGAAGAGGTCCAGATGTGCGAACATGCTGGTAAGGCATGATTCTGATCGGGATTGTGGAACATGTGAATTTGGATATGCGTCTTTCATCCTCTGTGAAACCAAAGTGGTAAGTGTGGCTTTGTGAGATATCGTTGGTTTTTATTGGTGCGGTGGAACATTGTGTTTCTATTGTAACTGCTAGCATTGGGACAGAATTGCTTGAGTGGTGTAGTGGATGAAGTCCCAAGGGAAATGTTTGTTCATTCTTGATTGATAGATGGTCGTGGAGATATGGTGAGTATTGGTTGGAAATCACACATGAGCGGTGGTGGATAAGTGATGATGATATGTGTGAGATTAGGGAAGCCCCAAATTCATGGAAGTTCATGTTTTCCAATAGTGGTAGGTGACATTGGTGATGGATAATTTGTGGTGGTGTTTATCGATGGCTTCATAGAAAACATCTATCTAGTGATGATCATCCCCAACATCATTACATCATCCCAGGAATTCTAATAAATATATATTTAATCTAAGAAACTCTAATGTATTTTGGTTGTATGTGGTAAATCATAGAGTCTTGGATCATGTAGAAGTATATGTGGAGCTTGATGGTGGGATGTATGCCATCGACAGTTTATTGGTGAGGTCCTCGAGATGGGTTTGGTGTCAAATAATGCCTTTTGTGTCATTCATAGAATCCTAGAATGAGTATCGAGTGATGGTTATTTTTTTAATATAGGAAAATATAGACACCACATCCATATTTTAGGGTTCATATTTTAATCCAAGAGTGATCATTTGTGGTTCTAATTCCTTAAATAGTGCAATGGTAATGAAACTCCTAATGTGGGGAGTGAAAAGTCCATCTTGGATGTGTAGAGTAGAGCGTAGTGTTGATATAGTGGCATCGATATGCCAATGTGAAACCTTTGAGGTGCACATTGGGTTCTTTCTAAGTGGCAAGGTGGTCCTTGGATGAGGTGGTTGAATGAGCCACGCATTGGATTTTGGTTTAGGGTGGTTCTAAAAAAAATTCAGATTCATGTGTTAAAATCATTGAAGGGCGGTGTAATACATGACACTAGTTCATGGAAAGGTTTTTTGGGTTATAAGACTCCATTAAATTGGGGATGGAATCGAGTGTGAGTATTTGGGAAAAATTGGAATTTCTTGAATTGTGAAGGATCCTTGGTAATGTTTTGTAGTGTCATGCCAATGGTGAAGCTAACTATTTCCATGATAAGTCAACTAGGGATATCTCGACTCGTCTAGGAGAAAGGGATGTACATGATGAGTTGTAAACATCCTTCATTGGATGATTTTTTGTAAAAATTATCTTTAAAATTTTGGAATGGGTTTGTGTATTATCCTAGTTATCTTTAGCCAGTGTATGGATGGTGGGAGTGCTTGTGTTGGGAATTTATATAGGTGTGGTAGAGCATGATGATATTTTAAGGATAGTGGATGTCATGATGATGGAGTCCTATTAGATGTCAGGTAATGACACTGGATGGTGTTTTGGATGATGGTGATTAGTTGAAAGTCAGTAAGCACCTTGGGAAGGTGAAAATGGGGTAGCATTCCAATAGTAGAAGATGGATGTTCTAAGACATTCCATTTGGGGGTGGTCTAAGAAAATATGGTAGACAGAACAGACATGGTAAGAGGTGACCCACTTACAGTTTCATGTTTGTTGTGGAAAATGATTTTTTAAAATGAATTGTTACTTGAGTGAGGAAAAGTTTTTCTTTGTCGGTTAGTGAATGGTGTAGGGATGTTCTTTCAATTGGTTTTAATGAAAAGGGTAGATGCCAATATGGGGTGAATTCCTTAGGTATGTCTAACCATGATGATTTGGGAATGTGTCAAGTATGTTGTGAAAGTTATGTTGATTTTTTGGTGGACTTTTTTTGATAACAGGGGTGCCACCACTGGAAGGTGGTGGGGCTAAGCTAAATTGTTTGGTGGGGAACACCAGAAGAGTATAGTGGTCGGTTGATGACGTGACCAGTTATTTAGGTTGGATAGACTATATTAAGTACCATTTTCGTGATTTAATCTTGATAATGAGTGTTAACCCAAGTTTAACTGCTTGACTATCATGAGTTTTTTGGTTTTTTTGGATGATCGATTGTGGAATGGGAATGTTGGGCCGTAAGTTGTAGATCGACGTCGGTCAGGAAATATAGTAGGGAAAACCATGTGTTTTCTTTAGGTGTTTCTAAGTTTGGGACACCATTACAGGTTACCATACGCCCAAATTATGCTATCCAGGAGGACTGGATGCATTGTTTGATAACCCATGATCGTGGGGAGACCAAACCATGTGGCATTGGATTGAGCCATCCTGCATTATTGGAACACATCCCCAGGTAACTGTTTGACTTGGACCCCTCATGGATAAAGTATGGTTCATGGTTAGTGTACGGTTTGGAAAATTGTGCGAAAAAACTGTGTGCCCCGTAAAAAATGTGATTTTACCAAATTTCCACCTTAGGCTTTAAGTGATCTAACTCAGGATTTCTACCAATTCTTTCTCTTTTATCCCTATTGATGAAAAAAATACCCCAATCATCCTAAGGGATATTATCCTTTGATTCTACTCCATTTGGAGTGTTGTTGGGTGAATATTAGGGCTCTGGGTGAGTCTTATAGTCCCATTTCTTCCCTTTTTTATTAGGGTTTTTATAGTTTATCATCTTATTCTGAATCCCTAAAACTATATTTTTCATGTGGATAATAGGTTGGGGTTTCTAAGGGTGTTTGAATCCATGTTAAGGTCACATGATGAGCATGTGTTTGTGTTCATAATTGCGGTAAGTGGACTATATGTTATATCCCATACTCTTGATGTTGATTTCTGCTTTCATGGTTTTGTGTTTTCTTCTTTCTTGTTGTGAATTTGATACCTTTGGTAATATTTTTTAAATTGTTTGTATAAATGATGTATTTAACCCCTCATGATCCACATTAAATTCATTAAGGGTGGATTAGTCTGATTTAGGTCCTCTCATAGGGTGCGCCAATATTTCTAAACCTAGAAAATGTGTAGTGTTAAGAATAGAATTGCTTTATGATGAAGTAGAGCCCATGATGATCATGTTGATTTGATTAGTTGAGTTAAAAATTGAATATTTATAGTTGTTTCTAGACTTGATAATGACATAAGGTATTGGTTGGACTAATATGAAATGGTATGGATGTAATAAAGTGATTGTGTTAAGTGATTTATTAATTGTACTTGAAATATATAATTGGGTTCATGCATGTGAAGTGAAGAACATGTTAAATGGGTAAATTGTAGTGATTTGATAAATTTGTTAAATAGGATAGTGTATGGTAATTGATGGATATGGGCTAATGTATGGTAATTTATGAATACAATCAATGTGTTAAGTCATGATAAAGGGAAATGGGTTAAATGGGTTATGAAATATAATTGGTAAATATTCTTATGGGTTAAGTCTTGATGTTAATTCTCATGTTGAATAATTATGAGATTTGAATGTTATGTTTATTAATTATGTAGGGTTTTTGATATGGTATATAGGTAAATGGATAAATAAGCATGTTCACATGTCTTTGTGGTGTGGAATAAAGGGATGAGGTTCCCCCCATGGGTCAGGTTGAACTAAGGTTCTAAACCCCACCCCTAGAATTCATGGGTTAGGGAGTCAGAATGGTTTTTTATACCCCTAAAAATTATGTTGGATGATACTACATATACTGAGGCTACAATTTATGTGTGATGTAATTGAGGAGGATACCTGGATTGAGGCTCTAAGGTATCTGTGATGTATTGTTTATGAAATTATTACCATATGTGAGATAAGAAACCTGACTTATTCCCTTATGAACAATATTTGACTAGATTAGGCCATAGTGTAAATAATGTAAAGGTTTAACCCATGGAATTCATCATGAAAATCGATAAATTGAATATTGTTAACTAATGGAACCATGGTTTTCATTTGTTTATATTGTAATTTATTTAGTAATTGTATGAATTATATGTTTATATTGGATATTTTGTAGACACCATTGGTTGTGGTCTACTGATTTGTACTCACACCCTAATCGGTCCGTTATTGGGTACGAGATCTGATTTCATGGTTGTGGTTCAGGATAGGGGAGAAGTTCCTATGCTAGGGAGTTGATTTGGGCATGTGATATTAATGTATGGGGGATCTATACTTGGATTCAGCATCCATTTGGGTATTCTTCAGTTAGTATTTATTTTGGTTTACCTTTATTATTAGAACCGTTAGCATGACATAACATATTTTATGTTTGGTTGTGTTTTGTACACTATTTGGGAAACAATTGATAATGCATTTTCTGGTTTATTGTTATTTTTATTTAATTTCACATGATATATGTTGTTGATTACTCTGATAAGAGGGTATAGTTTCCCCACATGATATATTATACCCTCACTTCTAGTCAATAGCCTCTAGCATATTGGGAGGTGTGCTTGAGGTAATGTGGTGAATCATTTAGGAGCACCAGTCTATTGGCTTCTGGGTTGGGGACATTATAGGGATGTTCTTTTTCCGATCATCCAGGTTGGTGAGGAATAGATGGATAAATACCCCCTATTACCACACTCTCTTATCCAAATAGTATATTTTGGTGTTATGCAAGGTGATTAAATTTCCCATAAATGTGTGTTGATGGTTGTAATATCTTGTGGTTATTTCACATTATTATATCTCCATAAATAGTATCATATTTTTTATTTTAGGTATTATGTGTATGAAATGTGATATATTGAGGTATAATTCATAGCATTAAGGTGGTGGTGTATCTTATAATCTACTCAATTACTATCTGGATATTTGGAAAAGGATTATGAGATGATGTGATGTGAATTGTTAATAGTATATGATACACATTATGTATGTTATGATACATTATCCCAAGTGTATTCAAGATGGCTTCTTTTAGAGAGAGATTCCTCAAGACATGTGATGTTGTGGTAGAGCATAAAAAAATTTGTGAAGTTTTAATGGGGTACCCAATTTTTATATTAAATTATATGTTCACTTGTATGTAATACTTGGTGAGATATATCCATAGTGAGGCGATAAATATAGTATACCTATTTGGATAATGACTTAGCTACACCTATCATTCATTGGGATTTATCATGGTTTAATTTTATTTTTCATAAGAGTATCTAAGGAGGATAATAATAAGAAGACATTTTATTCCCACCATATGTATGTATGAACTATTTTTTTAGTATGAAAGAGAGGGTCGATGATTGGTATGGACATTTCTATCCCATATATTTTTAAGATTTTTTTTTTTTGGATTTTATGGTCACTGTCGAGGATTATCTTTTTATAATTGTATTTTTCTTTTGTAGTTGTTCAGCTGTATGAAATTACATGTGTGTATTTGTGGATCCTTTATTTTTATCTTTAGTAGGATTTTTTTGGAATATTTATATTTTCTCTCTCATTTATTTTTTTCTTTAAGAGGGTAATGCCTCCCATCCCTATGTATGGAATACCCTCAGTGCATATAGAAAACTCTTGGACTATTGGAGGGGGGATTTGTGAATCTTTATCTACCTTCTCTCATTTCTTTCCCAAGAGGGTACCTTTGGGGGGAGGGGTCGTAATATCATTGGTCAGCACATCCCTCAATAAGTTCCCTACTATTGATAGAAATTCTAATTTTTTATTAGTTATATTATTTTAAATTATCCCAACCAATCCTCATTATGTGCCTACTCTAGACACCATATTATGCTCTAATACTAATTCTTCATGTCCTAACTTGTGGCTTAGTTAGAACCCCAAACCCACCTCCACTTGGTTAGAGGCTAGAAACTAACACTATGGTATCCACATATTAATGGGAGACATTACATATAATGAATTTCAAAAAATACACTAAAAAATAAAAATAATGATATAAATACTATAAATAGAAAACTCTAAATGAAAAATGAATTATAAACCATAACAACTGAAACTATAACCCATTATTTAAATATCCTAAAAAATAAAATTAAGCTATACTAGAAATTGACGAAAGTGATCAAAAACTGAATGATACTCCAACATAACTAATCCTACTACTCATACTACCAATATCCCTAAAATTATATTGAGGATCTTCTTATACATAAGATAGAGAGAGGGGGCGAATAGATGAATGTGCAGTGGTGAGAAATAATACACATCATAGTTTTCCTAATAAGTATACCAACCTATATGAAAAGAAAAAAATGGTTATTATAGTATCAGTTAACAAGGTTCATGAAATAATATACATAACCATGTCATCCTAGTCATTTTTAATTTAGTATATTTTCCTATTGAAACAAACCTTAACTCACATTAAAACACTCTCCATGAAATAACAGTTTAGGTAAACACAATATCTTACATCCTAAAGGAGTGTTCCTCGAACACACATTCACACTCAGTGCACAAAAATTGTTGTCAAATGAAATAATAAATTCAATGGTATGCTAGAGTAAATTCATATATCTATAGATACGATGATATATCCAGTCACTTGAGGAAATACACATCCTCATGGATAGAGTCCAATATCTAACTGTAGAAGGAAATGCAATATAGAAACCCCAAATCTAGTAACCGAGAGCTGATATCTACTTTACTACCTTAATATAAGATACAAGGGATCATACCATCAAGAATAATTTAGTTTATAAATCATGGAAAACAAGATACATACATGACTTATATATTACATTGGAAGATAAAAACATATAATGGAAAGCTTTATATCATCCATGAAAATCATTGAATGGTCCCTTATTTATATCCAAGGGAATGGAAAACAAATAAAGGGTGACCTGAGATTCTTGGTTAGGTATAAAATATAATGAAAGTTATCCATAATACATAAACCATTAAAAATATAGAATAGTAAATAATCAATATACAATCAATTTAATCAATAATATAAGAAACAGAATATATCCTTGGAAAATATAGAAATCGCATTGATAATAATAATAAAAATTATAATGAAGGAAATACATAATATTAGTCATCATGATCATACTTTCAAGGCCTTATTCTAATATATCCTAAACCATACCATCAAATTCCAAGGATAAGGAATTTTACATACCACCAAGGCCTTGTGGAAATACATTTTCATAATATGAGAGGAAATAGACTAAGAAATACACATTCTTTTTTTTCATCATGAGACTTATTTGTAAACAAATCAACCCTAGTATCCTAATTCCAATAGTTAATTTATTAAATTTTCACTAGATACAAGGAATCACATTCTGATGGATGGAATTATTTAGTACACTTGGTCAATTAGACACATACTTAAATACCAAATTACATTGGGAATATAAAATAGAACCTAGTATTTTATCTGGGATCATTGTTATTTACTATTGAATATAATTATATATCAACCACAATACACTTCTTAGAATCATAGGGAAAGGAAAAATGAGAAATGGGTGAGCTCAAATACTAAGTAAGGGTATGTATACAATATATTCTAAATATGTCATGAATAATATAGAATGTATAAATGAAAAATATTCTATAAAAATAATAATAAAAGAATAAATATTATCCATGGAAGACATAAATATTAAAATAATCACATGGTTATCAATAACTATTTTCATAATTACGTAATTCATTTTCACATCCCGTCCCCCGGGGCCCATGCCGTGACATACCCCAAGCCCACCTCCCGAAGGCAAGGGGTTGGTGACTAGCGTCGAAGGCGTAAACCTGCAAGTGGGAGGCATTTTCCTGGATACCTGTACACACATGCACTAACAAACAAACAAAAAAGGTGAAAGGTGAACAATAAGTAATCGGAAACTAGAGTACAATAGCATGTAAAGCACTGAGTTGTGTAACCATGCCAGTATACAATCCCAAAAAAAGAACTGAAAACAGAAAGGTACAAAGGGAGCACCGACGACCTTCTATGGAATATCCCACTTGATCATTATAGTAGTGAAGCTACTGGAATCCAAAGCAGTATGTCTTATCTACCTATTCTTACTGGACCCCTCCTGGTCCTAGGCCACTAAGTCCATCATCGTAATGTTTTTCGGTCCTATCTCCCTGAGTGCCCCTATCGAAACGTCGAACGTCTGCACCATACACAATACGTGTGGGCGAAGCCCGTGCAGGGGTGAGTAACTCAGTACTCAGTAGGGGACCCTGATACCCTTGATGGTATCCAAGAAATCCACAATGGAAATATACCACAAAACAACCACGAAGTAAAACACAAAGATTATGCATAGTCATCTCTACTCAGGTATATTCCATTGCATATACCTAGGTCATCCAGATATACTCACCTCAACCACAAAGAAACATAAGTCCCCAACCTCAATCCATTTCTAGGATTTCCAAAGAAGTCTAAAAGTGTAACTCAAGGAGCAGGAGTACACGCTCCATGAATTGGCTATCCCTGATGGCACCCATCTGAGAGATGTACTCCATCAAGTATAACTCAACCATTCCTGATGGAACTTTCGAAAGGATGTACTCCATCAGGAACTTTCTTCTAGAACTGCCTCTAGTGCCCGAAACTAGAGGTATTATAGTCATAGTCTTATTCCCGAGTAAAGACCAAGGGAAACCAAGTGAAGAGAACCACTCCTCAATACTGTGTTTAGTTGTGGGGAGCACTACTCCAATCTAACCCACGATATCTCAGTCGCTCCAGTAAGAAGTGGCTCGCACCTCAGTCCGTTGAGGGAGTACTAACTTCTACCATGGGTATCGATTACATCAAGTGGAGGGGTCCGCTCCTCATAATTGTGTCATATATTCTAGGGATCTCCAAATCACCTGAAGGACCCTCTCCCCATTGCTACTTGGATATGGGGGGGTACTACTCCATATGTGAGGACCCGCACCCTACCCGGTAGGGGAGTACAACTCTGGTAGTTTGTTCACTATGGGGGACTCGTGTCATAGTACGTAAGGGGAGTACCGACCCTAGGATAGAGGACCCATACCCTGGCATGGAAAGGTAGTACCAACTCTACTATAGCACTGCATAAGGAGGACCCACACCCTAGGTTGACAGGGGAGTACCTTCTCTTAACATAGAGGACTCGCACCCTACTCGGTAGGGGAGTACTTAACTCTATGTGAGTTAAGTATGGAGGACCCACACCCTAGTTCAATACGGGAGTACTGACTCCAAATATAGTAAAACCATCCTAAAGGAAAACAAACTAGCACTCATGACAATGGGAGTCCCATCTCTACTGGAGCAGAGGAGTAAGGAATAACCACACCTTGAGTCATCAAGGAAGTAGCCATCATAACTCTCACTATAAGAAACACCCTGGTTTTTCTCCTTAGGTTATTGGTAATACCTCAACCACCATGAAGTTATACAAAAAAATAACCCGATGATCCGTCATGTCATAAGTGTTCCAATGCAATAGACGGCGTGTCAACCAGACACCTGGTCTGAAAGTTATATGCATTTTAGTGCCAAGGGCCCAGTTGGATTCGGGTACGATCCAACCTGAAAAAACTCCAACTTTATATGAAAGTCGCATGGATTATCTCAAAAGGGATACCTTTTCCTGAGGGTTCCAATGCTGTAGAAGGTTCATTAAATGGACGTTCGGTTTAGAAGATATGCTCGTTTAAGCGAACTGGGTCGTAAGTGGGTCTGGGTCCAGTCTGACGTGGTCGGACCTACACGACCCAACCCACTGGGCATGGCCCGGTTCGGTCGGGCCTTGTCCAGAACACTGGGCTAAGGGTTCAGCCCGTCCCACCCGGCTGGGAGTGGCCCACAGGGCTTGGAATCGCTCGGCCCGCTGGCCGAGCGCAGGGGACTGCTCCCCTCTCGAACGATCAAATTTGTTCGGGTATTCAAAGATGTGGTGCTAGGTGGTGCCGCATCTCTTGGCTAGTTCATGTGGACTGGCCCACTATGGACCTGCAGGCATGGGTCCTCTCTTCACCACGGCTTGATGCCATGACCTTCCTCTATGGCACGCCGCCGCAGTATGTCGGCTGGCTCAACAGCAGCGCCAGATAGCGCCGCACCTCCTGGTCAGTCCACGTGGACCGGCCCGCTACGGACCTATGGGCACGAGTCTGCCCTCCGTCACAGCTCGATGTCATGGCCTTCCACCAAGGCATGCCGCCGCAGCATGCCGCCCCACTTCAATGTGGCTGATTCTGGTCGGCCTCCCCTTGTTCGGTGCGGCACCTTTGGGCGTCGCTGTTCCTTTGCGGTTGGCAAGTGTCGGTTGTCACCTCCCTTGGTCGTTGGTCCCACCGCGTTCCGCCATCACGCCGCCACTTCTTTTGGCTGCCCACATAGAACGCAACCATAACGGGTTTGACGAAGGGTCTGGACCTTGTTCATTCAGCCCACACCCTCTGCATTAACATTGTAACATGGGAAGGATTATTAGATTATAAAAACTCCCATAATGAAACCCCACATTATCCCCCCCCCCACATTAAAGAGTGAAATGTGGGTCAACCCATTGGACGGTTGACCCATGTTCTTCATAATATTCAAGAACGGGGTAAAAAAAGGGAGGAATCAAACATATAACCCTCTACCTCGTAATCGTTGGAAGGCGCAGTAGATGAGGAAGAAGTGTCCATGTCTGAAGGTGTTTTTCGGCGCTTGTCATCGCCCATCAATTCCTCCAACGTCCATCACTCAAAGCTTCGTTCTAGGTTGGTGGAATGTGTCATGTCACTTCACTAGAGGTTTATCGCTTGAATAAGTCATGTCAAAAACTCTACCCCAAGCCCCATTTAAATAGAGGTGGAAAAGGGTGGGCAACACACTAAGGAATTAATGAGGTTCATTAATTAACGTAATTAATGTGCTTCATTAATTGACATAATTAATGTGCTAAATTAATTATGCAAGGGTTGGTTACGCAACAAAGAGTAACTGGGTATTTAATATCTTTTATTGGGCTTGTATATTGGCCTGGTTACACCACTTAGTGCTTTACTTGCTGTTGTACTCTAGTTTTTGATTTCTTATTGTTCACCTTTCAGTTTTGTGGTTTTTGTTTGTGAGTGCATGTGTGTACAGGTATCCAGGAAAATACCTCTTACTTGCAGGTTGACACCTTCGACGCTAGTCTCCAACCCCTGGCCTTCGGTAGTTGGTCTTGGGGTATGTCACAGCATGGGCCCCGGGGGACGGGCCATGACAAAGTGGTATTAAAGGGAGCACTGATGACCATCTGTAGAATATCCCACCTGATCGTTGGAGTAGTGAAGCTACTGGAAGCCTAAGTAGTATGTCATGTCTACCTGGTCCTACTGGACCCCTCCTGGTCCTAGGCCACCAAGTCCATTTTCGTAACATCTGTCAGTCCCCTCTCCCTAAGCGCCCCAATCTAAACATCAAACATCTTCACCAGACACAACACGTCTGGGTGAATCCTGTTCAGGGGTGAGTAACTCAGTACTCAGTAGGGGACCCTAAGATCCTTGATGGTCACCTAGAAATCCACAATAGAAAAATAACACAAAACAACCATGAAGTAAAACAAAAAGATTATGCATAGTCATATCTACTCAAGTATATGCCATTGCATATTGCTAGGTCATCCAAATATACTCACCTCAGCCACAAAGAAACATAAGGCCCCGACCTCAAGACATTTCCATGATTTTCAAAGAAGGTTCAAATCATAACTCAAGGATCAGAAGTAAACGCCCCATGAATTGGCCATCCCTGATGGCAGTCGTCTGAGAGATGTACTCCATCAGGTACAACTCAACCATTCCTAATGGAACTTTTGAAAGGACGTGCTCCATCGGGAACTTTCTTCTAGAAATTACTATAGTGCCTGGAACTAGAGGTCTCACAATCATAGTCTTGCACCCGAGGAAAGACCAAGGGAAACCAGGTGAAGAGGCCCACTCCTCGACACTTCATTCAGTTGGGGCGAGCACTTATCTAGTCTAACTCACGATATCTTAGTCACTCCAAGAAGAAGTGGCCCACACCTCAGTCCATCGAGGGAGTACTAACTTCTACCTTGGGTATCAATTACATCAAATGGAGGGGCCCTCTCCTTGTAATTGTGTCCTATAGTTGAGGGAGATCCAACTCCCCTGAAGGACCTGCTCCCCATAGCAACTCGGAGATGGGGGAGTACAACTCCATATTTGAGGACCCGCACCCTACCCGATAGGGGAGTACATCTCTGGTAATTTGTTCACTATGGGGGACCTACGCCCATGTACGCCAGAGGAGTACCAACCCCAGGTTAGAGGAACCACACCCTAGCATGGTAGGGGAGTACCGACTCTGATGTTCCACTGCATAAGGAGGACCCGCACCATGGGTTAACAGAGGAGTACCTAATCATAACATAGAGGACCTGCACCCTACCCGGTAGGGGAATACCTGACTCTATGTGAGTTAAGTATGGAGGACCCATGCCCTAGTCCAATAGGGGAGTAATGACTCCAAAGATAGAAAAAACATCCCAAATGAAAATTAACCCACACTCATGATGTGGGGAGTCCCATCTATACCAGAGTAGAGGAGTAAGGAATACCCGCGCCTTGAGTCATCAAGGAAATAGCCATCTTAACTCTCACTACAAGATGTTTTAGTGGTGAGGAATGGTTTTTATCCATCTATACTCAGTGGAGATACCAAAAGTGGGAGTGGTAGTGTCTTGTTTAGGCTTTTAGTGAGGCTGATGGAGGTTCTAGGAAGTGGTCCTCTAGACCCCACGATTGCATATGTATCGTGATGCTTAGTGTTTTCCCCACTTGTTGCAGCTAAAGAAACATGTGCCTATTGCAGCATGATTTTGACCTAGAAAGAGCTGGACATAAGAGTGGAAGATATCAGTATTCCCTCGTAGCACGTGCTTGGAAGCAGCACAAGAACCTTTTTTGGACCCAGTTTCTTCCCGTGAGTTTGGGCCTTGGCTTTTTGGGGAAGAAAATTCTAAAGGTGGGGAGAATTTAACGTCTCATAATTTCCGTGTAATTTTTTTATTTATATGGAATTATTTTGAGACCGCTAAATCTGAAAACATGTGATTCCGATACCTGGAGTGCCCAGAATGATCCGTCGAAAAAAGTTGTTAAGATTTAAATAGTGCGTGTGAGAAGTTTTCCTGAAAAAGTGGAATAACTCTTAAACAGGTGCTCAGATCAAAACTCTGAGGGCACCATTGTGTTCATGATAGCGGGTTTACCCTAGGCGCGACTTAAATTTAGTTGGCACAGGCCTCCAGTGAGAAAACCCAAAATGGAATAACTATAAATAAAATTATTAAATAAAATTATTTTATTTTTCAAATACTTATAACTCACGAATGGTGACTGGTTGGGCCCAAATTTACCCTACTGGTAAAAGCGGTCGATGTAGTAAATTTAGGGGTCGAATCCACATGGACCGAAGAAGTAACCTTGAGACGCTATGATTTGGTGAAGGATGGGCTATGAAGTAGCCAACTTTGGGTTTGATTTTGGATAGTTTAAAGAACACTAATAAACCTAAGTGAATTCAATTCAAAGAAAATGGGTTGATCTTAGGATTATGCTCAGGGTGGATTGAATGAATTTTACTTCTTTAGACAATTTTGGTTTTATTAATTCTTGATGAATCCATTCTTCAAAAATAACACTACTTTCATCATTTTCTGGTTTGGTGCTTACTAAACAAAATTATTAATCCCCTATACACTTAGAGAACCAAATTCATGATCTCTTCGAGGTATATGTTCATTTAGTAATTGAATTTAGTCTGCTCAAACACAGTAAAGATGAAGAGTAGAAATTACTGAAGAATGGATGTCTTAAATTAATTATCCAATTAACAACAATTCGTTTATAAAATAACATTCAATCCAGCCTTTGCATCCTCATAAGATCAACACATTAAAGGGTTATACCTCAATTTATGGTATAATCTCAATGGTGGGCAGAAGATGACTAACAAGAATTGGATTGAAGAAATTAAAACTGTGGAAATAACAAGCACTCCTCCGTGTGTGTGAATGAAATTCACACCTATGTGTGAACTAATTCACAACAACACAGAGATATCACTGTGATTTGTGATAATAAAGTTTTAATAAATTAAATGGAAAATATATAAGAGAAATAAGTTTATTAAGAACTTAAATATACAAAAAAGAAACTTACATGGAAATGGAAAACATTATAAAGGAAATTTGGAAGCATAACCTTACAATGAAACAAGCAACAAAAGATGATAATAAAAATATCCACCCTATTCCCTTCACCACTAGATCCTTATATAGGCATATTAGGAGCCTTAGATCCACCCCCATAATCAATTCACCTCCCAACAATTAATAGATTCAAAAGGAGGGTGAATAATCAAAAGGAAATTGATGTTTCGAAGTTGACCCGGAAAACTGTCCAGATTCGTCCACCATATTGACGTGTAAATTTTTAATTAAAGAAGGCCGAATCCGGAGGGGTTTTAGAAGAAAAATATATTCTTCCATCTTTCCTCTATGATCTGTAAAAATTTCAGGAAATTTGTCTTAGCCTTTTGGAATTTATGGTCGAAATAGTGGGACAGATTTCTGTGCATTAATGTCGGGTCCACCATTTAAATCTCAACTTCAGATCCCTTTATCATCATGAAAACATTATAATTAGCTTCGGCCTCAGTTTAATAAAATGATCCTAATAATTTTATATTTCTACTGTATAAATTTGAGCTTCATTGGGCTTGTTTTGTGGGCCCCACATTTGTTTGATGGGCCTTAGGCCCATTATGCTTTTTCCAGCAAGTTTCTGCCTTCAAGTGCAAAAATCTCCATCTTCACTTGTGATTCATCAATAAGACATATAAGAAAAAACGTTCCAAATAAAGTGATGAATCATATACCAAAATATCAAATTAAAATGATGAATATTGTAATTTCCACAAGCAAATTATTGAGTGGGCCCAAATTGACACTTTAAGAATGAATTGCACAATGATGGGAAATGAAGTTCAATTTATGAATTGGACTAAAATTGATGTTTATGAACTTTTAAACACATTAATATTAAGATCTTAACAATGAATATTAGCCACTTTCAGTGACTAATCAGTGAATTAGATTAAAAATCTGAGACCACCAATGAACTCGTAAGGGTACACTTTCCTTAGGCAGATACAAACAATGGACGACGTGGGCCGCCAGTGGAAGTTAGATTTTGGCTGTAAATAATATAATTAAGTGAAGATTATTTTATTTTAAAATCCTTATCTTATAAATGGTAAGTTGGATTGAAAATATGAGAGTACCATTGAGCTCGTGAGGGTGTGTTCCCCTTAGACAGAGCCTATCCTCGATCAGCACAGGTTGAGGTTGGCTGTTAATAATTTTTGAACTTTTTTAAGGTATGTTCAGTAAACGTGTGGGTAACAATGCGACGCCACCTGAAACTGCCCTTAAGTGAAATTGAACAGCTCTATGAGCCGTTCAGGAGGCAGACCGTGTGTCTTGTGTGGGATACGCCAACAGGCTGGGCCGCATCGCCCGGTGGGCCGGGCCAGTCCACGACCCAGCAGACCGAGCCCGCCACAGCCTAGCCCAACCGGGCCGGCCCAGGCCAATTTGGGCTGGGCTGTGTCAGACCCGAACTAGGTTGTGTCAGCCCAAACCAGACCGGGTCAGGCTGGATCGGTCTATCCAGTTTGGACCGGACTCGAACCCCTCTCAGGCCCAGATACACTTAAATGACTGTAACTTGCGAACCAGACATCTGTTTGATTAACCATTTATAGAGATGAGATCCTTGTAGTGAGATGGTAATTTTGAGATACTTCAAAAGAGTTTTGGAGAAAGTGGGAGTATAGCTAGGTTAGATCGACTCTGAATCCAACCGGGCCCTCGGTACTAAAATGCCAATAACTTACAGACCGGTTGTGTAGTTTACATGCCATCTATTTCATTGGAACCCTTATGATGTGACATATCATCGGGCTACTTATTAATGGGACTTCATTCCAGTTGAAATATGATCAATGGATTGAGGATCGGTTCTCCTAGAATCAAGCGTGCTATGAGCAGGAATCTAGTGGTTGGTAGTGAGGCGGAGGTTGGAGACAGATCATACGGAGGTTAGTACCGAGCGATCATGTGTGGGTCAGCACCTAGTGATCCTATATGGATCAGAAGTACATGGCCCGATGAGGAACAGCCTTAGAGTGGCTTGTTGTGTATCATCGATATACCGATCCTGTGTGGATCAGATCCTGTGTGGATCAGCGCTCATCGATCCTATGTGGGTCAGCGCATACCGATCATGTGTGGGTTAGATCTTGTGTGGGTCAGCATTCATCAATCCTGTGTAGGCTAGTGCATACCAATCCTATGTGGTTCAGATCCTGTGTGGTTCTTGTAGGGGTTAGTACCTATCGACTCTGAGTGGGTCGGATCCTGTGTGGGTCTTGCGGGGGCTAGTACCTATCGATCCTGTGTGGTTCAGACTCTGTATGGTCAGCAGCAGTGCCTTTCGAAAGAATAAGATGATATAGATTCTTGACTAATCATCTGTACTTATGTGATTTACTTATACCTGGTTTGAGCTCAGTCTTTCACTTTGTGCTTTGTGATTGAAATCATGCTTTGTGGTTGCATCTTGTTGTGTTCTAGTCCGTGTGTTTGTACGGGTTTAAAGGCAATGCCTTCCCACTTTAGGGATACATATTTTTAGTGATAGTTTCCAAACCATGGACTATGGAATTCGGGCTTGGGGTAGTCAGGACATGGGCCCCGGGGGATGGGTTATGACATGCATAATGCAAGAAATATTAAAATTACATTCAAGGCCTCATTCCAAGACATCTTACATAAATGGGTACTTAGAAAAATACCCAAAATAATTTTTCTCATTAATCCTATCGATGCATCGAGGGGAAATGTAATTTTAGGCCCCCAATTTAACATAATAAACCCAATGAATTCACTATATGAATAAACAATACAACTTAATCAACATGCAATAGATGTAAAAAGCTATATGTATTGGAAAAATTAGATTACAAAATATCAATACATTCCCCAGTAAAACTAATCAAAAAACATCAGAAGAAATATTTTATATGGTATTACTAGATTATATCCATATTAAATCAAAATTTTCAACAAAGGATGTTGTCATAAATTAAAATAATTCAAAAAAAATACTAGAAATTTTCTTGAGGAAAATAAAATTTTCAATTTGAAATCAATTATTATAATCTAAGAATTTACCAAATATCAGAGAAAAAAATTACTTTGAAAATACACTATGAAAATTTCATAGAAATATTCAAATCATTTAGTGTTCATGAAATTCAAATAATATGTTCATATTGTACAGGTTAAAAGAAAACATTCCTTTCACATTTTTGGAAAAAAGTAAAAAGGTTACTTGTTCAGAAAATAACATGAAAATATGTTCAAAACCATTTTTTAAAAATTCAATAATGAGTAAAAAAGACTATTAAAAATCATATTATATTATTATAAGAATTTTTGAAAATAGTTTTGGAAAACATGGATATGGAAGAAAACTCATTTTTAACCGAAGAGAGAAATAAAATTGGTTTGCTTAAAAATATTATTTCAATCTCCTAAGTACATAAAGAGAAGAAAATAAATGGAAAAATTATATCTCCAATAAATAAATATAAGGAATAAAATAGATATGGTTTAATATATTAAGATTAAATAATTTCCCTAATAAATAATTAAACATAAATAATCCTGAATAAAAATGAGATTTTGAAATAAATCCTTATCTCATTTCTGATTATCTTCATACATGTTATAACCTCATTTATAATAAGTAGATATTTATTCTATATATATTCCAAAATAAAAATCATATATGGAATACCATATATTATTTACATATATTTTTATCATCAATTTGTTAAAAAATCTTTTTTAGAATCATCGTTCCTAGTTATAACTACTTTGTTTTTCATGTATGTTTTCATTTGGTAGTTTCAGTCCTTATACGTTGATCCTGGATACATAATCTAAATAGTTTTAAAAATGATATTAATATCATATAAATTCATTACATACATATTTATATTCATCCATAAATTATATATATATATATATATATAAAGTAATTACACCATTCGTGGATATGGTAACTCATACGTACACATGAACAATGTTTCATTTTAACATTGTTTCATTTTTTGATGGATGGAATAAAATAAATTTAAATAATAATTCACCTTATAAAAAATAATATTTATTTAATAAATATCACATAAATTCATTAAATGTATCTTTATTTCATTTTATATAAAACGTATGTGAAAAACAAATCACATCGCTTTGAGAGGCGGCAGTCCGCCCTACACATGAGCGACGTTATATTATTCCAACTGAATATAAAGTAAGGAGGTATATGTGATATTATAATTAAAAAGTATAATTATTTCAATAATATATATATATATATATATTAAATCCATCATTTAATCCAATTGTGGGAGGTGTTGATGGAAAACAAGTTACATTAGTTCATGAGGTGGTAGTCCATCGTAAACAAGATAGATGGTTTCATTTCACATTTTAATGAATGAGAGATGGATTTAGGACCTAAAACTAGAAAAATAACACATTTTTATATGGAATATAATGGTTATATTATTTCATCTTTTTTGAAGAATATTTGAATAGCTATAATAATAAATGCTTAGTTATAAATGATACCTCTCTTCTTTAGACAACCTCTTTAGGTTTTCATCAAAATCCCTCTTAAGAGTGTTTTATGATAAAAATTGAATTCAAGGTCATGAGGAGGGATTTTATGAATCTATTAGATTAGTTATTAGATGAACCAATATGATTTTTATATTTAAAGATAAGAGTATAGGATGTTCTCTTTTATAATTGAGGTGAGTGGAACACTTGTAATTTTCCAAGTGTTTCAATAATTCCAAGTCACTATCTTGGAAAAAAGGTTCAAAAAAGGATCATTATAAAACATTTTATAATATAGGGTCTAAAATATGGAATAAAAAAGATATTATCCAAGTTTTAGGTCATTTTTAATGCTTTTTTTTTAAATTTACCCTCAGTAAACTCGTTTTAACCTTAACCGATGTAAAACTTTTTTTTGTTTTTACAATTCATTATAAAAAAAATTGATATTATTAGATAATAATAAATATATTAATTAAAAATATGTAATACATTTCATAAATTCAATTCAATGTATTTGAATAACTAAATTTAAATGTAAACCAGAAGTTGCGACAAAAATGGTTTTCTAAAGAAAATGTTTTCTTAAATATATACAATTTTTATCTAAAGATTCAACAAGAAATTGATTAAAATTACCTAAAATGGATTAATAATAATATAATTAAACTTATTTAACTTTTAAAATAATTTTAAAATAAAATTAAACCTTTTAAATTCTATAAATGAATAATAAATTTTAAATAAAAATTGGTATTTTTTAATTATTCGTGAAAAAAAAGTATCTTTTCAAAAAATTCAAAAAAAAATCACCCTAAGATAATTTTTTCATGAATATTTCCATAATTAAGTTCATTTTTTCAAATATTTTTTTTTAAATTTATAAATTATTATTTTAAAATATGTGTAAAGAGTGAAAAGAAATCACATTTTAGAAAAAATACTATTTTTTAGCATAAAACTGGATTTATTTTTATCTAACACATTGAAAAGATATTAGATGAATTTTAAATAATTTGATTTAATATATAAAATTTAAATTTATTAGAATAATTTATCAATAGTTTTCAATTTAATTTATTAGGATAAAAAAACATTACACTCTTAAAAATAGTTGTTCATAAAAACAATTCTTTTACCTTTAAATGATTTTTAATTTCATTTAAAATAAATTGATAAATAAGGAACTTATTTTATACATCTGTAGAAAATATAGTTTTTCATAATTTATTTATTCCTATATATAACCTTGAACTAAACGACATGGTTACAATGGTTCCTTTAAATAATAACATTTTAATATAATATCATGGTTCATTCAAACATGTTGTTCCATGTATCACAATATAATGGTGAAATTAAATTATTTAATGAAAAATATATTACAAAATATTATGAGGTCACATTCTACCCACATTTTGATAATTTTTCCCATAAAATATTTTACTTTGTTACAAAAAACTATGGATACCTATGCATCATCACATCCTTAGGTTCTCACATAGCTTCCTTAATTTTATGATTTCACCAAAAAAACATTGATGAAAAGAGTGGTATTGTTTCATATAAATTTACCTCTTAGATCTGAAATCCCTACTGATTGTTCCTCATAAGATATATCTTACTCTATCGTATGAATTCTTAGTTTAGTACATTTGTAGGATTAGGTATATACTTCCTCAAGAGAGATTCATTGAACACGTGATGAACTTCAAATAGATTTGAGGGAAGATCCAAAAATATTATATCACCCTGATCAGATCCTATATTTCAATGGGACTAAAAAATATAAGGATCAACTTACCTTTATTTCAAAATCTCATAACCTTCTTCCAAGGATATTTTTATAGGAATACATTGTCACCGAATTTTAACTCTAGATCTCATCAAAGATTTATAGTATAACTTTTTTCAATATTGAGATACCCTTATGTGATGTTCAATGGATCTTACCTTATATTAATTTTCATCAACTAGATCAGCTCCAAATATATTTATTTCTCCAACATCATCCCAACATGTTGGATTTTTGACCTTCCATCTATATAGGGATTCATAAGGAGCCATATGAATACCTGAGTGAAAGGTATTATTGTACAAAAATTCCACCAATGTAAGGTATTGATCCCAACCACCTTTGAAATCTCTAGATAAATCTCCCAAAATATATTCTAGAGTCTGAATGGTCCTCTCAGTCAGGCCATATTTTGGGGGATGCTAAGAAGTACTAAAACTCAACTCTCTATCTAGAGATTGCTGAAGGGTTCTTAATAACATTTAGTTAAACCTCAGATCCTAATCAGATACAATTGTGAGTGGTAATACATGAATTATCACAACACTCATGATGTATAATTTGGAAAGTTGATCAAGAGATACATATACCCCGATAAAAATGAATTGCGGTGAATTTATATGATGATTGACTAAAACCAAAATAGAATTTTTTTCTCTTTATATGTTTTTGGGAGTCTAAAGATTAAATCCATGGTTATTTTTCCCATTTGCATTGTGGTATGGGTAATTTTAGTAGCATAAACTTTGATTTAAGCCTCTCGAATTTAATATTCTGACATAACAGTCACTGAGATACAAACTCAACAATATATCTCTTCATGTTTCCTAACTAGAATAATCTTTCAGATCTCTATACATCTTTGTACTTCTTGGATAAATAGAGAATGATGAACTATGAGCCTCATCCAACAACTCCTTATTCAAAAATGGTATGGATATAATAGATATATGATTATTTAACCTTATCATTCGAGCATGATTGGGTTTTAACTTAGGATCATTTCACCTTATTTTGTAACTCTATATCTTCCTTCTATGTCTTATTTATCCTCCCATGTTTGGACGGTTGAACATTCAACAATGAAAGATATGATATTTAATATTTACTATTTATTTTAATATCCATAATTTATAAATCCATAAATATTGGATATCTTTAAATCCTCATTATGGAAAAATTAAAATGGGATTTTTAATCAAATCATCATCCACCTTTTTCACCTTTCCATGGTAGTAATGTATTGTGCTATAATAATTTTTGAAAAATTCCTATAATATTTTTTGGGGAATATACATCTTTTTATATGTAAATATAAACTTCAATATTTTATGATTAGTATATATATCCCATGCTTCACTATAAAAAAAATTGCCCCATATGTTCAATGTAAAAATTACTACTACCATCTTCAAACCATGATTCGAGTAATTTTTCAAATGAATTTTTAATTGGAATTAGACATAAGTTATAACCATATTATTTTACCTATGTATTCGTACCATTAACTTGTTTTAGGAATCACTGTAGATCAAAAGACCTTATCCCATGAAGGATAATGTATTCTCATGTGCACTGGTTAACCTTATATTCAGTTCATTGAAATTATCTTCATATTCATCAATCAACTAGAACATAACCCCCTTCTGATTCAATATTCTATAATGATTATATAGTCATGATAATTCTCTAAAAAATCATTGGTAACATTTATCCAACACAAGAATTCTATGGATTTCAATTACCATGGTTGGTCTAGAAAATTTCTCAATAACATCCTACATTGAGGGATCCACCAATATACCCTCAATTGAGATTATAATCCCCAAAATTGAAACTTTATGAAGCTAAAATTAACACATGGTATTTTTACCATAAAAATTATCCTTTCCTAGGGCCATTAAAAAAATATCATGTGTTCCTATACTCTACCTTTCTCCTTGAATATATTAGAATATCATCTATAAAGACCACCAAAAACTGATCAAGGTAATCTTTAAAGACCATATTCAATAAATATGTGAAGATAGAAGGAGAATTGGTAAGTACAAAAGGCATTAATATAAATTTATAATGACCATACCACATATGAAATCATATCATGGGTACATCATCAATCTTGATCCTTATTTGATGATATTAAGAATGAAGATCAACCATGGAAGAAAATAGATCTCCTTGAAATTGATAAAACAAATCATTTATATAGGGTAGAGGATTCTTATTCTTAATAGTGATCTTGTTAAGTTTGTGATAATAAATAAAAAGATGCATTGAAAATATTTCATCTTTAAAAAAGAATAGGTTCACTCCATAGTGTATAAATATGCTAATTTAATCCCTTATCTAGATTCTCCATGAGTTTATTCTTTAATTTATATAACTTAATCAGTTCCATTCAATATGAAGTATTCTAAATAGGTGTAGGACTAGGTATGAGCTCTATTGGAACTCAAATTCATGATTTGGAGGGAGATTAGGAAATACTTTATGAAATACATCATTATATTCCCAAAAAAAATCATATTTTCAATTTTTATTTTCTTCCCAACCATTTGAGATAAATAACCCCATTAATTGGTAGAAAAATCCATTTGATAAAATATAATTTCCATTGGGTGTTTATGTTATTTCTCACACTGATAAATGATAGAAGGTTTATTCGGAATATTGAATGTTTTTCAATTTCCCTAAAATTTATATGGGATTTGTACTAATACAGTCATTCCAAGAAAAAAAATCACATCAATTTCAACTAGAGGGAGTATATAAATATTCGTTAGAAGAATATTCCCAGAAACTTATATTGGAGAGTATATATAGACTTGGGATGTAGTCATCCTACCATTTAGAGTTTTTAATGCTAACTAAACATCTAACCTATGAGTTAGTGATGTGATACCCTTAGAAAATTCTTCAAATATAAAAGAGTTGGTAGATCCAAAATCAAATAAAGAATTTTCAATCATTTATTGAATGATAATTATAACTTTCACCACATCATAATGAACTTCCACTTCATCTCTTGTGATTGTGTATACTTATCCTTCTACCTGTGGATTATTTTGTGGTATCTTCCCTTGACATTTGGGGCATTGGTTGGAAATTCCCCCATCTCCTTAGAGTTGAAGAAATTCACTTTGATGGATTCATCCTTACCCTTGAATTCATGGGAATGATGGACTTTTTCTCTATACTCAAATAATTATCTAATTACTTTTAAGCATGTACAACGATGTTCCTTTCCACATGCATCACATGTTATAAATTCCTTTATTCTCTTCTTACCCTTATCCATTTTTTTCTCTACCATCCTCTTTTTATATTTCTTTCTTGAAAATGTATATGACATGGAGAATTAATTATCTATCTTGATAGAACATTATACTATATCCTCATATGATGAGAATTTTTGGGAGATGAGTTCCCTTTGAAGGATTGTATTAATCCCACAAAATAAGTGGTAAAACTTTCTCTATGGATTACATATATAGTTTATATCATGTATTTACAATCTTTTAATGTTAACTTCAAACGTAGAAACATTCTCCTCTTCTTTTTGTCTCAGTGTCAATAATTTTCTCTCCATATCTTATTTTCTATCACATGGAAAATATTTTTCCCACAAAAGTTTCTTAAAATTATTCCATTCCATAATAGTTATTTCCTCCTCATCCTTAGTGTTTTTAATCAATGACACGCATTGATCCACATCCCATGAGAGTTGAAAAAGTTACATGACAACCCTTTACATTTCATTACTTCCTAAAGTGATAAATAAATTCTCTAATGAACTTATCCATTTATCTGTTAAATATATATTTTTAATCTAATTGAATGATAGAAATTTCAGATGCATGAAGTAGCATAACATTATTACACATCATTTTGAATCATTAGAATACTCCAATAGGCTAGGTTATCGATCATAGACTGACCCAACTTCTCCGATAAAGTTAAGATTTTTTTATATGTAGCTATAGTTCCCACTATACCTTCAATATATTTCCCATGATGGGAATTCATACATGGATTATCCATACTAATATGGTTTTCATTCCTTCTACTAGGAACCATTTCTAAAAACTATTATGCACCAGATTATATTAAAAAATTATGAATTATAATTTGTTATTTCAACACTAGTGGAACGCATAACATAAGTTGAAACTTTTATGCATAGAAAATATTATAATCATAAATAAAATTTCTTTAGTAATACATTTAAATGATAGAAATATTATCATATCCTTTATAATGGTTTGTAAAGAAAATTTGAATCAACCAAATCATCTCCCTCAGGAGTGTAAAATTAGGTGTTCACTAAGGCCAATTTTCATGCACCATGAGATGAATGATTCAATCCTAATTCACTATTTTTAGAGTTATTAACCCTAGGTACAACTGTTACAGATCCACATCCACTAGTAGTATTTATAAAAGGATGTAATTTCTTGTAAAACCACATAATCAAATCCTTGACAAAAAATTTAGGATTTTATCCAATACATAGTCTTATACTCAAAGAATGTTATAAGGTTACATTCCCTAATATATGTTGTACTAAATCCACCATCCAAATTTTATTGTAAACATTCCTTTCATCCCAATTATAATGACCCCAATCCTAGTATCTCTAATACAGTGGTTACTATATTACATTTTTACTAGATATGAGGAAGAGAAACCCAATGAACCGAATATTTTAGTAGCCTTAGTAAAGTAGATACATTAATAAATCCCAAATAATATTGAAAATATAAAATAAAGTTTATTATTTTCATTGAGATCATCATTATTTACTCTAAAATAACCTTCATATAAATCATTATACATGTACTATACTCGTAGGGAAAGAAAACATACAAAATGGGGGAAATGGGGTGCTCTGTAAGAGTATGCATACAATGGAAGCTAAATAAGGCATAAATAATATGGAAATACTAATTTATAAATAAAAAATTATATATAAATAATTATAAGAGAATAAATATTATACATGGAATACATAAATATTAAAATAATCACATTTATATCAATAAGTGTCTTCATAATTATGGATTTCATAATGTCAGATGTATTAAACATACCGCTGAGGCATCGTGCCAAGACATATTACATAAATGGGTAAGGCATCAACAAAATACATAGTCTAATTTGTCTCACGAGACCAACCAATTCATAGAGGGTCTATTTAATTTTCAGCCCCAACTTTCACTTAATAAATCCAATGCATTCATCTAATTAATAAACAATACACCTTAATCAGAATTCCATAAAAATCAATAAATGCCAATACTATGGAAACCACATATGGAATATTAGTAGTTTTCCCAGTAAAACTGATTATAAACCATCCAACTAAATATGGTTGATGGTATTAATTGAGTATATACTTATTAAAGAATAAAGGTTAATAAAGGATGTTGGCATAAATGAAAACACTTCAAAATTATTGCTAGAAATTTCTTGTGGAAAATACACTTTTCACATTGTAATCAATTATTAAATTCTAAAAAAATTCCCAAATATTAATAAAAAAATTTCCTAGAAATTTAAATCAAAAATTTTAATGGAATATTCGAATTATTGAGCAGTTATGACAACCAAAATTCTGTTCATATTGTATAGGTTAAAAGAAAATATTCTTTCACATTTTTTTTAAAAGTAAAAAATTACCTCATTTGGAAAATGAAAAGAAGATTCCATTAAATTTTTATAAAAAAAATATTTTTTAAAATTTACATTTAAAAATCATAGGAGAATATTAAAATAATTTTTTAAAATCATGGATATGGGAGAAAAATGATGTTCAATCGAAGTGGGAAATTAAAATTGTTTTCCCTAGACATATTATTTTTTATCTTGAGTACTTAAAGAGATTAAATTAAAAGTAAAGCTTTTATTTTCAAGAAATAACTATATGAGAATAAAATATAATGGATATAAGGTAGAAGTGTTAAATAATTCTCCCAATGGAGATGTAAACATAAAAATATCAAATAATAATGATATTATGAAATAAACCCTTACCACATGTTTGAATTCATTCATACATGTTTTTAACACCTATACAACAAATATAGATTTATTTTACTTGTATTATATTACAATAATTATATATATCATACAATTTATAGTATTTATCACACATTTATTAAAAGTTCTTTGTTATAATCATTGTTCCAGGTGATAGTTGCTTCATTTTTCAAGTATGTTTTAGTTCGATAGTTTTGGTCCATGTATGTTGATAATGGTTCCATAATATATAAAATATTTATAATAATAAAAGTATAATATATATTCATTATATACATATTTATATTCACATGTAAATTTTGGAGAAGGAAAAATGAAGTACATATTCATAGAGACAATAAGTCGTCCGTACACATGAATTCTACTTAATTTTTTTGAAGTATGGAACTAAAGAAAGATAAATATTAATTAAAATTTATATAATAATTATTATGTCATAAATATCACATATATTAATTAAATTTATCCTTGCTACCTTTCATTTAAATCATAAGTGAAAAATGAATCGCATCCCCTCTCGAGGAGGTTGTTCGACGTACACACAAGCGACGTTATCATGTCACAATAGAATTAAATATAAGAATTTATATATTATATTATAATTATAGAATTAAAATTATGTCAAAAATATCATATCTATATATATATATATATATATATAAATCCATCATTATATCCAACTCTGAAAGGTTTTGATGGAAAATGAGTTACATCGGTTCGTGATGCGGTAGTCTTCCATACACATGGTTGACAATTTTGTTTCTCATTTGATGTAAGTAAATATGGATGTAGGTAATGAAATTAAAATAATAATACCTTAGTATATGTAAGATACTGGTGTTATTATTTCACTATGGTTTATGAATATTTGAATGAGGTGGAAAAAGAAAAAAAAATGCTCGGTTAAGAATGATACATCTTCTTCGGATAACCTCTTTAGGATTGAAAAAAAAATCATTCCTATAAAGGTTTTATTATCAAACCAAATACACAAGGTCATGGTTAGGGATGAATTTAAATTATTTTTATAGGGATTGAATAAGCCAAAATTCTTTTTAAGTGTCAATAAAATAGGAGAGGATATTTCCTTTTATAATTGAGATAATTGACCCAATTGTAATTTCTCAATGTTTTTCAATAATTCCATGTCACTTTATATGAAACATGCCTAAAAAATGTCTCATTATCAAACCATGTATGGGATAAATTTGAAACATTTCTATAAAATATAAATTTATTTTAACCCCTGATAAACCATTTTTACCCTTAACCATGATAATAGATTTGTGATATCTTTACTATTCTGTATGACCAAAAAATAATATTAACATATTAATTATTATGATACAAATATGGAATTTATTTTAACAAATTCAATTAACAGAATTGGTAAATTTTAGTTTAAAATTAATCCCATTATCATAAATAAAATAGTTTTCTAAAAATAAGTTATCTTATATATAAGAAGTTTATATATAAAAATTATATAAGAAACTGGTTCTAATGAACAAAATTTTATTAATTATAATATAATTGAAAAAAAATTACTTTTAAAATATTTTTTTTTTAAAATAACCAACTAAATTACTTAAATGAACAGACAATTTTAAATAAAATTAAGAGTTTTCGCTATTCATTGAAAAAATAATCTTTTTAAAATTTTCCAAAAAAATCACTCTAAGATAATTTTGAAATAAAGATTTAACAAATTAAGTTCATTTTTTGAAAAAAAATTCTAAAAGTGTAAAAAAAATAATTTGAAAATTAGGGTGAAAAATGTGATGAAACCACAATTTAGTTCAAATTCATTTTTAGCATAAAATTGGATTTATTCATATCTCCTGATTAGAATAGATTTTAAATGAATGATAATGAACTTTATTAAATATATAATATATTCATTTCATTAAATTAATTCATAAATAGTGATCAATTTTATTTTTTAGGATAAAAACACATCATGTGCATGAATAAAATTTTTTATAAAAAAATATATTTTACCTTCAAATGATATTTACTTTCATTTATAATCAATTGATAATTAATGAATTAATTTTATACCATATTATACCATCTAATTTTCATAAATTTTTTTATTAATTTTCATACCCAAAAAATTAATGGCTAGTTTACTTCATTAATTTTTGAATAATAATATTTTAATAGAGTATCATGGTTTATTTAATCTTAGTGTTTTGTGCATCATAAGCTAATGAATAAATTAAATTAATTAAAGAGAAAATTATTATAAAATTTTAGGATGCTTTGCTATTGATGAATCGAGGGGTTATCTATAACCAAGATCCACATGTTACATACATATATACAATGTATTCCTCATAATTTTATCAACAATACATGATCAAAATTCTTTATAAATTAACAATTAACTGTATTGAATTAATAATACATTACGTCAATATTTTCACAGTAAATGAAAAAAATTCTCAAAAATATTCCATCACCTAAAACCATATGTGGTAAGTATATACTGTTATGATAATATTTAATTGAAAAAAATATTTATAATTCAAAATAATATTTATATATATATATAATTATGAAAAATAGTTTCCAATGATTGATGGAGACAGATAGATAACTTGATCACAAGAATGTTAATAATCAAAAAATAAAGTAAAATACATACATAATTAAATGATGATAGTATGCGATCAATTTATAGTAAATTAATGTTTTAAATAAAGAAAATTATATTTTGAAATAGGAAGGAGAATGGTGGAAAACCATTTAAAATAAAATTCCTAAAATATTTTCTAATAGTATTGTTAAAACAAAGTTATAAATAATTTCCAAAAATATTTTCAACCATTTAGAAAATAATTAAATTTTACTTACTAAAAATTAATAGAGTAGTAGAAAAGGATTTATAATGAAAAAAACATATAATATTTTAGAGGAATCATGATAATTAATAATGTTCATGGAGGCTGTAAAATCTATTTAGGCGGTATATGTTAAAAAGAACATTCCTTTCACACTTTTGTAAAAAGTTAAAAAAAATGGAAAACATTAAAATGGTCAATATTAATCTATGTAAATAAAGGAAATTTTATTATAAAAATACCTTTACTAATAATTTAAAATTAGATAAAAACTTCCTTGAAATAATTTTAAAAAAAAATGGTATGGAAGAAAAATATTCCTGACATAAAATAAGTAGTAATGTTGGATTTTCTAAAAAACACTCATTTGGTATTTGAGTACCAAATAGAGGAAAATATGAAATTAATTCATTAAAAATACATAAAAACTATAAAATAATGAAATGGGTGGTGTTTAAGAATAGAGGTAGCATATAATTTTTCCAATATAAATTTAAACATGAACAATCCTAAATAAGAGTGAGATTGTAAAATAAAGCTTTATAACATTAATAACAAATGGATAAAAGCACATTAAAAGAGAAAAATGTATTGAATCTTTAAATAACATGATAAAATAGGAATTCATGATATAATATTTCAACAGATAAGTTTATACACTATATAAATGAAATTAAGTGCATAATATAAAATATGTCTCATTGAAGAGGAATTGAGACAATAAATTGTTACCTTGGATTCCATCTTGTTTGGAAACACTATATCCTCCTAAATAATAAGTTTAAATTTTTTAAATTATTTCATAAGAATATTTTTTTAAGTATATTAATAATTTTTATAGTCCTTTAATAATCATTTGGAATTCATTTATTGAATAGTTCTTACTTATATTTACCAATTATGGTTGCGCAATCAATTTATACTAAATTACATCGGTATATTGGCTATGGTTAATGGAGTAATGAAATGGTTCCATTAATTTCCAAAATGTTAAAAAATTCATTAACCTAATTTTTATTCATAATATAAAATTTTATAATTATCAATTCAATATGGTAATAGAAAAACTAATCACATCGCTTCATCGAGGTGGTAGTTCACACATACACACAAGTGGAATTATCAATCTACACTAAATTAAAGAATAATAGCATTTATGACATGTTATATTTATATAAAAATAATTAAATAATAAATATAATATATAAATTAATTACTTATATTTTTTATAATTATCCATTTTCAGTCGTAGTTAAAAGAAAATTACACAGCTACGTGGATACGGTACTTCATACGTACACACATATAATGTTTTCATTTCCTATAGGATGGAAAAAGGATAGATAATGGATTTAATATTAACATACAAACATATAACTATGGTAAATATATTGATTAAATTATTTTGACCTTTTTATTTATTATTTTTATGAGGATTGTGAGTAAATTAACGTGAAAAAGATCGAGAAGAACATATATATATTCTTTGGAAAACATCATTTGGAATACATGTTAAGACATGATAGGTTGTTATTTTGGTAATAAGAGGTCCTAAAATACATGGGTAAGGATTTTAGGAATGGTTTTTATTATGGATTTTCTAGTAAATAGTGATCAATTTTTTTTAATAAGTTAAGAGATGAGATTCTCTTTTATATGTGAAGTTTGTTAAAAACTAGAAAATACTTAAAACATTATTATATAACATTTTTATTACTCAATTAAAGTAGCTCAAAATTTTCATAGTTTCAAATATTATATGTTTATAGTCCAAATAAAATAATCCAATGATATTTAAGAATTTTTTTGTGTTATAATGTATCCTTATCTCTTTAATTTATCTCTCTTAACCTATTTTTTCCTTAACTGTGGTGATAAATATTTACCATGGTTATTATTAATTTTGAAAAAAAACATAACTCATTAAAAATTAAAATGTTTTGATCCCGAATATATAATTAATTTTCTATGAATCAATTTCTATAAGTGTTAAAAATTACTTCTAATATAAGTTAACAAAACACAATGAAAATCATTTAAGGAAAATGCTATTTTTAAGCATAAAATGGTTTTACACTAAAGATAAATAAAATTTTGATTATCATGGACTTAATTAGATAATATAAAATCAAATTATAATTATTTTACTTTCAAACCAAACCAAACCAAAACCTAATAGAACCTTTTTAATACTTGATTGCGAGATAAAAACCAAAAATATTTTTTAGTTGAATAAAAAGATTAAATAGATTTCCAAAATGTCAAACATAGATTTATAAGTTAAAAATCATATTTCTAAATTAATTATATAACTTATTGTATATATTTTATTCTATAAAAAATGTTTCATAATGTTTGATGTCATTTTTATATTATGATAATTTCATAAAAATGGCAGTACTTGTAAAAATCAGTAATTTTTACTATTCACCAAAAAATCAACTATTTATAAAAAACCTTAAAATTCATTCTATTATAATTATTTTTTTCTGATATAAAAAATAAATCTCATTTTATCAAATTAAAATTATAAATTTGGAATAAAATAATTTTAAATTTTTCTCACAAAATGTGTAAAAATCATTTTTAGAAAAAATGAATTTTCAAAGAATAAAATGAATTTATTCTCATTCCATGACTAGTATATACCATTATATGTTTATTAATATATATTATTAATTATATTATTAATAAATATAAAAAGGATAATTAATTAATATTTATTAATATAATTAATTAATATTTATTAATATAATTAATTAATATTAAAATATATTACCCACATAAAAATATTTTCCTAAACAAATATCTATTTTAATCATAAAATTATTTTATCTTCATTGCTAAAAATATATAATTAGTGTATGAATAATTATATATTAGTTTAAATTTATGAAAAAAATACTTTTTCAATAAATTTTATTCTATAAATAAGATGATTTTATTTTTTAAATGAAAATACAAAATATACATCAAAACCTATTTTATAGAAAAATGACCCTTTTAAGCATTAATAGGTCTTAACCTTATCTAATTGAATTACTGTAATTGAAAATTTATCACTTATTTCCTAGGAATTAATATATTTATGTTAGGAAACTTATATATATATATATATATATATATATCCTAACGTGATTACTCCTATTAATGCTTGCCAATCTAATGACCATGTTATAACAGCCATTTAATAATATGTATACAGTATATCTTGGGTAATTTATACTCTGATTTATGTGTATAATAATACGTCATTCATAGTATTCATAAACCAAAATCATGGGGTGTTACATTCTCCCCTCCTTACAGAAATTATATCTTCTTAATTTTAATTCATTTTTAACCAAAAGGAAATCATAATTTTATCATGAATTTTATTTTCTAGGTTAATCCTTGGAAACATATTATTTCTTATATATATATATCCATTAAGGGATGAGTTTCTTCATAAAATGAAAGATTTTATAGCATTTGATTCCTACCATTTCCATCTATTTAAAAATAAGGAAAAAAATAATTATCATAAGACAAAAAAATACTAAATAAAGTAAACCATCAGATAAGGGAGTAATATAATCAAAACCATAATAATAACACCTAGGGTTTAATATTAATATTTAAGCCATAAAACACATTATAATATGCTATTCCAAAATTTAGTGCATCATAATTTTATATTCACACAAAAATTACTATAATTATCCTTACTTCACATCACATGCTAATTGTAAATGTTATATAATACAGTGTGAGTCTACCTATCTTAGAAATATCAAAAAATATTCCATCTTTAGAGACAATTTTTTTCTAAAAATGAGCATTCTAAATCCAAAATTAACACATACTAAATTTCTCAAATAACTCATATCCTTAGAGAGTCTTTAATGATTCAAAAGTTATTCTCATACTCTTTATAGCATTTATAGTTTACCAAAGTAACATTAATAAACACCATAATTAAATTATCTAGTTAATCATTGACACATAGGGAATTGATTCGAATACTTTCCCATCTCATCATAGTTAAAGAACATGATATTGGTGACTTATTTCTTTCCATTAAATTCATAGGCCTTTTTTCCTTCATCTTTAATATTGTAACAAAATCATATTCCTTTTATGAATTTTACATGATGATACTTTTTACAATTGTGATATATTGGATGTTCCAATCTCCACTTCCTCTTCTTTGTTACATTTCATTTTTCATAGTGATCATTTTTTCACTTATTGTATTTATTTCTTTTTAATATATAATACCTAGAGAAATATTTTTCTATATTAATGTCACTTTATACCATATCATCATATAAATAACATGTTTTTGAAAATAAGGATAATAAAAGACTCATATTATTCCCAAGAAAGAAATGATCAATCATACATTATGAATAACATGTGTAGTCAACAACAAGACTTGATAATTGGGTAAAGTTACCCTAATACATAGTTACATTATCCTCTTCTATATGTTTTAAATTAAAAAATTTCTTTCCATATCATCTCATTGTTCTTGAGGAAAAAATTTCTCAAAGAATATCACCTTAAAATTTATCAACTTCATACATTATATCTCCTCTTCCTCCTTATTATTCTAAATTAATGAAAACTAATAATGCACTATTATTATTAAATAATATACTCATAGAATAAAATTTTCCTTTTATTTACATCACAAATCCAAAAATATATTTTAAATGGACTTGATCCATTTATCAACTATTAAGGGATTAGTAATTACATTAAATGATGGAGGTTTTTTTGTATAAAATGATAAAATAGATGTAAATAATTTTGTAGATCAACAGTTTTATCTGTATAGGAAGGGTTATTTATTATAAACTATTTCAGTTTTCCCAATATGGCCATGATATGCACCACCCAAACACCCTATATATTTAATTCCTAATACGGTAAATTCTTACATTGACTTTGATTATTGATATGATTTCCCTTTATTCCAATAGGTTCCATCTATAAATAATGGAAGACACATAATTAGCTAATAAAATCATGAATTTTGGGGCATAACATAAAAATACCTAGACATTATAAATCATTCTAGGGTTCTATCTTGATTCACACACTTACTACATTCCTCAGAAATCTAGTTCCCAAGGATCCTACTGAACTTCCTTTGAGAACAACTTTTTTGACCTAGAATCTGGAAACCTAGAGTCAGTGTCTACTTTACTTTATTGATATAAGATAAAGGGGATTACACCATGAAGGATTTTCCAGTTTAGTAGTCTTAGAAAACTATATATATATATATATATATATATATATATATATATATATTCATTCCATAATACAATTGATGATAAAAACATAGCATGAAAAACATTCAGGCATCCCTGAAAATAATTTAAGGATTCATTTCAATATCTCGGGGAATTGAAAACATTAAAAGGATGATCTCATATTTTTAGTACAGGAAAACATACAATTGAGGATATTAGGAATATATACAAAATAAACAATATGGTAGATTAAATTATCAATAATTGATTGATTTAATCAATAATTTGAGCTTCAAAATATATCTATATAAAGTAAAACATTTCATCAATAATAATAAGTAAAATTTTAATGATGTAAAATTATAATGATCTATATCATGATCTTACAACAAAGGTCTTGTGCTACAACATCATGAACCTTACCCTTGAGGTATTTTTTCAAGAAATTTTACAAACCATTAGGGATTTTTATAAAACATATTCATTGTATAGGCTGATATACCCTAAGAAATACCCATTATTTTTTAAATTATGATACATATCGATGTATCGAGGTGATATATATAACCAATCCCTACAAATAAATTACATATTTCCAAAGTATTACTCATATAATGAATTAAAAATAGATAATCAAAATTAATTATTGATCAATAAATATCTATATTTAATCAAGAATATGGAATATCAATATTTCCCTAGATAATTAAATATTAGTTTTAGAAATATTCCTCCAATGACCTATTTATGAAGTGATGGTGTAAACTTAATAAAATATTGAGTTTCTAAATATATCCCTGATTCAAAATAATATAGATATAAATAATAAAAATAATTTCCATTGATTGATGGATAGGGATAGACAACATGACCATATGAAAGATAATGATCATAAAATAAGTTATAATTCAAAAATATGTGAGGTATCATAGTATACAATTAATTACTCCTAAATGAAGGTTTCAAATAACAAAAATTATTTTGAGAATTATAGAGTAAAATGGAAGACATAGTTTCAAAATCAATTTCCTTAATGATTTTGCATCTTTTTTGAAAAATGAAGTTAAAAATAATTTATCAAATTATTTTCAACCATTTATATAATAATGCCTCTTAATTTTAATATAAAAATTTAAAAATCAAAAAATAATAAAAAAAGGGATTTTATTTGAAATAAAATATAGATTGATTTAATGGAATCATATTGATGAAAAATATTCATAGAGGTTTGGAAATATGTTTATGATTTATAAATTTAAAATAACATTCCTTTCACACTTTTTTAAAAAGTGAAAAAATGACATGTTCAGAAAAAAACTAAAATAATAACGTTTAAACCTAGGTAAAGAAAATTAAAAGGTTGTAGAAAAATAAATTTACCAATCATTCAAAAGTGGATAGATACTTCTATGAAAAAATTTGAAAAAATATATATTAAAGAAATATAATCCTGACCTAAAAGTGGAAATATGGTTTGTTTTTATTAAAACCATTCATTCAATAATTGAGTACAATGGATAAGAAATATTGGAAGAAAAATATAGAAAATCATAAAAATAACTACTTAAGAATAAAATAAATTTATTTTATTAATATATTGAGAATATATTTCAAAAAAAATTAAACATTAACAATTATAAATAAGAGTGAGACTGTAAAATAAACCTTTAAGAATTTAATAAATTTTGAATCAGAACCCCTTAAAATAAAAAACATGATTTGAAAAATTCAATACCATGAAAAAATATGGATTTATGAAAATATATGTAAAAAGGGTAGTATATACACCATATAAATGAAATTTTGTGTATAATATAAAATATGGTTCATTGGAGTGGAATCGAGATGAAAACCCCTTACATTGGATTCCTGCTTGGTTAGATACATAATATCCTACTACATAATCAATTAAAATTTTTAAATACTTTATTAATTTCCTTTTTCAAATATATTAAATTTTTTATGGTCCTTTTATATTCATTTTACTTCCATTCATTGATTAGTTTTTTCTTACCACAACCACTTAAGGCTGTTTAGTCAATTTCTAAAAAATTACTTTAGTATATTTTTCATAATTAATGGTGTTATGATATAGTTAAATATTATAATTTTTTTAATAATTTAATTTATATGGTTTTTATTCATTATATAAATTTTTTGAATCATCCAAAAAATTGGTAATAGAAAAAATAATCACCTCGCTTGGTGGAGTGGGTAGTCCATACGTACACATGAGTGACATTTTCATTTTATAATGGATGAAAGGTGAATATGTTTTATGGTATATTATATTTATAGAATCAAAATAATTTCATAAATAGAATATATATTCATTAAATCCATCTTTATAACCATCCATGTGAAGTGGTAATGAAAAAAAATTGATGCTATGTAGAGACAGTTGTTCGTATGTATGAACAAAAAATGTTTCCATTATCCATATAATGTAAAGGAGATAGAAAATATTGGTATAATTTACATAAAATGTATTTTTATGGAAAATAAACTAATTTAATTATTCTATATTGGTTATTAAATATATTTATAATTTTTATGAAGAAAGGATCGTGAAAAATCATGGTAAGATCATATATATCTCCTTTATAGAACCTATATTCTATTACATATTAAGCCTTATGTGGTTGGTATTTTGGTGAGATTAGTACCTACTATACATTGAAAATGGAGTTTATAAGGGATATGAGTGGGTATTTTCTAGTCCATAGTTCTCAATTTCTATGAATAAGTGAGAAGAGGAGGTCCTATTTTATAAGTGAGGTGGGTGGAAAACTTGTAAATACATAAAAACATATATAATATAATTCTTACTCAACCCATGTAAATCAAAATTAACATGGTTTTGAGTATTATAAGTTAATTTTAGAAATACAAACAACCATTAATATTTAAGCATGTGTTTTGTGTTATATTGAGTCCTTATTCATATATTTTAACCCATTTAACCAAATTTACCCTTAACCATGGCGATGAATTTTTTCTATGGTTACTATTCATTATGACCAAAATCATAATATAAATCATTAAAAAAATTTAATATTTTGATATTAAATATTGAAATAATTTTATTAGGTTCAATTTCAAGAAGTGGAGAAACTTAATTTTAATATAATTTCACAAAACATAACAAAAAAAGTTTTTAGAAATATGTCCCTTTTAAACATAAAAATGGATTTACATAGAAATCGAGTATATTATTGTTTAATATGGAATTAATTTTATTATTTTAAATAAAAGGATTATTATTTGACTTTAAAACCAAAATAATACTAAATTTAAGCTTTTGAATACTTGATTATGAAAGATGAACCAAAAATAACTTTTATTAGAATAAAAACATTTCTTTGATTTCCAAAATGTCAATAATTGATTTATAATTTGAGAATTATATTTTGAAATTCATTATATTAATTATTAAATATTTATTTTTTCTTAAAATGGTTTCATAAACCTTCAATTCCAACTTATATCCTGATAATGTCAAAAGGGTGACAATATTTGTAAAAATATGTATTTTTCTTAATTCTACCACAAATTAACTATTTTTAAAAAATTTCAAAAAAAATCACCATAAGATAATTTAGATATTATAATATAAAAATTTATTTAACTTTATCAAATAAAATTTCTAAAATAGGTATAAAGGTTGTTTAATATCTATGCAAAGAATGGTAAAAGGCCATTTTTAGAAAAAAAATGTATTTAAGAAGTATAAACGAAATTTATTCTCATTCCATAACTAGTAAAAACAAATATATTATTGTTAATTTATTTTATTGAATATATTATCAATTAATTTCACCAAAATAAATTATTAATAATGATTATCTTAATTTATTAAGATAAAAATACATCACAAATAAAAAAACTGTAAAAAAATATCTCATTTTACGATCAAATGATTTTATATTCATTTCTAAAAAAATGATAATAAATTTATAAATGACTATTAAATAGTTAAATTTATAAAAAAATATTAATTATTCAATAAATTTAATACCCTAAATAAGATTAATTTAGTTTTTAAATGAAATTATAATATATATGGAAAAACATCTTTTATAGAAATATAACCCCTTTAAACATTAACTTTTCTTAACATTATATTATTTAATTATTATCATTGAAAATTGAGTACTTATTTCCTTTGAATAAAATATATTTTTATTAGGGAAAATTATCTGCATATATTTCGTATTACAATTACTCATATTCATACCCACCAATCAAATAACTTGGTTATAAGAATCACATAATAATATTTTATAGTAGATCATTGTTCATTTATGCTTGGTGTCATAATCTATCATAAAGAGTAATCATCATATAAAATTTCGAGGTGTTGTATACATGACTATATATTATAGTTATGTGACTAACTCTCTCAACTAGTTTCGTGGATGAAAGAGGAAGATGTATAGTTTATCATTGTTCCCATCAATACTTAAGGGTATATTTCATGGGGAAAATGTAGTTTTAATCAAGTTTTAATAAGGTTCCATGGTTAATTAACACCATAATGGTCATCTATAACTCTACCCAGAGTAGTGGGGATGAATGAGTATAGGATCAAACATCATAATTGAGCTCCCTGTCACTCAAATGTTGAGAATAGAGTGATTAAAAATGATAATCATTGAAAACACTCATTTTTTAACTACATCAAACTAAAGTAAGGTTTTATAAAAGGGGGGTTATATAAAGATACCCATTATTCCACATTATAACCAAAGAATTAGATTCTACAAATCTAATTATCTTCCATATGTTATCAATTTACTCTTCACATGATCCATAATTATTCCTTGTGATGTATAACCACTAAAATCATCAATATAATTTGATATAACATTAAAATTAATACATAATAAGTATTAAATTTTATAATTCATATTGATATATGAGGTATCACAAATCTCACCATGTTTCCATTAATGTATTCCCTTGTACATCTAATGGTCATCAGTCTCATTTAAGAAGGGATCCCTAAAAGTTTGGAATTATGGTGATAAATTCATCATGAAGGTATGATTAAATCGAGAATTTCTCAAATTCAAATTCTTTGTGTCCAAAAAAGGTTATAAATAAGATTACAATGGTTCTAAGGAATTGAGATGGGTCTAAGGATATTTTCATGGACAACAGGAGTCAGCTCATGTGCCCCATGCATGGGGGTGTTCTCATCCTATGTAGGTATTGGATATGAAACCCCTTAGGATACCTAGGGGAATGGGACACCATATTCCTAAGGGGTATATAGTCTAATTAATTAGGTCATTGGGATGATGATTTCATGAGGTATTTCATGTATGACACATGTAAAAAATGTACACAGGACGTCTAGTTCCCTACATTCCAAAAAATAAATTGATCACATAGTCATGAATAATGGAACCATTGAGGGTTTGACACATGCGTACAAGTCTTATATTAGGGAAACATGGTGGAATCTCCCTCACCCACTATAAGATCCAATAGATAGAAATTTTTCATGACTAATGAATCCGTAATCTTATATTGTCTCTTGTGGTGTTTTAATAGAGATAGATGTTTTTTTAACATCACTAAGATTTCACATAAAGTAAATCATGGGGAAAATGATACATAAAAGTAATATTTTTCTCACATTTAAGTCATTAGTACCACTAAAACATTTAGTGATGAGAAATTATTGACAAACCTATTTGTACCATAAAGTATAATCAACCTCTAATCAGTCGCATTTATTTATTTTTTAGAGTAACTATCTAATGAAATATGTATTACAAGGTTATTAATTATATATTTAAGATAATCACTAAATTATTAAAATAATTAAGAAATTATTTTCACCAAAATAACACCAAATAAAAAAATCAAATTAAGAAATCATGTAGTTACTAGAAATATTGAGTGTCATAGACTACAATTATCAAATATTTCATTGATATTATAGGGATTATCACAAAAAAAATGTAAAGATATTGTATGTAAATCTAATATTCTCTCTAAATTTTATCTAATTCCATATTTTTTTATTTTTACAAAATAAATAAAAAGTTTAGATTTCATTTTTTAGTTTAAAATATATGATTTCTATAATATAATTTTTTCATTTTGTTTAATAATTAGAGTATAGAGGTTTAAAATGATAAAAATATATTGAACTAGAAAATAATAATATCATAGTAACTATACCTTGGAGTTTAAATCACTCTTAATCCTTGATTCTCTATTGGATGGCCTCATTCATCCTCTATAGAATTAAATAGCTATGGTCAAAAACCAAAAATATTTTATAAATTTTATTATGATTAATTTAGTATAATAAGGGGTTTTATATATAAATATTATTACTACTAAAAATCTCAATAAATTCTATAAAATTTTACCATGCCACTAAAATTTTCCAAACTCCCTCCAAAAAGGAAATCCCACATTTAAAATCTAATTAACGAGTCTGATAAATTTTCTAAAATTAAGAAGAATTTGTAAAATTACTATTTTACCAGAGTTCTAGTTATTATTTAATATTAATTATTTCTATGAAAAAAATAACATTTCCTTAAGTGGTAAAGTATCCCATATAGATAAACAAAGTATTTTATATTATAATTTTTTTATTTAAATTTAATTGGAATTTATTAATACATTTATCCAAATATTTCTATTAATAATAAGTTAGATAATGGATTTTATGATCATAAACCAAGTTCTTATAATTTTTTTTATTTCATTCAAAATAACTTTTGATAAATTACATTACCACTTCTTCTCTTTCCGCATAAGTGATAATGAAATACAAATAGTGCACGAAATATGTTTATTATACACATACATAAATATCAAGTTCCCATAATCAATTCTCACCTACTTCCAAAACCTTGTACTTACTCTCAAGAATGTATAATATATTATTGATATCACACACCCTTTTGAAATAGATGAATTGATTTATATAACATAAAAACCTAATGTGGAATTACCATGACTCTTTTTTTATTATATAATAGGTTTTAGTACACATTTTATTCACCTAAATTGTATATTTATCTTAACTAAATATATATTTTTCATATAATTAAACTCAAATGTAAAAAAATCATATTCCATATAGATCAAATTGAAAAAATCTTTATTCCACTAAATTAATATATTAAAACATAAAATTTATAAACATTATTATTATCAAAAAATATATATGGAACAATATTATTAAAATAATAAATGGATAATAAATATAAGTAAATAAAAAAATATAAGATTTATATATTTTTCTTTGTGGGAACCTACGAAAATAATATTATAGACTATAAAAATTTAATGACTCTAAAACGCTAGACATGTGTTAAAAAATTAATAATAAATGATGGAATAATATGAATTATTTTAGAGAAGTATTTAATGTTATATATAGGGTTTAATAGTAAAATATTGATAGGTTCATAATCATTTTTTCCTTGTATCATTTTCATGTTTGGGTCCATTCTACCACTTATATGAACGATGCTAATCTGTTCCCTTATTTATTATCATTGATAGTTAAAAAACATAAATTGTGAATCTGTATAGTATTTAATAGAAATTTAGTTTTTTTATTGTTCTAGAATGGAAATACCTAAATAAAAAAATCATTATTTAGTAACACCTTATTTTTGATAAAATTACATGAAATGACAATGTTATGGATTTATTCCTTGTGAATCATAAACATAACATCCATGGAATGAACATGTAATCTCAAAACACATTATGATATTATGATCCCAATACCTTAACTATTCTAAATATGATGAACTCATGAACATGAATAAGGACCGAGATATCCATACTGAAACTCACATCAGATAATAGAAACCACTAACATACAATGATAAGTATTAATTATGATTAATAAGTAAAAAATTAACAAATGAATATAAGTGATTCACAATAAAGGAATTATATATAAATAATATTTTTAAATTTTTAATTGATAAACTAAAGTTGATTTTACATGGAGCTAAATTATGATCAGGAATGTCTGGAGTTAAAGTGGAGGGATTCTTATATCTAGCACAGTTATTTGAGTTATATTACCTCATCACTATATATAATCATATATATTTTCCATATATTTTCCTCTAAAATTATATTATTTTTCTTTTCATTAGATTTTTAATATTTACATATCCTCATCATATCCTATATTAGACTTATCATTAATTTATCCATAAAAACTATATACCCTTTACCTAATTCATTACCAATATCTCATCTTCTTTAAGATTCACTATGTCTAATATTCATTTACATAATTCATAAGTAAACTCAATTTAAATCTATTTTTTCATTATCTTATTTTCCATTTTGGAGGATTTATAAGTCTTATCCCTTCAATTGATTTATATTTCACCAATTTTCATATTTGTAAAGGGAAATATTCTTCACCTCTCTATTGAATTGATCAATTGCATCTACATATATGTTCATGATCTTATATTTATGTTTATGATTTTATATTTTTTTTAATATTATGTTATATAATTTCATTAAATTTATTTTTCTCCTTTAATAATGCTCTATTATTTTTATTTTCTAGGTATAATATAAAATATGAACATATAAGAGATATTTTTTCCAAACATTAATATAATTTAATATATTGTTTTAGAAATAAACCATTTCAATGAAATCATTTATATTTTGTTTTTTTATAATTATTTTTCAAAATTAAATAATCATTTTATTATAAAAATCATATTTTTATGTCTTATCTTGAAAATTATATTTTCGTTATTTGTGATCATTTCAATGTTGTGTAAAAATAAAGAGTCACATAAATAAATATTATAAAATCTCTTCTATACACATGAATGTTTTTCATCTATTTTAATAAACTTTTGAATTATACACATTTAATATCTATTATGATAAATCCACGCACATTATACCCTTTTTCTACATCACTAATTTGGAAAAATAACCACTTTATTCATTACTCCAAATTTCTATATATCTATGGGGTTGGGGAAATGAATTCTCTATGAGAGGATTCACCAATAAATTTATCTATCGCTCCTTATCATAAACTATGATTAAAGGTAACTATTATACTAATATTATTCCCCATAATCAAAATTGTGGATACTCTATGCCTTTTTCTAGTTTATAGTTATTCCCCTAGAGAGTAATACTATTAAATTAAACTAGGAAAACTATTATTATAACCATGTATCCCTTAATTATATAATTCCAAACCATATAATCCCAATCATTTATTATTAAGGAAGGTGTTGATATGATATTCATTTTTTTCATTATGATATAATAAAATTATTGAGATACGTTTTTTGATGGGTGGAAATAAGAAGTTTATGGCCCTCAGTGAACCAGTAGGTCTCATTTTATAATTAATATAGGGTAATGTGAGTGCCCTTACATTTTATGTATTATATCTTAGAGACAGTATTAATAACATGTTTATTATATATACAATTATGAATTCATATATTTAGGGTTTTCTTGGAAATTTTATATAATTATTGGTATGATAATTATATATCCCTTTAATGTATTGACAATATATTTACATCATGCGATATTACTATGTTAATGGAAAAGGGTAGTTATCCCAATATACTATGTTATAGGGAATGGGTGGTTATCCCAACCTACTATGTTATGTGAAATGGATGGTTAACCATGTCCACTGTGTTATAGGATATGTATGGTTATAATAATCTTCTATGTTATGGGGCATGGGTGGTTATCCTAGTTCACTACGTTTAGATTTTCTTGTTGGTTATCCATTATTTAAGATATCAGATGACTATTTTATAGATAAATTTTATATGTTATAATTCATGATTATGCTTCCATGGTCCATTATAATCTTGATATTATTCACTCACAATTATGTCATGCACTTTGATTATGTGTATAATGGAGTGTGTCATTATTGTTCATTATAGATTATGGTTGAACAATTTCTTATGGAATGGGAACCATGTTAAATTTCCATATTTTTCTTTAAAATGAGAATTAGTTGTTTTGGTCACATTTTAATGATTAAAAAGGATGTTTTGGAGGTGGTAGTTTTGGTTAAAAAGGCATGAATTGTTCTTTTTTACTATCTGTTAATTAAAAGTACTAAAAGTATGGTTGTAGTAGACCACCATGTACCAAGTATAATGTCACTGGTTAGTTTGTTGAGAATATGGAAGGTGTTTCCTTATTTAGGCTATTATAGGGCTACTGCCCATGAAATATGTACCAAATTTTCCATTGGGCATCTAGTGCTAGTGAAATATGTAAAACTCCATATTTTTATAATGTAATTCCCATTACCAATTCCCATGAATTCAAAAACATATGATACGTAACATATCAATATAAGAAAAAAATGAAATATTTCATTATATATAATATTATAACTTAGAATGAAATGATTATCAAAATTATTAAAAATCAGTATGGAGCATAATTATGAAAATAAAAAATGAATAAAGCCATAAGTAAATAAATATTCTAATAAAATTAACTATTCATTCATTAGGTGTCCAATGAATATCCTACCACTAAGAATAATTATGGAGGGACTATAAAAAATTGTAAATATAGTATATGTTTTAATAAAGGAATGTGATTATTGATTTTTAGAGAAGTATATAAGGCTATATATATGAATGAAGAAGGGTAACATGATCGCCATATAGAATTTAGAAATATATTGAAATTATAAATATATATTCATTAAGAATATATAATCATCATGAATATAGATAACCATTGTGTTAAAGTGACTAATATATATAAATATCATTAAAAAGAATTGGATGGTAAACTTAAGTTATAGTTTTATGTGATCAAAATAATATTGCAGTCAATATGGAGAGAATAAACAGAATTAATCACATTGTAAAATTTATATAGAATGGTACAATCAATGAAATCAAGTAGAAGAAATTTTTTATACGAGTCTAATTTGTCTATGGTTGGGAATTAGGTAGAGTCGCTATGATTTTTACATTACTAATCCCAAGAAAAACATTAATAAGTTTGGTTTGAGAAAAATTATCTACAAGAGAAGATCATGCTTATGGATATCACTATGAGATACATTATAACAATAATAACTACAAATTTTTTTATCTAACCCTTAGGGATTACATTTTTTCAGACAAGTTTGGTATATAGAAGAAATAATGTTATTAATATGTAATTATTCATGTGAAAATTTATATTTAAAAAAGTAAATTATTATTAGTATTATTATTTTTATTTTTAATATTATGTGTTTTTATTTAATCTATCATATTTAAAGAATGATTTTATTTTTTTTATTGAAAATATATTTTAAAAAATAAATTTAAATTCATAGAATGGCTAGTAATTATAATTATGTATGAATAAAATAATTTGATATTTTAAAAAAATTAAAAAAAATGTTTTTATGAGTTAAGATTAAATTTTAAAATATGATTTTTAAAATATATAGTAACTAAATTTATAAAATGGATTTAATATTTGGAATCACAATTTCAAAATTAGGAAAGGGTTAAATTAAATTTTCTCAAAAAAAATATTGTGGAAAAAAATTGAGTTATGAAAGTAAAGGGTGAAATGTTAAATGGTTAAAATAATGAATAAAGTGATGAAATATATCTCAACCTCATAAATTTAATGTGTGCATTAGATGATGAATGAACTATACACATATTTTATAAATTATTTATCCACTTTAGATATAATATTACATTCATTATTCTAATATAACCATATTACCTTCATTATAAATTAACAAATGGGAAAATTTAATTATTCCACTCAAACTCATCTTTAAAGGGAACTATTTTCTACCAATTTAAAACCTCACATATCATTTAGTTTTATCTATAATATATACCCAAATTCCCACCCTAAAAGTACTCTAATGTATGGAGGCCCCTAATCTCAATACGTATCCCTAAAGACTACGAAACCAGGGAAGCTTTTCATATGAAATGTTTCTATTGGATAATTAAAAGCAACAACATTTTTTTACCTTTATCATCTATTCATGACACTTAAAAAAATATTATTTACCACTCTTAAATAATATAAATAATATCATTATCATTCTATGATAGTGATTGTATAAGAAAGTAACTTTAAACTCATCTATTAAATTATAGTTTGTGCTTACTCAGGTTGGTTTGACCATATACATTAATGATGTTATTATATTTTCATTAAAAATTATTTGTAAAACCTTAATGATATTAATATATATATTAATTATGCATTTATTTTATGATTTAGATTATTCTATGGTAAAATATATATGTTTATTTATTAATAAAATTATTTTATTTGGTTAAATAATAACTAAAAAGAGGAATTGTTAATCACTATTTACAATACATTTCCAAAGCATACATTAAATAATTATTGGACATTAGAAATAAATAAAACATATATACCCTTTCCATGAAATTTTCTAAGGTGACGAGAACATGATAAAGGATCAAGGATTAAAACTTCAATGTCAAAGAAAACATGGAGAAAATGTAACAATAAACACCCAATTTTTAATATTTATTATGAAAGAAAAATAAATTGTTAATAAACAAAATAAATTAATGAAATTGAGAAAAATAAATATAAATAATTTATAACATTTATTAATAATAAAAAAATTATTAAACAAGGAGTTAGATCAAGTTTCACCAAGATGAAATATAATGTAAGGGATTTAATAACTCAATATCTATCCTTTTAGTTTTAAACTTCTTTCATTAACTATATTTTTTACGTTGGGTTTATTATAACAATTAAAAATATCATATTATATATATATTTTTAAAAAATGAATTTTATTCCCATTTACATGTTTGTTATCTTATAAAGCAATTGAGATCATCCTTTTTCTCCATTCCCTATTTTCTCGTGGAATTATAAATAATAAAATAAATGATATTCTTATAATGGAATCAAATATGAGGAAATTTTATAGAATAAATGTATGTTATGTTGTAAAATAATATGAAAATATAACTAATCTCATAAGATAACAAACCTTTGGGCTTTGGGAGTGTGATGTAATTCTAAGTTGTAATATCCTATAAAATAATTTGAAATATATGATTGTTATGTTTGGGTCATATTAGTTTGTATCATAACAAGGTTTTGTTAATCCTGGAGATTGTATTAAGAATTATAAGTGGATAAAAAATTTAATATGGTTTAAATAATTTTGTCATAAGAGAAGACATATTAGGGTTTATTTTTTATATTCATATGATAATTTCGTATAATTTTATTAATTGGATATTATTTATTACTCATGTTAACTATTTTTAATTTAGTATACTATTAAAACTGTAATCATAAAAATTAAATGGTGATAGGTATACTTGTTAACCATTATATAATTGAAAATATGTTTTCTTCTTATGGTTCTGAATTCCCTTTTAATTTGAAAATTATATATGAATATTGATTTAAAAACTCAACAATTGGATATTAAATTATTTTTGTAAAGACTTTGTGGTGTGATGACTACATCCTAGGTATATAACTCTTCTTCTCTTGAGACTTATGGGTAGATACTATCTAAAAATAAAGTCATTATCCCTTTTGTATAATTTGATGTGATATTGGGAAAGGATTGGCTCTCTCTACATAGTTCATATTAATTTCCTTTGTAGAGAAATCTCATTTCATATCCAAAACCATCACATTATATTATATTGATACAATGAAGATTATGAACCTACTTTTCTAACTAACAACTTAATATAGGACTTGATTCCCAATAATGAATTACATTTGTCTTAAATATTTCTAAGAAAAACTCAAAAATTTAACAAATAATAATTATACAGGAATCTATTTATGCATTTTCTGAAGGGATTACTTATCTTACCTATATAATGAGGTTCAGTTTTCCATGGATCTTACACATAGTATTATGTCTATATCAAATATTACTTGTAGAATATACCTTATTGTACTGAAATAATGATGAGGTGTCAATAATAGAACATTTATAAGGGTTTTATATGACCATGTCCCTCACCCTGGGGTGTTCTGATCCTGTTTATTAAGAAGAATTATGGGTTTATTTGTCATTACATTGATTGTTATATATTTAACAAGATAATGACCAAGAAAAAGTAACCTCTTCCTTGTATTAATTACTTGTTTGATTGGTTTCATGGGGCTCAACAATTTTCAAGGTTTACCTTTAATATAATTTTTATCAAATAATAGTGAAAATGGAGGATATGCATAAAAAAATTCATACAAGATATGTTCACTATGTATTCTGAATGATACCTTTTTAATTTACAAATTACCAAGAAATATTCAAATGTTTAATAAATATAATACTTATATATTAACTAAAATAAAATTTGGAATCCATTAAATAATTCATCCCCGCATATTATAAGTGTAATGGAGAACATGGTGATGTTATTTATATTGTATTGAATACTTTAAGAAAGGATAAATTATTTTCCAAATCAAAAAATTGTGAATTTTAGCTACAAAATGAAACATTCTTGTGTGAAATAGTTATAAGAGGGTTATATTAATGGATCAATAAATGAAAAAATTAATTTAAAATCATCTATATAAATAAATATAATATATATTCAATGTTTTCATGGATTTTATGGTTATAATAGACTGTATGTGAGAAATATATCATGAATTTAAAATCTACTGACCATGTAAAAATGGATGAGAGTTTATTTTTTCTACATAAAATAATGTGATGATAACTTAAGTTATATTTATAAGTGGATTGAAACTTCACATATACTCACAATACCATTTAGTTGAGAATGGATTTTGATATACTATAATTACTCAAATAATTGTTTGGGTTGTTTTTTCAAGACAAAAAACAACATGATAGATAATGACTCACGAAAATAAATGGTCGATGACAAACATTACATGATGTGTGATTTGAAGTTATTAATGATAATTTTTTATATTATAAAATTTGAGGAATTATCCATTTGGAGTGAAGTTTGAAATATAATAAAAACATAAAAGAATAAAGTTTATATTCATAAAAAAGTAGTATGATAAGAACTAATGGAGATTTTTAATGTTGATAAGGGATTATTATTACTAAATAAATTTCAATCCTAGAAATTAAAACAAGGTGGATGATATTGTAATTCCCCAAGATTTTGTGAAATATATTTTTTCAAATTAATGTAATATTTTTTATATTTTTCATTTCACAAAACACTAAAAATAGATTATTTTATATTAAATAATTGCATTTGTAATCTATTATATAGAAAAAATGTTATTATTGAACTACAAAGAACCTAAATTTTTAGCTTTCTCTACACGGAATATTGATGATAGCTTGCGTTACACAGAATAATGACTTTCCTCGATGGCTTGTGTAACACGTCAGACTAAGTTTTACTAAATAATGATGTATTATTTAATATAATATGGACACTAAATTAGTAGTTATGAAAATGGTTAACGTGATTATAAAAATATATGGATTATACAAATATAAAATGAATTAATTTGTTTAAAATTAATTAGAAATAAATATAAAAACCAATTGAATATAAAGGAAAATATTATTATATCCACAAAACTATTTTACACTAATAAATTAAATTAATTAAAATTATTGAGTGATATTAATGTAATATATATGTTATATGTTCAATCGAATATTTTTTATATTCATCCAATAGGTTTTATAGACATAATATAAGAACGAATCCAATTTTATGCTTAAACCCCTATATTTTTATTAAGGCATTTATACCACCTTTTAATGGAGAACCCATTTTAAATCCAGTTTTCTACACTTTTATAGATTTAATATGTAAAAATAAACTTCATCATTCAAATAGGAACATAAAAATTAGTTTAGGTCAAATTGTTGGTATTTTTGGTGAATTTCATTTTTTAATTAACGGTGAAAAATATTGAATCTTAGTTCAAAACTAATTTTTCATATAATTTATTTTATAAGATTAAATTACATTTTAAATTGGTTTAAAAGTTTAATCAGATAATATATTTATAAATTAATTCAATTTAGTTCATTGGAACTAATTTCACATTGAAATTTAATATAAAATTACAGTAAAATTTTGAACATTTTTACATTAAAAACTGCATTGGCGGCCAGACTGTGGGATTAAATTTAAATTAATTTCTACAACTTCTATGATTGGAGTTTGAAAAAATGGATTCAATATTTGGATTCATGTTAATTTATAATATCTAATTTGGTCCAATTTTTTTTGGACAAAATTATTAGTTAATGTAATTAAAATAAATTAAATTGATTGAGGTAATATTATGATTAACTAAGGACTGAAATTTATAATTAAGGGCATAGATTACCTAGAAACATGTCCAAAATCCATTTTCTAGCCTTATTTAGAACCTATAATCATGTGTCTCTACTTTTTACCATTATTGGATCCAATTTGAATTGGAAAACATTGGTGGAATTCCTTTTCCCAAAATTTAGAAACTCCTCCTCCACTATAAAAAGGTATCATCTCCTCCAAAATCCTCACACCATTAAAGCCACTTTGTATCAAAAAATATTAGACCAAATATCTCATAAACATTTATTCATTCCTCATTGAATCCTCGTTTTGATCCTAAATTCTTCTAAGGATGTTGTTTGTTGTAAACCAAAAGGAGTTCCTGATTAATAGGTAAGGCCCTCCCTTAAGCTCTTTTCTTTTATTTTATTTCTCCACCACCTCAATTAATATAATTAAATTATTTTATAATAAGTAAATTATCCTCTATATACTAGGATATTTTTATGTTAAGGGTTCGACCTACACTTACTCACTAATCCTTCTAATGGGTAACGAACATACTATTTATGTGTACGACGAACTACAGCCTCACTAAACGATGATTGTTCATTTTTCCTTTAACACCTCTAATGGTGGAAATTATGTTGTAAAATTGGTTTATATATGTTATATATTATATTTATTATGTATTTATGTTTCTATAATCCTTTTACCACACATATCTTTGTACTTTCTGTTTGGTGTAAATATGATAATTTTGTTTGAGGAAGTGTGGAATACTTACCCCTCAAGCGATGTGATTCGTTCACACACTACATGGAATATTCTTGAAACCATGATATAAGTATAAGGACCAAATTTATAAAAAAATTAAACACATGTGAAAAAACAAAGTGAATATTACATGAAGTGTAACCTTAACATGAAATTATTAACAAGTGGGTAATATAAATTAATAACCAAACCATATATGGTATTCGATATAATAATATGGTTCTGTGATATATTTATAATAAATTTATATTTATTATACAGGAGGTTTGAATGAGTATGATGATAGTGAAGACACGAGGTATGGGGATTTCATCTCACTTTTTATTTCTATGAGATACATGCTTTATGTACCACCAATTTCTTTTGAGTAATGTGTATACTACCCATGGATGAATTATATGATTATTATACTTATATTTTTGGGTTATTACATATCCATTTTATTAAATTTATTTCATGGGATTTATTTTTCAAAAGTTGCGATATTGGTAAAATAATTTTGTCTCAATTTCCCTTCTTTGAGACACATGCCATGTTATGCACCAATATTTTTCAATTAGGACTATATAATTCCTTTGAAATTATATATCATGAATCTCCTTATTTACATGATATTTTAAGCTTTATGTAATTAAATATTATTACATGGTGAGTATGGTTCAATGTTACAATGTGGTAAGAGTTTATTGGAACAATCTCATCGCTTTTTGAAATTTTTTATGTTTATGCTTCCTTTGATGAAATAATATGATCCATACCTCAAGAAAATTAATGAATCTTCTTCTCCTATATTTATTCATGTTTTATTCATGTATTGGTATCATTTTTCTACACTTTTTTACATGATATGGTTAAAAAAGTTTTTTTAATCCCAACTTTACCCTTTCTTTGGTCGAAAATATATTCTCCTTCAAAACCATGTTTTGTAAAAATAAAATCAAAGAATATTTTACTATTATATGATAATCATTAAAATTCATTATTTCCATTTTTTTACTAGTGTTTCCAAAGAAATCTTCTTATACCTTTCTAAAAAAAATTATTTTTCTAACATTTTACCAAGAAAAAGGAATGTTATTCTTACCTCATATAACATGTACAAATTTACCCACCATCATTTCTGTGAAGCTTACATTGCAAGTTTAAAAGGTTAATTTTTATGAAAATGTTACAATAATTAATTTTCAAAGAAATGGTTTTCAAAAAATTATCAATAATTATATGTTTTCAAATTATTTTTCAAGGAAAATGGTTTCCAAAATAATTTCAAGCATCTTTATAAGTTTCAAGGAAAATGGATTTCAAATTTTTTTTAAATATTATTTTATAAGTTTTCAAGGAAAATTGTTTTCAAATGATTTTTAACCACTCGTTATAATTTTTCAATGTATTTTCAAATAAATGGATTTAAAAATGCTTTCATTCTATATTCATATGTTTTTAAATAAAAATGTTTCTAAAAGGTTTTCAAATATTTATTTATAATAATTCATGTTATTTTTAATAAAATGGTTTGAAAAAGGTTTTTATGTTTCAAATATCATTTTTAAAAGAAGAAAGGATATTTTCCTCTTGAAATGTTTTCAAAATATATTTCTATGTTATTTTCTATCTACGATCATTTGTTGATGTTACTCGTTCCATTCTAGGAAATGATCCAAATGATTCGTTCACATCCTTTCTTGAATGGTTTATGTTTTGATGGAATGATGATTATGACACCCATTTCTATTCCATATGTTATATTAATTTGAAACCAATTATTTTCATGGGGTTTTCATTGGTAAAATGAATTTGAAACCTTGCTATTTTCCATCATTTATGACGTGTTGAAATTTTAATGATACCCATTTCATTTCATGTGTTATGATAGGATGTTTATAAAACCCAAAATATTTTATGGGTCATGATATTGTGAATGCTTTATTATCTTGTAGCACATGTATGGATGATTTTATTATGATTTGGGTGGGACCTATATCTCCCTCCAATGCATTGGGTAATTATAGATGAATCATGGGTATAAATATTTTGCGTGAACCTGATTATAGCTTCATAATTTTATATATGGACCTGGTTGAATGTCTATAAGTTTATGCATGAACCTGATTACATGTTCACAATGTTATGAGTGAACCTTAATATTTGTTCACAATATTATGCATGAACCTAATTTCATGTTCACAATGTTATGTGTGAACCTGATTTCATGTTCACAACATTATGGATTGGCCTAGTTTTATGTCCATAAGTCTATTAGAGGTCCTAATTTCATGTCCTTAACTTAATGTATGAACCTGTTTCAACTTATACATGTTCACTGTGTTATTTGTTGATGTGTATGCCACCATTCTGTTTCTTATTCCTATGTCATGTTTTCATGGCTTATGCTCTTGATTTTCTTGTGATTCATGTCTTATGAAATAAAAATTATTATTCCATGATTCATGTTTATGATCTTTGATATGTTGTTTATTATCTTTTAATGATCATGATATCATTCTTATACCCTTATGTTCATGATATGCATATAAATTTCCTTTATTTACCCTTACTGAGCATTTGAGCTCACCCCGTTATTATTTTTCCTTTCCCTAGGTTATGAAGAATGGTTTTTAATTAGAATTACTAAGGTGGGAGATCTTTGTGGGAAACATTGAATATCTTTCATTGATCTAGAATATTTTTTTCCATGTTTCCAAAGACACTAAACTAATATGGTATTTAGGTATCTATTTGTATAATGTTTTAAGTATTCTGTAAAATTTATGTAATTTCTATGTATAAAAAGTGAGTTTCACTATAGTTGGTATCAGATCAAAGGTTTAGATAACCTTTGGAAGAAAGGATGAGAAAAAATTTGTGAGAAACCTAATTACATGTCTAAGGATAAGTCTATGGATAAGGAAAGTCATAGGAAAATATCCTGTAATTTTTCTAAAGGATGGAGTGATTGGTTTTCTAGAAATGCATCCATGTATAGATACTACTAGTGGATGTGGCTTTGCCAAAGATATACCTAGGAGTAACAACTATGAAAATATTTTATGGGCCTAACTCATGATAATATGGTACATGAAAACAATCCTTTCAACACACATAGTTTGACACTCCAGGGGAATATGTTTTGGAAATTCACAAACTCTTCATGAACTGTCATAAATAATTTAAATAGCAGTTGGATATGAATAACCTAGTATAAACCTGAGGTGTCATAGATTAAGGAAGGTGTAATAATTTATACATCCTATAAGTGACTTTTCATGATTTTTTGGTTCCTTAATATGATAACTATTTCTTACTCTATGATTTTGGTGTTAGTCAATGGGTGGAACTCAAAGGAACCATGCTAATGGTGATTGCGATAGACAATGCAAAGATTGTTCTCCTAAAGTTCTGAATGCTATGGGGGATAGAATAAAAACCTCATTTATATACTCTTATATATTTATCAAGATATAAATCATGTTGAGCTTCCAAATGAGCCACGAAGGGAATAACACTCTATTGAGTCCTCCATGAGGCAACATCCACATTCTTTCAGTGGGTATTTTGATCCACATGTTATTGAAAAATGTATTGGTACTATTGAAATTATATTATTCATCCTCCAGTGTTTGGATCCTAGGAATGTCATTCTGGATGTTTACTGGTTGGAAGGTGAATCATACCAGTGTTAGACTCTAGTCATGAATATGAGGAAGAAAGATGAATTCAAATCGATGGATTGGGATGAGTTCAAGAACATATTTTTAAATAAGTAATTTCCTTGTGTTCTTTGTACGAATATGGAAAAGGAGTTTCATGAGTTGAAGAAAAAGGATGATGAATCTGCCAGTTCCTATGATTCTAATTTAACAAGACTTACAAAGTATGATTCTGGTAATATCATCTAACACAAAAGTAATGATTATAGGTTCTACAGTGTCTTAAAGACAAGTCTGAGAAGGGTATTGGTCATAAGAGACTTTAGTATCTACGAAGAGATTGTGTGTTTTTCAATAAAATTTGAAATTGAGGCTAGAGTTACCTATCAAACTCATGGTTTCAACAATAATATGAAGATGGAGTTCAAAGGGGAATCTAAAACCATGGAGGGAAGAAAAAATTTTAAACTCCTACTTTCCAAAACTTTGTGAAAGAGAACATAGGAGAGTTCTTGAAATGAACAAGAAGGTGTTCTAAGTGTGGGAAGCCTTTCTAGAGAGAAATAGAATGTAGAAGTGATGAGAATAGTAATTTAAATGAAATTAGTAGAGAGAATGATCAATCTAATGAACCACCCACACATCAGTGTTTCAAGTGCATGGAGTTTGGGCATTTTTCAAATCAATGACCCAATCTAAAGGATAATATGGATGATAAAACACAACAACCTCTAAGGAAAATGAAAAAAGTGAAATATTATTCAATGATAATGGATGAATTCAATAATGGGAATTAGGGGGAAACATATCCCCCCTTAGTTGGGAAGTTCATGTTTGATTTTATATGAATAAGCCCTGTGATAATCATGTTATTCATCCTTCAATGAAGTTTTATGTGATTATGTCCCTCTACCTGGATTTTGGAATAATAAAATAACATTTAATGTTCTTTTGGTGCAAGGATGAACCACGTATCTAATAAAAATATTTTTGGCGTAAGATAAGATCGTATTTAAGGAATAAAGGGTTAATTATATTTTGGAAGGGTTATATGGTTAACCATTTATGGAATTTTTAAGAAAAATTACAATTTTTTTTATATTAATGAATTATCTCACCACATGAGGAAATATGAATATTGGATAACCTTTTGTGTTAACTAAAGACAGATGATATGACATATCATAGATCTCATGAACTATTAGTGCTTTCAGAATGAAAAAAAATCTCACTCATTTATTAGGTTAAGAGATGAAGTGTAAATCTATCAAAGAACAACAAAATAGAAAGATTTTTCATATAATAGGGAATAAAATCAAGTAATTATAACATCTTGTGAAAATTACTCAACTCTAGGGAAAGAATCATGAAACTGAAAAGGTTATCCTAGTTTATTCTTTTTCATTGAATCAAATGGTTCATTAGATAATCACAGATTTAAGCCTTTGGGATTAATAAATTTCTCCTGAACATGTTCTCTATCACTCTCCTCCAGAACATGATAGTTATATTTCTCTTCAATTTCCATGTTTTCACTTTCCACCTATGTTATTATACATGGAAACCCAACTATGTGTTACTCTGAGTAACCATTATGGTTCCAAATTTCTTTTTTAAAGTAAGTTTTAGTGTTAATTTTTATGATGTGGGATTATCTTAATGGAACATAAAATTACTAGACCTTTGATTACCCAGATAAATTTATAGAATGAAATTAATATTATGGGGGGGTAAAATGTAACACCCTGAGATTTTGTGAAATGTATTTTTACTAATTAATTTAATCTTTTGATATGTTTCATTTCACAAAACACTAAAAATAGTTTATTTTATATTGAATCACTATGATTAGATTGTGTTATATGGAAACCAAGTTAATAATTAACTACATGCAACATAAAATTTATCTTTCTCTACATGTAACACTGATAATAGCTTGTATCACACATAACAATAACTTTCCTCGATGTCTTGTGTAACACGCAACACTAAGTTTTACTGAATAACAATATATTATTTAATATAACCTAGATATTAAATTATTATTTATGAAAAGGGTTAACTAAATTTTGAAAATATATGTTTTTCACAAATATAAAATAAATTCATTGGTTTCAAATTAATTAGAAATGAAAATGAAAATTGATTGTATATAAAGGAAAATATTATTATATCCATAAAACAGTTTTACCTTAATAAATTAAATTAATTATAATTATTGAGTGATATTAATGTAATATATATGTTATATATTCAATAATATTTTTTTTATTCATCCAATAGATTTTATAGACATAAGATAAGAATAAACCCAATTTTATGCTTAAAATCCTATATTTTTATTTAGGCATTTATACCACCTTTTAATGAAGAACCCTTTTTAAATACAATTTTTTTAAATTTTAATGATTTAATATGTAAAAATAAACTTAATATTTTAAATAATACATAATAATGAGGTTTTATTAAATCTTTTGGTATTTTTTGTGAAGTTTCATTTTTAATGAATAGTGAAAAAATACTGAATTTTAGTTCAAAACGTCTTCTTCATATAAATTATTTACAAGGTTAAATTAAATTTTAAATTGGTTTTAAAGATTAATTAGTTATATTTTTATCAACTAATACAATTTAGGTAATTGGAACCAATTTCACATTGAAACTGGATATAAAAAACAGAAAACTTTTGAACATTTTAACTATAAAAACCCACATTTTTGACCTGACTACGAGATTAAATTTTAATTAATTTATTCCACTTATTTGATTTTAATTTTCTAAAACGGATTCCATAATGGGAATAGTAATAATTTATAGTGTCTAATTAGGTTTACTTAGTTTTTTACCAAAAATATTAGTGAAAGTAATTAAAATTAATTACATCAATTAAGGTAAAATGGTGCTTAATTAAGGACTAATCCTTAAACATTAGGGCCTAAATGACCTATAAATTTGTAAAAAATCAATTTTATGGATATATTTATACCATATAATAACTTTTCTTGTATTTGTATTGTTATGAGATCCACATTCTATGGGGAAAACGTGGGTGGAATTCTGTTTCCAAAAATTTACAAGTGTGTCACTCCTCCTCCACTATAAAAAGGCATCTTCTTCTTCCACTTACTCTCACCTATGAAGCAAAATTTCCTTGACCAATTTTTACCAAAATTTATCCTAAAAATACATACCTTCAAACTTGATGATTCCCTTTGGTCATAAATCATTCTAAATAATCCCTTTGGTTCAAACCGAGAGGAGTTTTCCCATTAAGAGGTAAAATCCTCCCTCAAGCTCCTTTCATTTGTTTTCTTTATCCACCACATAAATTCATATTATTACATTATTTTATAACAAAAAATGTATCCTAAATATAAAATTATTTTTTATTCTAAGTTTTATACCTACACTTACACACACATTCATATAATGGATAACAAACGTATTATTTATGTGTATGGTGAACTACTGTCTCACTAAACAATGATTGTTCATTTTTCTTTTACCGTCTCTAATGGTGGAAATTTTGAATGACACTATATTTATATATTTTATATATTATATTATTTATTTATATATGTTTCTATAATCCTTTTACCACCCATATCTTTATATTTTTTATTTAGTGTAAATATGATAATTTCATTTGAGGAAGTGTGGACTACTGCCCCCTCAAAGCGATGTGATTCATTCACACACTACATGGAATGTATTGAGGATGGGTTTAGTAAAGTTATATTATATACATGATATAATAATGATACTATAATAATGATATATATACATATATGGGATTTACCTTCTTTCATTGAATACGATAATTAAATGAAAACAATGTTCATGCATACCGTCTCCATGAACAGTGTATTCCATTTCATACTTCTATATTATATATATTATAATAATACAAATATACCAAATATAAATTATATTTATATCATGTATTATATTCTATAAATCGTGATATATGTACAAGGATCAAAGATATAACTTATTAAGACACATGCGAAAAACAAAGTGAATATTACCCGAAGTGTAACCTTAACATGAAAATATTAACAAACGGCTAATATATAGTCATAATAAAACCATGTATGGTATTGGAGATAATAATATGGTTATTTTATATTTTTATAATAAATTTGAATTTATAATACAAGAGTTTTTTATGAGTATAACGAGAGTCGAGACGCAGGGTAAGGGGATTTCATCTCACTTTTTATTTTCATGAGATAAATGCTTTATTCACCTCCCATTTCTTTTTAGTGGTCTATATAATACCCATGTATGTATTATATGATTGTTATAATTTAATTTATGGGTATTTAAATATCCATTTCATGAAATTTTTTCATTGGATTTATGTTCCAAAAGTTAACAAATCGATAAAATAATTTTGTCTCAACTTGCCTTCTTTGAGACACATGCCATGTTATGCACCTATATTTTTCCATTAGATGGGTATAATAAATTTAAAATATTATATCAAGAATATATTTATTTTCATGATACATTTAAGCTTAATTTAATTTAATTTTCTTACATGGGGAGTATGGTTCAAAGTTACCATGTGGTAAGAGTTTATTGATACAATCTCATCTCTTTTCGAGATTGTTTATGTTTATGCTTCCTTTGATGAAATATTATGATCCATCACTCAATAATTTTCATTAATATTCTTATAAACTATTTACTAATGGTTTATTCATGTATTAGTTCTGTTTTACTACACTTTGTTACATAAGATAGTTAATAATGTGTTTTCAAGCCTGACTTTACCCTCTCTTCGGTCAAAAATATGTGTTCCTTCAAAACTATGTTTTCAAAACTAGGTCTACAAGAATATTATACTATTTTATGATAATAATTAAAAGACATTTTTTTCAATTTTTTATATTACCAATGTTTTTAAAGGAATATTCTTGTTGATATTAGAATAAGTAATTTTTCTAAACTTTTACCATGCAAAAGGAATGTTTTTATTACTTCATACGACATGTATGGATTTACCCGCCATAATTTCTTTAAAGCATACTTTTCATGTTGAAAAGGATAATTTTTATGAAAATGTTTTTAAAATTATTTTTCTATGAAATAGTTTTCAAAAATTCTTCAAAATTTATATTTTATCAAAGTATTTTTCAAGGAAAATGGTTTTCATAATGATTTCAAGCATCATTATAAGTTTTCAAGGAAAATTGGTTCCAAAATGTTTTCAAGATTATTTTATATGTTTTCAATGAAAATGGATTTTAAATGATTTTCAAGACTTGTTTATATGTTGGAAAATTATTTTCAATGAAATGGTTTTCAAAACGTATTCAAGATCTTTTTATATGTTTTTAAATAAAATGGTTTCAAAAAGGTTTTCAAATATTTCATTATAAGTTTTCAAGTTTATTTTTAGGAATATTGTTCTCAAAAGTTTTTTATGTTTTAAATATCCCTTTTCTGAGACTGAAGGATATTTTCCTCATGAAATGTTTTCAAAATATATTTCCAAGTTATTTTTCATCTAAGATGACATCCATTGATATTAACCTTTCCTTTATAGAAAATGATCCAGAGGTTCCATTAATATTATTTCTTGAATGGTTTATGTTTTGATAGAATGATGATTATGACACCCATTTCTATTCCAATGGTTATATCATTTTGAAACAACTTATTTTCACAGGTTATGATTTTATGAAATGATTATGAAATCTATATCTTTTCTATATGTTATGATGTGATGAGATGTTCATGATACCCATTTAATTTCATGGATTATGATAGGATGTTTATAAAATCCATATTTTTTATGGGTCGTGATATGATGAAAGTTTTATAATCTTCTGGAACATGTATGAATGATTTTATTATGAGATGGGTGGGACCTATATATCCCTCAGATGCATTGGGTAATGATGGATGACTCATGAGTATAAATGTTATGCATGAACCTAACTATAAGTCAAAATGTTATGCATGTACCTGGTTGCATGTCCATAAGTTGATGCGTGAACCTGATTTCATATTCAAATTGTTATGAGTGTAATGACCCACTCATTCTCATTGGTTTGAGAGCACAATGAGTCATTACTAGGCCTTATGTGACATCCCCAAACACAAAAGGATGGAAATAAATTATGAAGGGTTTTAAAGATCATTGGGGGACAATTTACCCTTTTAAAGATAATTTATAAACCAACAAACCACATTCCATAGCAGTTATATGATGCATGAACAAAAAAATAATGACAAATCAGAAAATCTTTTATACCAAAGTGAGACTAGAAAAAAGTGTCATAATGGGAGACAACTATAAATCAACCTAATAGAGTAAGATAACTCAAAAAATACCAAAATGACCAAAATAATCTAGGATCTACTAAATCTATGCTCCACCACCACTAGACATCTCAACAACTCAATAAGTAGTACTAAAAACCTATTGCACCCTACCTTTACCCACATCCTGGAAGATAACATATGAAAAAGCACCAAAGTTCCAAATAAGGGGTGAGTATAAAACTAATCAATTACCTACCTACTCATTCCACTAGGATATAAGAGTTATCCACATTTATATAAAATAGTTTATATAAAAAAATTCTGAAAAAAATTTATAACTAAATATAAACACTTCTCAAAGCGGTTTATAACTAAATATAAACTAAAACAATGTGAACCAATTTTAAAGAAAGTTATACTCTAGGTAAAAAAATTAAATAATTCTTTAGAAAACTTTCTAAAAACTACATTGGAAAACCAATAAACTTCACACAACAACAACTACAAAAAATGCATGCATCGTTATGACAGTTCCATACTCATGAGCGGTTTCTCATTGATCTACCAAGTCCTCACAAGGTAATTATTACCCATGTTCCATTTAACCATTTGAACTAATAAAATTACCATATATCAACCATTCCCAATAATTCAATATGATATGAACACGATTTTTTCCAAAAACCAAAACCATTTTCAAACAATTTTACCTCTTTCAATAAAAACGCATGTTTATTGAAAACTTTCCAACCATCCAATTTCAAAAAATTAAATCATTTAAAAAACCCATATATCTACTGGAAACATTATAAATAAATAAATTTTACAAAATTAAAAAATATCTATAATTTAAAAATCCCCATTTAAAATAAAAAATTAGGGTTTTTTCCAAAAACCCCCAATTTTCCATGTTTTCCACCACCCGTCACAAAAAAGGGTTTAAAAAATTTACTGTAGAAAAAAAAACAATTTAATTTGAATCAAAAACTAAATTTTAATTCATTCCAATAAATTCCATAAAGGGGAGATGAAATTAAAGCCACTTACCTCACTCATTTCGATGAAAACTGACAACAGACGAAGAACGCTCAAGAATCTGGGTCAAGATTCCAAGAAACTGCCCAAGATCTCCTCCACTATCATGAAAAACACTATATATAACCTTATTTTTCCTAAAAACACATATATATACCCATAGGGGGCGTATATATATGAAAATGATATGAAAGGAGGAGAAGATCTATGAAATCGTGGAGAAAACGATGAAGAACATGCACTTACCGCAAGAATATGCCTTCAATTTCCCAAGGAACATGTTTGGATCACTTCCAGAATGATGAGAGAAAATAATTTGGCCTTTGGGGAAGAAAAAATTATTTTTAGGGTTTATTTGGGTCTAAATATATCAAATAGATGACCAAACCAAATTAGATCTGCAAAGATAGGGAATTGGTTTTGGCCTTACATGGTTTGGCCACACGATTTTGCCAAACGGTGTGATGAGTGTGCACCCTTTTTTTTTCAAAACCCTCCAAAAGTACTCCAACGTATCCTAAAACTTACCACATGACCATTAAACATATGAAAATAATTAGGGAATGGTTACATACCAGAAACTGGGGGTGCTATACTCTCCCCACTATTGGTCCTTTCGTCCCCGAAAAGTTGAAAGCGATCATTGCCCTGAAAGAGTTATGGCTATTTAACGTTCATTTCCTACCAATTTCATCATGATTACTCATACCATAAATTCATATATATCCCTATCAGCCACTAATTCCCTGTTTACCATCTCCATATAATCTGTGATACAAAATACTACAATCTTCGACTGAATCTCCTACCTGAGTCTCGACTTGAAGATGTATGCCTTTCAGCTTGCACTTACAATAACTTCTAGAGGAAAGAATACTAAATTAATGAATTTATTTTCATATTAAGTAATAGGGAGTCTCTATTTATTCATGCTGAAAATGTATATTGTTCTCTAGATTTTGAAAGTGTGAGGATAGAATTGTTTGTTAAACAATTCTTCAAAATCCTCCTAACTCAAGCCCTGATCCAATCATGCTTGCACCAAAAAATTCTTCCAATGACGTGCAAGATCCTCCATAATATAAGTTTCCAATTTTAACTTCAAGTACACTAGTGTGCTGATGAACTTGAAGATTCGATTCATCATGTTCAGCCAACCCTCTGCCCTCTCTGGTTCTGAATCACCCTGGAAGATGGGTGGATTCTACTTCTGGATCTGAATGGAGTGATCCACATGACATGGCTCCTACATTAGTTTCCCCATGTCCATATCTTGGAATTATTATACTATACTTTTTTAGTATATCTTGGTTCACCAGTGGCTGAGGTGAAACCACATTTTCAGAAGCTTCCTCTAGTTGGTTTCTATGCCGCCTACTGGGTGCCATTTCTAAACAAAAAACATATTCTATAAGTCTTGCACTTATATAAATTGATTGTATTGGAATTAAAAATACTATAACATCAATATATCAAAATTTCTTTCAAAAAATTTCTATTTTTGAAAACATACCACTCTTGCCTTTGAAATTGAAAACATTTTCAAAATACATCAACTATTTCCTTTTCAATGTCTTTCATTTGAAAACAATTTTATTCATTTTCTTCCAAAAACTAAAACCATGCTACGAATCATATGTATTTACTCAAAATGAGATATGAAATCCTAGAGTTAATTAATTTGTCAAAAATTCATGTGATTCTGGTCTCATTTGCTAAACCCGTGACAATGCGACTTCACTATCCTACTAGTTTTTCCAAAACACTTACGTACCCAACTCCCTGGTAACTTGAAGTTCAACATAAAAAGGTTAGCTACATATTTTTATTCTCTATATTTCAAGTCTAGAAAATCATACCCATTTTAAGAAGACCACCCAAGGAATAGGCAAGAATCATTTCAAATCCAAGACCATGAAAACTCCAGACTAATTTTTCCACAGAGATGGGGCTAAGATGATACCATTTGTAATGACCCACTCATTCTAATTGCCTTGAGAACCAATGAGTCATTACTGGGCCTTAGGTGACATCCTCAAGATTCCAAAGGCTGAAAATAAATTCTTAAGTGTTTCAAATAATAGTGGGGGATGAATTAAACTTTTAATGATAAACTATAAACCAACCAATCACAATCCATAGCAGGTATATGATTCATGAACAATAAAATAATGACAAATTAGAAAATATTTTATACCAAAGTGAGCCCAAAAAAAGTGACACAGTAAAAGACAACTAGAAATAAACCTAATAAAGTAAGATAACTCATAAATACACCAAAATAACCAAAATACTCTAAGCTCAACCAGCTCCATGCTCCTCCACCACCAGACAACTCAACAACTCAAGAAGTGGTGCTAAAAGCCTGTTGCACCCTACTTTTCCCCACGTCCCGGAAGATGAAATCTCTAAAAGCACCAAAGTTTAAAAGAAGGGATGAGTATAAAACTTAGTAGGCCTTCCCCAATGACTTCCCTACTCATTATTCTATGATAGAAGAGTTATCCACATTTATATAAAATAGTTTATATAAAAAAATCTGAAAATAGTTTATAACTATATATAAACACTTCTCAAAACAGTTTATAACTAAATATAAATTAAAACCATGTGAACCAAATTTACATCAAGTTCTACTCTAGGTAAACATTTAAATAAATCTTTAAAACACTTTCTTAAAACTACTTTTGCAAACTAATAAACTCCACACAACAACAACTACAAAAAATGCATGCATCGTTATGACAATCTCATACTCATGAGCGGTTTCTCATCGATCTACCAAGTCCTCACAAGGTAATTATTCCCCATATTCCATTTATCCTTTGGAACCAAGCACATGATCATGTTTCAACCATGCCCAGTAATGAAATATGATACACACACCATGTTTTCCAAAAACCAAAACCAATTTCAAACAATTTCAGATATTTCAATAAAAATGCTCATTTATTGAAAACATTCCAACCATCAAATTTCCAAAAATTAAAGATTTTAAAAACCCCATATATCTACTAGAAACATTCTATATAAATAAATTTTACAAAATTACAGAAGATCCAATATTAAAAAATCCCTATTTAAAATAAACAACAAGGGGGTTTCACAAAAAACCCCAATTTTCCACATTTTCCACCACCCATCACTAAAGAGGGTTTAACAACTATATAGGAGAAAAAATAACTTAATTTGCATACAAAAATAAATTTTAATTCATTGAAAATCAATTCCATCAAGGGGAGATGATATTGAATCCACCTACCTCGCTCATTTCGACAAAACCCGACAACAGACAAAGAACACTCAAGAATTCGGGTTAAGATTCCAAGAAACCACCCATGATCTCCTCTCATATCATTAAAAACACCATATATAACCTTTTTTGGACTCAAAACTAATAAATATACCCACAAGGGGTGTATATCTAAGAAAAAGAGATGAAAGGAGGGGTAGATCTGAGAAACTGTGAAGAAAATGGTGAAGAACGTGCACTTACCGTAAGAATCTTCCTTTGATTCGCCAAAGAGTGTGTTCCAATTGATTCCAGATCAATGAAATAACCTCCTTTAAACATTAGGGGAGAAAAAAATTCATGTTAGGGTTGATTTGGGTTGAAATAGATCAAACAGATATCTGAACTGAATTAGATCCACAAAGATATGGAATTAGTTTTGGCCTTGCATGGTTTGGTCACACGGTTTGGCCAAACTGGGTGCTGATTGTGCAACCCTTTTTTACCCCAACCCTCCAAAAGTACTCAAAAGTCTACCCCAACTTCCCAAATAACCTTTAAACATATGAAAAGTATTAGGGAATGGTTACATACCAGAAAACGGGGGTGATATAATGAGTGGACCTTATTATATGTTCACAATGTTATTCGTGGGCCTAATTTCATGTTCTCAATGTTATACATAAACCAGATTACATGTAAACAAAATTATTCATGGACCTGATTTCATGTCCACAAGTCTATGAGAGGGATTGATTTCATGTCCATAACTTAATTTGTGAACATGTTTCTACTTATACATGTTAACTATGTTATAGGTTGGCATGTATTCCACCATTCTATTTATTATTCCTATGTTATTATATTATGGATTATGCTCTTGATTTCATTATTATTCATGTATTCTGAACTATAAATCTTAATTCCATGATTCAAATTTATGATATTTGATATGCAGGTTATGATCTTATAATGATCGTGATCACATTCATATACCCTTATGTTCATGATTTGCATACACATTTCATTTATTTTCCCTTACTGAGCATTTGAGATCACCCCTTTCTTATGTTTCCTTTCTACAATTAATGATTTTTTTAATTAGAATTACTAATGGGGAATATCTTTGTGAAAAAAATTGAAGATCTTTCACTAAGTTGGAATAATTTTGTTCCATGTTTCTAAAGGCACTAAACTGGTACTGTCTTTGGGTGTCTGTTTGTATAATGTTTTAAGTATTCTGAAAATTTTATCTAATGTATATGTATAAAAATAGAGGGTTTTTATAGATTCAATCATCAAAAAGGTGAATGTTTCTTATATGTGATGAGGATTCAAAGAGAACTAAAATACATTGATATGAAATGGATATACATGGGAATAATATGTAAAGGGATGAAATCAAACCTTTCCCAAATGATTTCTTAACCATGTTCCCCAATGATAACCATGGAGGGATATAAATATTATGTATATAAATCATTATTATATATTCATCATATAATGAAAAATATGTATAAATATCTCATGGAGAAATTATACTGAGATAATATGAAAAGGGGTATTGTAGAGTATACATCGTGAATATTTTTCTTCTAGAAAGATGCGACTTAATATCATAACTCTTATGGGATTTTGTGATAATTACCTTTACTAGTATTGAATTGTTAAAGCACCACCATAGTTTTTATTATAGGTAAAACCAAGACATATAATGGAAACATTGTAATTTAGGTTATGGTTGAGAAAAAACATACTTAGTGCACTTTATCCCTACGAGATAGGATTTATCACTCAATCAAATTACTAAGATATACATAAAACACATTTTAGGCTCCATAGAGTACGTCATTCAATTATATGTTATTGAAATCCATGGTTTACATCATGTTTATAGATAATTTATCAATATGAACTGGATAAAGAGTATATAATTATAACTTCTTATCATCCTAAAACTAATGATCAATCTAAAAATACCATTTTGTACCTTGAAGATATGTTATGATTATTCTCATGGGATTTCAAAGGAGGTTGGTATAATCAAATTCTAATGGTCAAGTTCTACTACAATAACAATTTTCAATTAAGAATTCAAATAGAACCATATGTTGATTTTTATAGGAACATATATATAATTCCAATATGATGGAATGAAGTTAGAGAGTGAAAGCTATGTGGATCAGATATTACTCATGAAATGACATAGAAGAATCAAATAATTTAGTGACATATTAAAGTAGGATAGAGTCAAAAAAAAATAGATATGCTAATAATTTTCAATGAGTTCTAGAGGATTAGGTTGGAGAATTGGTATTGAATAGAAAATTTCTCGGGAATAGGTTCAAGAGATTTAAAAATAAAGAAAAATTCTATCCCTAAATACATTTACTCATTCAAGATTTTTGATCATGTATGGACTGCACAATATCAACTAACTCTTCCACATAACCTCTAATAAATTAATGTTGTCTTCCATGTATCACTTTTGAGTAAGTACATACCAAATCCATAGAGTGTGTTAAAATTAAAGCTTATACAACAAGTTATTGATCCACCTTATGAGGAATAACCAATGGAGACCATGGATCATAGATAAAAAGTAAAATAAAATTAGATAACTCCCCTGATCAATGTTATATTGGAAAATCATAAGTTTGAAGAAGTGACATTGAATCTTGAATAAAAAATGAATGATTCCTTATTTCATTAGTCTATAATGAAATTTAATTTTTAATATAGTATACATTTTTAGAATGTAATATGATTATTTATTTTTATTGAATTTTATAAGGATATATATGTGTGATTTAAAAGTTTTATAGGAATGTTATATGGTCCTTGGGAATATATAGTCATTGGGAATATAAAACATTTTGACATATACATTTTTTGGGTATATAGATAACCATTGGGTAAAATTTATTAATGGGATATATTATATTAGTTGAAAGAGTATTGGATACTGAATTAATCTTGATATGTGGTCATTATAATATAACCATTGATATAGTGAGTATAAATGAAAAAAATCAAATTCTGAAATTTTTATATAAAGGGAAAATCTATGATATCAAGTGGTTAATGTATCCCATATGATTATATTTTTTTATATATTGGGATGGAGGTATAATAAACAGTGATTTCCCTTAACCATTACCATGTTGAACATCAACTAGTATGATTTGAATGAAATTATCTGCAGGTGAGTTCAAGATTGTAGAGATCACTATGAGATCCAGGTTGGCTGAATCCCCACTCACAACTACGACCATTGATTATCTTTCCTATATAAATTTTTAAGAGATATTGGGGGGGGGGTTAGGAAAATTTAATAATGTAATTAACATTTAATTAATGATTTGAAAAATGTTATTTTTTTTAAATTGATTTTTTTATTAGTATTATTTTGTCTATTTTTATATTTCAGATACTTTTTTTAATATACCACATAAAAAGAATTATTTCAATTAAATTTATAATTTAAATATACAAAAAATTGAATTAATATTTGTAGAATTATTATTAATTGGTTTGAAATTTTATCCAAAATTTTTAATATCTAAAAGTATATTATTCTAAAAAAATTGATTTTATGTGTTATGATTTTTTATTTTCATGTTAATTTTTAGCATTTATGGAAATTAAATTTAATAAAATTGATCTATTATTTTTAATCATAAAGTAAAAATTAGGTAAGAGGATGAATTTCAGTTTTATCAAAAAAATAATTTATTGAGGAAAATTGATAGTTGTGAAGGAAAATGGTAAAATGAGGGAAATTGTAAAAATAATGATTAAAGTGGAAAAATATTTATTATCGTTATCAATTAAATTTATGGATATTTTAATTCAGAATCTATGAAAATACAATCCCTATTTGAATCCACTTTCAATATAAATTTAATTTCCTTACACAGTAAGGAATGTCTATTTTCAAATATGCCACTAAAACAAATCTATAAAAAGTCCCATAATCCACCCATTCCAATCTAAACTTATCATATGGTTTTCTCTCCAATATATAATGAAGTTATCTCCCCCCACATTTTAGGGGCCTATTATCAAGAAGGATCCTTAAATACTTCAAAACCAAAGGAGTTCATGTTTCTAGTTAACAAGTAACAACAATGTTTATTTTTCCCTCTTATATTCTAAAAATTTCAATTCCTAAATATTATTTACCACTATTAAATCATCTAAAAATATAATAATCGTTATATAATTATGAATGTATAACAAAATTACTTTTGAATCATCCATTAAATTGTAGTGTGTTCTTGTTTGAGTTGGTTTAAATACCTACATGAACAATTATATAACATTTTAATTATGGAAGATTATAAAAAGTTAAATTTCAAAAATATATGGAAATAATAATAAATTTAAACCATTCATGATGTTTTTTAATGTAAATATATATATATATATGTGTATTTACTAAAAAATAATTATTTTTTAATTTATTTAATAATCAATGAAATAGAAAATTTCCCATTATTCATTCTACGTCGATATAATAACGCATATTAAATAATTATTGGAATATACAACCTCATAAACAATATCTATACCCATTCCAAATTCATTCTAGAATGGATAAACACATGAGGGGGGAGCAAGGATCAAAACTTCCATATCAATGTAATCACAGAATAATTAACACATGTAGATTAAGATAAACTTTGAATGATTAATAAATGGAAAACAAATAAATATAAATTGATGATATTAAGTAAAATAAATATAAATACAGTTTTATTATGTATGAATTATAAACCTAATTTGATCAAATAATTATATAGAGTGTGTTTGAACAAACAAGTATCTAATGTAAGAGATTTCTTAACTCAACTTCGTTTTTAAGAGTTATACTTTATCTCATGTGACTATATTATTTTAATTTGATTATATTATAATTTTTTGTTTTCTCATACCACATAACACCTTTTTTGGGGGAAAATACATTTCCCTTTCTTAATATCATTTTTCTGATTCTTATATTGTAAAATAAGTTGTTGTTAAAGATATTTCATACTCTCTCTTTTGAGTATTTCCCTTCCATGTACATATTCCTTCTTATGAAAAATATTTTTGATTCATACCATTAACTTTAAATATTTATTTTATTCAATAATAATCATATTTAAGTTTGAAAGCTTTCATTTTTTATTGATTTTTGATAATCCACATTTCAAGGGGTGAGGTGGAACCCTTACAAGGCCCGTAGGCGTAAGTATTACATGACCCGTAGGTCTTAGAGGAATTCATTGCTCGTAGGCTTCAAACATTACATACATCCCAGACTAACTACTTGGAACTTCTCATCCCCAACATCTTCATTGTGAAATCAACTCTCCACCTTTGCATGACTGTTCGGCTAGGCATTCCCGTGCATGCACAGACTTGTCCCGATGACAGGTGACATACCCTCTCATTATTGCAATCCGTTTAGTTTCTGCTGTGGTGAAAACTCTTTGCTCATCCTCCTTGTAGAGCTTGTTCATTGTAGGTTGTCTGGTTTGTATCTGCACTTAAAAGTGACCCGAATGCCTTAAGGTGGCCATAAGGCTTTACTAACCCGACCGAGGTTTGTGGATCGTGTGGATGGGTTGGTGTGGATTTCTCACCCGGGAGCTGTGAGAGGCAGAATATTTTCATACGTGGACCTTGGCGGTGTCTTTTGGGCGTGATAAACCCTCATCGTCTTTCTTCAGGGCCTTCGTGGCCTCTTGGGGTCTCTTTTAGCAAGCAGTGGTGTCTCCTCTTTTGAGATTCGCCTAAAGCATCCTTCCCTTTTCTTGGGAGGATTTTGTCAAAGCATGGTCTTGTGAAGTGAGACGGTGCGGATCCTGGTCTTTTTCGTTAACCCGCTAGTCTTGGGCAACTCATAGAGGTAAGGAATCTAGTCTGGCGACGTATTCATTGAGGCTTCTTAGGTTACCTCTACCGTTTCAGAATCCTTATTTCTTGTAATCGGTGGGAAATGCATTGGGCAGCTTTTTGTGCCTTGAAGAAGATACCAGGTGTTTACAGTCGACTATTTCTCCGAGGATTTGCGTGGAAATGGATCTTCTATTGAGGTTTCCGGATCGTGTTTTGTTAAGGGGTGGTGAAGAGTTTTGGTGGTGGCAAAGGGTTCTGTTTCCGGCAGTGCCCAGGTTATGTCCCCTTTGCTGTCACAAAGGGAACTCCTTGGATTTCTATAGGAGGGTTCGAAGATGGGAGCGGATGGGGCAGGAGTCAAGCCTTCCAGGTCCACTAGTGCTTCGGAGGTTGAGGAGTCGGCAAGGGAGGTAGTGGCTTAGGGTTCCAAGGGCGAGAATGCTTGTGCTCAGTGGGTTTCAAATTTGGCAGTTGTACCGCATCCGCACGATTCACTAATGTATTTCTTCAAGGAAGTATCAGAGATGGTGCAGGTTTCAGTGCGAAATCACTTGTTGGGGTGTTCTCTTGCTTCGTCGATTGCTGGGACTCTGGTGCTATCTTTTGGGGAGCCGAGTATGGCATTTTCAATGGATCCTTCGAGTATAGCGGGGTTGATTTTGGTTCATAAGCCTATTGTTTCTTCAGTTCAAGGGGAGAATTCTATGTTGGTCGCTTTTGGCAGTGATGCCCCTGGTAATATGGTGATGCTGGCTTTAAAGGAACCGGGAGGTGAGGTGAAGCTGAGGGATTCTATTGATGCTTCTTCTCCTGGGGTTGATGCTTCAGTGGCTTGCTGTAAGATTCCTCATGGGGTGGGTCAGGATGCTTTGGTGCTCTCGAATAATCCCTATATTGTACTAGAGGTTCCCAGTTCTGACGAGGATGGGAAGGATCTGCAAGGGGCGGAGGAGGATTTTCATAAGGGTTTGTCAGCTGGAAGGAAGGGACCAGTTACTTACTCTAGATCACAACCATGATCTCACATCGATGGAGTGGTATAGGTTTGCTCGGAGGTTAAGGTATGCTCTGTTTCGGGCGGCAAACCCATCAATTTCTATCATTAATGTATTTCTTTATGATCTGGAATGTTAGGGGATTGGGTGCGAAGGCAAAAAGTGCATATATTTGATCCGAAGCCAGTATGTTACATTTAGATTTAAATGTTGTTTTGGAACCTAAACAGTTTCTGGATTGTATTAGTTTATTTACAAAGAGTATGAGTTTTTCTGAATCAATGTATGACAATTCATGCAATCAATAGATATGGATTTTCTTGAAACGCAACGTTGAGGCGGAATGGGTTGATGGTTCTTCGCAACATATTTCCATTAAAGTGAAAAAGGGAGGTTCTTAATTCTTTGTGATGTTATGTATGCTAGATGAGATGTTATTCCCAGGAGAGAGTTGTGGTAACATTTTGAGAATTTTAATGCTGGGGAATTGGCCTGGTTTGTTGCTGGGGACTTTAATACCATTGCTGAGCCTAGGGAGAAGAATGGTGGTGTGGAGTACTCTAGTTCTGAAATGCAGGAGTTCAATTCTTTAATTTCATGCAACGGTTTATTTGATTTGGGTTTTACAGGTGGGAGCTTCACTTGGTGCAATAACAGGAAAGGTAGTAGGAAGATATGGAACAGATTAGATAGATGCTTGGGTAACCTTCAGTGTTTGGATTCCTTTCCTCAGACGTCGGTCTGTCATCTGCCTAGAACTTTTTCGGATCGTTCCCCTCTTGTAATAAAGATTTTATGTTCGCTAAGAAGACCGAAACAGTTTTTATACTCATGAAATTGGTTGAAGGCTGAAGATTTCTTTCTAAAGGTCAGGGACTCGTGGTCACAGCAGGTTGATGGAAATCCCTAGGAGAGTCTGGTGAAGAGACTAAAGAGGATGAGGGTTGATTTGCTGTAATGGAACAAATGCTGGTCTAATGGCGTCAATCCCTTAGAGGTACTCTAAGAGGAGATGGAAGGTCTTGAAGGCCGATTGCAACAATCTTTGGAGGATGAGGTTTTTGCTTCTCTTGGTGACCAACAATGTCTTTTTGCAGAAAAACTTCTGGAGATAGAAAGGGTTCACATGGAGAAATCTTGGGCCACTTGGCTGAAGGAGGGTGATAGAAACATGGCTTACTTTCAAGCATTCATAAAAGATAATTGAGTGTCAAAGAAAGTGATTATTAAACTAAAAGATGGATCATATACTAATGATGCAGACGTGGCTGGAAATATAGCCCTGAAATCTTTCCCGAATTTGTTGGTTGACCCTACTAGCTTCGAATGGAGGCAGAATACAGTGGAGGAGGATGAAGGGTTTTGGAAGTGTATTCCAAGGCAGATTGAAGTGAGGGACAATGATGAAATGGAGAGGATGCCAGACGAAAAATAAATTAAGTTGGCGGTTTTCAGCTTGAAGGCGGATAGTGCACCAGGACAGGATGGGTTTCCTGGGGCCTTTTTTATGGAAACCTGGGAGGTTATAGGTGCTCAGGTTAATGAAGCGGTGTGGGATTTCATTAAAGGAGGGGCTTTACTGAGGACAGTTTGTGCCTTAAGGGTGGTTCTCATTCCCAATGTTAAGCTTCCAGACTCTATCAATCAATTTCAGCATATATGTTTATGCAACGTGGTGTATAAAATTCTGTCAAGCATTGTGAATAAGAGGCTTAGCAATGTGCTTCCTAGAATTGTATCGGAGGAACAACAAGGATTTATTCAAGGTAGAGGAATTCAAGGTGAGATGGGAATTGCTCATGAAATAGTGGAAGATATTAATAAAAAGGCGTTGGGCACAAACATCATAATTAAAGTGGACATGGACAAGACCTATGACAGGATAGAGTGGGGATGCATTCTGAAAATTTTGAGATGATTTGGCTTCAGGGAGTGGTCTATTGAATTGGTTTTTATATGTTACGCTTCCCCCATCCTGTCTATATCTTTTATGGGAAAGAGTTTTGGATTCTTCAAAATAGTCCGAGGTTTGAGGCAGGGTGGTCTATTGTCCCGCAGTCTTTTTATCAGGGCTCAGGATGCCCTATCGAGGAATATGAAGCGGTTCTTGGAGGAGGGGACTATTTTACCTTACAGAAACAGAGGGGGTGACAGTATTATCTCCCATCTGATGTTTGCTGATGACGTGCTGTTTTTTCTAAATGGCAGGAAGAGATCAATTAAAGGTTGAAAGAGAATGAAGGCGGATTATAATAAGCAGAGCGAGCAGATGAAGAATTTGGAGAAAAGTGAAGTTTATATTTCAAATAAGTGTACAGCCCGGAGAGTCAGGGATATTCAAAGAAAGCTGGGTATTCAAGAGAGGCAGCTCCCTTTGATATATTTGGGGGCTCTAATATCTAATGGCAGAATCAAGAAGATCCTGTTTGAAGGGTTGTTGGGTAAAATTACAGGTCATGTTTGCAACTAGAAAAAACAAGTTCTTGTCCTTTGGCGGCCGCGTCACCCTGATTAATAGTGTCCTAACTTCAATGTCGATGCATGTTCTTTCAGTCATTATAGCTCTAAAAGGCACAATGGACCGTATAGAGAAGATCTTGAGTAAATATATCTAGGATACAAATGAAAACGGTAGATATCATTGGGAGAGTTGGAAGAGGCTGGCCAGACCAATTTAAGAAGGGGGAGTTAACCTTCATAATCTATCGGAATCTGTTCAATCTATGCAAGCAAAGATTTCCTGGGAAATCACTGAAGGGAAATCAGTCTGGGAAAAATTCATAAAACACCGATATGGGGAGAGATGAAATGATGGGTCTGAGGGAGTGAAGAAATCGTTGGAGTTGGCTAGAGTAATGATTGAACTCCTAGATTTTCTTGAAGATAATGTCTGCTGGGTGGTGGGCCGTGGGGAGATTAGTTTTTGGAGTGATAACTGGAGCGGAACTCCACCGTTCTTTCCTAGCTGTCTAACACCAAAAATTTCTTTCAAAGAGGCTTCCAATTTCAATATTCTTATTCAATTCATGCGTGACCAGCAGCAACATGAAATTTTTGACAGTATCACACTGTCTGATTAAAAGGATAAATGCGTTGTATCGTTCTCCAAGTCTGGTCGGCCCAAGGGAAGTGAGTTTCGATACTTCTTTCATGTGCGCTCGGGTTTCAATGAGTGGGCGGCAGGACTATGGTGTAAGTGGATTCCAACAAAAATGAGTTTTCTTATATGGAGGATGCGGAATAAAGCCTTGCCAACGGAGGACAGCATCTAGAAAAAGGGGATTTCTTTGGCTTCTAGGTGTTGGTGTTGCAGCATCTATAGCCAAGAAACATGCTGGAACCTATTTATCGGTAGTGAAATAGAGACTTGGCTATAGTTTTATCTGGCGGCTTTCATAGGGTTGGATGGTGGAGGAGATAACTTAGAATATGTTTTGTCTAATTGGTTTTAGGGAGCTGAACCTGGTTGTGAGGAGGTGAGGGCATGAAGTATGGTGTTTTTTACTGTATGTTGGGTGATATGGGAAGTGCGGAATGGGGCAAGAGGAGGAAGGGCTTTTTTTTAGGCTTCCGTGAAGGTGCTGGCAAGAACTCTGGTGGCTGAGCTTGGTGGCCTTCATACTAGGGGTATGCTTCTCACACCCTGAGGAATTTAATTTCAAGTGTGGTTATAACAGCAGGTAGAAATCTAAATCAGAACAAGGGTGCTTGGGTTCGCTGGAAACCCCCAGTTATTGGCCTAATGTTGAATGTGGATGGTTCATGTATAGCAGGATGCATGAGAGGATGAGGCTTGGTCATGGACAGCATGGGTTCGGTTCTTCTTGGCTTTAGTGCGTTCTATGGAGCCGGCAATTCTCTGGGGGCGGAGGTTGGGGCTTTGATCAGTGGGCTTCAGTTATGAAAGTTATATGACATCAAGCTTACAGAATTGGAATCAGATTCTAAAGTGCTTGTCGGGATGATGCAAGGGAAGACTCAAGGCCCTTGGGAGTTGGTTTACCTCATTAGGAAATGAAGTGGGCTGCTAGAGCATGGAGTAAAGCTTGGGGACACCTGGAGAGAAGGTAACATTGCGGCTGTGCATTGGCTAGTAAGGCTGGTCCTGATGTCACACTTAGTATATTTAAGAGTCTGGGCTCTATTCCAAAAGATTTTAATCTTATTGTTAAGGGTGATGGTTTGGGTCTGCATTACTTTCGGCCCCCGTGATGTGTATCCCTCTTTCCGTTGATCAATAAAAATTCTAAATGTCAGTCAGTCTATTTTCCTTTGTTTCTTTTAAAGATATACAATGTATTACTATTTTGTATATTTCATTTATTTTCCTCTATATTATTTATCAACATGAATCTTTTAATTTATTTAATTTTTGTGTCTTCTGATCTAAATTCTGACTACTTAATATTATATAACACATTTTATTTTCACTTGTTAATCAATAATTGTTTTTATGGGTTTTTATTGATTTCATATGGAATAAATATGTATGGTCCAAGAAATTGGTGATGGGTGGTTCTAGAAATATATTTCCCATCAATTCATCAGGTAATGTTGTATATATTAGGAGATTAGTATGTTATGTGTGGACATGATGCAATTTCCATTGTTCACAATATTATAAATGACCATCATGTGGTTTGATTTATCTATTTGTTATGCACCTGTTTTTATTTTTACACTATTTTAGGAATTTATTGGTTGATGAACTTGACATATATTATTATTTTCTATTATTATACAATTAAGTCTTCGCTGTGTGGAAACGACTTTATTGAAAATTTAACAAACATTTTAGTATGTGGGATTTTGAAATTAGAGTTTTGGGACTGAGATTTTGGATTTGAGAAGTCAGATCTTCAGACTGATCTTTAGGAAGCTGGAATCCTTCTTCTGCAAACTCATCGCCCCATCCATTGATTGGGTAGGAAAGTCCCAGTATGGCTTTGAAGCGCCCTCCTTTCGGAAGTATCCGTTCATTGATAAGTGAAAGGGTCGAGATGAGTGTAATTGATCGAGAAACCATGAGTTTGGTACAATTTAGGTGTGTGGAAATATTTATTATAGATGAAACTATATAAGGAATAAATAGTTTAGTTCTAGATTTGTTATAATTGACATTATGTTAGTGTGTGGAGTCTGTTTGTTTAGATGGAGTTGGCGACTGATCAGTTTGCACTTGGTTGTTGAATGGATCATGAAATAGGAAACCATGAGGCTTAGATTGTGGTAGATATGTCAAAACCAGATGGGTTACTATAGAACTTTACTATAAATATTTAGGTGGGGTCAACTTACAAGGGAGTGGAGGTTGTATTCATTACATTATATTGTCTAAAGTATGTTTTCATTTCACTGGAGTATGTTTCATATGCTTGACCACATTTAAATAAGTGTGAGTTTATTTTGTTCTTCCATTGTCATCATGACGCTAACAATGGAGTAAGACTTGTTTTGAACCATGAAAATTTTGTGCCATGTGTTTAGGGTTATCATTCTTTTTTGGGAATGACTTAAGGGCTTTCTTGTGGTGATTTAGTGTGGGGATAGAGTTTGATGCTTCACAATTCTGATACACATAGTCATGATAATACTTGATTCATACCTTCCAAAACCTTACTCCATTTTTGTGGTTTTGTATGTTTTTTCCATATTCGCGGGTTTATGGTGAAATAAGTGGTATCAAATATTGGTTACAATGTTTAGTGGATATTGGTTTATTCATCTCAGAGACATCAGAAAATTAGTGATTTTCTTCATTTGTGATTTTTTATTTTAGAAAGAGTTTTTGGATTCATAAGGATGGTAATTGAAGTGGGAAATATATAGATAGAAAAGTTATACACAATATATTTTTGATTCTGGAGGTTTAATGTAGATGATTATCTATTCTATATATATCGCAACCATTCATTTATGGGGTTTAAGAAAGAATCAATGGAAAAGGGAGAGTGAGAAAGGCTAGTTTAGAAGACGCTAGGTGTGATTAGGATGTTATTTGATTAGAACATGAACTTCACCATCCATGAGGTAAATACCACTATCTAAATTATTTTCATGTTATCTAACATTTATGTGATGAAAACCATAATGAATAAGGTATTTCTGATGAGGGGGATATTTTTCTAATGAGTCATTATTGAATATAATGAAGATGTTGGAAATGAAAAAAATGTTATTTAGAATCAATTAACCCTTATTGGAGTGAATTTATCTCAGGAAGTGTGGGTAACCATCCCTCTATTATTTATTCTAGAATTAGTGGATACAATGGTTATAGTGTTAAGTAACTCTAATGGTAAGAATGACTCAGTGTCCAAGGAGATCATATATCTGATTTCAAATGTGGCGATCCAAAAATGGAAGTCCCGAGTGTTCCTAAAACTATTTTTATTTTGGATGGAATGAGAAATTCTAATAATAGGAAAGGTCAATGTCAAAAGAAGAGGCAAGGAGGGAATGAAACTGAGTGAAATCAGGTAGCTCTGTTAATTCCACATACATGCACATAATAATGAAATGGAATTTGTGGAAGTACTATCATGAAAGGAGAATGAATTATAGAAAGTACACTTCATTTTAATCCATTGACTAAATAGATGATTAATACAATACATTGATTATAAGTGTCACAGAATCAATAGATTCATGTATCCTTCTCATTGAGGCATAATTTCACTCAATCTCCAAGAAAGGTTTCTTAATGAATTATGTATCATGAAGTTTCAACACTATATACCATATCGATTAATAAGTGAACTATATTGATTCATGTTGTTTCATTTGAACCTTTTTAAAATTATTGAATATATATCTGAGACTCTTTATTGGACTGGAATGTGTTTTTATGTTTTAGAGAACCATGAAATTTTGATATATAATTTAATATAAATTATTTTACTCCTCCCATACATATTTTCAGGAATGATTCCATATATTCTTAATGGAGTCGTAGATGGGAAATCAAAGATCACATTTTACTACAAAATACGGGATTTACCCTCGGTTTGGTGTATGTTTCCTTCATATTGGATCCCAAAATGGTTAAAATTCATAGGAGGATATATAAGATATTTATTAAAATAAATAATCGAGTCATCTGATTAATTATTCCCACCGTGAAATCATTTATTTAAGCATCTAATTGATAAAATACCAAAGGTGATCCTCACAACATAATGATTTTGGATAAGCCTATGAGGGAGAATCCATGGTGATCGATCATGGTGGATTCTTGGAATCCATGATGAGCACATCAGAATCACTGATGAAATCCCTATGATATTGTTTTCACTAATTATCAAATAGATTTCAAGGAAGGTTTTTTTATATTTTGGAACCACTTCATTTGTCATTTTTTTCTTTATGATGGTTAATGTTGGTTATCTAATTCTTTATTCCATGCATGGCCTTGTAAAAATATTTTTTCCCATATTATTATTTTTGATTATTTATTCTTGAACATAAATTCTCTAACTATTTTCCCTCGTTTTATTCACTCACAAATGATATTAGTGTGCACAATGTCCATTAGAATTTTTCACTTTTTTTATTTTATAGATATCTCTCCATGTTCTCCATATGTCTATCATTGGATGTGATTTGGAAGGTAATTCATCAAATGATTGGTTTGGTTTGACTCATGATCAAACCCAAATTCATGCTTGCATGGTTGCAATTGATAATGGTTACCTTGGTGCATTGTATCATCATCATATGATGATCTCAGATGAACAATGAATCTGGTTGGTTTTCCATGAAGTGGCATATGGTTGAAATGGGATGATGGCTTGGAACTCTATTCAATAGTCAGCGGCTAGAAACAAATCCCAGATGGCGGTGTTTCCATGAATGATGCGACCAATGAAGATCTGAGAAATATTGGGGATGAGATCATTGGAAATGGATAATATTTCAGCTTACACATTGAACCTAGTTTTGAATTCCATACTACATGGTGTGTAGTTATGAAAGAACACATGTCATGTACTTTGGAGGATACAACAACTATGTTTTTGGGTGAGTTAAATATCACATGTCATGTGATTGACTCACTTGTCATCTATCCATAGCTATCTATATAGAATATACTAGGAGTACATACCTAGGAGGTTGTATGTATCTATACTCTATGGTTTAGATGAAACATCATATACATCAATTCCACATTAAACAAGTGGTCATTTTACATTATAGATTCCACACTTAGTCCTACATGCCATGTATGCTGACTTACACATCAGACATGTGGATCATAACATGTAATGTGGGGAGCCAGTGCACAACCAGGATACTGCTTAGGGACATACACTATCTACACTATGGAACATGTTGTGTACTTTATCTAGATCCACATATTATATGCATCTTCTTATTAAAAAACATATTTTGACACACATGTGGTCTATCTTGTGTGTTTCTCCACATGGAACATGTTGGAGGAATTATCATCAATACTTGGGATGAAGAATGAGGCAATGTGAGTAAGTTATTCTCTCTTTAGCTTAAGATAATCATTGATTAGGATCACTCATTGTTTCAGATGCTTCCTCCGGGGTGCCCTGCCTCGCGTGTTATTATTCTCTAGTGTGCGTTGTTTCCTTGCATTCCTTCCTTCTAAAGGCGGGAGGTATTATTCACTTTCTCAAGGGTGCAAACCCTAGGCATCCTATGGTGATCACGAGGAATCTCATTCCAGAGGCATGTCTTCCAAGTGTTTCCTCAGACATCCCATGTTTAGAATGTCATAATAGCATAAAAGGTCACAAGTTTAATGTCTTGAAGAGATGAAGTGGATTGATCAGAATGCTTTTGAGGGGGGATCAAGAAGGCGCATCCCTGGGAGGGAACACATGGGAGGTCTACCGGGTAGATGGGTCGGAACACCCAATGATAGATGATCCATGATGGTGTGTCCCATAAAGGGAATGTGTCACACCGTGATGCAGTATGTCCCATAAAGGGAAGGTGTCACACCGTGATGCAGTATGTCCCTAGGAGGGAGGCACTGAAGTTTACCAGATGGAAGGGTCAAAACGCCCAATGAGAGCGGGCCTGGAGTGTTGTGTCACATAAAGGCATGGTGTCATACTGTGAAGGATGATATGGAAACCACTGAGCATAGATCAGAAAGGTTCATCCCTAGGATGTAGACACCAAGGTTTACTAGATGGATGGGTCAGAACACCCAATAAGAGTGGACCCGGGGTGGTGTGTCCCCTAAAGGGATGATGTCACACCATGAAGGGGTACATCCCTAGGTGGGAGTCACTAAGGTTTACCATTGGCAGGGATTGAATGTCAGGGTGGAATCCTACATACCCTTTTTAGAATACAGTGATCAAAACCCACATAGTTTGATAGATGAAGTGGGGCTTATGCATAGGAGCCACCCTTCAGAAGAGGATTTCTCTCGGTTAGATTGTGTTGGATTGTGTGCAGATTCTGCATTGGAGCGTCTCGAGTGATGCTAGGAGCATCAATGATGTGGATGAGAATTACGTGTAGGAACAGACTAGATGGATGGCATGCCTTTACAGTGATATGATGGACCAGATAAGAATCAAGATGGATATGGATGAAATGTTGGGGAATGGATGAATTGGATGGAATGGATAAGGTGTTGGAGGTGTTGGGCTTGAACATTCAGGGAGGATTCTTATGTATCCCAATTAGTTAGGAATCAAATTCCACAAGGTTCTGAGACCCCGTGTAGTTTAACATTATGCGATAAGGATGATAATTTACCGATATGAAGAATGGAGAATTTTCTGGATGGGACAAAATATGGAAATATGGGTGTCACTATGTATCCTTCAAGGGTAGGAATCAAGCCACATGTAGTTCATGATACTGCTGGGGCTTACGCATAGAAGCGGTTGTTGTGGGTATGGAGCTTATGGTTGGGGCTTACTCAAGGAGGGATTCCCAAGAGGATTGATTGGTGTCATGGTCATTACTAACCTCTAATCCCACACGAGTCATGCTAGATGTGAGAAACAAGAGGAAGCAGCAGACCAGACAGTCGTGGTGCAAAGGATGCGCCAATAAGTGATAATGTAGGGATTACGCAAAGAAGCTACCCTTGTGCTACTAGGAGCAGTGAGGATGTGGTTGGGGAATACACAAGGGAATGTCCTAGGTACCACTATGGAGTGGAAATGGTGATTATACATGGAGGCTTCCCAGATTCCACTATGTAGTGGAAATTATGTGAATAGGGATTATGCGTGGAAGCTTCTCGAGTGATGATATGGAGAGGAAATGATGTGAATGGGGCTTACGCATGGAAGATTCCTAGGTGCTGCTATGGAGTGGCAATGATGTGAATGGGGCTTACGCTTGGAAGATGCCTGAGGGAACTCCTCATGTTAGGCCATGAAGGAATCTCGATTGGTTGGTGGGTTGAGGTATATGGTTGGGGCATACAACTAATGAGGAGGCCCATGGTTTTTGTTTGGTGTGCATCTCATGATAATGGCATGAGGCATCTCATGCTTGATGAATAAGCTATATCGCGTGTGTCATAAAAGGAATACTATATTTTTCATATAGGGTATTCTATAGTTTAAAGTCATCCAGTGAGAACTACAAGGTGGAAGACACCTAACAATGGCTGGTGTGGAACTTATGCAAGAGAATCCCTTTATCGTCTCACTTGGCATGGGAGTCAGATGATGGGGTTTGAGGAGTTTCTTGAGGAATGGTTCAACTCAAGGTTCTTGGGGAATCTTAGGAGAGGATCTTAACTCGTGACATGGGAAGTGGATCAAGAGGAGTAGGTCTACTCGAGGTATTTCAGGTGGTGTAGAGGAGTATCTAAAATCATAGTATTTGAGGGGTGGAAGTTGGGGCAGAATAAGGGTGCAAGAAAAAATGTCATCGACCCGACCCAAAAATTTTGCGGTGTGACTCTCTATTTTTTCATTGGGGTCACTGATGGAAGCAAAGTGATCAGACCGGAGGCCCAGGATCATAGACTAACAATGATCTCGAGCTGGGGTGCAGGGACACTTGCCCTGTGGTATGGGGGAAGTTATCTTAAAGTCTTATTTCATAGACTATGAAAAATAGTTTAAAGACATATTTCATGGACTACAAGGGTGAAGCATTCATTCTAAGGGTTTATATGTTGCATGAAAGAGATAAAAACTGATGTGAATGAGGGCCTAGTGGACCAATGAGAAAGAAATAACAAGAAATCAACTGCAAATCGCTTAGGGTCATGGTGTTTGGTCCATATCGAAGGCCAGGGGGCCAAAAGATTGACAAACATGTGGTTGGACCAGAGACAAAATGTCGGGACATTTCTACATATCCCACGAAGATGGGAATAAATCCATAAGTAGTTTTGGAATATAAAGAAATTGAAAACCAACATTGGTAGGAAAATCTCGTTGTCAAGGGAGCTGATGCATCCCACGATTATCATGAGGAATCCTGAAACAATTCAGGGTATGATTTCCATTTAAATTCATGCATTGAGGGCATATAATCTAAGTATAAGGTCATAAATCTTGGACCATAAAGGAGTCGGTATCCCAAGTGGATATGTGAGATGTGGTGTCATGACAAACTTTTCGTGAGTGAGGCCAAGAAGGATCAACACCACATAGCACATTCTAGGAGATACATGCACATATTGTAATGTCATGATGCTTGGACTATAGGCTCTCAATTTATAGTCATGGATTTTGGACCTAAGAGATGAAGGCTTCCCAAAATGGGTATTTGTGGCACGATAGTGTAATAAACCAAACATGAAAGAGGACTTAAGATTCCCGATGATGCAACACATTCTGCTGTGGAATCCTTTGAGATTTTTCACTACCATGAAGGAGGCCTGAGGGGAAAATATAAGAGGATGTTAACTATGGATGGGCCCAAAAAAAGTGTATGGGTGTCACTACATATCCCATAACGATGGAAATCAAGCCACACATAGTTTTGAAATCTATTGTAGATTAACGTTATGTGGTAAGGGTGTAGGTGGCCTAATGTGGAAAAAGGAGGGTAGGACCTGAGATTAATGATTTGGGTGTCAGTATATATCCAATGAGAACTAGAATAAAGCCACACATAGTTCTTTAAGGAGGAACTCTCTGTCTAGTTCTAGCCCATACATAGGGAGAGAGGCATTTTTTTTCTTTTTGTGTGGTTGGACTAGGATAGACTATTCGAGCATCACTATGTATCCTATGTAGATAGGAATCAATCCATACATAGTTATTGACATAGTTCATGGTAGATAAACAATTCCAAATGCAATGCCCTCTCAGGTGACAACACCATGATGTTGTGTCGTTTTTCATCATGCAGTGACACATTTCTATCGCAGGATGTGGAAAAAAGTAATTATATTTTTCCTAGTGCAACACAGTGGCTAGCTAGGGTCTTCTCTCTTGAGGAGCCTTTCAGTGTGGTCCACTTACTTCTTCTATATCACCTAAACTATCTCTTTTTGTTGTTTTGTATTTAAATGAAAGCGATGACAATATTTTTTTTGTTTTTTATATGAAAAATATAAACTATCATGCAATGAAAACAGAATGATTTAATGATGAAAGAACTTGGTTTTGGGGTTTAATCTTAGGTTCAATCATTATTCTCCTTTATATGTTGATTTTAGTTTGATAATCCAAACATGAAATCTCACATTTGAATCACTATTCTTTTCCAGAATAGAAATAGTTTAAGTTACATGTCATTGGGGGCCGCCATCACCACATCTAGGACATTCACCTCACCAATTCATGCAACTCAAATCCACCACAAACTTAAAATAAACTTTAAATAAAATTCAAGAACACCTTGACCTCCCCCCGGGCCAAGTCTCAGGGTTAACCTCTAATTTCTAAGCATAGGAGATCACAATAGTGGATGGATGAGGAGAGAGAGAGAAGATAGAGAGAGATGAGAATAAATAATTTATAATGATTGTTAAAATAATAATAATAATAATAATTAATAATATTATTATTATAATTAAGAATATATTTTTTGAAAAAGGAGAGGGAGAAAATAAAATAGTTTTAAAATAAGAATGTGATAATTATAATAATGATGATAATAATAATAATAATATTATTATTAATATTAATATTAATACTAATAATAATGATAATAGTACTAAATATTAAAATTAGATAATTGAGAAAAAGAATCGTGGGATGGATGGAGAAACACAAATGCATGGATTAATAAAACTAAAATTTAAATTACAATTGAAAACTAAGACAAAACTAAAATGAAAATAAAATAAAAAGAAAAATGAGGGGGGGAGAGAGGTTGCAGTGTAGCTCGTGCCCTAGTGGGATCCCTCCTTGGCTATGGGTGTCGAGTTGATGATTTGGGGAGGAGACAATGGCCTCCTTTTATAGGCAGAATTCTTCCTCGGAAGCTTTTCACGTTGTTGACCCAATAAATGGAGGACTCACACATCGATCCCTTCATCAATGTTGTTCCACATGGTCTTGTATGTCTTCTCTCAAAATTTTAACTCATTTTGTCACCGGATGTATGAGTTATGATTTTTTTTATTGGGGATTTCTTTTACTGGATGAAGGTTCCAAGAAGCTTCCTTCAAAGGTATAACATCCAATGGAAACATTAATGAATTCAAAACTCTCTAAAATTAATTTTAGAGACACGTATATATGTCCTTGTTCTATTCCAGGTGGAATAACATCCATTGAAGGTGTGTAGGATGATATGTAGTTTCGTTACAGTGGTGGGGTCCACGCTATCCGCCCAGAAAAATCTTCAACTTCATTAATTTTTTAAGGCCTATAGATGCTCATATCAGCCCCTGGTCCATGCGAAAAATTTGAAGGAAATCATATAAAGATTCTAGAAAAAAGGTAATCACTCAATTTGGAATTTTTTTATGAAATGTCCAAAATACCCTTGATGTAAAAATCTGTCAAAAATCCAGAATTAAGAACTTTTCACAATTTAGACCATTTTCATTCTATGATTCAAAAGAACCATTATTTTAATAAAACATTTAAATACATGGGTCTTACCATTGAAAAAAATTAAAAAATCTTCATTATTTGATCAAGAATATGCACATAAATTTGCTCTGTCATGCAACCACGAAGATGATGGCACAACTTAATGTCATGTGAAAGGACCGGTCCATGTTGTTTAATGTCATGTGGTAAGGATTTTATGTGGAGGGATACTTCTAGAAGAATATGTATGATGCCACTACTATAACCCAACATGAACGAGGACTAAGAAGGCCCATTGTGCCATACACTCCCAAGTAAGACCTTTGAACAGTTTAAAGTCATGATACATGGATTTGGGTGCACATTTTAATGTCATGTGCTTGGGAAGTTGGTTATTATCCTTTTAAGGTCATGTAGAAAGGACCATCATGGTTGTACAATTTAGCATTGTGCAGCAAGGGAAAAGTTTGTAATGCACTTCTTCATCATGCAGTTAGGATGTTGGGGGGGGGAGTGTTCCCAAGGGAGGTGCATTGAGTTTCTGTTATAGGCCAATGTGAATGCAGACCAAGAAGGCCCTATACCACACCATGTAATTCCAAGGGAAACATAGGCCAAGGGGCCGAAAGATTGAAATTACATTTGGACCCAAAGAAAAAATATCTGAACATTCCAACATATCCCATAAAGATGAGAATCAAGACACATGCAGTTATATAACATCACATGGTAGATGACCAACTCTAGAGGCGATTTCCTCTCAGGTGAGAACATCATAGTGGAATGATGTAGTTTTAAGTCATACTACTTAGACTATATGGTTCTTAGTTTAGCGTCATAGATTTTGGACCATTTTATGTGCTTCTCAAGAGGATATACATAGCATGGTGATGTGATGAACCCGATGTGAATGAGTACCAATAAGTCTTGTCACCACATAATATATTCCTAAGGGGAAATGCAAGCAATTTAGAGTCTTGATTATTAGACTTGGGTGCCTAGTTTAACATCGTGTGCTTGGGACGACGATATGTGCCTTTTATGGTCATGCAGACAGGACCATCCATGCTATGAAATTTGATGTCATATAGATAGGATGATACAGTTCATAGGTTTAGGTCAAAAAATTTGGACTATTGGCTCTTAGTTTAAGGTCAGAGAGTTTCGACCATTCCATGCAGTTTAACGTCATGTGGTAAGGACATCATCTCATGTAGTTTAAGATCATGTGATAAATATGAGACCACATAGTTTAATGTCACGCGATAAGGATGACGATTGTAATATAGTTTATCATCATGTAACTAGGATGCTTGCTGCTATGCCTCTTATCATCGTGCATTTGAGATGATGGTTGTAATGCAGTTTATCATCATACAACTAGGACGATACAATTCTTAGTTTAAGGCCATAAAATTCAGACCACCGGATCTTATTTTAAGTTCATAGAGTTTGGACCATAGAGGGTAGTTATCTCAAGTGGACATGTTCAGTGTGAAGGGGTGAAAAACCTGACCTGAATGATGGACTTAGAGGCCTAATGTTGCAGAACACATTCCTAATAGAACCTACATATAGTTTAAAGTCATCATGTTTAGACTTGGGTGCCCAGTTTAACGTTGTGTGCCTGGGAAGAAAACTCCAAGTTTAAGGTCATAGAGTTTTGTCCTGTGATATTTTTTAGCTCCTCCATATGTGTAAAAAACCTACCACAACTCCTAATCCCATGAGAGTAATGTCTGGTGTGGGGAATAAGGAGTGGTGTGAGGCAATCCCTATGAAATGGAAGTTCACAACAAGGGTGAGGAAATGCATGGTCAAGAATTTCCTAGTGACACTAACTTGCCTACTCAATGCACACAGATCTATAGAGGGATAACACTATGGGTCTTTTAGTTCCACCTAAGCATAATGAGTTGGAAATGAGGTAAATAAAGACTTCCACAATCCAGATCATAAAAGGGGATACTAATGGGAAGAGACTACTGTTGACCAAATTTGAAACATAGGATTCACAACAACACCATTCAATGATGGGAAGGAAAATGAAAAATAGACTATTAACCATGTTCAAAACATAGGATCTGGTATTCATCCCAAAATGTCTATATAGAGGTTTCCCTGGATAGGAGGTGAGCCATTTTTTCCAATCACCATTGTAGTGGGTGGACACTTTAGACTTGAAATATTATGGGAATCGGGACCAAGAAAGAGTTGAGGTGTGGATATGGATTAGGAGAGTGTCCATGTAGAATCCAATACTTAGTTTTACACCACAACACATTTGAGCTTTTCGGTGGGGGTATAATAGTATGCGAGATCAGATCTATCCTCAAGGACTGGGTTCCTGAGGGGGGTAAATACCCAGCTAGTACTCAGGGTAATGGAACTCGATGTTGCAAACCAATGAAGGTAGTATTTTTGGGACCAAAGGATTTTAGTTTAAGGTTATAGAGTGTAACACCCTGAGATTTTATGAGATATATTCTTTTTAGTTTCTTTGATGTCTTGTGTTGTATGCTACACCAAGACTAGCTTGCATTATACGCAACACCATATTAGCTTGCAGTATACACAACACTATTATTGGATTGTGTTACACAAAATTTCATGCTCTTTTGATAGAATTCATTTCACACAATACTGAGTATAATTGATAACTATATATTATAACCTAGTCATTATAATGGTGGGTATGAATGGTATTAGCATCCTTCTAAAAAACTATTTAAATGAAAATAAGTGAGTCTATAAAATAATAAAATCACTCTTTATGGATTTTATTAGTGAAATATTTATGTTATATATTCAGTATAATGTTTAAAATTCATCTTATATATTTTATATACATGATATAAGAACAAATTCAATTTTACGGATAAAATGAGCGTTTTTCTAAAAATGTAGTTTTACCGCCTTTTGATGGAGAACCCATTTTAAATCTATTTTTTTCACTTTTATAAGTTATATTTGACATAATAAACTTCTTCTTTTTAAGTGGGAGATCAAAATTTACCTTTGATGATTTTTTTTTTATTTTTTTGATAAAATTTATATTTTAATGAAGAGTGAAAAATACTTTAATTTAATTCAAAATTGCCTTTTCCTCTAATTTATTCATATAGTTAGATTATCTTTTTAATTAGGTTTAAAGTGTAATTGGATGATGTTTTTATCATTTAATCCTATGTTGGTCATTGGATGTAGTGTAACATTTAAATTAGACATAAACACATTTCAATCTATTGATAGTTTTTAATAGGTTACTTTTTTTTGATATTATGAATAGTAACTGGTAATTTTCATTTACCACAGTTAAAGGTAAATAGGGAAAATTTGGGTAACAAACAATATGATAAAGATTATAAAATTTCCCTAAAACCTACCAAAATCCTATTGGATGAATTAAAGTAGACCAATATCAGCTAAGGGTTGAAATTGATTTTTTTAATGAACTCTTTACCATGAAAGTGATGTAATTATAATTAAAACAAAAGAAAGTGACAACATGTCACTCTCTTATCTTTTATAAGTATAATAATTTTAATGTAATGATAAACTTGATAAAACATCAAACATAAATAATCTAGAAAAATCTAATGAAACTTTCTATATCATGTGAATTTATTTAGAATTTTTAGAGACTAAATAATTATCATTAATGATGAAACAATAGTAATGTAGAAATTATTTTATTAATAGAAATATCAAATAAATGGTTTTAAAAATATTAAAATAAATATAATATGAACTAATTAATGTGATCCACGAATTTTCTAGGTGAATATGACATGTTAAAAGCATATTAAATATTTTGGTTTGAATTTATCTTCTGTGTAGATTTTATTTAAAGTCAAATAAATGAATAGTGTCAAAATTGACACTATTGATATTTTATAAAAATATCATATTATTAAATAATTTAAAAATCACAAAAATATTTAAAAATTACAAAGTGAAAATTATAAGGTCAAAAATGTCATAAAATATCCAATTATGGACAATTAAAAACAAATAATTAAATATTTATAACCATTTATTATTTAAAATATTATACCACAATTAAAATTAAATAGATTAAATAAGGATAAATCAAAATGATATGGTTTAAAATAAAATCAAACATGTCTAAATTTTATTGGCTGAGTGTATTTCGACCCAACCTCATCTTATCTTTGAAATAATCCACTTTTAAGGCTTTTTAATTTTAAAATTAATTTATATTAATTTAATAGTTTTGGTATTTCTAAAGGTGCCCCTCCACTCTCTTATAAAAGGTCACATCTTCTTCTCTTTTAATCACACCTCTAAAGCCATTTTTCTTGGCCAAAACCTACCCATTTTTTCTCCCAAATTCCCTCACTTTATCCTAGAGGACACACATTGGGAAGAAAACCATCCTAAGGAGACCTTTTGTGCAAATAAAATGGTGATACTTGAAAAAGAGGCAATTGTTTTATCACCTCTTTCAAAATTATTATATTTCCTTCTACTTCCTCTTAGAATATTTTTCCATACTAAAGTAATAAATCTAGTAACTTCTACATTCTGAGATGTTATTATAATTATGAAATAACCTTATACCTCCTTTTATCCATCCTATGAATAATAGTATCACCATGCGTGCGTGCGTAAAACTTACCGTCTCCATGCTGTGGTGTAATTTTTTATTCAACAATACATAATTTGGATGAGTATTATGACGAGTATAACGGATGTAAATAATGAAAATAACATTATAATTATTCTATATAATTAATATATCATCCAATTCAATACCATTTGACCATTAAGTGAATGATATCATCGCTCGTGCGAATGTACAACCTAACGTCTTCATGACGTGATGGGATTCATTCTCCATGTTAACCATTCAATAATGATTATAAAGTATATATAATAAATAATAATGAAATATATGACATAATAATGCTATTATATTTATGTATATATATATATATATATTTCATTTACTTTATTCTATTCAATTCAATATGGAAACAGAAATAGCGTTCATGCGTACATACGACCTACCGTCTCTATGAACGATGTTTTTCGTTTCATTTATCTATCTATTATATATATATATATATATATATATATATATTTCTATACTAAATATTTATGATATATAAATCATGTTTTACATTATGTAATTAAGTAAATTACAATCTAAGTAATAATATCAAGAATAACAAGTCAAAACACGTACGATAAATAAAACGATTATTACCCAAAACGTTTCTTTAAAATGGAATTGATAAATAAACAGGTAATATAAAATCATAAGTGAATAATATATGATATCATAAATATTAATATGGTTTTATTATAAGTTAATAATATGTTTAAACCCACTATACAGGTGTTTCAGACACGTATGGAAGAAATCAGACCTAAGGTAAGGGATAATTTTGCAATCTCATTATTATCCAAGATTGTTTATTTTTAATTATTTTATGGGGTATATTTATCATCCATGTCAATGTTTCCTAAATATATAATATTATTTTTATTCTTATACTATTTTTTTAAATTTAATTTTACCCATTGGTGATTTTTTATTCAACGGTATGGAATGAATCTTTCTTTCGTTTTCCATACGAGGTACTTTTTAACTTTTCTGACAAGAGTACGAGAAAAATGTTTTTTTAACTTATATGGAATGAATGAATTTTTACGATTTCATAAAAAATTATTTCCATGAAGCTACCTTTATAATATTTCAATTGTATTTTTAATTAATTTTTTTTCTTTCAAAATTTCACGACATTTTGAAAAAAGAAAACGTTTTTGAAGAAGAAAAGATATTTTCCTCAAGAATTAATTTAAAAAATTTTATCAAATTTATTTTCCATCTAAGATGACACATGGTTATGTTTCTATCCCTATTATTACATTGATTTTATTGTGTTTATTATGGAATTATTTTTATAAAATCTATTTATTTTATATGGATTATGTTATGATAGAATGATGTTTAAGAAACACATTTTATTTATTGGGTTATGCTATGATGAATGATTTATGTTTTTTTGGAACATGTAAGAATGATTTAATTATGAGATGGGTGGGAACTATATCTCCCTTCAATGCATTGGATAAATATTTATATCTCATGAGATATACATTACTGGAATAGAAAGTAAATCCGGTTCAGTAAGACAGGGATGGAACAACAAGTAAATTTGGTACAGTTATACATGGATGGAATGACAAGTAAACCCAGTTCAGTAATGGACTTTGTCCACTATGATGGTCTTGGCAGAAATGCCTTGGATACTATGGAAATCATATTATGTGCTTATTGTTTTTCCACAATTCTATGTTTTATTCCAATTCTATTTTATCATTGTTAACATTCCTTTATGATCTATGCCTTACATACTGTGAAGATTTATTTCATGACTCAAGATTTTGATATTTAAAAATTATGTCAATGTTTCTACTTTCTTATGTTTATGGTTTGTTTTATGTTCTCCATGATTAACCTTACTCAGCATTTTATCTCACCCTTATTATGTTTTCTTTTCCGCAGGATATAAATAAAGGTTTTAGGTAGGAAAAAAAAAATGGGAAGATCTTTATGGGAGATGTTGAAGATCTTTCACCAATCTAGAAGAATGTATTCCGTGTTTCCAATGAAACTGAAATAATAAGGTCCTTGGGTGTATATTTGTTTTAATGTATTAAGTATTCTGAAAATTAAATTTAATGTCCATGTACGTCAAGATTGGGTCGTTACAATTGGTATCAGAGTGAAGGTTTAGTCAACCTTTGGAAACTAGGATGCGAAAAAATTAGTGAGATCCCTAGAGATATTTCTAAAGTATGTCTAGGTATTTCCCTGAGGGTAAGTATAACTATAGGTTATAGTCCTAGAATTATGGAAATGATCATGAATAACCTAGTATTAAACCTAATATGTTAGATATTTAATGTACTCCACCTTGATTATGTTGTTTTCCTAGTATGATTTTTTCATCTCACATTATTCTTCTTAGGGTTTAGATAATGGCTGGAACCTAAAGGAACCATGTTAATGATCAATGAAATAGGAAGTGCAATGATTTTCCTCACGAACAACCAAATTTTATGTGATATGGAATGTAAAATATTATTGCTATACTTACACAATGTATGAATCATTCTGGACTTCCAAATGAGTAGAGAAGGGAACAAAATTCTATTGAGTTATTCATGAGGTAACGTCCACCTTCTTTCAGTGGGTCTTATGATCCACTTGTTGCCGAACAATGGATCAGTACCATTTAAAAGATATTTTCCATCCTTTTCTATTTAGAACATGAAATATTCATTTTGGATGTTTATCATTTAGAAGGCGAAGCAGACCAATGGTGGAATCGAATCAAGAATACATGGAAGCAAGATGAAATTGAATCTATGGAATGATATGAGTTCAAGAACTTATTTTTCAATAATTACTTTCCTCGTATTCTTTGAACAAATATGAAAAAGGATTTCATTGAGCATAAGAAAAGGGATGATGAATACGTTGGTACTATAAGGGTTGGTGTCCTGAGAACCAACTGTTTTGTACTTTGATTATATGAATGTTCACTTATTATATATTGTTCATTGATCTGCATGACTATAATATAATAATGTCCTGGAATATTTGTTGCATTGATAAGGTCATGGAAGATCCCTTCTATAATGAGAACCTTGAAATTCTATAACAATATTCTTAAATAAAGTTCTACGGTTGGATGACATACTATGATAAGATACATGTATACAGACCTTCATGTGCGAGTACTCGTAAGAAGATGAGACTCTCTCTCATAGAGTTCACACTTGGTAATCTCCAAGATGGGAGATTATGAGAACAGACCCACTAGTAGCAATTCCGCATGTCTTGGTGTCATCGGACATTGCTATCTACGAGTGTGTGTAATGGTCCTTAGACTGGATGATTATCATTAACTCATGTCATGACTCACACACTTAGATTTACTGACGGAAACCATCACGCAGACAGTTGGCGGGAAGTAGGGTACGTTGGGTGCGTCACGAGTGACATGTTGTTAATGGATAAGTCAAGGAAGGATTTGTCCCTTCCATTTATGGAAGTTGATATCTCGGCCCTTTGATTGAAATAGAACTGTCTCATTAAATTCCCTGGCCATGGTGTAAATGATGAGTTTATTTCAGGAAGTCAAAGAACGACGGATCAAGCGTATAGGTTTATGACACTACCATGAAACCTTCTTGATGAGATATTGAGACAAATGGATTAAATTACATAGTAAGCGTTCGTATGAGGTGACATGTCAATGCTGCGTCAACTTCTTTCTCTTGGGTGCCTTGAACTGTTGCTAGACAGGAATCTTGGACTTTAGGCAAGCTCGCCTAATGCCAATGAGAAAGAGGCCTAGAGGGTCACACACTAAGTGTATTCAAGTATCTCAAGTAGAATAAAGATTATTCCCGTACGTGGTTTAATAATTATTCAAGGAAGCCTAAATCGTTTTAATGATGGAGGAAGAAGAAAATGAAAACAAGATATACACACCGTGTATTAAAGATTACACACCGTGTAGTTTTCATGGAAAACAAGTACACGCCGTGTGTTAATAATTACACACTGTGTAGTTTTTTTTATGGAAAGGAAATGAATAAATGAAAATAATATATAAACGCCATGTACATTGAATGTACACACCGTGTAGTTTTCAATGAAAAACAAGTACACGCCGTGTATTTATTAATACACACCGTGTAGTTTTTCCAGTCAGGATTTTGAGGATATAATATTGTTTTAAATGATATTTATTATAATCAGCATGGGCGCATGTCAAGAAATTAATTATTCGACATGAGGGTTTTAAATAAGAGTCAATGAAATAAATAAAATGCGTAACGCGTTTATTTATTTTCATAACTCTACAACCTCAAGCCTGATTATAAATATCCTCACAACCCCAACTCTTTTCCAACACACAACAACTCTAGAGAATTCTTTCAAGGCCGAAAGAACCTCTTCCTCCAAGAACGCTCTCAAGACCGAGAGAGATCCTCTTCCATCAGATCAAGGCGATCTAAGGCGGACAACACAAGCAAAGGTTTCTCCACGCTAGCACCCGGAGACTCCTTTGGCGACGTCCTGAGATACGAGGTACACGTGTGGATCACCGCTAGAGGAAGTCTACACTTGGCTTCTGTGATGCAACAACAAATCACATCGGAACGTGATCAAGAACATCAATGAATAAAGAACACCCAAAAGGCATTTCTTTTCAATTGATTAAATTAATTATAAGCAACCTGTAACGATCTTACTTTATGGTTCTGGGACTTTCCTTTTCTTTGTCCATTTCTGTGATTCGATCTGTGGAGACTGGAATTTATTGTCGTATTGATCCTGGATTGATCATTGTTAATGAAAAAAGGCCAAGTGGGAACATCCACCCGCGAGCTTCCGCTGTGCCCGGAACCTTCAAATGGTATCAGAGCGAGGTTACAACATTGATTATAGTTATTTAATTTTCGTTGATAATTTATGCATTTATATTTGATTCAATTAAAAATATATCATTCTATTAATTTGAGTAAACGAGATATATTATTCCTCCTTCGTTTCTCGATTCATATCACAGAAACGACCTTTTAATTTTAATTTGTGATTAAAATAAAAATGAGGAACTCATCTAGATGAGCTGTTCTTTTTGTCTGTACAACACGGGATTACACGACGTGTAATTAAAACTACACGTTGTGTACTTAGGTTCAATGAACCGACACTGGTCCGCCAAACCACACCGTGTGAATTGAATATGCCTAAGTATTAATCATGCCGTGTTGACCAAAATTGAACGGCACGTGGAACCGGAATACACGGCGTGTATGTTGGAGAAACACGCCGTGTATTCCGTTCCGGCCCAGGTGAAACCGTGTACAAGGATAAGACGCGTACCGCGTACATGGGATCGCCAGGCCGGTTACCGCGTAATAAGAAAGTACACGCCGTGTATGATTTATCTACAGGCTGTGTACTCCAAAATTTCAAAAGTACAGAAAACACGCCAAAGCCCCAGCATGTATTTTGGATAAAGAGTGAAAAGAAATACACGCCGTGTAATTATAAACAACACGCCATGTAATTTACAGAAATGGAATTTCACCAGGTTTCCTTCAATGTACAAAGACCCGTACAGGGAATATGGATGAGAAGAATCTCAAGGAAATTCAGAAAGGAATTTAAGGTAAAGAATTGATTAATTATAAGATCATAATTAATTGAATTCAAGCGCGACTTATCTTAAATGAAAGAACGATTAAAAGAATTTGAATTCTAAATTTGCGTAAATGTCGTTGCATGCTATGGATGATCATGAGCTAGACCAAAGACCCTTTGTATGTGTATGGTTTCATTTAAATTTATTTAATTTAAATTTGTTGGCCTGTGAGCCTTCTTCCAATAAAATGTAGGGCCTGTGTGCCCATGGTTTCTTTAATGTAAACCCATGTAATGGAGAATCTCCCAAGCCAGAGGAGACGGTTCAAATCCTGAAGCCAAGGTGAAACCGACGTAAGAAGATACAAAGGTGGACAGGTGGGAGCTGCAAAACACGAACCATCAGGTTCAAGGTGTTTTCCCCAGGTCAGGGTTAGCTTATCAAAAACGCTAGATAAACTAACCAATAGAAGCTCATGATCATGCCATCTTATTTTATTTCTATCTAAATTGCATGGTTTATTTATTATATATGTGTTATCATGATCAAATAGTTAATAAAATGAACAAGTATGCAAAGATGGAATAAAATAAAAACTGGACTATGCGTAAACATTATCAGAACACGGTTAATCAATTAAGCAAGCATCAATTAATATTAACAAGCATGTGATAATGCAAAACTACGCATAAAGGATTAAAATCCCTGAATACCATATTAAGTCAGACTTAGCCTTCCGTTACCTGATTAAGGGCAAGACTCAATAAAACTATGTGTTTGACCAACCCTTGTTGGGACACTTACTTTTATAAAGGAAGACCTTATGAAAGGTTTTGGGTTGACTTAACCATATTACATCAAGAGGAGTATCCCTTACTAGACTTGATGTAATATTGGAGGCAAGAGTTGAGGAAATCCAAGTCAGGATTTCAGGATTGGGGAGTCCAGTCAACAGATCAAGGAACTATAAGCTCACAGTTGGCAAAGACCTGCCTACCTAAATACCTTCAAATAGCTTGACCAACCCTTGTTGGGGTTATTCGAAGGGGAATATGGATCCTTGCCACTAGAATTTCAAAGAAACTGGACATTCTGATTTCAATGGTGAGGGTCATTGGGACTTGATAAAATAGTGGGAGAATTAATTAATTCATTTGTTATTTCTCATAAAAATGTAATCAAGAAAGTACTGATAAATCTGCTCTTTTAATTTGTAGAATCGAAATGACAAACACATCAACCACATTTTCTCTGCGATCAATTCTGGATAAAGACAACATCCTCACTGGCAGTAAATTTCAGGAATGGTTTAGGCGCCTTCGGGTTATCCTACACCATGAATGAAAGTTTTACGTGCTGGAGTCCTCACTTCCTGATTCTCCTGCCCCAGGGGTGAGTGATGAAGATTTCCTGGTCTATGATCAACATTTGAACGACGCTCTCGACATTCAATTTTTGATGCTATCATCGATGTCTAGTGAGCTCATGAAGTCTCATGAAGACATGGATGCCTATAGAATGCTCGAGCACCTCCGTGGTCTATACCAGGAGAGATCAAGACAGGAAAAGTTTGAGATCTCCAAGGCTCTATTTCAGAGCAAGCTTGGAGAGGGTGCCCCAGCTGGGCCTCATGTAGTCAAGCTCATTGGCTACATTGAGTGCTTGGAGGTTCTAGGGTTTAAACTCCCCGAATAACTGGGCACCGATCTCATTATTTCATCACTCCCCCAGAGATTCTTGAACTTTGTTTTTAATTTCAACATGAACAACATTGAGAAGTCTCTATCTGATATCATTATCCTTATTCACTAAGTAGATAATGACATGAAGCGTGAAAAGCCTTCTGTACTTATGGTGAATAAAAGGAAAGGGAAGGCGAAGAGCTTTAAGCCCAAATCTTCTTCAAGGCCTTCCAAGAAAAGGAAGATCAAAGGGGAGGCAAAGGAATAGGATGCTGTTTATTTCGCATGTGGCAAGAAGGGCCACTGGAAGAAAAAATGCACCCAACCAAGGAAGCAAGGGGAAGCTTCAGGTGCGTTTGTTATTGAATGCAATCTATCTATTTCTACCAATTGGGTATTAGATACTGCTTGTGGTGCTCACATCTGTATCCAAATACAGGAACCAAGTAGATTCAGGAAGATTGATCGAGGGGAGGTAGATCTACGAGAAGCCAACTGAGCTAGACTTGCTGCTGTAGCTGTCAGGGACTACCACCTCACATTGCCTACGGGGATGGTCTTGGTTTTGAAAGGATGTTATTATGTACCCTCTATAACCAAAAACATTATTTCAGTATCCAGATTAGATACTTATGGATTCATCTCCAAGTTTGGAAGTGGATGTTTCTATTTTTATAAAGATAGCATTTGTTTTGGTAGGGCACATTTATATAACGGCCTTTATGTGTTAGACTACACAAACCAAGTAATGGAAATCAATAACAAAGTTAATTTACATGACTCATACCACACCCAACTTTGGAATCACCGGCTAGGTCATGTCAATGAGAAACTTTTGACAAAATTACATCAAGATGGGTATTTAGATTCTTTCGAACTAAAACCACTTGGTGTATGTCATGCGTGTCTACAAGGAAAAATGACCAAAGCCCCATTTAGTGGGAAAGGTGAAAGAGCTAAAGAGCTTCTAGAATTAGTTCACACAAATGTGTATAGACCATTTCCAGTTGAAGCAAGGGGTGGGTTCTCGTACTTCATAACTTTTACTGATGATTTTAGTAGATATGGATATATCTACTTAATGAGGTATAAGTCAGATTATTTTGATCGGTTCAAAGAATACAAGAGTGAAGTTGAGAACCAGCTTGGTAAGAAGATTAAGAAACTCCGCTCAGACAGAGGAGGAGAATATCTTAATCAGGACTTCATTGATTTCTTATGGGAGTTTGAGATTCTATCTCAACTCACTCCTCCTTACGCACCATAGTGGAATGGTGTGAGTGAAAGGAGGAACCACACCCTGTTGGACATGATGAGATCAATGATGAGTCATGCAAGTCTTCCATTATCCTTTTGGGGATATGCATTACAAACAACAGCGCACATACTAAACCAAGTACCAAATAAATTAATAAATGGAATTCCATACGAGTTATGGAGTGGACGCAAAGCCATGTTATCGAATTTACATGTGTGGGGTAGTGAAGCATTTGTTAAGGCCTCTTTAGGTAAAAAACTTGCACCCTGAGGCAAAAAGTGTATCTTTATAGGATATCCCAAGGAAACAAGGGGATATTACCTATACAACCCCTCAGACAAAAAGGTTACAGTGGCAAGACACACCATATTCCTTGAGAGGGAACACATCTCCAAAAGAGATAGTGGGAGTGAGATAGACTTCAAGGAAGTCGAGGCTCAAGATACACAAGAGTTGGTACGAGAACAGATTCCACAAAGCCCCGTGGAAGAACAATCTGTTCCAGAGACACAAGAACTACGTAGGAGCATGAGAGAGGTGAGAGAACCAGAACGATATGGTTTTCTTGTCACCAATGATGGTGACTCATTATTGGTTGACAATGATGATCCTCTTACCTACAAGGAAGCAGTTGAAGGCACAAACGTTACCAAGTGGCAAGAAGCCATGAATTCTGAAATGGATTCCATATACCAAAACAAAGTCTAAATTTTGGTAGATCCTCTATTTGATGTAAAGCCTATTGGTAATAAATGGGTATTCAAGAAGAAACTGGACATGGAGGGGCAAGTCAGCACCTATAAGGCACGACTGGTTGCAAAAGGTTTTAGACATCGTCAAGGAATTGACTATGATGAAACTTTTTCACCGGTTGCGATGCTGAAATCCATCAGAATCCTATTGGCCATTGCCGCTTACCATGACTTTGAAATTTGGAAAATGGATTTCAAAATAGCATTCCTTAATGGGAACCTCCAGGAAGATGTCTACATGACACAATCTGAAGGGTTTGTGACTTCAAATGATGCCAATAAGGTATGTAAGTTGCAGAAATCCATTTATGGATTAAAGAAAGCATCAAGGTCATGGAGCATTCGTTTTGATGAAGCTATAACGGAATTTGGATTTTTTAAGAATGAATGTGATCCTTGTGTCTACAAGAGGTTTAGTGGAAGTTCAGTCGTTTTCCTAATAGTATATGTTGATGACATATTACTAATTGGAAACGAAGTACCTGTCTTATAGTCAGTTAAGGCATGGTTGCATAAATGTTTCTCCATGAAAGACTTGGGTGAGGAAGCATATATTCTTGGGATCAACATCCATCGTGATAGATCCAAGAGAATGCTGGGCCTAAGTCAAAGTACATACATTGACAAGATACTGAAGTGATTCAGTATGGAAAAATCTAAGAGGGGATTGTTTCCAGTGTCACATGGAATTCATATTTCCAAGAAAATGTGTCCTCAGACACATGAGGAAAGAAAGAGAATGACAAGGATCCCTTACGTATCCGTGATTGGGTCAGTCATGTATGCTATGCTATGCACGAGGCTAGATGTTGCTTACGCATTAAGTGCAGTAGGCAGATATCAAGCTGATCCAAGAGACCGCCATTGGATGGCAGTCAAGACGATCCTTAAGTATCTGAGGCGCACTAAGGATATGTTCCTGGTTTATGGAGGAGATGAGGAACTAGTCATCAGAGGACATGCAGATGCTAGTTTCCAGACTGATCAAGATGACATGAAGTCGCAGACTAGATACATCTTCAGTTTGAATGGAGGTTCAGTGAGCTGGAAGAGGTCAAAGAAAAGTGTGGTGGCAGATTCTACAGTAGAGTCTGAGTATATCGCAGCTTCTAAGGCAGCTAAAAAATCAGTATGGATGCGAAGCTTCGTCCAAGAGCTGGATGTAGTACCAAGCAGTAAAGATCCTATCACACTCTATTGTGATAATACTGCAGCAGTGGCACTTGAAAAAGATCCAAGGTCACATCAGCGGACAAAGAACATACTTCAGAAGTATCATCTATTGAGGGATTTTTCTCATAGAGGTGAAGTTGCAGTGAGCAGTATTTCCACAGAAGACAACGTGGCGGACCCCTTGACTAAAGCCTTGACTCAGCATAAACATGATCACCATGTAAGGTCTAGTGGACTAAAATTCGTAGGTAGTTGGATCTATTCCAAGTGGGAGTTTGTAAGGGTTGGTGTCCTAAGAACCAACTGTTTTTTACTTTGATTACATGAATGTTCACTTATTATATATTGTTCATTGTTCTGCATGACTATAATATCATAATGTCCTGGAATATTTGTTGCATTGATAAGGTCATGGAAGATCCCCTCTATGATGAGAACCTTGAAATGCAATAACAATATTCTTAAATAAAGTTCTACGGTTGGATGGCATACTATGATAGGACACATAGTATACAAACCGTCATGTGTGAGTACTTGTAAGAAGACGAGACTCTCTCTCATGGAGTTCGCACTTGGTAATCTCCAAGATGGGAGATTATAAGAACAGACCCGCCAGTAGCAATTCCGCATGTCTTGGTGTCATCGGACATTGCTATCTACGAGCATGTGTAATGGTCCTTAGACTGGAAGATTATCATTAACTCATGTCATGACTCGCACACTTAGATTTACTGACGAAAACTGTCACGCAGACAGTTGGCGGGAAGTAGGGTACGTTGGGTGCATCACGAGTGACATGTTGTTAATGGATAAGTTGAGGAAGGATTTTTCCCTTCCATTTATGGAAGTTGATATCTCGACCCTTTGATTGAAATAGAACTGTCGCATTAAATTCCATGGCCATGGTGTAAACGACAAGTTTATTTCAGGAAGTCAAAGAACGACGAATCAAGCGTATATGTTTATGACACTACCATGAAACCTTCTTGATGAGATATCGAGACAAAGGTATTAAATTACATAGTAAGCATTCGTATGAGGTGACACGTCAATGCGGCGTCAACTTCTTTCTCTTGGGTGCCTTGACCTGTTGCTAGACAGTAATCTTGGACTTTAGGCAAGCTCGCCTAATGCCAATGAAAAAAAGGCCTAGAGGGTCACACACTAAGTGTATTCAAGTATCTCAAGTAGAATAAAGATTATTCCCATACGTGGTTTAATAATTATTCAAGGAATCCTAAATCGTTTTAATAATAGAGGAAGAATAAAGTGAAAACAAGATATACACGCCGTGTATTAAAGATTACACACCGTGTAGTTTTCATGGAAAAAAAGTACACACCATGTATTAATAATTACACGCCGTGTAGTTTTATTTATGGAAAGTAAATGAATAAATGAAAATAAGATATACACGCCGTGTACATTGAATGTACACGCCGTGTAGTTTTCAATGAAAAACAAGTACACGCCGTGTATTTATTAATACACACCATGTAGTTTTTCCATTCGGGATTTTGAGGATATAATATTGTTTTAAATGATATTTATTATAATCAGCATGGGCGCATGTCAAGGAATTAATTAGTCGACATGGGGGTTTTAAATAAGAGTCAATGAAATAAATAAAACGCGTAACGTGTTTATTTATTGTAATAACTCTACAACCTCAAGCCTGATTATAAATATCCTCACAACCCTAACTCTTTTCCGACACACAACAACTCTGGAGAATTCTTTCAAGGCCGAATGAAACTCTTCCTCTAAGAACGCTCTCAAGACCGAGAGAGATACTCTTCCATCGGATCAAGATGATCTAAGGCGGATGAAGAAAGAAAATGTTTCTCCACGCTAGCACCTGAATACTCCTTTGGCAACTTCCCGAGATACGAGGTACACGTGTGGATCACTACTAGAGGAAGTCTACACTTGGATTCTGCGACGCAATGATAAATCACATCAGAACATGATCAAGAACATCAATTAAGAAAGAACACCAAAATGTATTTCCTTTCAATTGATTAAATTAATTATAATCAACCTGTAATGATCCTACTTTGTGGTTATGGGACTTTCCTTTTCTTTGTCCATTTCTGTGATTCGATCCATGGAGACTGGAATTTATCGTCGTATTGATCCCGGATTGATCATTGTTAATGAAAAAAGGCCAAGTGGGCACATCCACCCGCGAGCTTCCACTGTGCCCAAAACCTTCAGGTACATACGGGGAAAATTTTATAATCCTTGCAAGGTATGATTCTAGTTTTATCAACCAACCTGAAAGTAAAGTTGATCAATTATTTAGTGTATTAAAACCAAGTATTAGAATAAAATTAGCTATAAGAGACTTTAGTAGCTATGAAGATATTGTTCATTATGCTATCAAGGTAGAAATGGAAGTTGGTGTTACATATTAATCTCATGATTTTGATAAGAAAAGAAAGATGGAGTTTGATGGAAAATCTCAAAACAATGGTGAAAAGAATATGAATGTTTCCTTATGCTCAAATTATGGAAAGAATCATGGTGGAGATTATCATAAAGGGACTATAAAATGTTTTAAGTGTGGGAAATAAGGTCACTGAGTAGTTGAGTGCCTACGTAATGGTAAAAAGGTTTCTAATGATGTGAATAGATAAAAGACTACAGAGAATGCACCACCCACACTTCAATGTTACAAGTGAAAGGAAATGAGGTATTATGCTAAAAAATTCCCTAATCCAAGGATTATGGATGATTATTGATGTTAAAAACCTCTTAAGGATAAAGACAAAAGAAAATCACATGAGATCACTATTGGAGATGTTGGGTATGACAATGAAGTAGTGGAATGACTAAGTGTTTATGTTATGGGATTCCAAAATAGTGTTTTAGAATCTCTTTTATGGTATTATGGAATATTTTAATATCTATGTATTGGTCCATTGTGGTTTTCCATAATTATATGGTACCGTTAACCATGAAAAGTGATTGAAATATTTTTGAAAAGCACATGATATGCACATAATGAAAGGATAAAAAGATAATGAGATGTTTGATAGTATTAATGACCTCATGACTGATATAAGGACAAAGTGATATCATGGTTTGAGTATATATAATTTTTGGTATTTTTGGTGTGTGGAAAGAGTTAATTTTGACAGAATTCATGTTTTCACTAAGGTTCTACGATAATTCATGTTATTACCATGTTTCAAGAAAATACATGATTAAGGTATTCACATGTTTTGAATGTGACAATAAATAACTACCTTATGAGATATAGGAGATAAATGCTATGTCAATTTAGTTCACCTCTTTCTAAAGTTTTATATTTTTAGCATTTGGAATGATTGTAATGTTATCCATTTATGGATAGTATAAGTTATATTACATTTGAAGTTTGTTAGATTAATGTGTTATCTCACTATAGGTGGACTTATTCATATTTGATTACCTATGCTAACATTTTTTTGAGACATATTAAATGACCTATCATTCTATCTCATGATCTACTAACACTTGAAGAATGAAAAATTCAACTTCATTTCTTTAAATAAGAGATGAAGTGGAAATTTTTCAAGGCACGAACAATGGTGAGATTGTACCAAAATAAAGTAAGTATTTATTCTCATGAAAAATTATTCAACTTTAGGGAAAAGATCTTGAAAACCAAAAATGTTATCTTACTACATTCTTATCTGATGAATCAGATGGTCCCATAAATCATCATAGATTTATGTCTTTCGAGTTTTTAACTTTATTCTAACCTTGTTCCTTATAACTCTCCTTCAGAACTTGATGGTTAGATTTTTATTCCATATCCATGTTTTCACTTCCCACCTATGTTCTCCTATGTAGAAACTAAGTGATGAGTTACTTTGGGTAACTATTATGTTTCTAACTTTCCTTTTTAAAATGAAGTTTTACTATTCCTTTTTATGATGTGAGTTTCTATGAAAGAAAATTTCAAGTAGTAAACCTTTTATAACCCAGAAGAATTTTGAGGGTGAAATTCATTTTAAGGGGGTAAGAATGTAACACCCCTATATTTTATGAGATAGATTCTTTTTAATTTTTTTATGTCTTGTGTTGTATGCTACACCAAGATTAGCTTGTGCTATATGCAACACCGTGATAGCTTGCAGTATACGCAACAATATCCTTGGCTTGTGTTACACACAATTTCAAGTACTTTTGATATAATTTATTTCACACAATACCGAGTATAATTTATAACTAAATATTATAACCTATTCATTATAATTGCAAGTATGAATGGTATTAACTTCCCTCTAAAAAAACTATTTAAAAGAAAAAAAGTGAGTCTATATAATATAATAAAATCACTCTTTATGGATTTTATTAGTGAAATATATATTTAATATATTCAATTTAATGTTTAAAATTCATGTTATATGTTTTCTAGTCATTATATAAGAATAAATTCAATTTTATGAATAAAATGAGCATTTTTCTAAAAATGTAGTTTACCGCCTTTTGATGGAGAACCCATTTTAAATTGAGTTTTGTACAAATTTATAAGTTATATTTGACATAATAAACTTATTATTTGGAAGTGGGAGATCAAAATTTACCTTGGTTGAAATTTTGGTATTTTTCTGATGAAATTCATATTTTAATGAATAGTGAAAAAATACTGCAATTTAATTCAAAACCGCCTTTTCATCTAATTTATTTATATAGGTAGATTATATTTTTAAATTGTTTTAAAGTGTAATTGGATTATGTTTTTATCATTTAATACAATTTTAGTCATTGGAATTAATATCACATTTAAACTGGACGTAAATACATGTCAATATTTTGATAGTTTTTACTTCTTAAAAACCCGTTTTCTAGTTTTGACAATGAGAATTAATTTTAAATTAACAACTGAAAATTATGTGTTTTGAATTTTTAAAAATGGATTCCATATTTGGAATTAGTGGGTCCAAATTATGTTAATAGGTTACTTTTTTTTATATTATGAATAATAACTGAAAATTTTTATTTACCACAATTAAAAGTAAATTGGGTAAATTATGGTAACAAACCATATGATAAAGATAATAAAATTACCCTAACACCTGCTAAAATCCTATTGGATGAATTAAAGTCGAACAATGTCACCTAAAGGTCAGAATTTATTCATTTAATGGACTTTTTTCCCATGAAAGTGATGTAATTATAATTAAAACAAAAGAAAGTGACAACATGTCACTCTCTTATCTCTTATAAGTATAATAATTTTAATGTAATGATAAACTTGATAAAACATCAAAAATAAATAGAATCCATAAATTTATTGAAATTTTCTATATTATTTTAATTTATTTGTAATTTTTAGAGATTAAATAATTACCATTAATGATGACACAATAGTGATGTAGAAATTATTTTATTAATTGAAATATCAAATAAATGGTTTTAAAAATATTAAACGAAATATAATGTGAACTAATTAATATGATCCACGAATTTTCTAGATGAATATGATATGTTAGGAGTGTATTAAATATTTCGATTTGAATTTATCTTCTATGTGGATTTTATTTAAATTCAAATAAATGAATAGTGTCAAAATTGACACTGTTGATATTTTATAAAAATATCATATTATTAAATTATTTAAAAATAAAAAAAAAAATCAAAAAAAAAATGAAAATTATATGGTAAAAAATGTCATACAATATACAATTATGGAAAATTGATAACACATAAGTAAATATTTATAACCATTTATTATTTAGAATATTATTACCACAATTAAAATTAAATAGATTAAATAAGGATTAATCAAAATGATAAGGTTTAAAATAAAGTAAAAACATGTATAAATATTATTGTATGAGAGTATTTTGACCCAAAATCATCTTATCTTTGAAATAATCCACTTTGAAGGAATTTGAATATAAAAATTAATTTATATTAATTTAATAGTTTTGGTATTTCCAAAGGTTCCCCTCCCCTCTGTTATAAAGGGTACATATCCTTCTCTTTTAATCACATATATAAAGCCCTTTTTATCATCCAAACCCTACCCATTTCCTCATCCAACTTCCCTCACTTCATCCTAGAGGCCACACTTTGGACAGAAATCCATCCCAAGGAAACCTTTTGTGCAAATCAAAGCGTGATACTCAAAAAAGAGGTAATTATTTTATCACCTCTTTCAAGATTATTTTCTTCTTATACTTCCTCTTCTTATGTTGTTTCTATACAAAAGTAATAAATCTAAAATCTTATACATTTTAAGATGTTATTTTTTTATGGGACAACCTTATACCTCCTTTTATCCATTCTACGAATAACAATATCACCATGCGTGCGTACGTATGGCTTACCATCTTCACATTGTTGTGTAATTTTTTATTCAACAATACATACTTTGGATGGGTATAAGGATGAGTATAATGGATGTAAATAATTAATATAAGATTATAATTATTCTTTATAATTAATATACCATCCAATTCAATACCATTTAACCATTAATTGAATTATATCGTCGCTCGTGCGTACGTACGGCCTACCGCCTCTATGACGCGATGAGATTCAATCTCAACGTTAACCATTCAATAATGATTATAAAGTATATATAATAAATAAGCATGAAATATATGACATAATAATTCTAATGGATTTATGTATATATATATATGTGTTTCATTTACTTGCTTCCATTCAATCCAATAAGTAAATAGAAACATCGTTCATGTGTACGTACAACCTACCGTCTCCATGAATAGTGTATTCCATTTCATTTATCTATCTATTATATATATTTATTTACTGAATATTTATGATATATAAATCATGTTTTACATTATTGAATTAAGTAAATCATGATCTAAGTAAAAATATCAAGAATATCATGTCAAAACATGTACGATAAATAAAACGATTATTACCCAAAACGTTGATTTAACATGGAATTGATAAATAAATGGGTAATATAAAGTCATAAGAGAATCATATATGATATAATAAATATTATTATTGTTATGTTACAATTTAATAATATATTTAAACCCACTATAGAGGATTTTCAGACTCATACGAAAGAAATTGGACCTAAGGTATGAGATAATTTTACAATCTCATTATTAACCGAGATTGTTTATTCACAAGTATTTATTGGGGTATATTTATCATCCACATCAATGTTTACTAAATATATAATATTATTTCTATTCTTATAATATTTTTTAAAGTCAATTTTACCCATTGGTGAACTTTTATTAAATGGTATGGAAGGAATCGTTCTTTCATTTTTCATACGAGGTACTTTTTGACTTTTCCGACAAGAGAACAAGAAGAATTTTTTTTAACTTATATGGAATGAATGGATTTTTACGCCTACATGAAACCTTATTTCCATGAATCTACCTTTACAATATTTAAAGGTTATTTTTAATTAAATTCTTTTCTTTTCAAATAACGTGGCATTTGGAGAAAAGAAAATGTTTTTGAAGAAGAAAGGATCTTTTCCTCAAGAATTAATTTCAAGTATTTTATCAAAATTATTTTCCATATAAGATAAAATAGGGTTATGTTTCTATCCCTATTATTGCATTAATTTTATTGTGTTTATGATGGAATTATTTTTATTAAATACATTTATTTTATATGGATTATGTTATGATGGAATGATTGTCACGACCCGCCCTCGGGGCCCGTGCCGGGACTACCCCAAGCCCGCCTTCCATAGGCCAGGGGCTGGCGACTAGCACCAAGGCGTAAATCCCAAAAAAAGGGGAAGGCATTGCCTTTGAGAAGTAAACAAGCACCACAGAGTAAGCAAGCGGAAAAGTAAACACTAAGTAAAAACTGTACAAGCTGTGCTGAAAGTAAAAGGGGCCGGAAATACAAGCCCAACTGTAAAGTACAACTGAAAGGAAAAACAACAACTGAAAGGAAAAGCCGCAGTGTCGAGCCGTCCTCTGGAAGTCCCACCTGAAGGGTGGGTACAGATAGCCTCCACAGCTCCTCGGTCCAGCCGTCCGCTCCGAGTGCGTCCCGCCCAGTGGTCCACCTCCAGGTACCGTCCTGCTCCGCATGCCTCCACCTCAATCAGCGCTGTCCGTCGTCTGCAACCAACACAATGAAGTGCGGGCATAGCCCGTGAAGGGGTGAGTATAAGCTACTCAGTAGGGACCCCGAGACCCCCGAAGGTCTCCCGAAATCCACAAAGGATAATCCATAAAGGAAAGATACAATCACGAAGTAACAACCGACACCGCTTAAGTATATGCCCATACATATACCTAAGTCATCAATTCCCGTTCGGCTCCAACGTCCGAGCCCAAGAACAACCCAGTCCACACAGGAAAGAAAACGTAAACCCACACAGGATAGCACAACACAATCCACAAATGAGAGTAAACAGTAAATCCACACAGGATAGCTCAACACAATCCACAAAGGAGAGTAAACAGTAAATCCACACAGGATAGCTCAACACAATCCACAAAGGAGAGTAAACAGTAAATCCACACAGGATAGCTCAACACAATCCACAAAGGAGAGTAACACAGGATTCAGCTCACATAGGTATACTTCTTCGGATGACGATAAAGATGATCATTGATCCATCTAAGTCGTCAGACCCACAAAGGATCGATAGGTAACTAACCCCCGCAAAGACCCACACAGGATCGGGACCACACAGGACCTGTAGGCGCTGGCTCACACAGAACCGCTGAGCGCTGTCCCACACAGGATCGGACCCACACAGGATCGGGCCCACACAGGACCTGTAGCACTGATCCACGTAGGATCGCTGAGTGCTGTGGTCGTCGCAGTCCACTGAGGATCTCTGCACAATCGTCGCCGTAGTCCACTGAGAATCTCTGCACAGTCGTCGCTGTAGTCCACTGATGATCTCTACACAGTTTTCGCTGCAATCCACTGAGGATCTCTGCACTTTCGTCGCTGTCGAAGTAGCAGTCGCAGCCAGCACTAGGGTCCCCGCACACAGCAAGCTCGTTCGGGAGGGTCCGCTCCACGAGCCGAGAGGCTGATACATCAACTGTCATAAAGTCCGAAGTTGATGTATCCAAAAGTTCCGTATCGTCAACAGGAACTCAACGTCGCAGACGGCGCGTCAATCAGACGCCCGGTCTGAGAGTTATTGGCTTTTTCGTCCCAGGGGCCCGGTTGGTTTTTAAGGCAAAACCAACCCGACCGTACTCCACCTGCATCCAAACCTTGGGCGGAGTGAACCAAAAGATCCGTCTCACTTAGAGGAATTCAACAAAGCTGATGACACGTCAATTGGACGTCCGTAGCTCAAGATATGAGCGTTTCCGCTCCGAGGGCCCGGTTGGTTTCGTGTACGAACCAACCCGGCCGAACCCAAAGTATTCCGAAACCTTGAGTGTGATATACCGAAACGACCGTCTCGATCCAAGGATCGTGTTTCCACTGACGGCGCGTCGTTCGGAGGCCCGTAGCTCAATTTACAGGCAAAAGACCGAAAATGGTCTGAAGACGGGGGGTCCGGGCCCGGGCCGACCCGACCCGACCCCCCTTGGGTCGGCCGAACTGGGTCAACCCGACCCGGTCCGACCCGGTCCGGCCCGGCCGGTCGGACCGGCCTGGCTCGGTTCGGCCGAGCGGCCGAACGGCCGTGCGCCGCGGGGCGCTGCCCTCGCGGTCTGGAGGTGCCGCGGCCCCCCGCGTGGGGCCGCGCTGGATCAAAGGACGCGGCTTTGCCGCGTCCGAGTGTGTCGGACCCGCGACGCGCCGGGGCGCCGCCATGCCGGCGACCCGCGCCGCCGGCGGCTTCCGCGGGCCACCAGAGTCGCTCCGGTGGTCCAATTCCGTTCCCGTCTGCGCCGCTGCTCCTCCCGGGACTCGTTCTTCACCGCGGAACCATCAAATTTCCATTGCGGCACGTTCCGTCGTCACCCATCAAATCTGCACAACAACGAAGAACGACGGAGGGTTGTCGGGCCGTGTTTGTTTGGCCTGCACCCTCCGCGTTAGAGATAAACAACGGGAGAAATAATCCAACACATGAAACAACAATTTTAATTAACTAAAATTGTTCATTTGAATCCGTTTCTTTAATTTAAGGAACATTCACGGGAATAAGGGCATTTCCAAAAATCCCTACCTCGTCAAGTCGTCGTCCGCGGGTTCTTCGCGGAAATTGATCGCCGCGGAAGGAGGCGATCGTCGTGTCGCGGAAGGCGTCGCGTCGTCGCAGAAGGGCGTCGCGTCGTCACGGAATCCGGCGTTGCGTCGACGAACTCAATGGACCAAGAAACAACAGATTTAATTATAAATAATTAAATCCGTGTTTTGGTAAAAACCACAAAGGAGATTAAAAAGAAAATCCGAGACTCTTACCTCAACGGATGATCGAAGGTTTTTGTTGCGGATTAAAGAACGTCGTCGAAGAACGTCGCGGGAGAGGAAACGTCGGTGTCGCGGCACACGGCGTCGCGTCGTCGATTTCCGCGGGTTCGGCGTTCTTCGTCGGAGGCCGGCGTTCTTCGCGTACTTCTCATTCTTCATGTTCTTCGCGTTCTTCGCGAAGAAAGGTGAAGGCACAAGAACCTCTCAACGAGTAATCCTCCAAATGTTGTGTTGGTCTTATTTTATTATTACGCCAAGAAACGGAAAAGAGGTAAGTAACGACCCATTAATTCGTAGAATTAATTCAACAAAAGAAACCGCCCATTTAATTCACGAATAAAACCGCCCAATTAAATGGTGCGTTAAGAATTTAAGAAAACACGTCAGTTGACTTTCATAATGACGGGTTTTCGCGGGTGCGTTACTTAGCGGAAAAGAAACGGCGGGGCTTATACGTGCCCCACCTCGCAAATATCCTACCAAGAGGGTAGGATATTTCTGGATAGCAGCCTATCCGTTTCAACTCAGTTTAAGTGGCTTTCAAGTGGCTTCAAGCGGCTTAAGTGAAATAAAATAAAGTTTGTTGAACAATTTATTTTATTTCTTAACTTTAAGCCCAAAAAAATAAAAACCACACCTGAGCAAACGCAACTCCGGAAGAGGAGTTTCTAAGAAAATACCGGCGCTGCGATTTCATCAGTTCCCTCAGAATTCGATTCTGGGCACCGATTCAAAAGTTAGAAAAACCCACTCGTCCGTTCACTGAACGTACCCGAGCCAAACTTCGAAAAATGATTCCGGGCACACCGGGCCTCAGAATCAGGTGCCGTCAGACACTGCGTTCTTGTAAAATTCCAAAGAAAATTAAGAAAAAAATTTCCTTGAAATTTACAGGTCTTTACATTACTCCCACCTCAGGGCTTTACGTCCCCGTAAAGATACATCATAAACTAGGGAAACAAATGTGGGTACTGAGCACGCATCTGAGCCTCCCGCTCCCATGTGCTCTCCTGGAGGTTCCCGTGCTGCCATGTGATGCGCACAAGAGGAATCGATCGCCCATGTAGGACCCGCTCCTGTCGATCCTCTATCTCCACCGGGACCTTCGCAAAAGTCGCCCCATCATCCACGTCTAGCTCCCCATAATCAATGATTTGCGTCAGGTCGTGCACATATCTCCTCAGCTGAGATACGTGGAAGACGTCATGCACCCGGTGCAACTAAGGTGGTAGAGCCAGGCGATAAGCCACCTCTCCAACCCTGCTGAGTACCTGGAAGGGTCCGATGAAGCGTGAAGACAACTTGCCGCCTCGGCCAAATCTCCGCAAACCACGTCGAGGTGAGACCCGCAAGAAGACGTGGTCGCCATCCTCGAACTCTAGTGGCCTCTGCCTCTTGTCAGCATATGACTTCTGTCAGCTCTGTGCTGTCCTCATCCGCTCCTGGATGACCTGGGCCTTCTCTGTCATGGCCCGGACCATCTCTGGTCCCACAAGTGCTGACTCCCCAGGGTCTGTCCAGCACAAAGGAGATCTACAAGGCCTGCCATACAACGCCTCGTATGGTGCCATCCCGATGGTGGAGTGGTAGCTGTTGTTGTACGTGAACTCCACCAAGGGTAGGTGGTCCTCCCAGCTGCGACCAAAGTCGAGGACACATGCGCGGAGCATGTCCTCAAGAGTCTGAATGGTCCTCTCCGTCTGACCATCTGTCTGAGGGTGAAAGGCGGTGCTCAGACGTAGCCGCGTCCCGAACGCCTCCTGCAACCCCTTCTAAAGCCGGGAAGTAAAACGAGTGTCCCGATCGGAGACGATAGTCGATGGCACACTGTGAAGCCGTACAATCTCCTGAACGTAGAGACGGCCCAAACTCTCCACTGAGCCCTTCTCTCGGATGGGTAAGAAATGTGCCGACTTGGTGAGTCGGTCAACAATCACCCAAATGGAGTCGTGACCTCTGGAAGTGCGTGGAAGTCCAGTCACGAAGTCCATAGATATCCCATCCCACTTCCACTCCGGGACCTCCAAGGGCTGTACCAAGCCTGCTGGTACCTGATGCTCTGCCTTCACCTGCTGGCAGGTGAGGCACCGTGAAACGAACTCTGCCACAGCCTTCTTCATGCCCGGTCACCAGTGCTGTCGTCTGAGGTCCTGGTACATCTTCGCCACTCCAGGATGTACCGCTGAAGGAGAAGTGTGAAACTCTCTCAGCACCTCCTCTCGTAAAGTGACTGGTACCAAGTTACGTCCTCTGAAAAGGACGTCGTGCTCTGATCCAAGGGAGAAACCATCAAGTGCATGTCCCGAGGATATCTGTGCACGCCGCGTCTCACAGTCAGCGTCCCCACGCTGTGCCTCTCTGATCCGCTGCAGAAGTGGAGGGGAGATTGTGAGAGACTGAAGGAAGGCTGATCCATCCCTATCCACGAAGGATATCTGCAAGGCGGATAGCTGCTCTGTCGCCTCCTCAAGTAGCTAAATGCCCATCCTTCTGCTGAGGGCATCGACTACTACGTTCCCCTTCCCAAGAGTATAGACTATCTCAAAGTCATAGTCCTGGAGGAACTCGAGCCATCGCCGTTGTCTCAAGTTCAGGTCCTTCTGAGAGAAGATGTACCTGAGACTCTGGGGGTCAGAAAAGACTGTAAAGCGCTCGCCCATCAGATAGTGCCGTCATGTATTCAGAGCGAAGACCACTGCTGCTAACTCCAGGTCAGGGGTAGCATAGTTCTGCTCATGCGGCCTCAACTGACGTGATCCTTAAGCAATCACGGCCCGCTCCTGCATCAGGACACACCTGAGTCCGGTCCCTGATGCATCACAGTAGACTACGTATCCAACTCCCTCCTCAGGCGACATCAAGATAGGTGCGCTGGTCAATCTCTGTCTCAGCTCTTGGAAGCTCTACTGACATCTGTCTGACCACACGAAGGGTTTACCCTTCTTCGTCAATGCTGAGAGTGGCGCTGTAACTCTGGAGAAGTCCGGCACGAATATCCGATAGTATCCGGCTAGACCCAAGAAACTCCACACCTCTATCACGCTCCTGGGTGGCTCCCAAGCTAGCACTGCCTCTATCTTAGCTGGATCCACTACAACTCCCACCTCAGAAATGACGTGCCCCAAGAAGTGGACCTCACGTAACCAGAACTGGAACTTTGAGATATTTCCATAAAGCTGGTGCTCTCGGAGTGTGTCCAGTACAACCCGCAAGTGGTAGGCGTGCTCCTCCTCCGTGGTCGAGTACACCAAAATGTCGTCGATGAAGACCACGACAAATCGATCGAGGTATGGCTGGAAGATCCTGTTCATGAGGCTCATGAACACCACTGGAGCGTTGGTTACGCCGAAGGGCATAACCAAGAACTCATAGTGGCCATACCGACACCTGAAGGCCGTCTTCTGCACGTCCTCATCTCGAACTCTGAGCTGATGATAGCCTGATCTGAGGTCTATCTTTTAGAACCACCGTGATCCCTTGAGCTGATCGAAGAGGTCATCAATCCTAGGTAGCGGATAATTGTTCCTCACTGTCACCTGGTTCAGGTGACGATAATTGACACACAGTCGCAAGCTCCCGTTCGCCTTCTTGGCGAACAAAATTGGGGAAGCCCAGGGTGAAACGCTAGGTCGGATGAACCCCTTGCCCTGCAAGTCCTCCAACTGTACCCGCAGCTCTCGAAGCTCAGCGGCGGCCATCCGATATGCTGGAGTGGATATCGGGGATTTCCCGGGGTACATGTCAATGTAAAAGTCTACCTCTCTACGAGGAGGTAGCCCTGGAACGTCGTCGGGGAAGATGTCCGCATACTGATCCACCACTGCAGGAAAACTAGGACTCTACACGTCAATTGCTCCAAGGATGAGGCTAGCCAACTGATGAGTGACGGGCTGCCCTCTCCTCTGCATGAGTCCATCCTGTGCTACAAAGGCTCCCTTCTCGCCGGTGAAGGTGAACCTGCTCCCGTTGGTGTGCACACATCACACCTTGCTCCTAAAACAGTCAATCTGAGCATGGACTGTAGATAACCAATCCATGCCCAAGATGACGTCGTAAGGCCTCGACGCTGCTACAAGAAGATCCCAGCCGAAGCTCTCGCCTCCTAGAGTAAGCTCACACTGCCGGCACCAGTGCGTAATCGTCGAGTCTGCTCCCGCAGGAGTCTCTAGCCGTAAGGATCGAGCCAACGGCTCTGTCGGAATCTCCAAACTCTGAACAAGGGCAGTGGCTATAAAAGAGTGACTCGCTCCTGTGTCTATAAGAATTGCAGCAAGGGTGGAATAGACACAGATCGTACCTCGAATCATCTATGGCACGCCGTGGTCGTAGGACTCCACTGCCTGGAGCTGTGCCTGTCTCTTCCCGCCATCTCCCTGTGGTCGGGGCGGACCTCCTGGTGGTGGTGGTGGCAAAGCCTCAAAGCGTCGCCCACCACCTACTGCTCGGCCAGCTCCCCTGCCTCGTCCGCCTCCTCCTTGCGGACTGCCACGGTCGAGCCTCTGCCTCTGCCTGGGTGGCCCCTCCACCGTCTGATGCTCCTCAGTACGGCGGGTCGGGCAGTCACGAGCCATGTGGCCCTGCCCGCCGCACGCGTAGCACTGCCTGCCTCTCGGAAGACTGGCTCCGCGCTGTGTGCCCCGCACTACTGAGCCAGTGTCCCGAGGTCGTCTTCCGAAAGGCCTGGTCTGCCTAGAACCCTGAGTCATCCGTCGGCTACCAGCTGCCGAAGACTCTGCTACCTGCCGCCCTGCGGTAGGTCTCACTGTGGACTCAGCCAGAAATCTCTCTATCAGAAGGGCTCGCTCCAGCACTCCTGCCTGGGTCGGGATGCTGAGGGAGATCAGCGATGCCCTGATCTCGTGTCTCAAACCCTTCTCAAAGGTCCGGGCCTGAAAGAAGGGGTCCCGTACCATGTCTGTCGAGTAGCGAGAAAGGTCGGTGAACCTCGCCACGTACTGGGTGACCGTAAAGCTGCCCTGTCGCAGCTGAAGAAGCTCCTGAATGCACACCGCACGGAGGGTGGCCGGGACGAACTCTGAGCGGAAGAGGCTCTCAAAGTCCGTCCAGATGAGAGAGGCCTCATCGTGCACCTGGAGCATCAAGATCCACCATCGTCCCGCTGCTGCGTGTAGTAGGCTCGCCGTGAGGATCACCATGAGGTCTGCTGGTGTCCTCACTAGCCCGAAAACTCGTACGACCGCCTCCAGCCAGTCCTCGGCTGCCTGGGGGTCCGTCTCCCCACGAAACCTGGGCGGTCGCTGGCGCTGGAACTCATGCAGAGCTCCGAGGCGACGTGCATCGTCAGCGGTCGGCGCTGGAAGCATCGGGGGCTTGGCGGGTAAAGGTACCGCCGGTGCCTCTGCTGTCAACGAGCCCTGTACCGAGGCCTCGTCGCTCGGAAGACTGTCGTCGCGCTCTACTCTCGGAACCCTAGCTGGCTACCGTCGTGGGGCCATCCTGAAAAGGAAATAAGTGCGCCACGGTCAGAACAGTATACCTGGTGAGCTGACACAAGTAATCACAAAGAAAACTTGAAACACACATGCAATCAATGTTTTCATGTATTAAGTCGGAAATCAGAAGTCAGGGTCCTGGTGTACGGATATGTCGGCCGCCGCACCAACACTGGACTCCCTGGACTGATAACCACACCCAATACGCTAAACACTATTTCTTCACATAGAAGAAAGATCAGAGTCTCCGGTAGAACCGACCACCTCTGATACCAATTTGTCACGACCCGCCCTCGGGGCCCGTGCCTTGACTACCCCAAGCCCGCCTTCCATAGGCCAGGGGCTGGCGACTAGCACCAAGGCGTAAATCCCAAAAAAAAGGGGAAGGCATTGCCTTTGAGAAGTAAACAAGCACCACAGAGTAAGCAAGCAGAAAAGTAAACACTAAGTTAAAACTGTACAAGCTGTGCTGAAAGTAAAAGGGACCGGAAATACAAGCCCAACTGTAAAGTACAACTGAAAGGAAAAATAACAACTGAAAGGAAAATCCACAGCGTCGAGCCGTCCTCTGGAAGTCCCACATGAAGGGTGGGTACAGATAGCCTCCATAGCTCCTCGGTCCAGCCGTCCGCTCCGAGTGCATCCCGCCCAGTGGTCCACCTCCATGTACCGTCCTGCTCCGCACGCCTCCACCTCGATCAGCGCTGTCCGTCGTCTGCAACCAACACAACGAAGTTCGGGCATAACCCGTGTAGGGGTGAGTATAAGATACTCAGTAGGGACCCCGAGACCCCCGAAGGTCTCCCGAAATCCACAAAGGATAATCCACAAAGGAAAGATACAATCACGAAGTAACAACCGACACCGCTTAGGTATATGCCCATACATATACCTAAGTCATCAATTCTCGTTCAGCTCCAACATCCGAGCCCAAGCACAACCCAGTCCACATAGGAAAGTAAACGTAAACCCACACAGGATAGCACAACACAATCCACAAAGGAGAGTAAACAGTAAATCCACACAGGATAGCTCAACACAATCCACAAAGGAGAGTAAACAGTAAATCCACACAGGATAGCTCAACACAATCCACAAAGGAGAGTAAACAGTAAATCCACATAGGATAGCTCAACACAATCCACAAAGGAGAGTAAACAGTAAATCCACACAGGATAGCTCAACACAATCCACAAAGGAGAGTAACACAGGATTCAGCTCACACAGGTATACTTCTTCGGATGACGATAAAGATGATCACTGATCCATCTAAGTCGTCGGACCCACAAATGATCGATAGGTAACTAACCCCCGCAAAGACCCACACAGGATCGGGCCCACACAGGACCTGTAGGCGCTGGCTCACACAGAACCGCTGAGCGCTGAACCACACAGGATCAGACCCACATAGGATCGGACCCACACAGGATCGGGCCCACACATGACTTGTAGCACTGATCCACGTAGGATCGCTGAGTGCTGTAGTCGTCGCAGTCCACTGAGGATCTCTGCACAGTCGTCGCCGCAGTCTACTGAGTATCTATGCACAGTCGTCGCTGCAATCCACTGAGGATCTCTACACAGTCGTCGCTGTCGAAGTAGCAGTCGCAGCCAGCACTAGGGTTCCCGCACACAGCAAGCTCGTTCGGGAGGGTCCGCTCCACGAGCCGAGAGGCTGATACATCAACTGTCACAAAGTCCGAAGTTGATGTATCCAAAAGTTCCGTATCGTCAACAGGAACTCAACGTCGCAGATGGCGCGTCAATCGGACGCCCGGTCTGAGAGTTATTGGCGTTTTCGTCCCAGGGGCCCGGTTGGTTTTTAAGGAAAAACCAACCCGACCGTACTCCACCTGCGTCCAAACCTCGGGTGGAGTGAGCCAAAAGATCTGTCTCACTTAGAGGAATTCAACAAAGCTGACGGCACGTCAATCGGGCGTCCGTAGCTCAAGATATGAGCGTTTCTGCTCCGAGGGCCCGGTTTGTTTCGTGTACGAACCAACCCGGACGAACCCAAAGTATTCCGAAACCTTGAGTGCGATATTCCGAAATGACCGTCTCGATCTAAGGATTGCGTTGCCGCTGACGGCGCGTCGTTCGGAGGCCCGTAGCTCAAGTTACGGGCAAAAGACCGAAAATGGTCCGAAGACGGGGGGGTCCGGGCCCAGGCCGACCCGGCCCGACCCCCCCTGGGTTGGCCGAACCGGGTCGACCCGAACCGGTCCGGCCAGGGCGCGGCCCGACCGGTCGAACCGGCCTGGCTCGGTTCGGCCGAGCGGCCGAACGGCCGTGCGCCGCGGGGCGCTGCCCCCGCGGTCTGGAGGTGCCATGGCCCCCCATGTGGGGCCGCGCTGGATCAAAGGACACGGATTTGCCGCATCCGAGTGCGCCCGCGGCGGCCCTGTCCGGCGGCGCGCCGGGGCGCCTCCGCCCTCGGCTGCCGGCGCCACCGCGCCGGCGACCCGCGGGCCACCAGAGTCGCTCCGGTGGTCTGATTCCGTTCCCGTCTGCGCCGCTGCTCCTCCCGGGACTCGTTCTTCACTGCGGAACCATCAAATTTCCATTGCGGCACGTTTCGTCGTCGCCCGTCAAATCCGCACAACAATGAATAACGACGGAGGGTTGTCGGGCCGTGTTCGTTTGGCCCGCACCCTCCGCGTTAGAGATAAACAACAGGAGAAATAATCCAACACATGAAACAACAATTTTAATTAACTAAAATTGTTCATTTGAATCTGGTTCTTTAATTTAAGGAACGTTCACGGGAATAAGGGCATTTCCAAAAATCCCTACCTCATCAAGTCGTCGTCCGCGGGTTCTTTGCGGAAATTGATCGCCGCATAAGGAGGCGATCGTCGTGTCGCGGACGGCGTCGCGTCGTCGCGGAAGGGCGTCGCGTCGTCGCGGAATCCGGCGTTGCGTCAACGAACTCAACGGACCAAGAAACAACAGATTTAATTATAAATAATTAAATCCGTGTTTCGGTAAAAAACCACAATGGAGATTAAAAAGAAAATCCGAGACTCTTACCTCAACGGATGATCGAAGGTTTTTGTTGCGGATTAAAGAACGTCGCCGAAGAACGTCGCGGGAGAGGAAACGTCGGCATCGCGGCACACGGCGTCGCGTCGTCGATTTCCGCGGGTTCGGCGTTCTTCGTCGGAGGCCGGCGTTCTTTGCGTTCTTCGCATTCTTCGCGTTCTTTGCGAAGAAAGGTGAAGGCACAAGAACCTCTGACAAAAACCTCTCAACGAGTAATCCTCTAAATGCTGTGTTGGTCTTATTTTATTATTACGCCAACACACAAAAAAGAGGTAAGTAACGACCCATTAATTCGTAGAATTAATTAAACGAAAGAAACTGCCCATTTAATTCACGAATAAAACAGCCCAATTAAATGGTGCTTTAAGAATTTAAGAAAACACGTCAGTTGACTTTCATAATGACGGGTTTTCGCGGGTGCGTTACTTAGCGGAAAAGAAACGGCGGGGCTCGTGCGGGCCCCACCTCGCAAATATCCTACCAAGAGGGTAGGATATTTCTGGATAGCAGCCTATCCGTTTCAACTCTGTTTAAGTGGATTTCAAGTGGCTTCAAGCGGCTTAAGTTAAATAAAATAAAGTTTGTCGAACAATTTATTTTATTTCTTAACTTTAAGCCCCCAAAAATAAAAACCACACCCGAGAAAACAAAAATCCGTAAGAGGCTTTTCTAAGCAAATACCGGCACTGCGATTTCATCGGTTCCCTCAGAATTCGATTCCGGGCACCGGTTCAAAAGTTAGAAAAACCCGCTCGTCCGTTCACTGAACGTACCCGAGCCAAGCTTCAAAAAATGATTCCGGGCACACCGGGCCTCGGAATCAGGTGCCGTCAGAAACTGCGTTCTTGTAAAATTCCAAAAAAATTAAGAAAAAAATTTCTTTGAAATTTATGGGTCTTTACAATGATGTTTAAGAAACCCATTTTATTTATTGGGTTATTCTATGATGAATGATTTATGTTTTTTTGGAAAATGCAAGAATGATTTCATTAGGATATGGGTGGTACCTATATCTCTCTCCAATTCATTGGATACAGATTTTATATCTCATGATATATACATGACTAAAATGAAAAATAAATCCGGTTCAGTAATACAAGGCTGGAATGACAAGTAAATCCGGTTCAGTAATACATGGCTGGAACTGCAAGTAACCCCAATTTAGTAATGGACTTTGTCCACTATGAAGGTTTTGGAAGAAATTAATTGGCTAATATAGAAATCATATTATGTGCTTATTTGTTTTCCAAAATTATATATTTTATGCCAATGCTATTTTATCATGGTTAATGTTCCTTTACGATCTATACCTTACGTACTACCAATATTTATTTTATAACTCAAGATTTTGATATTTAAAATTTATGTTCATGTTTTTACATTCTAATTTTTGTGGTTTTTTTATGTTCTCCATGATTACTCCTACTGAGATTTTGATCAAACTCTTATTATGTTTTCTTTTCCCTAGAATATAAATAATGGTTTTAGGTAGGAAAACAAAAGGGGAAGATCTTTATGGGAGATGTTAAAGATCTTTTACCAAGCTAGAAGAATGTATTTCGAGTTTTCAAATTCTCTAAACTAATATGATCATTGGGCGTATATTTATTGTAATGTATTAAGTATTATGAAATTGAAATTTAATGTCCATGTACATCAAGATTGATTTGTTACATAGAGATTATACCATAGAAGGTGAGTATTCCATAAGGGATATGCATGGAACGATAGGAATAACCTATTGTGAATGAGGACCAAATAGGCCCACGTCGCACAACACATTCTCAGGGAAAACCTGCACATAATTTAATGTCATGATTCTTGGACTTGGGTTCTTAGTTTAAGTTTATAGAGTTCAGATCATATTGAGGCTCTTAGTTTAAGTTCATATAGTTTCTACATAAATCTTGTGCGGCTTGATCACATGAGTATACATACCTTATAGACTCCTAAGCCCAAATGAGTCATGCTCAGTCTGAGAAATAGGCAGTGGTGATTATTTTCCCAATTACATAGAATCACATAGTAGGGTCATGGAGAATACCAGTTCAGAATGTCCCAACAACACTGATCTTCTTACTCAATGCGCATGAGTGCATGGATGGGTAACATAGAGGGTGATAGAGCTCCACCAGAACATAAAGAGGTGGAAAGTGTGAATAATGGTACATGATATCTAGAACACAATGAGGGTGGAATGATGATGGAGGATAACTACTGACCCTACTGGAAACAAAACATCCATATATTGTTACTTGGGATGAGGAAAAACAAATGAGTTTCAACTGCTGACCACATTTGAAACATAGGACCTGTCTCAAAATGTCATTCAAAGTCCTTCAGGTCATTTTACTAGGAAGGTAGGTGAGCCAAAATGGCAAGATACAAAACCGTTAGGGGGCCCCTTTAGATGTGTAAGATGATGGATATCCAAATAAAGTGATGCACGAATCATAGAGATGGATTGTGAGGATGTACAGGTGGAATTCAACACTATAGGTTCTACACCACAACGCATTTGGACACATCAATGGGGAATATTATATATAGGGAATCAAGACCCTTATAGAAGACATGAATCCTGAGGTAGTTCTCAAATGTGGCATGGTAGTGGAATAGTGTTGAATTCATAGTTCTCTATCACATGGGAGCTCATATAATTACATAGTTTTACATCATGTGATGGGGATGTTTGAAGAACCTTTGTGGTGTTTTGTTTAACAAAGTTTTGTATTTGCTGACAACTAATATTTTTGTTGAAGAATGTTTTTGAGTTATAGAAAAGTTGAAGTTACTGGTTGCTGAAGATTTCCTTAAATAAGATTATGTTGAAGAATAAAAATTCAGAAGTTAAGAAAGTGTCTCAAACTTTCTAAACTAAATCAGACGATGCTTTGATGATCTTAAATTTCTCACAAATCATGAAAATTTCATGATAAAAGCTGGTTGAAGAAATGGTGAATAATATTGGTGTTTTTCTCTGAGAAAAATTCTGAGAAAGTTTGGAGACAGAAATTCTGAATGACAATCCTGAGCTAGAAATTCAGAATGACAATCCTGAGCTAGAAATTCGGAATGACAATCCTGAGCCAGAAATTCGGAATGAAAATCCTGAGCCAGAAATTCGGAATAAAAATCCTGAGCCAGAAATTCAGAATGACAATCCTGAGCCAGAAATTTGGAATGACAATCCTCAGCCAGAAATTCGGAATGACAATCCTGAGCCAAAAATTTGGAATGAAAATCCTGAGCCAGAAATTCGGAATGACAATTCTGAACCAGTTTTCCTGAACCAGTTTTCCTGAACCAGTTTTCCTGAACCTAAAATCAGAACCAAGATCCAGCCTTATCATTCTGAGGAAGATATGAAGAGTTCAAGAAAACCCGTATTTTAACTTTGCATAAATCTCGGATAAATTTAAGGTGATTTGAAGAAGTCAAAGATTGAAGATTAAATGCGAGAGATTTGTGGAGGTTTTGAGATTTGAGGAAGCGGGAAAGTTTTTCAAGATTCCTGCCTTTGTTTTCTGAGTTACCTATAAATATGTTCTCAGATCATTCACTCATTTACAACTTTTTACACATGCGGAAAAGGCAGAGCACTGGAGAATTATTTGTGAAAAGTTCCTACCATATTGAAGAATTTTCCTTGAGTGTTTGAGAAGAAGAAAATCCGGATTGAATATTCAGAGTGAGCATTTGTGTGGAACCATCATTATCTTGCTGAGAAGTCTGATTTCAGAATATTGGATTCAAGGAAACCGGATTGAGAATTCAGAGTGATCATTTGTGCGGAACCATTATTATCTTGCTGAGAAGATCAGTTTCAGAAAATCAGATTCAATAAATCGGATTGAAGATTTAGAGTGATCATTCGGAGTGAGCATTTGTGGAGCAGCTTATCAAAGTTCTTATTCTTGTGTTTGGATCATTTTTTCTTTAAGGAAACATTGTAAACTGACAGGAGTCAGTATAGTCTTTCCTATTGGGAGATAGAAGGTGTCCAATGGGAGTTTACACAAGTTGTATTCACTTCTTCATTATAGTGGGTTTCCATATACCCACGAGAGTGGATATGGAAAGGATGTAGGTTCTCTTATTGAGATCGAACCTTGTAAATATTGTGTGCCTTTCTTGGTTTTCCTTTCTTGCATGCTTGAGTATCTTGCTAAAGGTTTATAAGGAAATTAATCTTAACAGGTTGCAAGGGTTAAGTTTGTTAAAGTCTTGAAACTTATAAAAGTTAAACAATTGATTCAACCCCCCCTTCTCAGTTGTCATTCGATCCTTGGAACATCAAGTAGTATCAGAGGAAGGTTCCCTTGTTTAATCCTTATCATAGAGAATATCAATTCTGTCAACAATAGAGGAATTCCTACGTTCGATGGAAATAATTATTATGGATGAAAAAATAGGATGATTCCTTATCTCCTATCTCTTGGCCTTGAATTTGTTGACGCTGCTACTATTGTCTTTCCACCTATTGAGAAAAATGCTCCTATGACATTTGCTGACAAGAGAAACATAGAAGTTGATGGAAAGGATAGAAATTCTATTCTCATGTCCTTATCAGAAATTGTTTATCAGAAGGTGATGGGTCTCACAACATCAAAAAGCATGTGGGACAAAATAGAAAGTGTTTTTGAAGGAAACACAAAACTCAAGGAGGCCAAGCTGCAAATCTGGCGTAGTAAGTTTGAAGACATCAGGATGAGAGATGATGAAACAATTGATGAATACTTCACCAGAGTTAATGAAATTGTATGAAACATTAGGGGATTCAGAGAAAACTTGTAAGATTCTACAATTGTGAAAAAACTTATGAGAAACTTTCCAGACAGGTTTGATTCTAAAATTTCAGCTTTAGAAGATACAGATGATTTATCTCTTGATGAACTGTATAACTTTCTTGTTGCCTATGAAATGAGGAAAGCTCCAATCTTTAAGAAGAAGATGAAAGATGAAATGGATTTTGAAGCTATGAGAAAGATGAAAATCCAAGATGATGAAGAAGCTGACCCTTGTGAGTCTGTTGATAAGGAAGATGAAGAGTTGAATGAAAAAATCATGTCTCTCATATCCAAGAACTATTGAAGAGGAAGAGGAAAGTATCGAGGGAAACTTCCTCTAAAATGTTTTGAGTGTGGTGGAATTGGACACTTTGATATGAATTTCCCTAAGAAGAAATCTGGAGAATATCAAGATGTTTCTAATGAGAATTCTCATTGGAATAAGTATAACAAGAATGAAAAAGAAGAGAAGAATTCATAAGAATTCAAGAAGAAGTTTTCAGGAAAGAAAGGAAGTATGTTGAGCAAGAAGGTTGAATCGGAATCATCTGACAATGATTCCTCGGAAGATGAAAGTAAAGAAAGATTCAAAACCTTCATTGCAAAAGTTAAGAAAACAAATATTTCCTCAGAAAGTGAAGAAGGTGGTGAAGAATATTATAGAGAATATCAACTAAGATCCGAACTCATTGAATGTCTTGAGAAAAACAAATCTCTCAAGAAATAAATTCTTGTGATGAATAAAAATCATGAATAAGTTCATGATGGAAGTAAAGATGTCACCAAGAAGGAAGATGGATACATTCAAGAAATTTTAAGTTACAAACTTAGAATTACTGAACAAGGAAATATGATTTAAGATCTTAGCAAGAAGCTGGAAGCTAAGGAATAAGAAGCAAACAATGTGAAATCAAAACTCCTTGATTCCAAAAATACCCTGAGGAAGATGAATGAAAATTTCAACAAAGCTACAGAAGTAAAATCTGAGACCTCTAAAAATGATATGAAAGCTCATTACGAGAATCAGGTGAAATATTCTCTTACCAAAAATAATGTTTCATCTAATTCTTCTAACATTTCAAGTTTCAGAAGAAGTGTTAGTAAAGCTTGGGTGGAGAAAGGATGTAAGAAATCTATCAATCCCATAAAAGTAGAATACTCGATCAAAAGAAGAGATGGACTACATCCTGGGTTTTCTAGAGATGAAAGAAGTTATCAACCTCCACAAAGTTTCTATAATGAAAGATAATTCATCAATAGAAAATCAAGATTTGAGGGATATTGCTGGTGTTGTGGAATATATGGGCATAAGGCTTATAATTGTTGGCACAATTTATCTCTACCCGGAAGAAGTTTTGAGAAAAGTGGAAGAAATAGTAACTCTCCGTACTCACAGAAAGTTAAAAAGGTGAATTCTCAAGATGTTAGAAACATTCCAACAAAGAATAAATTTGAATGTTTGGAAGAAGTTTGTGGAATATGTGATCAGTTTGGTCATCATGCCGAACGATGTATGACACTCCTTCCAGAACAAGTTTCTTATGATAAGAAATAAAAGAATACTGAAAATAAGAAGGTTGATGAGAGAGCTTTTGTTGTTGAGACAGCTTTGAAAGCAAGTAAGAGGAACAAACCATGGATTCTTGATAGTGGTTGTTCTTCACAAATGACCAGTGATATAAATATCTTGGAACATGTTGAAAGTCATGATGGAGGAGCGATTACTTTTGGCAATGATAGTTCCCTAAAAATTAAGGGAATCAGAACGACAAAGATTGAAGCAGAGAAACTAAAATCTAAGGAAGTCTTGCTTGTTGATGGGATAAAACATAACTTAATTAGTGTAAGTCAACTTTGTGATGATGGAAAATAAGTTATCTTCAGAAAGGATTCTTGTATCATCAAAAGTGTAAAAAATGTAAAAGTGATTACAAAAGGAGAAAGAACGAGTGAGAATCACTTTCAAATTAGAGAATCCAATAACTCTTGTTATTTGAGTGCTGAAGATGAAAATAAGTTATGGCATCGAAGACTTGGCCACCTTGGGAAGAAGAACATGAGTAAGCTTTCTAAAGTTGATGCTGTTCGGAATTTTCTAGAACTGAAAATAAGAGATGAATATGTTTGTATTACTTTCCAGAAAGGAAAGATGACTAACAAAGGCCATAAAAGAGTGAAGATTCAATCTAACAAACCACTTGAGCTTATTCATTCTGATCTATGTGGGCCGATGAGACATCAATCAACAAAAGAAGATTTATACTTTATCACTTTTATTGATTACTTCACTCGGATGAAAAACATCATGTTCATGAAGCATAAGTCAGAGGCTATTGAAATGTTTAAATTCTTCAGAAGAGATGTCAAGAAATAATTGGGGGCTTCTATAAAGAAATTAAGAACAAACAATGGTACTGAATTCACAAGCAATGCTTTTGAAACTTACCTAAGGAAGCATGGTATCAAACATCATTATAGTTCTCCCTATACACCACAAAAAATGGAGTTACAGAAAGGAAAAATAGAAGCTTTGTGGAAATGGGAAGAAGTATGTTATCAGAATACAAACTTTCAAAATTATTTTTGAGAGAATCTGTTAGCACTGCTGTACATGTTCAAAATAGATTCTTGTTGAGACCAGAAACCTACATGACTCCTTAAGAGATGTGGTATAACAAAAAACCTTCTTTTAATTACTTCAAAGTTTTTGGAAGTCCATGCTTGCTCAAAATAAAAAATCCGTACTTAAGAAAGTTTGATGAGAAAGCTGAAGAAGGAATATTTATGGGTTATTCACCGAATGGAAGAAGTTACAAATGCTGGAAAAAAAGTTTACAGAAGTTGGTGGATTCATATGATATGAAGGTAATTGAAAATTCAAGTTCCTTCACAAATTTGTTAAGAATAATGAGGAAGATAAATCAGAGGATCCCCACCAGAGTGAGAGTGACTCAGATAAGTCACATGGGGAAGAAAGTGATGCTAGGAAAAGAAATGTTATTTTTCCTACATTACAAAAACATGTTGAACTTGAAAATATTATTAGGGATCATAAGGATCCAGTTCAGACAAGAAGGAAGTTGATATTAGAAAATTAGACTTCCCTTATATCAAAAGCTGAACCAGAATCAGTTTCAGAATCTATTCAACATAAAGAATGGGTGGATGCTATGAATGAAGAACTGGATCAGATTGAGAAGAATGAAACATGGGAACTTGTTCCAAGGCTAGCAAATAATAATGTTATCGGAACCAAGTGGGTTTACAGAAATAAATTGAATGAGCATGGATAAGTTACAAGAAACAAAGCAAGTCTTGTGTGTAAAGGGTATGCACAAGTGGAAGGTGTGGATTTTGATGAAACCTTTGCCCCTGTTACAAGGTTGGAAACTATTATAATGTTTCTTGCAGTGGATGCTCATCAGAATTACAAGGTTTATCAGATGGATGTAAAGTCAACTTTCTTAAATAGTGAGATTGAGGAAGAAGTTTACATTGAACAAACTTGTGGGTTTTTTCTCGATGAGGATGAAAAAAAAGTTTTCAAATTGAAGAAGGCCTTGTATGGGTTGAAACAAGCTCCACGAGCATGGTATTCGAAGCTTGAAAATTCTCTGAGAAAGATAAACTTTTCTAAAGGAATGGTTGATAGAAACTTTTATGTTAAAGATGTTGACTCTGGAACTTTAATTGTAATCATTTATGTGGATGATATAATTTTTGCTAGAGATGAAGAAAAGGTTTGTGAAGAGTTCGCTGAAGAGATGAAGGAAAATTTTGAAATTTCAATGTTGGGAGAATTAACTTTCTTCCTTGGCTTACAAGTTCAACAACAAGAAAACTACATTTTCCTATCCCAAGAAAAGTATGCCAAAGAATTGTTAAAGAAGTTTGGGATAGAAGAATCAAAGGAAGTTTCAACCCCTATCTCAGTGAGTGAAAAGTTGAGAAAAGATGAGTCAAGAAATAGTGTGAATCAGAAAGACTTTCGAAAGTTTATAGGAAGTCTTCTTTATCTTACAGCTTCAAGGCCTGATATTGCTTATGCAGTGACTCTCTATTCCCGATATCAAAGTAATCCAAAAGAATCACATATGTTGGAAGTTAAGAGAATTCTGAGATATGTTAAAGGAACAACTTCACATGGGTTGTTATACAAGAGAAACAATGAGATAAAGTTTCATGGTTATACTGATGCTGATTGGGCTGGTGATTGTAATGATAGAAAATCAACATCAGGAGGAACATTTTTCTTAGGGAAATGTTGTGTGAGTTGGCACAGTAAGAAACAAAGCTCAGTAACTTTAAGCACAGCTGAATCCGAATATGTTGGAGCTACTCAGGCTTGTACTAAAATGATGTGGATGAAGGTTCAGCTGGAAGATTTGAAAGTGAAAGTTTCTAAACCTTTGAAGATACTTTGTGATAATCAAAGTGCCATTGATATTTCCAAGAATCCCGTTCAAAATTCAAGATCAAATAATATTGATATAAAGTATCATTTTTTAAAAGAGAAACCTGCTGCTGGAGAAGTCTTGCTGGAATATATTTCAACAAAGTATCAGATTGCTGATATTTTTACAAAAGTAATGTCAAAGGAGAGGTTTGTTGAATTGAGGCTGCAACTCCATGTTCAACCTCCTCCCATGACTTCCTAAAACTCATAAGAAAGTTACCCCCACCGTGCTTTGGATTATGTTGACAAAGGGGTAGAGTAAGTTTTCTTTTATCTAAAGCTATGGTTATCATATAATGGGGGAGAGAGAAAGAAAATTGAGAGAGGAAAAGAAATGTGATAAAGAGAAAGATAAAAGTTGAGGGGGAGCTTGAGTAAGGTGAAGTTTATCTTTACATGGCCGTAAAATTTTCTTGTCACCGAGGGATGGAAATCCTTCAAAAACATTCCTTTATCTAGTAGTGTGGTGTCAGGACACTCTTTTTAAGAAAGGCTATGTTTTGGTAAAATTCAAGAACTTGAGATGTAATTTTTTTGAGAGGTGAAAACTTGTTAAAAATAATTTCCAAAAAATCCAAAGGGTGAGATTGAAGAACCTTTGTGGTGTTTTTTTTAACAAAGTTTTGTATTTGTTAACAACTAATATTTTTTTTGAAGAATTTTTTTGAGTTACAGAAATGTTGAAGTTGCTATTTGCTGAAGATTTTCTTAAAGAAGATTATGTTGAAGAATAAGAAGTTAGAAGTTAAGAAAGTGTCTCAAAATTTCTAAACTAAATCAGATGATTCTTTGTTGATATTAAAGTTATAACAAATCATGAAAATTTCATGATAAAATCTGGTTGAAGAAATGGTGAAGAAGATTGGTGTTTCTCTCTGAGAAAAATTCTGAGAAAGTTTGGAGCTAGAAATTCGGAATGACAATCCTGAGACAGAAATTTGGAATGAAAATCCTGAGCCAGAAATTTGGAATGACAATCCTGAGCCAGAAATTTGAAATGACAATCCTGATCCAGAAATTCGGAATGACAATCCTAAGCCATAAATTCAGAATGACAATCCTGAGCCAGAAATTCGGAATGACAATCCTCAGCCAGAAATTTGGAATGACAATCCTTAGCCAGAAATTCAGAATGACAATCCTGAGCCAGAAATTCGGAATGACAATTCTGAACCAGTTTTCCTGAACCAGTTTTCCTGAACCAGTTTTCCTGAACCAGTTTTCCTGAACCAGTTTTCTTGAACCAGTTTTCCTGAACCAGTTTCCCTGAACCTGTTTCTGGAACCAGTTTTCCTGAACCTATTTCCTGAACCTAAAATTCGGAATCTGTTTCATGAGCCAAAAATTCAAAGTCTACTTCTGAGCCAAGAATTCAGAGTCTAATTCATGAACCATAAATTCGAAGTCTACTTATGAGACAAGAATTCAGAGTCTACTTCCTGATCTAGAAATTCAGAGTCTACTTCCTGAGCCAAAAATTCGGAGTCTACTTCCTGAACCTGAAATTCGGAGTCTATTTCCTGAACCTAAAATTCGGAACCTATTTCCTAAACCAGTTTTCCTGAACCAGTTTTCCTGAACCAATTTTCCTGAACCAGTTTTCCTGAACCAGTTTTCCTGAACCAGTTTTCCTCAACCAGTTTTCCTGAACCAGTTTTCCTGAACCAGTTTTTCTGAACCAGTTTTTCTGAACCAGTTTTATTGAACCTAAAATTAGAACCAAGATCCAGACTTATCATTTTGAGAAAGATATTAAGAGTTCAAGAAAAACCATATTTCAAATTTTCATAAATCTTAGAGAAATTTAAGGTGATTTTAATAAGTCAAATATTGAAGATTAAATGCAATAGATTTGCAGATTTTTTGAGATTTGAGGAAGCGGGAAAGTTTTTCAAGATTCCTGCATTTGTTTTCTGAGTTGCCTATAAATATGTGCTCAGATAATTCGCTCATTTATAAATTTTTACACACACAGAAAAGGCGGAGCATTGGAGAATTCTTTGTGAAAAGTTCCTACCATCTTGAAGAAGTTTACTTGAGTGTTTGAGAAGAAAAGAATCCGTATTGAATATTCAGAGTGAGAATTTGTGCAAAACCATCATTATCTTTCTGAGAAGACCGATTTCAGAATATCGGATTCAAGGAAACCAGATTGAGAATTTAGAGTGAGAATTTGTGCGGAACCATCATTATCTTGCTGAGAAGATCGGTTTCAGAAAATCAGATTCAAGAAATCGGATTGAAGATTCAGAGTGATCATTCAGAGTGAGAATTTGTGGAGCAACTTATCAAAGTTCTTATTCTTGTGTTTGGATCATTTGTTCTTTAAGGAAACACTGTAAACTGATGGGATTTAGTATAATATTTCCTATCGGGAGATAGAAGGTGTCCAACAGGAGTTGGCACAAGTTGTATTCACTTCTTCATTATAATGGATTTCCATAGACCCATGGGATTGGCTATGGAAAGGATGTAGGTTCTCTTATTGAGACCTAACCTTGTAAATATTGTGTTCCTTTCTTGGTTTTCCTTTCTTGCATACTTGATTATCTTGCTAAAGGTTGATAAGTAAATTAATCTTAACAGGTTGCAAGGGTTAAGTTTGTTAAAGTCTTGAAACTTATAAAAGTTAAACGACTGATTCAACCCCCCTTCTCAGTTGTCATTTGATACTTGGAACTTCAATGTTGAATCATCTCAAACTAACTATATGACACACCCTGTGATATCTATATAGGTAAAGTCGATAGTTTAGTATTATATTTTGAGGAAAATGAACATGTTGTTTAATTTCACACGATAAGGATGTTTCCATGTATAGTTTAATGTTGCGTGATTAGGAGAATTGTTGGTTGTCTTTTATGGTCATATAGCTTTGACCGCTTTTTCTATGATTTTAGGTCACATAGCATTGACCTAAATGAAATAATTTTTTTCATCATGTGACCATGAGATTGTCCTGTAGTTTAACTGTGTGAACCAAGACGTTGACTATTGTGTAGTTTAATGTCGTTCAACTATGACGTGGGTTATTGTGCAGTTTAATGTCATGAAACTAGGATGATAGACCATAAGAATTATGTCAGCATATGGATGGTCATCTTCACCTCATCCCATTGGTTTTGGGTCCTTGAGTATCAGGGAGAATCCATATGATGGGATTCCCCTTAAATTCCCCTAGCATATTTGCAGATGTTCTTCAAGCGTGAGCTAGGCTATGTCAGGGTGAAAATTCCACTAGATGGTGTTGGGGATTCATGGAAGATCTCTATGGTTAGTGATAGAATAAGTAGCAGGGAGGGTCAACTCAAAATGGATGAAAGGATATTGGTGCCTCAATCCAAGTCAGATGAGAACACATCATCATATAATGATTGGGAAAACATGAAGTTCCCCAAGGGTGGTAGGGACCACATGAGATGTTGAAGCCTAGAGCATCATTACCATGGGGTGATAAAGTGCAAAAGGTGTGGAATCCTGGAGTATCTATACAATGGGAAAATGAATCATAGAAGGTGTGGATTCCTGGAGCATCAGTAAGACAGGGTGATGGAGCTCGAAAGTCATGGAAGACTGGAGAATTGGTACGATGGGGAAATGGAGACCGAAAGGCATAGAATCATGGAGTGTTTGTATGATAGGGAGATGGATCCTAGATGCATGGAATCCTAGAGCATTGGTACAATGGGGTGATGTAGCCAGAAGGAATCATATCCTGAAGTGTCGGTATGATGGGGCGATGGAGTTCAGAAGGTTTGGAAGCTTGGATCATTGGTATGATGGGGTGATGGAGCCCAGAATGCATGGAATCCTGGAATGTCAATACAATGTGGTAATAGATCCCATATGGTGTGGATTCCTAGAGTGTTAGTATGATAGGGAGATGGTTCCCTAGAGGCATGGAATCCCAGAGCATCGGTATGATGAGGCAATGGATCCCATAAGGTGTGGATGCCTGGAGCATCGGTAAGATGGGGTGATGGATCCCTAGAGGCATGGAAGCTTGAATATTCAAAATTATGGGGAAAGGGATCCCGAATCGTGTGGAAGTCTGGAGTGTCTGTATGACGGGATGAATGTGCATGGGAGGCATGGAAGTCTGGAGTGTCGGTATGATGGGGTGATGGATCTCTAAATTCATGCAATCCTAGAGCATTGATATGATGAGGAGAAGTAAACTTAAAGGAATGGAATCCTGGAGCATTGGTATTATGGAGAGAAGGAACCTGGGAAGCGTGGAATCCTATAGTTTTCATATGACGAGGCGATGGATTTTTGAAGGAATGGAAGCATGGAGTGTTCGTTTGATGGGTTGAAGTACCCTGGGAGGCATTGAGGTTTGTAGCATCGGTATGATGGGGAGATGGCGCCCAGAAGTCATGGAAGCCTAGAGTGTCAGTTCGATGAGGCAAAGGCACCTAGGAAGCGTGGAATCCTGGAACGTTGTATCAAATGTAGATAAATTGGATCAAGGGTATGATCAACATGTCCCGAGTGTTGGTTATTTAGAGAAAGGCATGTCTTCAACATTGTTAGGGCCTCTGTGATGGATTTTGGTAATGCCATGGGGATGACCTCCGTACTAGTTAATGATGGAGATGGGGAGTACCTCCATGCTAAATGATGGATATTTGGGGAGTACATCCACAAGAACTTATTATGGTGAGAGGGAGGACCTATGTTCCATATGATGTTGTTATGTGGAGGACCTTCGAAATGGCTAATGATGGATATGGTGAGGACCTCAGTGTCAAATGATGGAAGTTTCGGGAGGATCGCCGCAATGGATGATGATAGAGTTGGGGAGGACCTATGTGTCAGGCGATGGAAGTACGGGTAAGACCTCCACAATTTCTAATGACGGAGATGGGGATGACCTCTATTCTGGATGATGAAAGCATGGGGAGGACCTCCGTAAATGATGAAAATGGATACATGGAGGACCTCTATGCCAGATGATTCCAATGCGAGGAGGACCTCCACAATGGATTACGATGGAAACTATGAGGACCTCTGTGTCTACTGATGGTGGTGCGGGGGGGACCTCCAAAACTACTGATGATGGAATTGAGGAGGACCTCTGTTATGAGTGATTGAAGTGTGAGGAGGACCTCCACAGCGGATACTGATAATGATGAGGAGGACCTCCATGCCAGATGATGGAAGTGTGGAGAGGACCTCTGTAATAGTTGCTGATGGAGATATGGAGGTCCTCTGTTCTAGATGATGGTAGTGTGTTGAGTTCATCCACAATGGATGAAGATGGAAACAGGGAGGGCCACATAGCCAGATGATGGTAGTGTAGAGAGGACCTCTGTAATGGATGATGATAGAAATGGGGAGGACCTTCATTCCAGATGATGGTAGTGTGGGGAGGACCTCCACAAGGTTTGATGATGGTGATGGGGAGGAACTTCATGCCGGATGATGGTATTGTGGGGAGGACCTCTACAAGGGATAACAATAGCGATAGGGAGGACCCCCTGTGATGGATGATGGTGGTTGGAAGATGAAATCCACAAATAATGATGATGGCGATATGGATGACCTTTGTGCCAGGTGATTGGAGTGTGGGGAAACAATATGTAATGGCTATTGATGTTGATGGTGAGGAACTCTATGCAGGATGATGGAAGTTTTAGGAGGACATCTGTAATGGATGATGATGGCAATGGGATGAAACTTCATGGCAGATGATGGGAGTGTGGGGAATACCTCTTTAATGAATGAAAATAGAGACGGGGTGGACCTCTATGCTAGGTGATGGTAGTGAAGGGAGGAAATCCACTATAACAACTAAGGATAGTGATAGGGATGTCCTCCATGACAAATGATGGCCACGTGGAGTAACTCTGTGCCGGGTGATGAAAGTGTGGGGAGGAACTCCACAAAAGATGCTAATGGAAATGAGGAGGACATTTTTTCTAGGTGATGGGAGTGTGGGGAGCACCTCGACAATGAATGATAATAGTTAAGGGGAGTACCTCCATGGCGGTTGATGGTTGTATAGGGAGGACCTATACAATAGTTGAAAATAGAGACATAGTGGACCTCTATGTCAGCTAATGGTAGTGCGGGGAGGACCTCTACAATTACTGAGGATGGTCAAGGGGAGGAACTCTGTTCCAGATGATGGTAGTTAAAGGCGAACCTTCGCAACGGTTGATGATGGCGACTGGGAGGACCTTCGTTCTTGGTGATTACAATGTGGGGAGGACCTCTTTAATGGCTGCTGATGGTGACATGGAGGAGCACTGTGATGGGTGATGGAAGTGTGGAGAGGACCTCCACAATGGCTATGGATGTCGAGGAGGAGGACCACTATGCCGAATGATGGTAGAGTGGGGAGGACCTTCATAGTGGATGATGATGGCTACATCAAGGATCTCAGTGACAAATGATTACATGGAGGGAAGGACCTCCGTAATGTCTGACTAAGGATACAGGGAGGACCTCTGTTCCAGATGATGGTAGTGTGGGGATGACCTATACAATGGAAGATGTGGATGATGATAGGTAGGACCTTCATTATGGATGATGGAAATGGGGAGGATATCCATTCCTAGTAATGGTAGTGTGAGGATGACCTCCGTAATGGATTCAGTTGGTGATGGTGATATTTCATTAGGTTGGGGTTGGTTTCCCCATATGTGGCCTATGAGGGCGGTGGTGTCAGTGAGTAGCTGATGGATTCAGGGGTGGTTTCCCTAATGGATGGACCATGAGGGTGGCAGTGTAAGTAAGCATCCCATGGAGTCGGGGGTGGTTTTCCCCTGGGTGGCCCAGGAGGGGGTGGTGTCACCAAGGAGCTGATGGAGTTGGTGGTTGGTTTCCCCCTGCATGACCCATGAGGAAGTGCAGTCAGTGAGTAGATGATGTAGTTAAGGGTGGTTTCCCTCCTACGTGACCCATGAGGGTGGTGATGTCGGCAAGGAGCCGTTGGAATTGGGGGTGTTTACCCTTTGTGTGGCCCATGAGGGTGATGGTGTCAGCAAGGAGCCGATGGAGTCGAGTATGGTTTCCCCTTATGCAGCCTATTAGGATGGTGGTGTCGGCAAGTAGATAATGGAGTTTTGTCTTCATGAACCCAATGTTACCCATCCTCCCACACATGAAGGGAAGGGGAGTCACATGGGTGATGCCTCAAATTTTCCTACATTTTTCTACTCACTATTAAAGGGAATTGTTTCACATTGGGTTCACTAATTCTGTGGTGGCCTGATGTCTGCAGCGTCTGAGTACAATCCTTGATCTAATGACCTACATGGCCAATTCCCATGGTTGAAGTAGAAAATATTCACATCAGGTTCACCATTTATGTTTTTTAAACTTTCACCGGGGTTCCCCACCTCACGTATTATCATTTGCTAGTGTGCAATGTTTCCCCACATTCTAGTTTTCCAAAGGTGGGCAACATTCGTCAATTTTTCAGTGATGTCTGCTACTTAATCAAAAAGGGATTAAGGGATGTTGATACCTCCTTTTTTGGATTCGTCCTCAAAATTATTCACCTAGTTTGGGTATCCCTCATAGATTAATATGTGGTTAATGAACCTTGTTCTTGGTGCCATATCCTTGTGGATATTAGTTAATTACACTGCTTCTATCTGGAAATTCCAAGGGGTGTTGTTTGGGAACAATCCTTTGGTCAGGGGAGTAGTCACTTCAGGAAACGCTGGAAAGTCTAGAAACTTAAACACTGGTCAACTTAATTATTCCTCATGATAGGACTTCTCAAGGGTGTGCAACCCAAGGCATCTCGTGGCGATCACGAGGTATCATATCCTAGAGGCATGTATTCCAAGTTTTTCCTTCGGCATCCCATGTTTATCATGGGGTAATATAATAAAATGTTGTGATTTTTACATCTTGAAAAGATGGAGTAGATTGATCAAAATGATTTGGAGGGAGGATTAGGAAGGCACATCAATGGGATGGGATGTCATGAAGGTTTACTGAGTGGATGGGTTTGAATTCCCAATGAGAGTAGACCTAGGATGTTGTGTCCCATAAAGGGATGGTGTCACACTATGAAGGGGTACATCCCTAAGAGGGAGGCACCGAGGTTTACTAAATTGATGGGTTAGAATTACCAATGAGAGAAGACTCAGAGTGGTGTGACCCATAAAGGGAAGGTGTCACACCATGGAGGCTGATCTAAACACCACTAAGGGTGGATCAAAAAGGTGTGTCTCTAAGAGGGAGATACCATGGTTTACCATATGGATGGGTCAGAATAGCCAATGAGACCGGAACCAGGGTGGTGTATCCCATAAAAGGAATATGTCACACCATGAAAGGGTACACCCCTAGGAGGGAGGCACCAAGGTTTAATTTTGGCAGGGATTGAATTTCAGGGAGGCGTTTTACATACCCTTTTTAGAAGATAGAGATCAAAACCACATAGTTCGATGGATGGAGTTGGTCTTACACATAGTATCCTCCCTTCCTAATAGGATTCCACTTTTGTGGATTGTATTTGATTGTATGGTCATTACGCACTGGATTTGCCTAAGCGATGCTAGGAGTAACAATGATGTGGATTGGGCTTACTTGTAGGTACAACCCGGATGTATGGAATGACTTTACTGGGATGTGGTGTCCTGGGTAAGAATATGAATGGATATAGATGAAGTGTTTGAGAATGGATGGAATGGATTATGTGTTGGAGTTTTTATACTTGAACCTTTAGAGAGGTTTCCCACATATCCCAGTTAGTTGGGAATCAACGTCCATATAGTTCTGATACCCCTTGTAGTTTAACGTTAGGCGTTACTGTCGAGAATGAACTGACGTGAAGAAGGTTTAATGTTGCAGTTGGGGCTGAAGATATGAATATGTGTGTCACTACATATCCTACAAGGGCTGGAATCAAGCCACCTATAGTTCTTGACAGTGTAGGGGCATACACATAGAAGTTAACCATGTGGGTATGAAGCGTATGGTTGGGGATTAATCAAGGAGGGATGCCCAAAATAATGGATTGGTTTCATGGTCTCTACTAACCTCTAAGCCCACATGAGTCATGCTCGGTGTGAGAAACAAGAGTAAGTAGTAGGTCTAATAATTTTGGCACAAAGGATGCACGATTGAGATATTTTTTGGGGCTTCTGTAATGAACTGTGCTTTTAAACTGGATGAAAATCCAAAGGAATTTTAATATTTCATTTACCAGATGGGATATTTTACAAACCAATATTCAGAACTTAATTCTGAGATTTGGAACCCTTCAAAGTGATGTTTTTACTATGGTGAAGTCCTGAGATGTCCCTCATTGGTCTTGTTGTGTTTATTTTAAAGAAACTAATTTCATTAAATTAAAATTGAAATAAAAATAAAAAGGGAACTAAAAATAAAGAAGATTTTTAATTATAATAACAATTATATTATTATTATTATGGTTATTATTATTATTATTATTTAGTTACTTTTAAGATGACTCAAGGGATCTCCCTCTCCCTTACCCCCTCATGTGAACCCTGTGGCCAAACCCTATGGCATGCAGAGCCCCACTTCCTCGCAACCTCCCTTATGCGCCGAGTTCACACAGATTTTCTACCAAAATCTCTTTGATCAGTCATGGTATGATCATTTGATCCTTCTCCTCTTTGTTTTCAGCTGGGTTTTTGTCTCCCCATCTCCCTGTGAGGTTCATCTGAACCCTAGGTAAATGGGGTAATCTGTTTTTTTTGGTTCTTCCAATCATAGGGAATGTGGTGCTTCTCTCGAGACCCCCTAATGCTTGTTCTGGTAACTGCCACCAAAGGAAAAGCAGTTCAGATCACATCAGACCTCCCTTCATCATTTTTGGGTAAGGATTCCATCTTTATTCATTGTATCATAATTTATTTTTGGTACTTTTGTAATATTTTTCATGCTAGTAATTTTCTTTAAGTGTGTGGACCTTGCAGCGGTCATTTAGGGTTATCACTGCTATCTGAGTCAAGGTTTTTACTTATACTGCATTGTCTCACACTTTTTACTTAGGGACTTTATGTGTTTTGAGTCTTGTGTATATTCTTTAGTGGGTTTCGAACGTCTTTTATGGTGATCACACACATACATAGACATGTATATATATATATATATATATATATTTTCCTATTACGTATTCCCTCATGGAGAGGGGAACACATGATTTGGATTAAAGGATATATATATATATATATATATATATATATATATATATATGAGTGTATGTGTGTGTGATTTTGAGACAATTTTTGAGTGTTCAATTCAAAATTTGAAAAGTGTCGAGTGTCGACTTAGTCTAATGATTCAGGTAGGACCCCTTTCCTTTCCCTTTAAATTGATGATTTCATTTTTTATTGGTTCACACACTTTCCTTGAATTTAATTAATGTAGAATGATTTTTAGAATAAATTTTTAAGTTAATATTAATGTATTTTCTAAGGAATAAAGTTATGTTTTATAATAAAACCCCTCCAAAAGAGGTGCATTTTCTTCTAACCTAAAAATTAGTGATTGGTGTATTCAAAAAATGATTTGAATTAATTCTTTGGATGGTTATCTCTTTTTTTTTCCATGTTTAATTAAATGGAATTTTTATTACTTTTTCCTATTTAAAAAATTGGATCACTTGCTTTATAAATGGGTATTAACCGTGTAGGAAATCACCCTTTTATAATGAACCCTCCTTGTTTCTCATTGATTTTTATAAATATAATTTCCATTTCATAATAAAATTGAATGGGTTTAATTAAATGAAATAAAATGGACATGATGGATTGTCATCTTTAAATGTTTAACTGTTATGCCTCAAACTTATTAGCATGTTCAAAATGGCCTGTTTTTCTTGAAGTTTTAAATGAATTAATTTAAATGGAACTTAGTAGGGTGGTATGACCTAACCAATTGTTAAAATTAATTATGAATGGTTTATGTAAAATGTTTCAATATTATGACTTGAAAATATTCGACGACATGTTAATGGTGGTTGCATTACTTAAAAGGAATCAATTTGGGTGGTCTAAACTCCTCCAAATATATATTTTTATATTTTATAATAGCCACTGTAAGGGTAAGTGGTAACCATACATCACAAGGTTCAAAAAACTTCACCATATTACAAAAACGAAACACATTACAAAAACAATAGAAAACCATCACTTCCCACTTCTTCAGAACCAAAGCACCGCACCACGAACATGGTTTAAAATTCAAATTTCAAAATCCTAAAACTGCTTTTCATATCACGTTCCAACTGCATCATTATGGGTTGGACCAAGAGCCACCTTGAGATGCGTAATTCTCTCACCTACTTCGATTTGATCCGATGACAAACCAAAATCCAGTCACCTCCATCATCATCGCTTCTCAGAACCACCACCTTCATCGTTGCCGGAGTTTCCATCACTGACCTCACCGTCCACCATCAAAATCCATCGAAACAGAGGGAAACGAACCAGGAAAATTGATACCAGAAAACCCAAAAGAACATTGGAGCCAAACAGAAAAACCTTCGCCAAACACTGTTGATGTTGTGAGAATGAAAACCGAACCAGAACATCACGAAAACTGATAACAAATGAAAATTGACAGAGGCTCCACCATATTCCAATCCGAAACATCACCCGACCAGACATCATCCAAGGATAAACATCAAAAACAAAGTCAAAGGACCATCAGAAATCCAAGAAGAACAAAGCAAAAAGAACCCCAAGAACAAACGATAACTAAGATGAGATGCAACTACCGAGACCAAGCACCAGAGCCACACCACCGATACACGCCCTTGACGCCGAACGCGACCACGAATGCCATCCCAAAACTGCCACACACACCTTCATACCAAACCAAACTGGAGTCTAGTATACCAGGAAAGGCAACAAGAGCAGATATGGGCGTTCAATCCAAGAGGATAACCACCGAACATTGACTAGATAGGTGTTCTAGCTTTGGATTTAATTGAAACCTAGTCTGTTTGACATTTTAGGCCTATAATAAATAATATATTTCATATTATTACTAGCCTATACATTTAAATTGGAATAATAATAAAATTTTCCGATTTTTGATGGAATAATTGCACAACCTAATTTTGGTCAAAAGATATATTAACGAACAAATGGTCGAATGATTAATAAAATAGTTTTGATATAATTACAATGATAATTAAGAACATGGATTAGTGAAATGAATTGTTATGACAAATGGTAATTTTTTATAAGTTTACCATTGCATCTTATTTTGATAAACCTAGTATGTTTGATGCTAGAATTGTTATTTTCTTGATTATCTTTTGAGATTTTGTGATATCAATGTGACTGGTACATGAGGGTTTGATACTGATTGGTTTTGACGCCCGAGGGATTAGTACATGTTTTTTTACTGCATGAGGGATAGGTGTAGTGGTACTAAATGCCTAAGGGTAGAGTATATGTTTATATTAGATGCATGAGGGATAGATTCACAGTCACAAGATGCCTGAGGGATTGGTGCATGTTTTTGTATTGCCATAAGGATAGGAATGTTGGTAATGAATGATTAAGGGAAGAGTATATATTTATGTTGGATGCCTAAGGGATAGATGCGTAGTCACAGGATTCCTGAGGGTGAGATTCTTGTTATTACTAAGGGAGAGATTTTGGTTATCCTAAGGGAAGAGGCCACACGTTTATGGTATTTTCTGAGTGATTCATCCTTAGAAGGAGAATCTACAATTGATTTTGGTGATTCATCATGATGTAGGAGGATCTACCCACATACATATATAACCAGTAGGGCACTGAAGCAGGTATATCCACTACATGTCCCTTATGAACATGGGCCTATTGTTGTGTATTTATTCATCACTTCTTGTTTATTTTTATATTTATACATTTCTTTACATTAAAATTCATATAATAGATTAGGAATGGCATCATTGGTGTTATCCTACTGAATTATTATCTCACACCCTGCTCGAGCATCGTTTGGCACCTGAGTAAATCTTCCTTCATACTGGTATTTGGATTCATTACTTGCACTATTTATCATGTGATTTAGAGTTAGGAGCACATGTCCTAGTTAGAGATCAAAATTCTTTTGGAGATAGTTATTGTGAAGTTTTTCTTTTATTACATTTTATTTGTAATTTTAGTATATACTACTTATACTTTTAGTATCACCTTAAATTACATGTATTATTATATAGAATTGGCATCAGACATTGTATTTTTATGCATATATTATATTATACTTATGATGCTATCTATATTCCATTTATTATAATGGTTCCACAATTTATTACTATTTATTATCTAATAAACCACTCTTCTATTCCGATATGATGGTATAGCCCCCCCACTATTACTCTTTAGACCGTCACAGCTAGTCAAAATCCTCTAGCATATAGGGAGGGGTGACTGAGGCCATGTGGCCCACCAGTCCGACCATCGTCTTAGTGATGAGGTGGGTTGGGATGTTACAAAGTGGTATCAAAGCTTTATTTTCCCTTCAAATTACTATTTTGGGTTATTAGTCAGGAGGCTATGAATGTGTTGGTGCTTTGTAAATAGCTGCTCTTGGGATTGATCACCCCATGTATGGGGAAATGACCAAGTTACCACCTCTAGGATTGCCGTTTATACTGTTCAATGTTATATTTGATATGATTTCACCTTGACTGAATGGTGTATTTTAAACTACATATTGATTTATAAATTTATGGAATTTTACCCATGGACTGGTATGGCAAGGATAGAGAATTACATGAATCATATAAGGCACGTAGAGAATTCTCATGCCATGCATATGCCATTCTATATAGTTTCATTTGTACGATGATTTCTATTTTGATTATGTTACTTGAGTGCTATTCCATTCTTGATTATTTAACATGCTTATCTATTTATATGTTATGTTGTCTGACTACATAACATACTTTCCCTATTTAGTATTCCATTATTTTGTGATTTCATCATGTTTCATTATGTTAGCTGCTTGTAGTGACATGTTTAACTTTGTTTTAAATATGTAATTGATGGAATTGGATAAATGTAAATGGATGTGTTTAAAATAGGACCCAAATTTCAAACTATAAAATTTATGGGCACTTTATGGATTAGTTTTTGGAAACCCATATGGATGGACTGCTGAACATGGTCATGTTGGATTTGTAATGGTTTTAAATTTAAAGTATGTTCAACTTCATTAATTTGAAATGAACTTGTTAACCATCTAAATTCTCAACTAGACCCATGTAGGTTAGCTGGGGAATTGTTCTTATGATATAACCCTTAATGTGTGTTTATAATTTCAATGGTTATTAATCAGTTATTGGGTTGCATGATAATGATCCATGATGTCTTTTTGGGACCATCATGGGTCACCTTATCTTTCAAAAGGATTTTATTTTGATAAATTTCCTAATTATGAATAAATGTGAAGAATTGAAAAATGTTTTAGAAAGTAATTTTTTGGGACTTTTTTACTTTAAATCAATTTGTTAGTTAAATATTTTATATGGTTAAAGATTAAAATGTGAATAAATATAATAGAATTAAAATGGAACCCTAGGTAGTGTCCTTTGTTTAAACACTCTTGTAAGGGTAGTTTAAAGTTTATCAATGAGTCTCCTTGGAACGAAATCATGAGAATTTTCCATAGTTTTTTTCTTTTTTTGCAATGTCTTAGATGGTATGATCTCAAGCCTAGTGACTTTTCTTTTTATGTGACCTAGAGATAGGGTTGGAACTTTTCCTTTATAAGGGGATATCCCATAGTAGGTAGTGCCCTTAGAATTTAAATTCCTTTCTAAATGTGGTGAGTTTTTCTGATGTTTGGTGTCATTCTGTTATCATTTTTCCTAGTAGGCCTTTTATTTTGTCAATGGAATCTTTGTTTGGATGGGTGATCATGGTATCTTTTACCCTTGTTACAAGTGTGAGCATCGATCAATGCTTGGTTTCAGAAGGTTAGACATTCCTCGGGCATGGTCAGCTACTTTGTAGGTCTCCTGACCCCATTTCATCTCTTTGTAAGGATTGGGAGGTTGTCGCCTTATTTTAAAGGCATATAAAATAGAATGACTTCAAGTTAGTTTTTTGTAAAGGCCATTAATTACATGAATGCATAAAGATGATATGCCTATGGGAAGTATCCATGATGTTTTAATCTTCTACTAACCCTCAGGGTAGTATGTGTCTATATACATGGTACTCTTTGTCCATGATTAGTTTTCGGTGGTAATTTTTGAATGATCATGTGATGCCTCATGTTGTGACGGAATCATGGTTTGGTTAATGATGGTGTATTGGAATGTGAAGATGATATTATCTATTATAGTTGAATAGGTGAGGTTCTACTGTTCTTCGTTATAGTGTTCATGTATGACTGACTAGAAACCATTTAAATACTCTTAGTGCATTCTTCTTAGCAATGAGTATGTCCCCTATCTTGACATCATCCAAGATTCACTAAGAGTGCATCAGTCTTATTCGGAACTAAAGATTTAAATCCGTTGGACTTTTTTTCTCAGTGTTACATGTTTATGCATCATTCTTATCTAGGATTGGTCATCCTAAGTGATTCCTTGGTTCCCAAGTATAAACGCCTTGTTCGGACTCACAGACTCTAGCTATTTCCTTTGACTAGACCACCAAGTGGATACCACTCTAGGCTCAATGATTGTGTTGATGTGGGACACCTAGATTTGTAACAATATCTCACTTATAATCATGGAGTGAGGAATAACCTATTTAGTTCCTTGGATCTATTTGTTTCAATTTTGAAATTATCCCGGAATCATAGTCGAGCTCAGAGTTAATGCTAAAAAGAGTAGAAATTGTGGTGGGATGAATCTGGTTTACACCCTTGTTCATACCGAGGAACAAAATGTTTAAATGGAAATGTTATGGTTTAACCATGGAATGTCACTAGAGGTCAGGTGTGGAGTTTAGTGAATGTGATTTTTGTGATCACAAGGTGCCTTCGAAAAATAGAATTGTGGTTCAGTTTTTAATACACTGTATGTCTAAGACGAGCGTGTTCATGAATGGTTGGTCATAGTGGCTTGACTAGTTATCTCACTTATGTAATGGAGTAGTCAGTTAAGTACTATTTATGGAATGTTTTCACATGAGATGAGTACAATTTTTTTCTGGTAGGACTTTTCATGAAAAGAAATCTCAACATAGTCTTTTAGGTTTATGGGGAATTGATAGTTGTAACTATCTCAGAAATCATGTTAGAAACATCACTAGAACACTTAAGGGAATATATTGTAGGAAATTTTTATGGGGAAAGGTATCGTAACTCATATTTTTTCCCATTTATAACGTTAAATGCTAAGGTGGAAATTACCTTTGGATATATGTTTAAAGAGACGATGATGTGGTCATGTATCTAACTAAATAGGTTTAGGTAAGAGTCATCTCGATGTTTCAGTTGGAGAATGAGTGATGTCTTGATTTTTGATGGATTAAGTTTCATGTTATTAAGAAATGATTGTGGGTGTGTTTGCTATTTAGAAACACAACACATCCATTTTAATGAGTAATCATGACCCTCATAAGTTGGGTGAAGTGTTTGTTTTTCCCAAAGGCTTCTTGGGGATGATAATTTCTAAGGTGGTGAGGTTGTAACGACTCATTCTTTTGAAACAGATGAAAATAAAAAGGAATTTAATTTTTTCATTTACTGGACAGTTCTTTGTACACACCAAGCATTGGAACTTAATTCCAAGGGATGGAACCCTTTAGAGTGATTCTTTTGGACTTGGGTGAATTCCCAAGAGGTCCATCGTTGGTCTTGGTGTGTTTTTTTAATGAAATTAAATATATTTAAATAAAATTAAAATGATAATAAATAGGGGAAATAAAAACAAATTCATTTTTTAATAATAATGATTGCAGTATTATTATTATTATTCAGTTAATTTTAGGAAGAACTAAGGGGTCTCCCTCTCCCTTACCCGCTTGTGTGACCCCCCTGGATGAACCCTATGAAGTGTAGCATAGTCCCTCCTCATTTCCTTCCTTTTTCACCTAGTCCACTTGTATTTTAAACATAAATATCTTCGATTCATCAATGTATGATATTCTTATCCTTCTCTTCCCCACTTCTGGCCACATTTTGGTCCCCCCGTTTCCTGGAGAAGTTTGAAAAAACCCGTAGGTAATAGGTGTAATCCTATTTTGTTGTTTCTTCCAATCATAGGGTGGGTGGTGCCTCTCTTAAGACCCCTTAGTGTGAGTTATAGAAACTTCCACCAAAGGCAAAGTAGTTCGGATCACCTCAAACTACCCATCGTCATTTTCGGTTAAGGTTCCCATCATTTTTCATTGTCGCTAGATTTATTTTTGGGGATTTTTTAATATTTTTGGTACATGTAATTTTCATTAAGTGCTTGGACCATTTTGTGGTCATTTTGGGTTTCCTCCACTATTCGAGGTCGGGTTTTACTTCAGCTACATTATCTCACACCCTTTATTTAGTGACTTTATGTGTTTTGAGTCCCATGTGTATTTTTAGTGGGTTTTCAACAACATTGATGGTGCATAAAAATATATAGTTATGAATATACATATAAATATATACATATATTTCATGTACGTATTCCCTGATGAAAATTGGAATACATTATGTGGATTAAAGAATAGATATATATGTATATGAGTGTATGTGCATGTGAGTGTGAGGCAATTTCAAGTGATCTCCAACAAATCTGACAAGTGCCGAGTGTTAGCTTGTTCTAATGCTTGAGGTAGGACCCCTTTACTTTACCTTTAAATTATAGAATGCATTTTTTACTGATTTAAAAATGTTCATTTCATTTAACTAATGGATCATGATTTCTATAATAAATTTTTATGTTATGATTAATGGACTATTTAAGGAATAGAGTAATGTTTTTATAATAAAACACCTCCAACTAAGGTGTTCTGTCTTCTAATGTAAAAATCAGTGATTAGTGTATTTAAATCATGTTTTGTCTTAATTATTTAGATAATTATCTCTTTTAATTTTTCATTGGTTAGTTAAATGGAATGTTTATTACTATGGACTGATTAATAAACTAGATTGATTACCTTATAAATGGGGATCCACCATGTATGAAATCTCCTTTTTTCCAATGACACCTCCTAAGTGTTCATTGAGTCTTATAAATGGATTTTACCTATCATAATGAAATTGAATGGGTTGAATTAAATGAAATGGATTTCATATGATGGATTTCCTTCTTTAAATGTTTAAATGTTATGTTTTGAATTGATCAGCACGTTAAAAATGACATGTTTTCTTTGAATTTTTAAATAAATTAATTTAAATGGAACATATTAGGGTTGTACGACCACACCAATTGTTATAATTAAATAATAGTCATTTATGTAAAGGGTTTCCATGATATGACTTGAAAATATTCAATGACATGCTTCATTGGGGTTGCATGCCTTGAAAAGAATTAATTTGGGTGGTCTAAACTAAATCCTTTTTATAAATGATATAATTATTTATAGTAATTGTGATATGTGTGATCGCATTGGCATGCCGTGGGAACGACTATATAAATTGAATAATCTCTATTAAACTATAATATTTTATTTTTAAACTACCATTAAATCCCTTTGAGTCCATAGGTTAGGAGACTAAGACCTGTAGCCACTAGATGGGTGTTCCATCCTTGGATTTAATTGAGACTTAATCTTTTTGACTATCAGGGCCTATAATAAATTGGATATTTCACATGATTTCTGGTTTATACTTTTAAATTTCTATAATAATATATTTTTGTTCTTTCTTATGGAAGAATCACCTTGTTTGATTTTAGTTAATTGATATATTAATGACCATAGGGTTGAATGATTAATTAAATAGGTTTGATATAATTATTATGATAATTAGGAACCCGGATTAATAAAATGAATTGGTTTGACATATGGTAAGTTTTTATAAATTGATCATTGTGTATTATTATGATAAACCTAGTATGTTTGATACTGAAATTTTGATTTATCTTTATTCGTTTTTGAGAATATGTGATATATATTTGGTTGATAATTGATTGTTTGATATTGATTGCTGTTGAAACCTGAGGGCTGGGTACATGTTTTCATACCACCTGAGGGCTAGGCACATTGGTACTGAATGCTTGAGGGAAATGTATATGATTATATTGGATGCCTGAGGGATTGATGCATAGTCACACAATTCCTGAGAGATTGGATCATGTTTTCATACTACCATAGGGATAAATTCATTGGTACTTAATGATTAAGGTATTTGGATTCATTTCTTGTACTCATTTTCTAGTACCTGGGAGTTAGGAGCACATGACTGAGTTAGATCTCGGGATGCTTGTGGAGCTAGTCGTTAGACAATTTTTCTTTTATTACATTATATTTCTTATTTTATTATATACTACCTATACTTGTAGTATCATGTGACATTACATGCATCATTTTATAGAATTGGCATTGGATATTTAATTTTTATAAAGGTATTATATTATTCTTTCATTTCAATCTATCTTCCATTTATTATACTACTTCCATTATTTATTTTTATTTATTATCTGATAAACCATTGAGCTACTCTGATATGAGGGTATAGTCACCCCACTATCACCTCTTTAGACCCTCGATGCTAGTCGACAGCCTCTGGAATACAGGGAGGCATTCCTGACACCATGTGACCAACCGGTCCGACCACCGTCTTAGTGGTGAGATGAGTCAGAAAATTACAGCTTCCGCATATAAGATTCCCTTGTGCTACTAAGAGTAGCGAGTATGTGGTTAGGTCTTACATTTGGGAGAAACCCAGATATCACTATAGAGTGGAAATGGTGTGAATGGGATTTCACGTGGAATCTGTCCGAGTGTCGCTATGGAGCGTCAATGATGGGAATGGGGTATATGAGTGAGAGCTTCTTGGGATCCATTATAGAGAAGAAATGATGTGAATGAGGTATACACGTGGAAGCTTCCCAGGTGATTCTATTCAGCGAAAATTATGTTAATGGGATTATGTTTGGAAGCTACCTGGGTTCCCTCCTCATGTTAGGTCATGAGGTAATCATGACTGGTTGGTGGGAAGAGGTATATGGTTGGGGTTTACTACCGATGAGAAGGCCCATGGTTACTGTTTGGTACGAATCTCATGATAATGGCATGATGCATCTTATGCTTGACATATAAGTAATCTCATATGTGTTTCAAGAGGAATACTAGGGTTTTCATATAGGTTATCCTACATTTTATTATCATGAAGTGATGAATACTAGGTAGAAGACACCTAGAAATGGATGGTGTGGGACTTACATGAGAGTATCCCTTTCTGGTTTGACCTGGAATGAGAGTCAGGTGATGGGGTTTGAGGAGTTACTTGAGGAATGGTTTGAATCAAGGTTCTTTAGAAATTATAGGATAGGATCTCAACTCAAGACATGGGAAAGGGACCAAGAGGAGTCGGTCGAATCATGGTATTTCAGGTGGTGTTTAAGAGTATCTAAAATCACATTATTTTAGGGGTGGATGTTGGGGATTCATGAGGGAAAAATAGAAAATTTCTTCGAATCGACCCAAAAAGTTTGTGGTGTGAATATAAATTTTTTCATGGGGGTCAGTGACGGTAGTGAAGTGACTGAGATGGAGGCCCAGGAAAGAAATGATGCATTGATCCCAAGTGGGGGTATAGGGGTGCATTTCATATGGTATGGACTAGAGGGTGTGTAGGTAGGAGATTCATGAAGTATATGGCCTCATGGAGGAGCTTTATGGAGCTCTGATTCCCATGAAGGATTAGTACATTGTGGAGCTTAGAATGTCAAGAAGAATGTCTTGAATACCAGGGGGAGTGCTTCATGAAGCCTAAATGCTTCGTGAAGCCTTATGTGCCTCATAGGGATTCTTCCATCATGAAGGGAGTAGGCCTTCATGAAAGGCATATTCACATGATGTGGAGGCTATTAATAATGAAGGGGAGGAGGTTTCACAATGAATATGGGCTTAATAGAATAGGGTATTGTGAAGCACATGATCTTCATGAATTGAGAAGAATAGGTCACAACCTGGTGGTGTCTCCTTCAAGAATGAAGGAATGAGGGGGTATTTATAGGCATGAGGGTCTCATAATTCTAGGAATTTTTCCACAAAGAAAAGGTGGGCTTTGTGAATGGTCGTTGATCCATCAGACTAACAAAATTGTCTGTCAACTTTCATTACGGCCGCAGAGGGAGCTCCACAAATAAAAGATTCATGAATGGGATCCATGAACCATTTTTATAACCTATAATTGAATGTTCATAACTTCATATCTGTAGCTCTATTCAGATTCCATGACTAGTTGAATCTAAGCCTGCAAAACGGGCTATAAACCTGTATCATTTACAGAAGCATTCAATGAACCCTTTGGACTTTTTTTTCTAGTTCCAATAGGCATGATGATCAATGGGTTCTCAGGTAAGAAAACCCCTTAGAAGTAATTTTTCATTAAAGTTTGGGTATCTAACTCTTATTAAAGTATTTTAAATTCCCCTCATTTAGTCAGTGCATGAGATCCACTATATGTGGATAAGATAGGGTTGAAATTCCCTAGACCTACATAGTGTGATAGATCATTTATCTATGAATTTGGTATTCCACCTATCTAAGAACTCATTCATTCTGTGGGAACATCCACTAGATTTATTATTACACCAATATTTATGGGGAATAATATCCTATAATACAATTTTGGAGGGGTTATCTTGGGAATTTTATTTTGAATGTTTTTTTTGGATTATGTGGATTTTCACCTATGTCTAGTTGTGAAGATTCAGTTTTCTTCTATTATCTCAGGTAATACTTTTTTATCATATATGGGTTCTACATTATCCTTTTTTATGATTCATGTATATTATCTATTTGATCACTCAATATTTCATGTTGTTTTTAGGGTATCCTACTGGGTATGGATGCACTAACCCATGTATTTCCATCTTTCTTGAACATGTTGTGCCATTTAAGATTATATATAGTCCGTTAGGTATAAAAACCCTACTCTTTATTACACACTTTAACATGATTTATTACATAAAAACGCACTTAAGAAAACTCTGAGGATTGAGAGGTCTAGTGTCTTAGGAAAATTAGTAACATTACATAACAACTTAGAACATAAAACCCAACATCTTTATTGAAAACTTCTTTTACATGGCTACAACATTCCTTCATACTTAGCATTACATGGGATAACCTGAGGGCATGCATAAGAAAATAGTGACCTATAAAGCCTAGTAAGGGAGTAAACAAGGAATAACATGAAGAATATAGTATATGTTAGGAAATAGTCATATCAATGTAGAACAAGAGAAACATGAACATAAAGGCATGATATAGCGTGATTATCATAACATGGAAATGTGGCAACAACATTTAACATGATATTAGCATGATCCAAGGATCATTGCACATAGATAATGAGTAAAACCTCATTGAACTTAAATTGGCATGAGTAAAACCTTATTTCACTTGAATTAGAATGATTAAACCCTCATTGCACTTGACGTATCATGATACTAATCTTTACCCAATGCATTGGAGCGCGATCAGGGCGTACCCTTTATAAAAAATTTATTTCATGAATAAGTGTTCCACATGGATCATACAACATGGATTCATTAAACATCATGATTTATTCCATGAATAAGAGATGTGGAATACATAAATGTAATACCTCAGTCAAAAAGTACATGTGAATAAAAGTGAATAACCATGATAGAGAAATGGGTATGGTATTCACTTACACAATGATTTTGGCATGGGAAATTTTGGTGTAACTTCGGCAGCATAACGACGTCAAATAGAAATTGTAAAAATGGGTTGATGAGAGAGAAAGGGGTATATCATAATTTACACATAAAATGGACAGTAAGGGGGTCATGGAACATAATATCCCAACATATGTAATGTAATTTAGATGCATAATATAAAATAATTGATTGAATGTAAATGAGAAGAGAGAAATTCTTTATGGAATTTTGGCATGGTAACGAGTGTACACGGGAGACATTAATGAGAGAGAAAGATGTCTCTTATCATTAAAAAATAATGAGGGAAGTATGGGGGAGGTGATAAATCATACCCCAACATTTGTAATTGAAAATAATAGGGTATAATAACATAATGATATTTGGAAAAAAATGAGAAAGGAAGAAATCCCTTATGGAAAATCGACATGGTAGTGGGTGTACATGGGATGCAGTAATGAGAGAGAAAGGGACATATTGTAATTAAAAAATAAGGAGGGTAGTATAAGGGAGGTATGAAATCATACCCCAACATTTTTAATTGAAAAATAAAAGGGGCATAACAATATAAGGAAACATGGACATAAATAAGGAAGTAAGGAAAGTGAGGATCCCTTACTTGGAAGTGTGATCCCAAAGTCTTGGGAGAGGCTTGAGAGAGGATTATTGGGAGATTAGGGCACCTTGGGAGGATTATAAAGAGAGGAGAACATTGTTTGGTCGATCTACAAAGGTTTTGAGTGAATAGGAATGGGATATTGAGTGGGTTTATATAGGAAATGAGATGTAATTCTTTATTACTTAGGTTTTGGACACTACACATTAAACTAATCAAAACCACAAACTACCGCATCATTTTTGACCATGGTTTTTTCCAAATTGGAGTGGAAAATATTATTTTATAAGGATAATGGCCGAAATTTTTATAATGTTAGGCTTTCTTATGTGTAGGTGAGTCACAATCTCATGGAAATCATTTTAAAAAGTTAAAATATTTTATAAGTATTGAAGAGTCCAATAAGGCATTGTAAAATAAATAAATCAAATATAAAATCAAATTATTTTAAAGGTAACTTTTTTGTCCTAATGTCCCTTTTATAGTATTTTATTACATCACTATTGAGTCATTATGATGTAATAAAACACATTATATAATTAAATGAAATTTAATTTTTACCCAAAAATTCGACTGTCTTAGGAAATTATGAATAATTCACTGTTGAATAATTTCGAAGTCCTGAATCAAAAAATGATATTCATTTTATCTAAATAACTTTCTAAATATGTTCATTTTTACTTTTAAAATAAAAACTGATATTTATTGAAAATTCATGGGTTTTGACAAAAATAGTTTTCAAACCTTAATAAAAATCACAATTGTATTTATAAAGATTATATGATCATTTATATTTAATAAAAATTAATTTAGTAATAGTAATATTTTATTAAAATATTATTTAATTCAAAAATCCATTAACTCATCAAAATAGATTTCTTAATTGAATTTGAATATAACTAAAAATACTATTTATGCTTTAAAAATAACATACAAAGTAACAATGATAAAATGAATGTATATTATTTATTATATAAAAAAATAATGCACATAATCATAGTTCTAGGGCCTTGTTACCTAACCCCTTATAACACCCTCATAATACCTAAGGGTAAGGTGAGCGATGGTGAAAAACTCTTGGGGTGGCTCGGATAACATCGCTCGAGTGGTAATCTCTATTAAATACTACTTCTCCCTTAGGTGATTCCATTCAAGCTTAACGTGTTGAAGCTTGGATTGGGATTGGTCATGAACTAAGCCCAGTGATGCTACCTCTATTCCGATCTCCAACAAATGGGCTTCATATGGATCAATTCTACTAGATGAGGCCATCACTTCCTTTTTATGAGTAAATTGGATTTGTTAAAGCCCTATATTTATACTAATCACGTGATCACTATTAAATGGATATATTAAAGTTGGTAAGAATTATTATTGGTATTTTAAAATCCAAAAACATAAAACCAAGGAAGTGAATATGTATTATATAACCATTTTACATAATAATACCTTTAATCATATTAAGAGGAATTTTCATTAATAAAAGTTTGGGTCGTTACAATCTTCCCACCTTAAGAAAATTTTCCCTTGAATTTTCCTTTTACCACACTAAAACAGATGATGGTAACTCTGATTCATCACTTCCTATGATTCCCACTTTGCTTCTTCAAACTTGTGGTTTCTCTACAACACCTTAATGAGGGGCATTATCTTATTTCTTAGAACTTTTTCCCTACGATCTAAGATCTTCACCAGCTTCTCTTCATAAAAGAGGTAATTCTCTAATGGTACCACCTCTGGATTGAGTACATGCGATGGGTCAGGTATGTACTTCATCAAGAGTGACACATGGAATACATCATGTACTTGAGACAGGTTTGGTGGGAGTTCTAGTCGATAGGCCACTGCTTCAATGTGATCAAGGATCTCAAAAGGGACGATGTACCTTGGAATAAGATTTCTCTTATTCTTAAATCTCAAAACTCTCTTCCAAGATGATATGTGGAGAAATACCATGTATCCAACATCAAAATATAGGTCTTGTTGATGATTGAAATCATAGCTCTTTTTTCAACTCTGAACAGCTTTAATGTGTTGCTGGATGGTATTGACCTTCTCCACCATTTCTTCTACCATTTCTGAACCTAGGAGTTTTTCCCCATCTTCATCCCAAAATGCTGGTGTTCTGCACCTCTTTCCATAAAGGGCTTTATAAGGAGCCATTTGGATTCTTGAGTGGAAGTTATTGTTGTAAGAGAACTCAATCAGAGGAAGATGTTGATCCCATCCTCCTTTGAAGTCCATTGGGCATTATTTCAAAATTTCCTCAAGTGTTTGGATAGCCTGATCAGATTTTCCATCAGTTTGAGTATGCTAAGATGTACTAAAGTTCAGCTCAGTATTCAGAGTGTTTTATATACTCTTCAAGAACATATAGGTGAATCTTGGATCTCGATCGGATGCAATTGACAGTGGTAATCCATTCAACCTTACCACTTCTTTTATGTATATCCATACCAATTAATCCAATGATAAATCCTCTCAAATTGCAATGAAGTGTGCAGTCTTTGTAATAAAATCCACAAGAACCCAGATATAATTCATTCCTTTGGATGTCTTCATAAGTTTGGTGACAAAGTCCATGGTGATGTTCTCCCATTTCCATGTTGGTATGGGTAATGGTTGCATAACCTCCTCAGACTTATGCCTCTCATCCTTCACATGCTAACATACCAGGCACTTTGATGTATTCTCAGTGATCTCCTTCTTCATGTTATCCCACCAATAAATATCTCAGATATCTCAATATATCTTTGTGTTTCTTGGGTGAATGGAGAAATTTAAACTATGTGCATCATCCAAAAGATCACTCTTTAACTCCAGATTTGATGGAACACACAGTCTTGACCAAAATCTCACAATTACTTCTTTATTAACATTGAAATTCAAGGATTTCCCTTTTCTAACAATTTCCACTTTCTTTTGAATTCCCACATCATCCTTTTGAGAATCCTTTAACCTTTCCAAAAGAGATGGTTGATAAATAATTTGTGAAAGGATTAATGATGTTCTCTGAATTATAATTCCCATGTCCATCTTCATCAAATCTTATAAGATTATATCCTTTTCAATTCTCATCAATGATAGAATAGCTAGGTCCTTTCTACTTAGAGCATCCTCCACCTTGTTCACTTTCTCAGGGTGGTAATGGATTGAGCAGTCATAGTCTTTGATCATCTCTAAGCATCTTCATTGGTGCATGTTCAACTCTTTCTATGTGAATACACACTTGATGTTTTCTTGATCTGTATATATTTCACAGTTCTCACCAAAGAGGTAATACCACAAAATTTTCAAAGTAAATATTACTATATCCAACTCCAAATCATGTGTTGGATAGTTTTTCTCATGAACTTTAAATTTCCTTGAAAAATAGGCAATGAATTTGTCATTTTTCATCAACAAACAACCCAATACCTTCTTTTATTCATAACTGAATACCACAAAAAGTTCTCCACTTGTGGGTAATGTGAGCATGAGTGCAGTAATAAGCCTCCATTTCAACTCCTTAAAGCTATCCTTTCATTAATAACTCTAAGAAAAAATTACTCCCTTACAGGTTATCTTGGTAAGAGGGTTGGACCATCGTGAGAAATTTCTCACAAATCAACTATAATATCCAGCTAACCCCAGGAAGCTACGGATATCTGTCATTGATGTTGGCCTCAGCCATCCATCAATTGCAACTGTCATGAAGGGATCCATATATATCCCATTTCTTGTAATGATATGACCCAAGAATGAGACTTCCTTCAACAAAAACTACACTTACTATACTTTTCATAGAGATTCTCCTTTTTAATGGTCTCTAGTATAGTGCTTAGATGCTCGTTATACTCCTCCTTAGTTTTGGAGTATATTATAATATCGTCTATAAAGACTACCACAATTTTTTTGTGGTAATCTCTAAAGACTATATTCATCAAGTCCATGAAGATAATTGGATCATTAGTGAGTCTGAAAAGAATTATTATGAATTCATAGTGCCGATACCTTGTACAAAAAGAAGTCTTGGGGATATCCTCCTTCACCCTTACTTGGTAATATCTTGACCGAAGATCCACCTTGGAGAACTATTATGCTCCACGTAGCTGATCGAACAAGTCATCAATTTTTGGCAGAGGATAATTTTTATTTATAATGATTTTTTGATCTCATAATAATCAATGCAAAGGAGAATTGACCCATCCTTCTTCTTGACAAAGAGGATTGGTACACCCCATGGTGAAGAACTTGGGAATATAAACCCTTTATCTAGATTCTCTTGTAGTTTTTTCTTTAGCTTGTCATGCTCCACAACAGACATTCTATATGGAGTCTTGGATATTGGAAATTCCCCAGGTATATGATCAATCGAGAATTCAAAATCTCTTCTAGGAGGAAGACCATACAATTCCTCAGAAAAAACTTCAGCGAATTCCCTCACAAAAGGCATGTCTTCAATGATGGTTGCTTCCTTAGAGTCAATCATCTGAGCAAGATACGAATGATCATAGGGCAGAAATATCTATGCTTGTGATGATGGTGCTAAAGAATATTTATCCTCCTTGCACTTGTATAGAATCGGGGGTCGATTCTCTATATGGGGAGTGATTTCCCTCTCATGGAAATTTATGTAGGCTCTATTTAGGGAAAACCAATCCATACCAAGAATTGCATCAAATTCCACCAGAGGAAGTATAAATAGGTTCATTGGGAAGTTCAATCCACAAATTGTGATAGGGGAGGAGTTATATTCATGGGATCTAATGATTTCCACATTTCCCATTATCACCGAAATATCTACATCCATGATTTTTGGTGGTGTTGGGATTATTCTACTAAACTTTCAGGATATAAAAGAATGCGTAGAACCAGAATAAAATAGTATGTTCACTATTATTGAATTTATAACTATCATACCTATCACCACTTCGTTTTTGAGGTTCACTTCGGCAGTAGTGATGGAAAAATCTCACCCTTTCTACCTTAGAGTTTGTTGGTTGCCTCTGAAAACCCTTCTATTAGGACATTGGTTTGCAAAGTGCCCTAGTTCTTTTCATTTGAAGTAATGAACAATGCATTGAGGATCGAACAGAGAGTTCCTATCCTCTTTCGTAGAAGCAGGTTTTTATTCTCGGAAATTAATGGCCAAGTTCCCTTCTCTTCCACACCTAAAGCAGTTCCTCATCCCCTTTAGGAAATTTCTAGGGTGATTTTTCCTTCACCTTTGGAAAGTGGGGTTTTGGAATTTCTTATCACCGTTGGATTTATCCATTAGACCACCAGAATTAAATTTCACTTTCTGTTTCTTATTCCCATGATACCCCTGAGATTCTCAAATCTCTATTTCAAATTTGAGGGAACATCAGACAATTTCCTCATATCTATCAAATTCATAGATTTCTAGGGATTTCCGTAGGCTAGGTTTTACCCCACCAAATAAGCGGTCAACCTTGCATTTAGGGGTAACAACAAAGCTGGAGGTATATCATGAAAGCCTTGTGAAGTTTTCCTCATACTATCTAATGGATTCTTCATCTTTTTTCTTGTGATCAAGAAAGTACCTTTCCATCTTAAGTCAGAGGATGCTCAGAAAATATTTATCAAAAAATAATTTCTGGAAATCCTTCAATTCCAATGCCTCGATCTCTTCTTTAGGCTTCGTATTTTTGATCAATGTACACCATTAATCAGCTTCACCCTCCATATGATAAGTATCCAGAATAAACTTCTCTTTTTCATAACATTAATGTATGTAGAAGATATTTTCAATGGTGTTGATCCATTGTTCGGTGATTGAGGGATCATATGATCCATTAAAATTTTGAGGCCTTTGTCTCATGAAGCTCTCAATTGTGGCTTGTTATTTCTTAGGGGGGGGGGGTTGGATGTTCCTAATGAACCATGTTTATATTCAAAATGTGAGTTAACTAATAGATTATTTTGACAAATTTTGTGATTCCCGCTCCCATAGAATTGGGCATCTCATTAGAACAGTCGTTACATTGATCTTCACATTGGTTGTTAGCCTGAGTCCTCCTATTACCAACCATTGGCTATAATAAAAGGAAAGTTAGGAGTAACACATAAAGGGGAATCCAATGAAAAAATGGATAACTTATAAATTACAATTATTTCCTTAACTTATGAATTTATTGGCTTTAGTCTATGTTATCCACGATCTACTTCCGAACATATATTCTTAGGGAAATTTTTTTATTCCATTAATAATGTCTCATACTAAGCTTATTAATTTATCAAATAATATACCATGGGAGTGTGATAACCAAGAGTGCATCAAGGCCCATTATGGTACACTAGTTCCCATTCAAGTCTAGCTCAAAGTGGTGTTTTTAGGTTTTACCCCTAGATACATCTGTGCTAGAGCCACCTCTACTTGTTCGTATCCAGACTAGAATGTATTTTCTTGATAAACCACTTAATCTGTACTCACCAAAATTTAGGGATGTTTTTATTATACTCAATCTTATCTATAAGGATTTCACTAGGGTTTTCTAATCCTAATCCCAAAAATAACTAAACCTATCCTTTGATACCAACTATAACAACCATACTCTTTACTACACACTTTAACATGATTTATTACATAATCTTTCACTTAAGGAAACTTTGAGGATCGAGAGGTGTAGTGTTTTGGGAAAATTAGGAACATTAAATAACAACTTAGAATATAAAACACAACAACTTTATTGAAAACTTCTTTTACATGACCACAACATTCCTTCATACTTAACATTGTATGGGATAACCTAAGGACATGCATAAGAAAAGGGTGAGCTATAAAGCCCATTAAGGGAGTAAAAAATTCATAACATGAAGAATATACTACATGTTAGTCAATAGGATTATCAATAGAGAACAATAAAAACATGAACATAAATGCATGATATAGCATGATTATCATAACATGGAAATGTGGTAATAACATTTAACATGATATTAGCATGAGCCAATGATCATTTAATATAGAGCATGAGTAAACCCTCATTGCACTTGAATTAGCATGAGTAAACCCTAATTTCACTTAAATTATCATGATTAAACCTTCATTTCACTTGATATATCCTGATACTAATCTTTACCCAATGCATTGGAGCGCTATCAGGGCACACCCTTTATAAACATTTCATTTCATGCATAAGTGTGCCACATGGATCATACAACATGGATTCATTAAACATCATGATTTATTCCAAGAATAAGAGATGTGTAATACATAAATGTTATACCTAAATTAAAAAGTAAATGTTCATAAAGGTTAATACCCTTGATAGAGAAATGGTTATGGTATTCACTTATACGATGATTTTGGCATGGGAAATTTTGGTCTAACTTCAGCAACATAACAACGTCAAATAGAAATCGTAAAAATGGGTTGATGAGAGAGAAAGGGGTCTCTAATTATTTATACATGAAATGGATAGTAATGGGGTGATGAAACATAATATCCCATCATATGTAATGGAATTTAGATGCATAATATAAAATAATTTCTTAAATGTAAATGTGAAGAGAGAAATTCCTTATGAAATTTCGGCATGGTAACGGATGTACATGAGAGAAATTAATGATAGGGAAAGAGGTATATCATCATCCAAAAATAATTAGGGAATTATGGTAGAGGTGTGAAATCATAAACCAAAATTTTTAATCGAAAATGAAATGATATAATAACATAATGAAATTTGGTAAAAAAATGAGAAAGGAAGAAATCCAATACGGAATTTCGGCATGGTAACAGGTGTACATGGGAGGTAGTAATGAGAGAGAAAGGAGTATATTTTCATTCAAACATAAGTAGGTAAGTATGGGGGAGGCTATAAATCATACCCCAACATTTTTAATTGAAAAATAAATGGGGCATAAAAATATAAGGAAACATGGACATAAATAAGGAAGGAAGGAAAGTGAGGATCCCTTACTTGGAAGTGTGATCCCAAAGGATTGGGAGAGGCTTGATTGAGACTTATTGGGAGATTGGGGTTACTTATGAGGATTATAGAGAGAGTAGGGTAGAGTTTGGTTGAGCTCCAAAGTTTTTGAGTGAAGAGTAATGGGAGATTGAGTGGGTTTATATAGGAAAGGAGAGGGAATTATTTATTATTTTGGTTTTGGACACTACACATTAAACTATTGAAAACCACAAAACACACCATGGTTTTTCCCATTGTTTTTTTCCAAAGTGGAGTGGAAAATATTATTTTATAAGTCCAATTTTCTAAATTATTGAAATATCAGGCTTTCTTATGTGGAGGTGAGTCACACTCTCATGGAAATCATTTTAAAAAGTTAAAATATTTCATAAGTCTTAGAGGGTCCACTAAGGCATTGTAAAATAAATAAATGAAATATAAAATCAAATTATTTTAAAGGTAAAACATATTTTGTCCTAATATAACTTTTATAATATTTTATTACCTCACTATTGGGTCATTATGATGTCATAAAACACATTATATATTTAAAGAGTATTTAATTTTTACCCAAAATTCGACTGTCTCATAAAATTAGGAAAAATTCATCGTTGAATAATTTTGAAATATTGAATCCAAAAATGATATTCATTTTATCTAAATAATTTTTCAAATATGGTAATTTTAAATTTTAAAATAAAAACCAATATTTATTGAAAATTCATGGGTTTTGACAAAAATAGTTTCCAAACCTTAATAAAAATTACAATTGTATTTATAAAAATTATACGATAATTTATATTTAATAAAAAGTAATTTTGTAATAATAATATTTTATTAAAACATTATTTAATTCAAAAACCCATTAACTCATCAAAATATATTTCTTAATTGATTTTTCATATAACTAAAAATACTATTTGTGATTTAAAAATTACTTACAAAGTAAAAATGATAAAATGAATGTATATTATTTATTTTATACAAAAATAATTCACATAATCATAGTGCTAGGGTATTGTTACATAACCCCTTATAAAACCTACATAAGACCTATGGGTAAGGTGATCTATGGTGATAGAATCTTAGGACAGCTCGGATAACATCGCTCGAGTGCTAATCTCTATTAACTTCCACTACTCCCATAGGCGATTCTGTTCAAGCATAACATGTTGAAGATCGACATGGGTTTGGTCCAGAGTAAAGCCTAGTGACTCTACCTGCTTTATGAGATCTGAAAAATGGGCTTCATATGGAGAAATTATACTAGATGAGGCCATCAATTCCTTTGTTTGAGTAAATTGGATTTGTTAAAGCACTATATATATACTAATCGTGTGATCACTGTTCAAAGACTATATTAGCAATGATAACAATTATTAATGGTATTTTAAAATCCAAAAACATAAAACCAAGGAATTTCATATGTCTTATATAACCATTTTACATAATAAGACATTTAATTAGATAAAGAGGAATTTTCATTAATAAAATTTTGGGTCGTTACATTAGGGATCTTGGTGGTCTATGTGTTGGAATTTATTACTATTACATAGTGTTTGTGATAGATTGATATGTTCTGAGAATGGGATCATGATCATATACCTTTATCCTATCAGTTTTATGTTGGATTATATTTCAATTAGGTGTGTATTTTTCCTTTTTATATATTAAATTATGTTTTTATGTTCACCTGTAGATTCTAGAATTTTTTTCAATAATTTGTTAAATTTTTTAATCATTGAATTTATTATATTTCACTATTATGTATGTCTAGTGGTGTGTATGATGTATTTTTATTTTAGGATGTGGACTCCCATTTGAGTGTTATGAATTCTTAGTGCTAGGCACCATCCCATAACATGTTGGAGGTAGTATTAGGGTGTCACTCTTGGATTTACTCCACCTAGGATGGGTATCAGGGTGTTAGGTCATGTCCTGATCAATATTTCTAGAATGGGTAATGTTAATGTCTATAAATATTATATATTTATACTGAATTTTCAAGTAAATTATCACATGATGATACATTCTCAATTAAATCAAATTCTGGACCAAAACATGAATCAAGAGGAATTATAAAATACCCTATGGAATATAATGTTGCAACTGATAACCTTTTGAGACAAAGTACACTAATTTTTAGTGGATCTTATGATCTCTTAATCATGGATCAATATATCAACTCCACTGAAAAGTTTTTATGTGTACTTAAATGCTCTTATTAATATAAGGTCATGATATATCTTTATCACATGTTGAGAGAAGTTGATAAATGGTGGATTTTGGTCAAAACTAAGAAGTAATAGGGGGTTATTGATTTTATGGAGTTGAAGTAATTATGAAAAAAAATTAAAAAAATATTTTCCTCACACCCTCCTTAAAATTGAGATGAATTACCATTCCCTTAATAAAATGGATGAACAATCCATCAGGGTGTATGAGGAAAACATTACAGGACATTCATGATATGACTTTCTCTTTATCATTACCCCTGAATGTAAGGTTGAACCATTCATTGGTGGTATAAAGTCAAGTATAAGAAAATACTTGGATATTCAACACATTGAAACCTATGAGGAAATTATCTGATGTTCCCTTAAAGTAAATGTGGATATGGGTGAATCTCATGGTTATCACAGGGATAAGAAGAAAAAAAATTGGAGTTTAATTCTAGTGGTATGATGGAGAAATACATTAGTTTAAAGAAACTTCATCATCCCACTTATCAAAAGTGTAGGAAGAATTATCCTAGAAATTTAATAAAGTGGATGAGGAAATACTTTAGGTGTAGGAAGGAGGGGAACCTAGCTAGAAATTTCTGATGGGAGAAACCCACCAATGTGATGTAAGAAAGAAATACCCCAGTTGACCCTCAACCAACATTAAAATGTCTCAATTTCAAGGAACACAATATTTATGAAATCTATTTTCCTATAAAAATGGGTTTTAAATGACAAGCAATGACAACAGCCTCCAAGGCCTAGAGATAAAGGGAGAGCTTATTCCATCACAAACATGGAGGTGAATCCTATCAAAGAGGTGGTTATAGGTACTCTACTCATTCATTAAAGAATTATGAACATAATTTTTTTATTCTGGTACTATACATTCATTCATCTCTACCAATTTTATTAAAACTATTCAAACACCACCAAAAAATATAGAATTCAAGTTATCATTTAAAATGGAAAATGGGAAAAAAATTATTCCACGTATACAATTCCTCCTATCCATATTTATGTTTTTAACTTCCAAGAAATAATTTTGGTACTCAAATTTATATAATTTTATTCAATACTAGGTATGGATTGGATTTACTTATATAGATCCAACATAATTTTTTTGGGAAGGATATCACCCTCCATATCAGGAATTTACCTCTCATTCTGTAAAATTAAAAGGAGGATGAAAAATATTCTACAGTACCATAATCTCATGCATGGATATTATTTCCATGTGATAAATAATATACAACTCAAATGATTGATACTAAAGAAAAGATCATACTTGATGTCACGAATATTATAAGGGAAATTTTTAATGTGTTTCCAAAATAATTTCTTATTATTACACCAAGATAAGAGGTTTAATTCTCAATAAATCTTATTCATAGATCTTGGATAATATCCATGACTCTTTATAGAAAGTTTTATGTTGAATTTTATGTGCTAAAGAATAATTTATAGGAGAATCTAGAAAATGGGTTCATATAACCTAGTGCATCACCATGTCATGATCCATTCCTCTTAATCAAGAATAATAACAGGTCAATGCACCTCTATATTGATTATTTTGAGCTCAAAATATCATTATAATGAATATGTATCATCATACACTAATTGAAAACTTGGTTGATCAGCTACATGGATCCCAATACTTCTCCAAGGTAGATCTTTAGTAAGGATATTACCTAGTGAAGGTAGAGAAGGATGATATCCCCATGATTAATTTTCATAAAAGGTATGAGAACTACAAGTCCATGGTGAACCCAATTGGACTTAATAACAATAATGTAATATTAATGGACATGATGAATAGAGTCTTCAGAGATTACCTCAACATTTTTTTGTAGACTTTATAGAAGATTTTATAATAAACTCCAAAATAAAGGGGGACACAAGGATTATATGAATACTATACTAAAGACATTTTAGAAGTAAAATTTATATGAAAATTATAGTAAATGTGATTTTTTGTTGGATCAAGTTATATTCTATGTTCATGTTATCACCACTAAAAAAATATCCATGGATCCTTCAAAATCTAAGAAAAATGATGGATGACCAAGGCCGATATCTATGATATAAACCCAAAATTTCATTATATTGGATATATAATATCATATATTTATGAGAAAATTATAAATATTTTTAGGTCCAATAACCGGTCTTACTCAGAATGGAGTCAATTATGTTTGGACTAATGAATGTGAATATAGCTTCAAAGAGTTAATGAAGAGGCTAATAATTGAACCTATACTCACATTACCCACTAGTAGGGAAGAATGTGGAATATATAGTGATGTGTCTAGAAAGGTATTTGGTTATGTAATTATGAAATATGGAAAATTTATAGCTTATGCCTCCATCTAATTAAATATCCATGAGAATAACTACACAATTCATGATCTATAATCGGATGTACTGATCTTCACAATAAATATTTGGTGATATCATAGCTATCGGGAGAAGTGTGGTATATATAAGGATCATAAAATACTCAAGTATATATTCCCACAAAAAGAGATTAATATGTGACAATAGAGATTTTTAGATCTGATCAAGGATTATGTTGGTTCAATCCATTAACATATTGGGAAAGGAAAAATAATTAGAAAATGCACTGAGTATAAAGGATCCCACAACTATTTCCTTGATAATTATTGAAATGGATACAATATTATTGGAAATGAAAATGATAGATATGGAAATAATAAAAGGATATTTATCCAACCTTGCTAAAATAACTGATCAACTATTAATTCTATAGTGGATCAAAGAGGCTCATAAAGATGATGAGTGTCTACAGAAGAAGGTAGAAAATATTTCAGAGTTCATCCTTGATGATGATGGATTTATAAGTTTTGGTACACGGATGTGTGTCCCATGAAGCCATAAATTAATAGGTAACTTCAGGATGATTCACAAATCTCATACTTATTTGTTCATCTAGGAAAGACCATTATTTGTATAATTTTAGGAAAAAAATATAGTGGGATAACATGAATAAAGATATTGAATAATTCATATATCAATACTTGGTATGCCAGCAAGTTAAGCAGGAACGATATAAGTCTCAGTATATGATGCGACCATTTCTTATACTTGTATGGAAATTATAGAATAAATATTTATTTCATCACAGGACTCCCTAGGAAATTTAAAATAAATAACTCTATTTGGGTGGTTTTCAATTACCTTAAAATGTTACCACTTTTCATCACCATCATGTAATGATTTTATCTTGATCAAATTTCAAAGGTATAAATAAGGGAAGTGGTAAGAAAACATGTATTTAGGCTCTCAATTATATATTAGAAGGATTGATGGTTTACCAAGAAGTTCTGGAAAAGCCTTTAGAAAGCATTGAATATGGTATTGAGATTTAGCACTGCTTATCATTTTTTTATGGATAGTCATTCTGAAAGGATTATTCAAACTCTACAAGATATGATGTGGTCATGTTCAATGGATTTACAAGGATGTTGGGATCATCACATTCCCCTTGTGGAGTTCTCATATAATAGTAGTTTCCATTTTAGCATTCAAATGTAACCTTATGAGTCTCTTTATGGTAAGATATTTCCAACTCCGACCTACTGGGAGGAAGTTGGAGAGTGGAATCTAATGGAACATGATATTATCCAAGATAATGGAGAAGGTTTAAAACATTCAACTTTATATGAAAATTTCACAAATTAAATAGATACACTATCTAGAAAATTGTCGATGAGACCTTGAGTTTGAGGTGGAAGAGAAAGTGTTGCATCATATATCACCATGTAAGAAATTCATGAGGTTTTTGAAGAAGGTAAATCTTATTCCTTGATACATAGGTCCCTTTGGGATCCTTGACCACATTTTAGTAGTGGAAAATTGACTAGCACTCGTACCTAACCTACCTCATGTACATGATATGTTCCATGTATCCATATTGAGGAAGTACATTATAGACCCCCACATGTATTGAATCTAGAGGTGGTATACATAGAAAAATATATTTCATATTAGGAGTATCTGATGAAGATATTAGATCAAAGATAAAAATTTATATGAAACAAGAATACTCACCAAGTCAATGTACTATGGTGGATCCACAAGTTTGAAGAAGCGACTAGGGAACTATAATAGGATATGGAAATAAATTACCATCATTTTTTAGTGTATGAAAATAATATTTCAAGAGAAAAAATATTTTAGGGGGAATAGTTAAATGACATAATCTTTTATAAAAAAATCATCTTTTTAATTGAATAAGATCCTTGATTATGTAAGGTAGTTTATATAAAACACATATGACACTTTTGTTTTTGGAATGCTATAAGTTATATCCTATTGAATTGAAAAGTATTTTGGTAACAATAACCATTTATAATATATCAATTTTACCACGATCTTATGATTATTCTATTTTAAATATTATGATAAAATCTAATTGACATGGAAGAAAGAAGCAAGGACCACCACTAGTAGGTTCATACCCTATAAATTCCATTTATCAAAAATTATAAGGGTGATAGAATCATTGGGAATTTAACCTAATAAATACCATGTTGATATTCATCAACTAAATCATGATTGAAACAGTTTATGGGAGAAGTTCAATCTCATTGAGATAATGACCCAATCAATGCATGTTGAACCACCCTAAGAAAATATCACCATCGAACCCATTAACCTTATTGAATTCACTGGTGTAGTAAATGGATATTTATCTAGACCCCAATAGTGTCAATTTTTATATTTTTTAATTAAATAATTTATATATTTATCCCTATTTAATATTAGTTTTCAAACAATTAGATAACGTGTTTGATAAAAAAATATTTTTATGTGATGAAACACAAATTTTATTTTTGGAAATGTATACATTCAATCAAGAAACTATATTTTAATAAATTAAAGAATTTTTGAAATAAATAATATTTTAATATTATTATAAATTAAATTTTGTTAAATATAAATGATAATATAATTTTTTAAATTCAAAAAAAATAATTTTTTAATTCTCATAAAACGGTTATTAAAAAAAATTTGTATTTTCAATAAATGTGTATTTTTTGTTTAAAATTTTGAATTATCATATTTAGAGATTTTTTTGATAAATAAAATATTATTTTAGAAAGAATGATGTCAAAATTATCCAAACATGATTTTTTCATAATTTTTTGATTTAGTCGAATTTTTGGGAAAACATTTAGCACAATATAAATATACATTGTGTACAATGACATGATAAAAGAGAAAAAATGGTGGAATAAATGCGATGAAGGGTATCCAAGAACAAATATTTTTTTCCCTTTACAATAATAAAATTTTCAAGTTATTTTATTAAATTTATAAAACTATAATGAATTCTCCAAACCATTATTATATTTTATGGTTTTAAAATCAATTTGTTATAAACATGACTCACTTTTGCATCTCCAAGGGTATTATTTTAATGATTTAGGATCTTATACTTGTAAAATAATGAAAATCACATTAATTTTGTTGAAACCATGGGAAAAAACTTTGGGATGTTTTGTGATTTTGAATAATTAATTATATGAAGTCCAAAACCTTTGTTTGGGAAATAATGAACAAGACCCTTCTCTTTTACTATATAAACCCACCCATGAGCCCATTCCACTAAACCAAAAAAACTTTTAGAACAAATATACTCTCCCCTTACATCTATAGATCCCTTCTATGGTTCGCCCATTTTCTTAATAGGATCCTCCCAAACTTTTAAAAGAACCCTCTCTGGGTCAGGTATCCTCTCCTTCTCCTCTTTATTCATGAACCTCCTTTATATTATTCTTTTTTTTTTCATTTTATCATGTTGGAAAAATGTAATCAATCATCCATATTATTTCAATTATGATTTAAAAGTGATTATAGATAACTTTATATCTAATTAGTGAATCCCATAAACCTTTATGTACCCTTGTTATGCTACTATAATAATCCCACAAATTTTCCATACCAAACAATTGCAATATGAATAACCATCCCCATTTCCACTCAAGCGTATACGCCTAGATGTAACAATATATTTTTTATTGAGGAATTACATGTATGTAACCCAAAATCATTAATTTTTGGGATTAGATGTTATGAAACATATTCTTATGTCAAATGATCTATGTGGAACACAAGAGCATGAACATACAATACTATAAAGCTAGCCTTTTACAATGCTGGTATTTACCAGCTCTATAAAAAATGTTGATAAATTTCATATTTACCCGTGCTAAGGAAAGCATTGATAAATTTGACCTTGTATCAGCAATTTTTTAGCACTAATAAATGGCACCTTGTATTAGTGCTTTATTTTTAGAACTGATAATGGGTATCATTTATCAGTGCATTACTTTTAGTGTTGATAAAGGGTAAAATTAATTAGCGCTTTATTTTTAGCACGGATAAAGGATACCCTTTATCAGTGCTTTATTTTTATCACTGAAAAATATTTATTTCATCCGCCCTTTTTTAGCACTGATAATGGTCCAAATAAATAAAATAAAATAATAAAATAAATAAAAGATAAAGTATGAGTTTATTAAAAAAATATTACAAATTTTATTAATTAAAGAATTATTGGTAAAAATGACAAAATTTATTATACATTATTAAATATTAAACTTTTTATTAATTGGATAATTATGATAATTAATGATATTAAATTGTATATATTAAATATATAGATATCTATTAATGTATATAAATATGATTTATATTTTAAAAAATATTTATGTGCTTTACATTAATTAGTCATATAGTTATTGAATAATGGTTTATAATTAAAAATTAATATGAATTAAAAATATTGACTAATTGCATAGTACTCAACATATAATTGAAAGTTGTTTGATTTTTTAATTTAGCATATATCAAATCTATGTTACATTGATTTCAAATATACGTAATCAATACATTTTTATATACAATTCACACACATAAAACTTATCCATTTTTTCAATATTTTTAAAGTTTACTTATTCTTAATTTATTCAATTTCACTCATTTTTAACATATATGCATGCACTTAAAATTAGATATTCATTAAGGATGATAAAAATATATTTTTAAAAATTATTTATAAATAAATATATTTATAAATATACATTTACTATATTTACAAAATTATATATTTATAATTATAAATAAATAAATATTTTTTTAAAAGTATTTATATAATTACAAATAAATAATTATATATATATATATATAAATTTTAAATTTATAATAAATTTACTTAAATAATGAATATATTTACTATATTTATATTTATATATATTTATTAAATATATATATGTATAATTATATAAATATATATAATGATAAAAATATTATTTTTAAAAAATATTTCTATAATTAATAATAAATAATTATAAAATTATAATAAATATGTTAGAAAAAGAATATATTTACTATATTTATATTTATATATATTTATTAAGTATATATAAATAATAACAATTTTTTATATATAATTATAATTTTAAATTCTTTAACATCACTTAATTAATAAGAGCTAATAAAAGCATATTTATCAGTGCTTTTTCACACTGATAAAAAAGAGGATTTATCAGTGGTAAGAAAAGTGCGGACAAAATGAAAATTTATCAGTGCTATATGTGTAGCACTTATAAACATTGATTTTATCAGCACTTTTTTATAAGCACTGATAAAAGTGTCCCGATCTAAATAAAAAACCCTAACCATTTGTGAACCCATCGCAATATTAGAAGTTTTTTCATGGGAGACACTCGTTGTTGGAACCTCTCCTTAGTGAATCAAAGCTCAAATCACACCCCTCGAACACCTCTAATTTCTCAAACATCTCGTCTGATATTTGTGTTCGATTGTAATTAGGGTTTCCGAATAGGGTCTCATATTTTCTTCAACCCAGCGCTGTAGTTCTTATGATTTTCTTTGTGTATATTTGGTTTTGTTTTTGATTTATTCTTCAATGATGTCATTATTTATGGTCCGATGATTATATACTAGTAGGGTAGGCCTTTGAATTTTCTTAGTTTCTCATTTTGATTCAACTATTGATTGATAATGGAGAGTTTCTTGTATATGGACTCGATGGTGACACTTGGAGTCACATAGAGATTAGTTGGTTGTTTTTTTCTTCTACTTTTCCCAAATTGATCACCAAAAGTTATCATACATATTTTTCATTCTTTATTTTATCAATGTATTCTGTATATGTGAAATTTTAGAAATGGAAATTGGGAATTTTGTGTGTAAGGGATTTGAAGGTAGGTTAATGGATTTATTTTATATTATACTGCTTCATATATTCCTTTTTCTACTTATCTGGGTTGCTGTAATAATCTAATGTATGGATTCATCATGATCATTTTTATTTAAATTTTCTTTATACTTTTATTATTTATTTTTTAGGCTAAATTATTCCCACTGTGTTGTTTTCCATTCCCTGGTTCTTGTTGCCAGCCCGAGGGGGATCGAAGATGACCCTTGGACACTATCATGATATAGATTAACATTCCACTAACAACATTCGAAAATTTTATTCAATTTTCAATGGTTTTCAACATGGGTTTTCAATATTACATTTGAAATCTATAAAAAACTTCCCTCACATTCATGGATTAGGAGATAAATATCCCATGAATTCCATGAGTCACCTATAAACGAAGGAAAATGTCAACTCACTAATCATAAAAATTTAAGCATCCATCGTTGTTAATGTATAAAATTATTATCATGATTCATCTCTTGTACAATTAAATATTATGTCATCCACATTGATTATCACTTTAAATATATCCATAAAATTATGTTTTATGTAACAATTATGATCAATTTCAATTTTTTAATATTAAAGTTTCTCTAATAATTAAAATATCCTTCAATGTCAAGCTCTTAGTTATTGTTTCAATTCATACATCACATTTTTCAATTTAAAAACATTATTCTCATATTAAATAATGAGAAAACTATCTATTTGTTTGATGTAATTCCAATTCATGTAATCAATTAGTAAATTATAATTTTACATCCATTTGGAGTACCCTAAACATCCTTGGGATGGTTCGATGTGGTGATAAGACATCCCAAGAGTATTGAGATGTTTTCAAATATTGATACAACATTAATTTTAAATGTAATAATTATTTAGGTTTCTACATCACTTGTTCCGATATATTTTTATATCTTCTAGTTGGATGAATGAGATTTTATTATTCTTGTTTATCATATTTGAGTTTCATATTACTCCTTACTTACCTATATTATATTTTCATTTTTAGGGGATTTAGAAATGATTTGATGTGGATTAATTTTTTTTTCTTAAATTAAATTACCTATTTTTTTCAACATAATGAAATTCTTTGAAATAATCAAATGTCGAGTTTACCTTATTAGAATTTTCTATAACTTCTATTTTGATAATGAATATCATATGTGTATTTATTTATATATTGTATAAAACTAATCATTTATGAACCCAATAGGATGGATATGAACCAAAAATGGATGCATGGTAATTTCTTGACAAATGAATATGAAGATAGAGTTAAAGAGTTCATCATGTTTTCAAGAGAGAACACATACGACCCTTCTAAAATATTCTATCCGTGTTTATGTTGTTTTTATTCAAGGAAAATTATTCTTAAAGAGTTGGAATAATATTGCACTCTATTTGGATCTATTTATTAATGGAGCCAAAACACGTATTGGCTGTGCATCACTCACAAAGCTAATAATAAAACTAAGATTCTCTGTGCACTTCACTATTGTTGGTTAACTACCACTTAGCATATCATTTGACATGAAATTCCTACTCGGAATCCTTGTAATTCTATCATCCCACATATATATAGAAATAATATAATTATGTTCATTAACATAGAGAGAAAATTTTATAGAATAAGTTAATTCATTGGATAATGGATTTGTGGAAAACACGTATGATTGAATAACCAACATGATAATTAGAAAATGATATGAAGGAAAAATATTTCAACTTATTTAAAGAATGAATAAAATTGTGGGGAAGAGAAGTAAATGTTATTATTGAATGGTGATATGATAGATATGGTGGCAAGCATGTGTTGGATGAGAACAGTAAGAGGATTCCAAATAGTAATTTTAGGTCATATGACATGTTAATAGGTAGTTATCCAATAGTAGGGATATACACAAAAAATATTTAGTTTTTTATTACCTTTTTGAGTAATGAACAAACAATCCTTGTTCTGGATCCATTGATCAATGGATCCAAATAGTTATCAATATCATTAATTATCTTGTAGTTTCCTGAAATCCATATAGTCTTCTAAACCATAATGAAGTGCAGAGAGAATCCATAGTTTTTTTATTATCTTATATTTGGACCAAAGAAACCCTTTGGAAAGATGTAAAGGTAATGTTATGATATACTTTATCTATTTTACTGAAAAATTATACATTGAATCAATGATTTAATTTTAATTATTCCTTGTAGAGTTCATTTATTTTAGAATATTCCTGTCCATGTGTCATGCCTTTGCAAGAAGAGAAATGATGTTGCATCTACTCAATCACAGATGTAATATTGACATTTTCATAGTAAAATCATTGTCCATATAAATAATTACTTGTTTCATATTTATGTTTAATATATTTATATTTAGTATTACTCATATAATAATTATTTTCTTATATATATGGATTATTTTGTTTTATTTTGGGTGATATGTACAACTTTAATTCTCATACTCCCTTAAAACCTTTTCAACCCTGCAATGGTTCATTTATCACTTTATTTCAAATTAACTACACTACCTTTTCAGGACTATAAATGATGCGACCTCTGCTCAATCATAGAGGTAATCTTTATGTATGCACAGTAAAATCATTATCCATATAATTAATGTATTGTTTCATATTTATGTTTAATTTATTTATTTTTAGAATTACTCACATAATAATTGTTTCTTATACATGTAAATTCTTTTGTTTGATTTGGGGTTATATATCCAACTTTCATGCTTCTTCTCCCTTAAAACGTTTTCACCTGTGCAGTGGTTCACTTATCAATTTCATTCAAATTACCTCCACTACATTTGCAGGAAGAGAAATGATGCTGCCTCTGCTCAATTATAGAGGTAATATTTATGTTTACATAGTAAAATCATTATCCATAGAATTAATGTATTCTTTCATATATATGTTTGATTTATTTCTTTTTAGTATTACTCAAATAATATTTTTTTTCTTATACAGATGGATAATTTTTTTTGATTTGGGGTACTCTATCCATATTTCATCACTTTCTACACCAAAACTTCACTAGAATTATTCTCACTCAAAACCATTCACCCCTACATTTTTGACATCTATCACTTTCCTTCAATTATCCTCCATTACTCAATCATAGAGGTAAACTTGATATTTTTTACATTAAAAGCATTTTCCATATAATTATTTTTTTATTTCATATTTATGTGTATTTTATTTATTTTTAATATTATTCATAATAATTTTTTTCTTATATAGGTGGATTCATTTTTTTTGAGTTGATGTGGTTTATTTGAAACTTCTCATGATGTGTTAGTAGTTTGAAAAATTATTTCACTGAAAATCATGGTAGCATTGAAAGTCAATTTTTTTTTGAGAATTTGGGACATGTAGGAATTAACCACACCTCAATATGACACATGATGTGATCGGTATGACCCCATTTACTTCTTTCTATTTTAAATTAACATTAAGTTTTGTAAAAAAGACAATTTAATCAATGTGTTTATTATTAGTTTAAAATTGACATGTGAATTTAAAATGTACCACTCACTGAAAACATAGAAAGCACAATTAGTTTTTCTTTATAATTTATGGCATCAATTCATAAATCATTTGTGATGTGTAGGAATCATTCTCACATAAAACTGATACATGACGTGATCCATATGAGTCAAAGTGCATTTTTCATGATTAAAATGATATTTTAGTAAAATGGAAAAGTAATGTATTCAAAACTAAGAGAAATAATTCATATTGTTTTGGATACTTTAAGAAAATAATTCATATGTGATTTGGAACATGTAGTAATCATTCCGCACCTCAATCTGATGCACGGTGTGACTAGTATGACTCTATGTTCATCTTTATTCAAAATTACCATCAATTTTAGTAAAAAAAACTCACCTATTCAAAATCAAATAGACACATTAATATTGTTTTGATACTTTAGGAAATCGATCCATAAGTGATTTGTGACGTCCATGAATCAACCCACTATTACAAACACACGATTTAATGCCGATTTTTTTTTTCAATTTTAACATCAGTTTTTAACCGACATCTATAAAGGTGATGTGAAAAAATAAAATTTTCGACATGGGTTTTTTAAAAATAGAAACTGAAAACCAATATAACTTTTTTAAATGATTTGGAATATGTTTTTATGAAAAAAGACACTAAATGTTTAGAAATAATTTAGAAAATTATAAATATTAAACTCTATAAAAATAAAAATCCATGTAATAGAAACAAAGTATACATCCATCAATTAACATTTATCAATGACTAAAAATCTATAAAAAAATACATACTTTTAACAAGTTAGTCAAAAAATTATCTATGCCTTTTTTTATAAATTCGAATTAAAAAACACATATATGAAATTGACAACATGATCATTATTGGTTATTTTTGAATTATTTGTTTGATATAATTATGTTCAAACACCTATTTTAAAAAATAATTCTTTTATGAACCCTTATTATTATGAAAATGAAATTATAATCAGAAACATTAGAATATACATACCTTAAATCGTAATCACACTTAAAAAATAGTCTGTGAACAAAGGTCATAGAGGGTCAAGTTCATCTTTTATATACAATCGACATTATTGAACATATACAAGAATGTTGAATGATATAGGATTAAGAAACAGAATAATATGATAGAAAATATGAAATATGTAATATGAATAATCTAATCAAAATCAGTCATTACCCCAATTTTGATTATCTCATACATGAATCGTAGAACATAATAACCACATTCAACATGTCCTTGTTGATGATGACACTATAGTTAATAAAAATTTAACTTGATAATTAGAACCAATATATATATATATATATATCAAAAAATAAAAATAATATCTAACATAAAAAATGATTACCTTTACTTTCAAAATGTTGGTTTCATTTTTCTTCGCTATTGACAAGTGATATTTGTTAAATTTTTTCCATGACATTCATTTTCATATATATATATCAACTAATAATACATGTTTAAACAATAATAATTATACATAATGAGCTTATAACAAACAAATAAACTTACTTATCTAATATAGTGGAATATTTTCTCTAAACACCACCTAATAACGAGGAAAACCAATATAATGTGTTATCTTTTGGAAAAAATATGCCTAACATGAAATGCCCCCAAAAATAAAAAAAATTCACATTTAATGAAATTATAATGAACATTAGTGAATAATTATGTTGTTATTATTACCCATCAAGAAATGGAAAAAACTAACACCCAATATTCGTCATTAATAACCTCTCTCATATATATGCCTCTCTATTTTCAGTCGACTTATATAGCACAACTATTGAAATGAATTATGGATCTATAAAACCATAAATGCATGTGGTGTCATTTTGAATAATTATCATGTGTAGATATATAATTAAAAAAGTAATATAGTTTTTCAAGTCAAACCATATTTATATAAAAAATAAAAAATGAAACGAAAATTTACTTACATGGGAAAAAACTGCCACATAGGCATGCTGGGATATTCAAAATTAATTAGATCCATGATATCTTTTCTAAATATTATCAATGGAAAGTATCTTCCACATATGTAGGAATAAATTCTAATCTCATAGATATTAGCCAAGGAAGATCAAACCTGAGATAATATTTCTGTCCTATAAAAAATATCAGAAGTATCTACAGTTGTTTGTTGTTGAACCATTTGTTTCCTTTGTTCCATTTCATTATATTTTAGATACTCTTATATAATTTAAATGTTAGAAAATTTATAAGTAATTTTAAATCATATGTAATTATTAAATTAAAAAACGCATACTTCATATGAAATATGACGAAGAAGGATAAATTCACAAAGAAGAAAATGGCCCATACAATCCCCAAATCTGGTAACCTCCATGGTAGGGAATTATAGTAGAGAAGTAGGATCAATAATTTCATGTACCGAAACTCTATCCTAACCCATCTGAATAGATTGGTGATGTAGAGAATCCCCCAAAAAATTCATGACTCTAAACGATACAATATGTACTTTAGGATCTCCTATAGACAACTCACAGTATAAGGTTGGGTCCGAGCAAGGAGGTAGAGGATCTGAGTAGGTAGGTTGGGCAGGATGGGTAGCCTGTACTGACTATGACTATCTCATAAATTATTATAATATATCCTGCTACATAGCTTCTTGATTTTTATCTTTCATGGAATATTTCATATCTTTCATCTGAGCTTTTAAAGATTCAATTTTTGGGTATATTGATTTTTTTACTTTTATGACAAAAAAAATTCTAAATTCTAACGCTCGCCTTATATCCTTTTATGCAGTTGGGGTGTTCTTTCATTCCTAAAGTAGTGGATTGGATGTACATCATACCCTTAGTAATAAAAGTTCCCTATGTTAATTTCTCCTAAAGTTCACCCTAAAATGAAAAATGAAAATGGTATACTAGTGTTTTTAATTTATAAATAACAAAAAATCATGAAAAATCATAATTATTTAAATAAAATTATTTAATATAAATTCTTATAATTCTCTGTAAGATAAATTTCATTTTTTCTTCTTCTCACCCTTTTCAATTTCTCATGGAGGGTGGGTGGATATGGATGACCAAATTGGACCTCATCAGAACCACAAGTGGAGTGAGATCTTTGTGCTTCAAACTTTTCCTCAATAATTTTTATCCAATAAATGATACCCTCCATGTGATAAAGTAAGATGGTATACTTTCTATAGTTAGATGACTTGATTTTATTTCCTTTAGGATTTTTATATAATAAGTAAATTATAAGTAATTATTTACATATAGAAGAAATTTTACAATATAATATAATATAATTATCATACCTGATGGAAAAAAATTCCTTCCATGAATCTTAATCTAAAAAAGGATACTTGAGGCATGGGTTTTCATTTTTTATCCTTCCAAACCCATAATTTTTTTGTCTTTTTTAATTTAAAATCCCTCCATCGAACCTCCACTATTACAAGACATCTTTCCTTGACATCTTTTATTTGTTCAAAATTTAATGTGAACTAAAATTTCATAAAATAAACATTAGTCATTTAAAATATATCATATTTGAAAAATGAGATAAAATAAATCAATTGAGATATATTTTCTTTATAGAATCAAAAAGATGATCTATAACCACCTTGTCAACTGACTTCCAATCAGGATATAAAATGCTAATCCTATAACGACTCTACATGCTGATATAGCTGATAAAATGAATTTCATTTGGGCTAGTTGCATTATTATTATAAGAAAAATTAATATGTAATTGATTGTCTCCATGAGAAAGAATCAATTTTGGTAAATATGTAATTCCATGTTTACCAACTCAAGAATTTTATTTCCAAATAATAAAAGCAAAAGACTCCCCCACTGAAGTCTCATCAATAGTCTTATAGTTTTTTTTGTAAATTAAAAGTTTTCTTTCATTAAATAATTATATCACTATATATTTAATAATATTAATAAATACAAATACATTGGTAGATGTTTTATATCTCTCTATATATATATCATGTTAATAGGAAAATGTAATGAAATTCTTGGGTACCTGAATATAATTAGACAATATATTAATTAGAAAATTGGAACACAAAAATATGTAAGTAAAAAAATTGTAACACATGTGGAAGTCTAAATAATAATAATTATTTTTTGACTCTTTTCCAAAAAAATATGCAAGGTGGGATATTAAATATAAACATTACTTCTATAAAGATATGAACATTTAATATTTTAAATATCAATGTTCAAAAAGGTGTTCTCATTTGTGTAAATTAAACAAAAATATAATAATGTATGTCTGGTGTTTCAATGAAAAAATGTTTAACCATAACCGTAGAATATCAAAATTTACCCCAAAAATCATATAAATAATAATAAATATATATAATTAAATATCCAATAATTATTAAGTAATATAGGTTTTACACATTTATTTTTTAAAAAATAAATATAATGTAAATAATTACCAGATTAATTAGGAGAGTAATTTAGTGTTTTCTCATATCCCTTCATCATGATAATTTCGTACTATATGCACTATGACTGTGTTATAATAATTATTATCTGTAAATCATTTAATATAAGAAGAAGTCTCATATAAGTCAATAACATCATCATCATCTAACTGGTTTCCTTTCCCTAGAAAAATGACAGACCACTAATAATTTTATGGATCAATGACATAAAATTCTTTATTTTCATGTGTGTTCATGATAAATGGTTCCTTATTGAAATTAAATATTTTCATATCAACCAGTTTAAACACATATTCATCATGTTTCAAACCACTATTACTTTCAACCCAATTACACATAAACATGGTGACTCGAAATTTAATATAATCAATTTCCCATAAGTCTTTAAGAACTCCAAAATATGGAGTTGATCCCAAAATTGGATTTTTTATGTTTTTTACTTGAATAATTAAGTGCTTAAGTGATGACCATTACACAACTATTTTGAATGGTACTCTTTTCATCCAATTTATTTCTGTAAAATGTGTACTCATTAATATCAACACCAGAACATGTGATCACATTAAGAGATGGTCTATGATGCCAACCATTTAAATGTTTCTAATTTAGATTTATCAATGTCGACTTTCTCTTTATACCATAAAACCAATGTCTTTTTATGCTCAGTCATCATCCACTTTTCATTTATTTTTGGATATTGTAACTTTAATTCAACAATATGTGATGATATATATGATTGAACCTCATCTGTGTTGTTCAAAATGTATATATGTGCCTACATCACTTCATCATGTGGAATGAAATTTACCTTTAAGACTTAAATCCCTCTATCTTAACTATCAACTGTCATATGTTGAGATATAGGGAAACCAATATGATCCACTTTATACAAATAATTAGTACATAACTCAATAACCTCTTCTGATACATATTTTTTTAACAATAGAGGCCTCTGGTGGATACATATTTTTACCACATACCTAAAAAATTTTCATACATCTTTCAATATGATACATCTATCATAAATATATAATCCCACATATTCTTATCTCACACACCAAATGAATCACTAGATGGACCATTATATCAAAAAATGTTAGTGGGAAACCATTTCTAGTTGAAATAGAATAAGTTATACTTTATTATAAAACACATATATCAAATTTGGATTAATTACATCGCTACAAATTGATTTGAAAAAATTACATAACCTGATGATACTCTTTTAACAGTTGTCAGTAATATAACACGTAGTGCGACTATTAGAAGTTGTTGCATCAATACATAAACACAATGAGATTTGATACCAATTAATTTATAATCCTTAAATGACACTAAATTATTCACATTTTATGAATAACCACTATGTACTTTTATACCATGACAACACTAACAAAAAATCTTCTTCTTATTCTTGATTAATGTGTGACAAGCCAGAGGTAAATATGTTTTGTTTCTCTTCATAGTGGGAGCTAACTCCAAACATATTACCATTGATATCAAGTCCAATATAGCATGAAATCCATTATTATATTTCCTTTTATATCTAACAGAGTTACAATCAATCTGTCACATATGTTTTTATCAACATGCATAACATTGATGTTATGTTTTGTCTCTAAAAACATCCAATAAGGTATTTCAAAAAAGATACACTATTTCTTCTAGATATTTTTTTTAAGACTAGAAATTATTTTCTTTCCAAATTCCGAATCTATATTTTTCACCATGTATTAATATTATTCAACTAAAAATGGTCATGGGAGATGATTGTATTCCTATAAACTATTATTTTTTTAATCTATGATATGGATAATCAATTTGTAAAAATATTCAATGTCCCATGTACATTGTCTTTCTTCAATTCTATAATTGATAATATGAAGTCTTTTCTTCACAGATTGGATATGATTTATGTCCCTTAACACAATATCCAGATAAGTTTCCATATGCAGAAAAGTAGTTTATAGTGAACATTATCATAGCACACAAAAAAAATACTCTTTCTTGTATGCATAAAAAACATTAACACCTATCCCCCATTACAGTTTCAAATCATCAATCAATGGTGAAAAATACACATCAATATCATTTACTAGATATTTTGGTCCAAAAATCATCAAGATCATTATAACATGTTTTTTATTCATACATATATGTGGGGAAAAGTTATAAACTACCAAAAAATAGGCCATTATCTATGTTTTCTAGTTAGGATCTGATATGGATTCATTCCATTAGTACAAAATCCCATTTTGAGATCTCTAACTTCACTTCCAAAATCACTATCAAATATCCTCCACTATGGTGAATTAGTAGGGTAAAGTATGTTACCATAAGAGATGTGATCTTATGAATTCCATATTATCCTTTTTTCATTAATTTAATTTGAAAATATATGATACAAACAAGGAATTATTGGAAGGTACACAATAGATTTAGCAGGAGTTTTGATTCTGCTACCTAAAAATCAATCATAGTTGAATTATAAAACTTGTATGAAAGAATTGTTGGATGATATCATTAGAAAGTTTAAAATTGAATTTTCATAATGTTATATGATAGTACCTGAGATTTAATCTGAGTTGAATTTTTTATCCACATTATAGCATGATGTACCACATGTAGGATATCTTGATAAATATTCATTTTATTTCCTATAAAAAACACAATAATTGGGGAAATAAAGTACCTTTTTATACCCCAATCACATTGGGAATACTATTTTATTTGCCTCATATTTGGAATATAGAATCTTGTTGCCTTTAGGATGTAGCTCTTTTAAAATGTCAAGTAGGTTGGAGAAAATTTTATCATTGCACCCATTTCTTGTATTTAAGTTAACTAATATAAAAACTAATGATAAAACTATATATTTACTACAACTTTGGAAGAATGGTTTCTCAGAATATCCATACAATCATTCAACAATTATTTTTTTCTCGATGGTTTCAACACCAAAATCATTAATTAATTCTTCAATACAATCCTCTTCCTCATTATGAATAGTGTCACCAACATTAGATGTTGAATTTTTAGTTCTTTCACCATACCATATACAACATGTATAATTAAGGATAAAACCATTTAAAATGAGATGATCCTTGATTTATTTAGAGTTTTTCATTCTCAAACTCAAACACTTCACCCATGAATAGAAAATCAAATCGATGTTTTGAATATTTCATTTAGAAAATTCCAAGAAATCATCAACTCCTTTTTCATATTAAATAAAAATTCTTCATAAATTTATCTAATTATGATCCATTCAAGAAATGATATCACAATATAATAAGTGAATATATTAAAACATATAAATATTTAAATATAGATATATAAATAGATAAATTGTAAAAATATACACATTTAATAAAAATGATTGGTAATCATGGCATGAATCTTTATTCTATATAAAAAAAATTATCCACTTTCACTAAATAATTATAGACTTGATGAAAAACATTAAAAATCTTGTTATTATGTCCAAACTAATTTAGATAAAATTAACATATAAACTCTCTCATATTGAGATTTTTTTACTAAAATAAATCATTAATCCAAAGATTAATTGTGTGAGCTTATTGGCATTTCTATCAATTAAAATGATTATGAATTATCTAATTCATAACCATAACCCAAGAAATCCTTCTATCAATACATTTTATTATTCAAGATGAAAAATGATTTGGCATGATCAGTATTAATAACACTCATATCTCTATATGAACATATCCAATATATGTATCTTCATATATTATATGAGTACCTATAAAATCTATATATCCAAGACATCAAGACTTACTGGTGGAAATGGAATTTTTAAATATATTATTGGAAAACTCATAAATCCTTGAATCCCTTATTATACTAGCCAATATAGATGAATATATCACATGTAAATCATATATGTAGATATGAAAATTGAATGTCACTTATCTAATAATTGTTATGATTTTTTTTGCTTTACTAAATTTTGGTTCTATATATTTATAAAAGAATATACATTTCCAATTTGAAAAATATCAATTACATACAAATAATTAAAACAACACCATAAATGAAGAAAAATAAGGTAAATAATTTGTTTTCAAAATTGAAAAAAACATAAAAAATTCAAAGTTCAACAACGAAAATGGATCCTTAATCTGTACTTCGCTCCCATGAATGAGTTAAAAAAATAAACACTACAAGATATAACAATATTTTTTTGTAAAAATGAACAATAAACAAGAGTAACAAAATAAAATCAAACCACGATGGATTATTGGACAAAAAATGGTTTCCATAGCGAAAATAATTCTCTAAATGATGAAATAATAAAAGAGGATGAATAATCAAGACCAAAAATCATGAAAATAAAAGAAAATAAACACTAATGGTTGTTTAGGATCACCCGGTTTCCTTTAGAGTTGTCACGAGTTGAGATAATAGTTTCAAAGATCCAAAAAATGGGGGTTTTGGGAGCCTGTATTTTCATAAAATGTTTTTGGCATTGGTTTTTACAAAAAAAACACCATAAAATCCTAATTAATACTTTTGGGTGTCAGTTATTGAAAAATTGACACTGAAAATCATTCTATATAGCATTTTCACATTGGTTTAAAAAAAAAACCAATGTAAAAAAGTGATATAATTTTTTTTTCATGCCCATTTATGTTAGCACCAGTGAAAAAAATTTACTACAGTCACATTTTTCATTAGTTTATAAAAAATTGACATCATATATATTTCATTGAGGCCTATTTTTATACTAGTGGCCACACTTCAATCTGATACACGATGTGACTGATATGTCTCCAAGTGCATGTTTTTATTTAAAATTGACATCAATTTTAGTAAAAAGACAAACAAACTAACTCAAAACCAAGAAAGACTATTAATTTTTTTAAATACATTATTAAAAATATACATAATCCATTTTTGATGTGTAGGAATCTACCGCACCTCAATCCAATACAAAATGTGATCAATATGAGTCAAAGTGCATGTTTCAATTTTAAAATGGCATTTTAGTAAAAAAGACAAATGATATACTCAAAACTCTAAAAACTCATTCATATTGTTATTATAATTTAGGAAAATGATCCATAAGTCATTTAGGATGTGTAGGAATCAGCCACACCTCAATCCGATTCATGGTCTTACTCGTATGACTCAAAGTGCGCCTTTTTATTTAAAATTGTCGTTAATTTTAGTAAAATGGACAACTATCCTACTCAAACCTAAGAAATCACATTATTTTTTTATAATTTATTCCAGTGATCTATATGTAATTTTTGATGTGTATTAATTAGCCTCACCTCAATTAGATACACAATGTTCTTGGTATGACTCAAAGTCTCTGTTATCAGTTTAAAATTTACATTTTAGATCAAAAAGTGTCACTCCCTGAAAACCGATCAAAAAAACGCTCGAATATTCATGAAAATTTAGTACAATGATTCATTAGTTATTTGTGAAATATAGGAATCTATTTCATGTCAATCCAATACATGATGTGATAAGAATGAGTCAAAGGTGTGTTTTTCCAGTTTAAAATTACATGTTAGTAAAAAAGACAATTGACATTCTCAAAACCAAGAAAACAGATTTAGATTGTTTTGATATTTTAGGAAAATGATCCAAAAATCATTTTAAACATGTTTCAATCAATATCACCTCAATCCGATGCAAGTTATGCCCATTATGACTAATAGTGCATCTTTTCATTTAAAATTGACATCGATTTTAGTAAAATTAACACTTTCTGTTAATTTATTTATTTATATTAATACTAACATAAGATTTTTTTTCTTATAGAGGTGCATTCTTTTTCTCGATCAGGGGTGTTTTGATCAGTTTTAGTTTGAGTAGGGTCAATATTTAAAGATAAAGGAACATTGATATTTTTTAATGTATGTAATAATTTTTATTTATGTAATTGTATGAACCAATGTTTGAAATGTCTATAATATAGTTTTTTGTTATTGTGTTTGTGTTGTAATTTACATCTCATTTAAATATTGTATTGGGATATGTTTTCATTGATATCTAGTGTGTTTCTGGAGCTTTGGTGTGCTGTAACAGTACACTATAGTGTGTACCTTTAATATCACTTTAAAATCACTCATAGAGGCCACCTTTTTCAGTGATTTTAAAAGAAATGTTAATGGGTCTACTTTATGAGAGTTGAAAAAGCGCTGATAAATGGTTCTTTTATCTGCACTTTTAAAAGAACTGATAAAGGTCACATTTATCACCACATTCATTAGTACCAACAAAGGACCCCTTTATTAGTGCTTTTTCAATGCTAATAAAAGACCAAAGCTTTTAACCTCACTCATCTATTCAACGCATTTCTAGTACTCATAATGGCCATTTATAATGCTGTTAAAGGCCGATTTTGTAGTAGTGATATTATGATGGGTGTGACCAGATATCACTCTAATGAATTGGGTAATGTTTTAGTATCATGAGATGTTATTTATGAGATTAGTAGCTAAACCTAATTCATTATGGTATATTTTCAACCAAGTTATGATTCCTTTGAAGTTAACCTTGACATATGTTTATGATGTCATTTTTAATGTTGTCATCACATTCCCATTTCCTTTATGTTATCAAGATTTATCTTGCCTTGTTGTTCCAGATTATGATTCTCACCCCTCTTATGTGTCTCTAGGATAACATGAAATACCTTAGCTTATGTTTTTATTATTTTATTCCCTTATTGGGCATTATAGCTCACACCATTCTTATGTACGTCCCCATGTTATCTCGTGCAATTTTAGAAGAGTGATAGAATTTTAGGAACATGATAAATAGGATTTCAATAATATTGTTGTATCCATGTATCATTTTGATATGATATTTACTTAATTACCTAAATACACTAGGAATCATGAACATATGAGTTGTATTATCTAGAATTTTATGTAATAAATCATGAATTATTGTGTATTAAAAGATGGATTTTCATATAAGATATTTGAAATGGTTATTAAGTCTATTTTTCCCAATGGAGTGTAGGAAGAAAAATTTTATATTGAAAACACTTGTGGCCTCATGATTGTTCAGGATGAAAACTATGTTTCTATGTTGAAGAAGGCTTGGTATGGGTTGAAAAATCTTTTAGATATATTTATTCTATATTTTATATGTACATGAAGAAGTTAATTTTCAGAAATGGAAGAGTTGAAAACAAACTCAACATAAAATAAAACAAGTGGTTCCCCTAATTATTGTTGTTTTTGTTGATCATATAATTTTTAAAGAGAATAGTGAAGAATATTGTGAAGGATTTTAATAATAAATTATAATGTTGTTCAGAATATCTATTCTTAGTTGTATGAGTTACTTTCAAGGATTGAAAATTTATCTAGATAAGGGTCACATTTTCTTATCACAAGAAAAATATGCTAAATAATTACTCCAAATACATGGAATGGATGACTCAAAACTTCTTTCCATACTTATATTAGTGGGAAAAATCATTATAAGGATGATATTGGAAGGAATATTGATCCTAATTTTTTTTGTAAATTGATTCGAAGCCTACATTACATAAAAACGTATAGATTAAACCTGGTTTATTATATTAACATGTGTGTTAGATTTATAAAGTGTACAAAAAATGAAACATATTAGGACTGTACAAAGAATTCATGGATACATTAAGGTAACTAATTATTATGGAATAAATTATGACACTAAGGTAGTTTTCAACATGTTTTGTTATACTGATATAGACTCAACAGTTTGTGTCGATGATAGAAGATCCACATTTGGTGGAGCTTTCTTTATGGGAGAATGATGTGTATGTTTTCATACGAATAATAAAATTTTAGTGACTCTAATCACTATAAAATATGAGTATATAGATTTCAATAAACCAAAAAGTCAATTACATTGGATAAAGAACCATCTGAAAGATTTGTTGGGTGATGTGATATTTCCCCATCCATTGGGATGAGATAATCAATGTTATCTGAATCTCACCAAATAATCCAGTACAAAATTCATGATATATGAACATTAATATTAAATATAACTTTATAAAATAACATGTCGATGGAAATGAAAAAAATGTAATGTTTGTACCTACAAAAAAGTTGGTAGCTGATATATTCACTAAACCATTGTTGAATGAAACATTTCAGAAGTTGAGATTGATTATGGGAATTCAAAATCACTCTCTTAATGTATAAGGAATTTGATTTCCCCCCACTCTCATCTTTTATTTGTATAATGTTACCCAATTGGGATAAATATAACAACAACCATTAATATCTTCTTTTCTTATATAGGTATAGAATATATATACAGGGGGATTCTATAAAATAGTTATCATTTTCTGCCAACATGTGTGAACTATTTTAATATTTTCTTTTAGTGAATGTAGGAACATGATAAAGTATATTTTGGTTTTTAATATAAATTTCTGAGTTTAGTAAGAAGTTTTAAATGATTTATAATAACTTCTTCATAGACAACATGATATTCTAATTCAATGATTCTTATTTTCTACACTAGATTCTCATACGTAGGCTTATAATTGTTGTATACTTAACAAAATATTGCGTTTCATTGCTTTAGTGACTTATTTTACTTATTTGACAACAAAATCCGAAGGGGGATACAATTGAGACCAAGAGGAATTGAATTGTAATTAAATATAAAGAAGGATCACTGTGTGATTTATTTTGTCGTCATCACAAAAATCACTTGACAATGTTGACCCTTATTTATATTTTTTTCCAAATAGAATGTTTTGGACATAAAATTATGTGTTTGATATAAAATTTTGATTGGAAAGAGTTCAATGGACTAAGGTGATCATATAGAAGATAGGAAAAAGTGTTTGTCTAAAAGTATTCACATTAGTTTTATGGAGTTTTCCAGACAAACTAAATCTGGTTATTCTCTACTATTTTTCAAAGAACTAGACATCATGATTACATGAAGGTATTAGTGATTCTAGATATGTTTTTTAAAATGAATAAATTTATGGTATACTGAGCTTCAAGATAGAGTTTACTAGATGAATAACTATTGAGGGTTCCTTGGATAGATAATGATAGGTGAACATTTGTGATTTCATTGGATAGAGGAATATTTTTGATTCCACTAGATAAAATTTTCTAGACATAGTCTATCAAATAATGAATCTTTGTGAAGGAATTAGGTAGAATTTTCTGAGAAAATTTCAATGAAAATAGGTTTCTGAGAAAATACATCAAGTAGAATTTTATGATCAATTTCATCAAATAGAATCTTTTAAGAAGGGGCATTATATTAAAGTTTCAAAGTGATGTTAATTATAAAAAATTTTTTGGAAAAAAGTTTCATTAGACAGTGATACATTAAATTCCCTGAAAAGATGAAACCTATAAATCATATTTGAAATACAACTATGGAGGCTAATGGATGGAGGGGAACCCAACAATGCAGAACCCCATAAATTTATACTAGACCGAGCATTATTAGACATAGAAGTTCCTAAAAATATGTACCAAATTAAGGTTTTAGGGTCTTTAAAATGTCTTTAAAAAGTCATACATTATGATGATATTTTGATATAAATTCAAATAATCAATAATCATATTGTAAATATCATGATTCTTTAAAATATTTTAGAATAATTATAGATCTGTAACACTAATAATTGATGAATGTGCCTATAGTTATTATGGAGTCAAATCTAATCAAAGGTTTGAAGGTTGTAAACTAAAAAAATACTCGATTTGGACATTCAGATTTTAGGTTTAATAATAAAATTTAATATTCAACACCCTCTCTATTTTTATAGAAATGATTCCTATATAAAGGGGAAATTCAGTGTTATAAAGTAGTTTCTACTTCTATGATTATCGTTTAAGATGTGATAGGCTAACCGAAGCTCTTTGGATATGTTTTTGTTGAACCATAAATTATGGATATATTATACTTTCTATAAAAAAATCAAATTATTTTCTTATGGATGTGTGGTCATGGATTATTTAAAAACCACTACAAAGAGTAGTAATTCTTATTTGGTAGTGAACCTTGTAAATTATTGTATTCCTGTTAGTGTTATTATCTGTTGTTTTTAAGTGGATTTAATAATCTCTAACTGAAGGTGAAGATATTTTTCAATGAAGAATTAAAATTAAAAAGTTATAAAACTAATTCACCCCCTAATGGAGACATAGATATTGATGGGTCCTTCAAAAAAATAAGTGGTGATTCCAAATACACAATAGTGTGTTTCTATGCTATATTTTTCCCACACTCCATTGATATGTGATTATATTATTCTCCCTTGATTATTATTTTTCTGTCATGTTTATCTAATTTTTACTCCAAGTTATATGTTTGATAATATGGGACTATTTTTCCCATATATTGATATATTAATGGATTAGGTGTTTTAATATGATATTTTTATCTTTATTATGTTTTCTCATGTGCCTATGATCTCATCATGGGAAACATGTTTATATGTTTATTTTTCCAATACTAAGAATTTGAGCTCACCCCTTTCTTATGTTTACATTTCTCAGGGAATGAGGATGACTTCAACTTGGGATATATTTAGAAGAGGACATAGTATGATAAAATTATTGGGAAATGATCATAAGAATGGTAAACTATGTTTTTTACATAGATATTCTCCAAATACATTAAATATCTATATTGTTGGTATTTTGATTTTATTATGTAATATAATGTTTTAATTATGGATATTTTATAAAATAAAGGCATTTTTATCTTGGGTCACCTCAAACCATTTCCATATAGTATACAAACACAACATTTTGTGGTCTTAAGGATGTGTCAAATATTTCTCATCAATTATTTAAATAGCCCAGTAGATCCCTTAATCTCCCAATGGGTTCTTTAATCCATTATCATGAAAATTAATTTATTCAGAACCACTAATTTTTATCCATTTCACTAAATCATAAATTATTAATTAAATCATAAAAATCATAATTATAGTCTTTATTTATAATAAACTCTGAATTATTCATATCTAATAAAAATATGGTAAATTCCCATGTCTTATGAATTTAAAGTAGGTATAATGAATTGATTATTGTATAAAAATATGTAAAATATGGGTTGAAAAATTCTAAAAAAATATCCTTTTATGATAATGTGAAAATAAATATATACATATTGTATCCACACCAAATTTTCAAATGGATTACACTTCCTCAAAATTGAATCCTCGATTCAATGATTAAAAAATTGAGATAAATTAATGAATTCCTCATTTTTACATAAAGATCATTATTAAATACCTATACCCTATATTCCACACTAAAATAATAGTTTTACACTTTTGTGATAAAATGTGTACAACAATATGATACATCATATATCCCTTATTAATCTAAGGTCATAATTCATCACAATATCTATCTCCTTTATAAAAAAGGAACTCATTTATGTTTCCTAAAGAAAATCATGTGAATAGAACATAATAAGTGACTAGGGATGATGTATAACTAAATCATTAAATAAAGATATCATGCCCATTGAGATTATTTTTAATAAAAGTGGCATGGAAGAATGGATTTTGAAAATTAACTCTCAGATTTCTAGAACTCATATTAATAGATATTACATTGGACACACACAAATACAAGAAACTTATTTCAAGTTGATTTACAATACCTTAATCCATATGACAACATTCCATTTTAATTCAGTTCATATGAGTTATTATAGTCCCATTTAAGTTGGCTCATTGAGGCTCTATGAATAACCTAAAAGTATAGTAAAACTATAAACTAAAAAACACATTATTCTTTTAAATAATTGGTTCTTCGCCCCCCTAGATAAATTTTATTACCCTTTTTTTTCTATATATAAAATAAAATTGACTAGTTCTCATTTATGAGATGGTGTGGACCTGATTTCCATAGGAAAGCTGTCATTTAGGCTGTACCATTAATGCCTAAGGTGCGCATTGGTCATGAAATTGGGATGTGAGGATCATTACACCCTCTATGCAATAATTATTTCCTAGTCCTAGTATGTATTATAGATTTTTTAAATCTTCATAAATATTTACCAATTGAATTATTAAATCCATTGGTTTCCCTTATGATATTGACTAAATTAATACATTAATATAATAGGATACTGCACATGGGTATTATATTATCTCTCAATCGATCATGGTATTTGAGTACTCTATAGTTTAAAACTATATAGTCGGGCACTCTAGAATTAATCACCACCTAGATTGGAATCAGGATTAGACAAAAAGTTGTATGAGCTATTGTGTAGTTGGGATTGAGACCATGAAAAGTGATTCTAACACATCCCTATAAAGTAAATAAGAAACCATGTAGTTTTATGCAACTTAATGGGACACATTGTACCATTTAAGGTCTTGTGACAAGGTCCATATTTGTGAAATTAATTTTCATTCATTCATCACCAAGTGAGGTTCCTTTTATGATCTTTCATCTAAGACATTTTCTATGAATTTTAATTTTATGAGGAGTCGACTAATAGGTGAAAGGCACTAAGAAAATTTTGGTATGAAAATTTCATATGTGATTCCCTTTTCGGATTACCCAATATATTTGGAAGTAGACAGTAAAATGTTGTTGTGGTTCTTACACAAATTAGAAGAACCATATTTGTTCTTTTCAATTTCCAATATATTGGTATCTTGACATAGAAGGAAGAATGAAAGGTTTGTGGTTTTCATTGAGTGGGAGGCTATTATATGGTCATCAACCTCCCATTCATTGGTAAATAGAATATGAAGAAAGAAAAAAATGTCTGGACCTACACCTATTATGATGTCCATATGTGAATTCAAACCAAAATTTTTTTGGTAACTAAATGAGTAAGGATGACTAAAAAATGTATGGATTACACCTAGTTGGAGACCCAAATGTGCATGTCAACCTCCCCTATTCCAGTAACTAAACAAGGTAGGAATATTAGAATATTTTGGGATTACACCTAATAGGAGGCCTAGGATTTATATTGGGTTGTTTTTCTTGATCATCAAAGTGTATTCTAGTGTATCTTAGTTAACAGTAATCAAAACCAATATAGTATTATTTATATAGTTTAAGTTCATCTGTTAGGTATTTACTGTAATGTTTAGTGTCTTGTGATTAGGATTTTATTGTTTAGTTTTATATTATCTAACAAGGATGTTTATATTGTGAAAATGATCAATAATAAAGGATTTAATAAGGATTATGCATGTACATAATTTTTGAGTTTAGTCTATCAAATGATTAAGATAATGGTATTTTTTTGGTGTATAGGGGAGTATCTCAACTCTAAGAATTTTTTGAACCTGAATAATTATCTAAACACAATGACATTGTCTGGGGTTACATATGTGTGATTCGAACTTGAGTTTATTCTAAACGTTGAGTTGGATAATGTTATTTTTGGAAGCTAAGAGTAGCATCTCAACCCATGGAATAAGTGGGAACAAAGAGTATTTTGATGAATTAATGTATGGGTCATGGGAATTATGACCAAAATCCTATTTGACGAGGTCTGAAAATTTCACAATGTGACTCTTATATTATTAGTGGGTCAGTAATGGAAGCGGTGGTATCATGTAAAATTAAAAATACCACATTATTTCATTGATCATGATCAAGGTTTCAAGGTCTAAAACACTATGTTATTAACCAACACAGTGTTTCCAAAATTTATTTTTGGTACCCTAATTTTCATATAAAATTTTAGTTCTTTACAAAGGGGTATTTCCCCCCAAAGTCATTAAGTTTAAATAAAATCATCTTTGAATGACACAATGAAAATTTACCTCCCTAAAATATACCCAAATAGATTCTTAATGATGGATCATCACTGTAACACCCAATGATTTTATGAAATATTTCATTTTAAATAATTTTTATGCCTTTTATAGCTTTCTTTAAATGAAACACTCAGTTTAAATGAACCATGACATACTATTGAATTATTATTATTTAATGTGATTCTTATCGCTAAGACAATAGATTATAGGGTATTTATAGAATTTAATAAATTATGATGGATTATTTTTTATATATTTATGAAATTAAATCATGGTTTATCACTCTTTTATAAATTAAAAATAAAACTTGAAAGTAAAAAATGAGATGTTTAAAAAAACATTTTCATGTGCGCAATGACTTCATATATTAATAAATAAAATTAATCACAATTAATGATTAATTTTTAATTAAATGTGAAAATAATATATTCAATAAATTATTTTAAAATTCATCAAATATTTTTTACTAGTAAAGGAATAAAAATAAATTCAAATTTAGTCTTGAAAATTAATTTTCCAAAAAACATTTTTCATTGTGTTTCCCACAATTATTTTAAAATGAATATCTAAAAATTATTGAAATATAATCACATAAAATAGGTCTCATAATTTTAATAATCATGTAAACTTTTTTTTATGATGAAAATTTCAATTTTAATAATAAGAATAGTAATTGTGGTAAAAAATCATTTCTACAGTAAAGGTTAAAATGGTTAATGAGGGGTTAAACTAAAGGGATAAGGGTTAAAATATACTAAAATAATTTCCAAATATAATTGTATAAGTTTATTTGGACACAAAATTATCATATCATTGAATTTGGGCTACTTTGATGCCACTTTTACTTGAATATGACTTTATTATTTTTTAATATTTCAAGTATTTAGAAGTATGCCACTCCGCTCACTTATAAAAGGGAACCTATTGTCTTCTATTATCCACCATAATTTTTCCATTTATCTATACCAATATATATCTAAACAATATTCCAAAATATTTAAACATGATCTTGAAGTTATTTTATTCCCAAAAGACCCATCCAGCATGCATTAAGGTTCTTTTAAATGGAGGAAACCTGGAAAAGAGGTATACATTCTTACTGATCATTTTCATGTTTATTTCTTCTTAAAATTCCTTAAAATTTTAAATAACCATATTAAACTGATTGAATAGGGTTATTTACTATATTTTTTAATTTTATCTGTCATTTTCATGCATATATTCTTACCGATCATTTTCATGTATATATTCTCACCGATCATTTTCATGTTTACATGGTTATATTCAAATAAATTCTCAATTTTTGGAAATTTTTATTTTTAAATGATACATAAGGAAAATGATATTATTTTATGATTTCAATAAAATATTCAAATGAATTTATAAAAGGTTTTCTATATATATCATCATCCTTTAAGGATTTTTATACCTCACTTGAGATGTGATCTTATTATATCAACTTTATTTCCTTAGATAGATTATTATGATAATGTTTTAATAATGTTTCTATGAAACCAATTTCTTACCAATAGGTTGATTAAGTTATGATGAAATACTTATGAAAATAATTTCTTTTCCATAGGTTATGCTATGATAAAATGATAAAATGTTTATGAAACACATTTTATTTCCAGTTGTTATTCTTTGTTGAGGTGATAAATATTTTTATGATCTTGTGGAATGCATTTTTTTTATTTTAGATTATGTGATAGGTGGTTCTAAAATTATATATATCTCTAATAAATTAGTTTAATATTGATATATCATGAGATAATATGAATTCAAATTGGAAGTGAACCTAGTTTAGTGAGGGATGATGTTTATTATGATAGTTCTGGGAGTAAACCATTACTAAGGAAATGATTGAATAGGGAGTGGACACAATCCACTATGATCATCATGGAAGTAATAATTAACATTGGAAATGATTTTCAATGCTTACGTATATGCCACAAACCTATGTCTTATACTTTTGTATGTTATCATGGTTCATCATTAATTTTTGAAAATTATGAACTATTAATAATTTTTTCTTTTATTTTGATAAATTATTATTTCATGATTCATGAATAAGTATATTGGACTAATTGGGTATGATTTTAATAATTCATGATCATGTAATCATATCCTTATAATTATATTATGATCACTTATGATCATTTATTGATATCTCTAACAGTTTCCATTACTAAGCTACTAATCTCACCCTTTCTTATGTTTCCTTTACCCAAATTATGAATAAAGCTTATAAGTAGGGTATTTCTTAGACTTATACTATGTGTGAATAAAATTGTGAAATATTTTGTATATCTTTTATAAAAAATATGATTTTGTATCTAGTCTCCAAATACAACAAACCATTACTATTTTCTCGGATGTATTGTTATGAAATGTATTAAATATTAATCTAAAATGATGTAATATTTATTTATGTGATTCTTGGCTTGCATATTTTTTTTCCGAATCTTTCTATAGTTAGTTTTGGCTGTTAATATTATAAAACATCGGCAAAATCCATAGGGATAAGATTAATTATAATATTAATTTTTTTTATTTTTGTAGAGTATTAATTGTGTTGTATCCTTAAAATGAAATACCTGTCTAGATACTGGAAAATGGATGCTATTTTGGAATAGATTGAACAAGGGGTAAACACCATGAAAAATACTTGTTGATTGTCAAATCAATCTTAACATAGTGCATGATGAGTGTTTCTAAGACTAGAAAATAGGCTAGACACTCTCAGAAAAAATTATTTGTTTAATTCAAATCCACTTAATGAACCAATATGATGAATTATATGGAAATATATTTGAAAACCTATGATAATCCATAGTTATATGAGATGAAAGTGTAATGAGTTTAAATAAGGTGTTATAATTTAGGATATCATAAGAATTATTTTCATAATTATTTGATCGTGTATTCTCATTATTTATTTTTGATACTCATGCTATGTTTTTGGTTTTATTCAATATCTACAACCATGAGTAATGGTGTGAAAATAGATTGTGACATCGAATGCAATGACTAACCTCATGAGAAACCAAAATTAAATAGGAGAAGGAGTGAACAAGATTATGATTATGCCTAATTATCTATAGTGAATTATTATTAAGAATTTAAAGCTAGGTGAATATATGAATGTACCAAATAATGGAAAATTGAAATTAACGACAATTGAGGTGATAAAGAACATGGAGGTAAGAATATTCAGCTTCTCGTATTTTAATAAAATGAGATTAAAACCCTAGGTAAATGTCTCAAATGAACAAGATGAAATTTAATATGAGTAAAATAAGGTAATAAATTCACAAATTTCTAAGAAAAAAAATAAAGTGTTCAATGGAGGGAAATGATGTTCAGCCTAATGTACCATTAATAGTTCAATGTCTTGTGTGTAAGAAACTTGGGAATTATTTAATTCAACTCCCTAATTGAATGGCTAATTATATGAAAAGGACGGTTCAATACCATGTCAATCTATAATGTGGATCATGATGTCTTAGGCGCACTTATCTTTTTCTCTATAGTTTCATATTTTATGTTGAATTTTGTAAGAATATTCCCTTAAAAAAGCATATAATTGATCATTTAGATGAGTTTAATATGATTTTGATAATTTATAAGATCTCTCTAAATATATCCCATTTAAATTTGAATAATAATTAAATCACATTTGATATTCTGAATCATCCTATGATCATATTTTGGTGTGAAGATGAATATGAATTTCCAATTGAAATTAAATATTTTGTATGGATCTTATTACCTACTCATGAGGGTTATTTATCTCAAATTGTTTGGGAGAAATTATATATTTAAGATATTACAATTTTTTGGGAATATAATTATTTATTACATAAATACATGACTAGTATTCCACTGATTCATAATGTTTAGTTTTCAACTAAACTCATTCCTGGTGTCACAACTATTTCAAAGACACCATATAGAATGGACCTGATTGAGTTGTAGTATTAATGAAGCAACATAGGTGAATCTTGAAAAGGGATAAACACACCTGAGTGTATCATCAATTTTTTCACTTATTATTTTATTTAATAAGAAGTATTCTTCAAGTCTTATATACATTTATTATCAATAATGTAACAATATAACTACTAATAAGAAGTTTCTTCTATCTTACATCGATAACCTATTTGATCAATTACCCAGATCTAAATATTTTTCCAAGATTAATATTCAATCTAGATATCATAAATTAAGGGTAAATAAGGATGATATTGTAAGAAACAAATATTTATGATATATTTTATTTTCAAATAAATTTAATTTCTTTGATATCATGTAATACATGCAACCCTGAGGCTAAATGAACCATTTCATAGTATACCGATATAAACTAGCCATTCAAATTGGTCATTGAAAAAGAATAACCACATTAGGATATATATATATACTACTAAATACAAATGTGTTGATAATTATTAAGATATAAGAACTCAATTTTTCTGTAATGCCATTTAATGCTTCAAAAATAGATTTTCTCTAGAAATGGTTTTCAAGCATTATCTGAGAAAATATCATAGTTAAAATTAGGAAATTTAAGAGTATTAATTTTATAAAAATTATATTATTTTTTAAATGACCACATCAAAATATTCTTAATATTAATTTTTGAAATTTTTTTAGAAAGTATGATTTTTTAATGAATAGTGAAAAATAATTATTCTAATTAAAAACATTCAATTCTATTCAAGTAATTAAAAATTTAAATTATATTTCAGATTAATTTTAAAATTTCATTAGTTCTTTTTTATTAAACATAATCCAAATAATTTTAATGGAATCAACATTATACTTGAATTTGTTTTAAAACATTTTTATTATTAAAAAACATTTTTCTGGAAAATCTAATTTCATCACATTTTCCGATTTCAATTTTATATTAAATTAGGAATATTCTATGGATTTAATTTGATAAAATTTATTCCATATTTTGAATCAGTAGGTTCATGTTTGGTAAGTGTTTTTCAATTACATTTAGTTATTATGAATAGTAATCTTGGTAAATATTTGTCACCTCGGTAAGGGTAAAATGAGTAAAATATGGATAAAACATTTTGATAAGGATTTAAAATTTATATATAAATTTATATTATAATATTTTATGACTTTTTATAGACCATTATCATCCAATAATTGAAATTATGGCCACTTAGTTTCATTTCTATTTAATATCCACCTTTATATTATTTTAAGAAAAGTATAAAAACTAAATTCTACTCTCTTGAAGTTAATAACACTAATAATTTTCCATAAATAAAAAAAGTGGTTATATTAATTTTTAAATGTTAATTGGAAATATGAATTAATTTTTTATCATGGTAATTTATTTTAAATTTTTATGATTAAATTATTAGCTAAAATGATTATGAATTTATAAAATAGTATTTATTTAATTAATAGATCAATAAAATAAATGATAGTACAACTATTAATAGTAATATAATTTGTATGAACTATTTTATTCCAATAAATTTTTAGTTAAATATAAAATATTATGTATGTGTGAAAGGTTAAAAATCAAATTTCACAACTATACTGATGAATTTAAAGTCAAAGTAAATGAATAATTCCAAAAATAAATGTAAGGATGTTTTTTTAATAAAAATATTATATTAAATAATTTTAATTTTAATAATATACTATATTTGTAAAAGTTAACGTTATATGGTTTAACATATAAAAAATTACCCATTTAGGGCTCACATTTCGTTTTATGGTGAAATTCATGACCCTTAATGGGTAAAAAACCAAGATATTGTGGTAAATATTCATAAGGGTTAATTAGGGATTAAAATTAGGAGATAAGGAATAAAAAAACACCAAAATTTAATAAATATTAATTTATTATATTATTTACACTCATATACATCATATATTTGAATTATATTATTTTTTCCTTCTTTATGATGAAAATTAATTTTTATTAAATAAATATTTCATGTAATTATAAGAGTTCCCCACTCATAACTTATAAATGGAAACCTCTTATCCTATCTTCCTAACTCATTTTGAGACTTAAATATCATAAAATACCCAACATGATACCTTAAAATATTCCTTCCCTATAACCTAGAGCTTATTATCTTTCCAAAGTATCGTTCTTTGAAGGCTTAAGTTGTAATCCAAAAGAGGATTCTCAACGAAGAGTTAAAACTCTTAACCGAGTACTCTCAATTTTATATCTCCTTATAAATATTATAAATATATAGAATACAAAATAAAATAATTAATCCAACATTATAAATATAATTATATTTTATTATAATTATGGTACAACAATTTTCCATATCTCTTCCATCATATGAAAAGAGAAAATGATACTCATGCGTATGTATGGATTACCGTGTCCACATAATAATATAATTAAATATTCATCCCATTATAAATTGATGTTTATAAAGATTAAAATAATGAATAAATATGATATTTATGACATTATTATTCTTCCATAATTTTCATATCATATCTACCATATTTCCTTTTAATACATTGGAAAATGATAACAACAATTGTGCGTATGTGTGGACTACCACCTCCACGAAGCGATACGATCTGTTTTTCATTTATTTTCTTCATAAATGATAATAAGGATATGTTTAATTAATATATATATATATATATAATATGAAATTAAAGGTGAATATTTTTATCTTTCTTTTATTCCATCTGTTGAAGAGTGAAAAAAACATCCATGCTTATGTACGAGATACAGTCTCGAAGAATGATGTAATTAATTTTTTATCAGAAAATTTTATTGAAAAATAAAAAAAATATATATATTATTAATTTATATTATATTTATATTAGGATTAAAATTATAGATATTTTTTAACTATAACCAAAGTGTATGTATTGAAACTACTGAACCAAAATTATAATGAAAAATGAAACAGTTAACACCTAGAAATAACTATTTTAATAAGTAAGTATTAATAAATGGGTGTTGAAATGTTATAAGTGGTCAATATATGATATTATGGATATTTATTTGGTCATTTTATCTATTTATAAATCTAAATTTATTACAAATGTTGTTAAAACCACTTGTGAGGAAAATTGAACTTGAGATAATGGATTTCATATCAATTCCACATTATTGAGATATATTTGGTATTATGAACATATTTAATATTATGTGGTGTGTTGTAGTTAGGGTTTGGATTAGTGGTAAGCACCCCTTAATTCTACATGAAAAATGGGGGTTCAAAACCCATTGGGTGCAGGTTACTATAGCAATACTGTAGCAGCGGTGGCACTGTAGCAACGATGGGCACTATAGTGGTGGAAGGTCACTGTAGCGGCGACAGGGTACTGTGGCATCAATGGGTACTATGCGGTACTATAGAAGCATGGGAACTATAGAATTACTATTCACATAATGGGCCTTGGGCCAAAAAAATGGGCCTACGGGCCATGTAATGGGCTAAATGCCCACTGGGACTTCGGGCTATGTAATGGGTCTCCCTCTACCCAGTTAAAGAGGTATTTGCTTTGATTTAATAATAAATGAGGCTTTTCCACCAACCTTTAAAAATAAATATTATGTGGTGTGTATAGTGACCATTTTATTTATTTAAACTGAGTCTATGATTATTAATTTTGATTTATGTTTCAATTTAAATTTACCCTTCCAAGGGGTTTCAATTTAAAAGGTACCAAATATATAAGAATTTATTATGAATCCCATTTTTTAGATTGATCTTATTTTCATTAATAGAATCGTATAATATAATATTTAAAAACACAATTTATTTCATTATCCATTGGATTTTAAGGATATTACAAGTCTTATTTCAATTTTTCATCTATTTTTAACAAGAATCAATCATATAAATATTTAAAATAATACCTAATATTTTTTTCCATTTGATGAGGTATATTTTTCTTCCATGCACATATTTTTTTAATTTTTTTTTTAAAAATAAATTTTTATTTAATCAAATTATTTATTAAGGATATTTTATGCCATATTTTAATTTTTAAAAGAATTAAAAGGAATATTTATAATTCTTTTCTAAAGGATTCATTTTTGACTTTCATTACAAAAAGTTGAAAGGAATGTCTCTTTTTAATAAATACGGTATTAACATAATTTCCCACTATCATAAAAATTTTATGCTATTTAGATTATTCTAAATGTTTAAATGATCTTAAAAAGAAAAATATTTAATGAAATATTATTTTAATATTTAACTTCTATTTTCCAAAATACATTATTTTATTATAAAACATATATTTATAATGAATTGATGTTCATCTCTCATATATTTATTAATTTTGTGTTCTTTGACATTCTATTAAAACATTAAATTTCTTTTAAAAATCCAATAAATACATCAATAGGTAGCATGAGAAAATCCTATTGGTTATCCTTATTAAATGGGTTTTTGGTGTATACCTACCCACTAATTAAACTGTCTTTGTGCATGGTCTTGACAATAAAAATATCCTGATGTCTGAGATCATGACAACTAATATTAAGAATTTACTTTATGAAGAATTCACACTTTATTATACATTATATTAATATATTGATATTATCCAAGTATTCATTTATTTCTTAGATTATTGATTAAGTAGAATGTGTTTTTAGTTATTCACCTTTTTATATTGATTATTCCTTATTTACTCAATATAGATTTTGTTGTATGTAACCCTTACTTTGAATTTGAGCTCACCCATTAATTTATTTCCTTTCACTATAATATGAAGAAAGATATTATGAATAATATCAGGTATGAAATAATTATTCTTATGCTATGTATTTTAAAATTCTAATGTAATTTGGTAATCATGTATGTATCTGGTTCTTCAAAACTATTAGACTAATTAGTCATTTGGGATGAGATCCTGTATATCATATACCAATGTAATAAAGTAGACACCATCAATATGTTATTGGAGTTTGGGTCTATAATATGGGTATCTGAGTAATTCTAATGTAAACTATAAGAATTATATTTTAAATTATCATAAATAACATGATAATTATAATAATCCCTTATAATATTTTAGAACATTTACAATTTGAGGGATTTTTGTTTTATATCTCAATATTTGTGATGATTATGAGAAAAATTAGTGTGTTAGTCTGTGTCATTATTCATTAAAGGAACATAATGGAATAAATTGAATAAACATTCATATATAATCCATGTATTTCCATGCTAAGAAACCCAATATAGCGGTGTTGGAAGTGAGCAAATCATGGCCATATCGAGTCAGATACCTCATGTTATGAAAAATAACCTTCCCATATAGAGCATAATGTTGTTCCACTGTGTGATTTACCTATGTTGGATCAATTTATATGGGATAAGCCTCCATATTTTTATTTCACCACTAATCCATTGGTATATGGGAAATTGATTAAGTCCCACAAAAATATATCTCTAGCTTTGATATGTAATTAAAGTGAACATTTTATTCTTGTAGAGTATTGCTTGAGTAGAGATTTTGATCAACATTGGTCATTGGTCAAGAAAACTTAAGAGTTTGAAGAAATATAAATGATAGATTTGAGAAATTTTAAAGTGATATGCTTTGAGAAATACTTCCTTGAGAATAGTGATCCAAAATGGAGAGGATGACTGTAACATTAAAGTGAAAAATAATAATAATGTGCGGTGTTGTATGAGGATATAATTATAGGATTATCCAGGAATTTTGTGGAATACATGATTAATTGAGAAAGAAATATTAACCATTTCATTACCAGTCTTTATATGATTCTCTTTTGGGAATAAGTTTCTCAAAAATAATTCATCATATAATGATATAGTATCAAGTTCCATAAATATAAATAAATAATTTTCTAGATCCTATATCTTCAATAGAAATCAAGAGAAGAAGAGGTTAGTTGAGGAAAACGAAAAAGGGAACATGTCAAATAAAAAAAGGTAATGAATTAATTCCCATAATTTAAAAATTGTTAAATAAACATCTGAGAAACATGATGAATGGAATGAGAATTTATAAAAAGTACAGAGATAATGGTAATATAGTAAATCTATGCAAGAAAAAGAAAGAAACCAATACTATTTAGTTTTTCAACAATAAATAGATAGGGAATAATTAATACTAGTACCCCAATAATCAAGGGAACATATCATGAAATAATCAAAATAGATAACGCTAGGAATATGAATTACTATATCTGATATAGAAGTTTCTAAAAATATGGTCAAAGGTACAACTATCATCAAATCTAGAGGTGAAATTGTTTTATTTGATTTAGGATCTACCGAAACTTTTATAACTTAATAATTTTCAAAAGGTAATTACATAAGAACTTAAATGATTATATGTTGAGTTGGTAGTGAAAGCTTCTAATCGTAATATAATCACATCTCAAGTCTATAGCTCCTCTCTGAAAGATTTTTTTAGGAATGATACTTCCTATAAATCTTGTTATTTTTACTATGGTTGAATTTGTTTTAAATTTTCACTTGGATTATCTATCTTAGTATAGAACCAATATTATTTATAAGTCAATGATAGTTATATTAGATATTCTAAATCAACCTATGATAGTCTATCAATATATGGATAAACCTGAAATATCAAAAGAAATTACTTTCATTGAATGTGTTTTACAACCTTTTCAGGAAGTATGTTTATCTCACATCGGTAGGGAGAAACTGAAAAATGAAAATGTACCCACTGTATGAGAGTTTGTTAATGAATTTCCATAATATTTTCCTAGTATTCCCTTAAATTTATAAGTATACTTTTCAATATAAATTATAAATGGTGCTACATATATTTATAATACACCATATATAATTTACCTTATTGAGTTTCAATAATTAAAGTAGAAACTCTAGGAGAATCATGATATGGGATTCATTCAAACCAAGTGTTTCACTATGGGGTGAACCAATTATTTTTTTAATAATAAATATGGGCTAATGCGCCATTTAATTGATTATCAAGAACTTAACAAAATAAATATTAAGAACAAGTATCCTTTACCACATATTTATGATATGTTTGATCAATTATAATGTTCTCAATATATTTAAAAGATTGATCTTTGATATGTATAATATAATCTAAGGTTATTAAAGGAGGATATACCTATGATATCCTTCTGTACGAGGAATGTTCATTATGAATTTACATTAATTACATTTGGACTTACCAACTATATTGCTATCATCATTTATTAAATGAATAGAGACTTTATATATTTCATTGATTAGTTTTTGGTAGTCTTTATAGATGATATTATTATATATTCAAAGAGAAATTAAGAGCGTGAAGAACATTTGAGTATTGTGATGATGACTTTGAAGATGGAAGAGCTATATGATAAATTTTATATTTTTGAATTTTGGATACAAAAAGTCTTATTATTCAGTCATATAATTTCAAGTGAGGGTATATTAGTGGATGATTAAAAAATATAAATTATTGTGTAATGACCTAACCAAACACAATAAATAATATCTATAGTTTTCTTGTGTTGGTTAGATTCTACCGAATATTTTAGAGAGGATTCTCTTGGTTATCTAATCCACTCACCATGTCGACTCGAAATGGGTTTATGTTATTAGGGATAGACAACTGTGATAAGAATTTAAAAGAATGAATTATAAGTCTGGTTAGTGTGTGAATACTTAAACTACCCTACAATATATAATGGGTTTTTATATTTATTTATTCATCAAATATGAGACTGGGATGCATCCTTATATAGAATGATGTACTGATATATTAATCCTCTTATCAACTGAAAATCCTTGATGAAAATGACCCAACTCTTGTTTTTTACCTGACATCTATAATTTTATCATTGATGGCATGGAAGCATTATCTGTATAGTAAATAGTGTGATATATACACTGACTATAAAATATTTAAGAATATATTTACATGAAGGTATTTTAATTTTCTATAGAGAATATGTTTATAGTTGATAAAATATTATGATTTCTCATTAAATTAAAACCCTGTAAAGGAAACCAAAGTGGTTCATGATATGATTTGGAAAGACCAAACTATTTTTACCATGATAAATATTGACAGTGATCTAGTATTTATGGATTTATAGAAATTGGATCTTGAAATATTGAGGAAATGAGGAAGAACATAGCTTTCTCAGTTGAATATTCAACCATCCATCCATTTGAGGGATAAAAAGGAATAGAAATAAGATGTCTAATTATAGAATAAGGTGAGGAATGTTCCATAGTTCAATAATTATCTTGATAGAATAAAAAGGCTTATAAACCAAGTATGTGTTCTATCTATATCATATTTGAAGAATGAGTTGTTGGATGAAGCTCGTAGTTCTTCATTATATATTCATCCTAGAAGTACAAAGATATATAGAGAACTAAAAGATTATTTCTGGGGGGATAACATGAAAAGAGATATTTAAAAATATTTATCCCGATTCTTAGTGTGTCATATAGTTAAGGATATTAGATATAATTCCCCGTGGTTAATATCACCATTATCCATACCAAAATAGAAAAGGGAATACATTTCCATAGATTTCATCATTAGATTCCCTAAAATATCTAAATGGAATATTGTTATTTTGGTTGTATTCAAAATCTTAATAATCCAAAAAATTTCATTTCTATTTGAGAAGATTTATCTCATTATCATCTTACTCAGTTATAAATTAAGTATGTTGTGATATTGTGTGAAGCACCACTCCCAATCATAACTGATTGGGATATGATAATTTCCTCAGTGTTTTGGAGAATTATTTAGTAGGATCAAGATACAAATTTGAGTTTCAATATATATTATCACACTCAAATAGATAATTATTTTAAAAAATACCATTCAAACTATATAATATACATAGAAAAATTTCACTATGGATTTAAATGGTGGTTGGTATCAACCCCTTCCTTTGGTGAAATCTTCATACCATAATATCTTTCACTCGACCATTCATATGGATCCTCATGAAGCTCTCTATGGTAGTAAGTTCATAAATCCAACATTTTAGGATAGATCTGGAGAAATAAATCTATTGGGGCCTGATAAAGACAAGTAAATGGTAGATAAGGTTAGAGATATTCAATATAATATAATAACATCTTAGAGTCTATAAATATTTTATGCTAACAATCATCATCAAGATCAGAGTTTAAAGTTGGGGAAAAGGTTTTTCCTAGGAATATCACCTTGGAAAAAGGTTATGAGATTCAGAATGAAGGTAAAGTTAAGCCCTATATATATTGGTCCCTTTTAAATTCTTAACTATATCAATATGGTAGATTACCACTTTTCTCTTCCATCAAATATCTCTCAAATTCATGACATATTCCATGAATCTCTCTTGAGGAAGTAGATACATGATCATCCACATATATAGAACTCAGAGGTCATTCCAATGGAGAATTATCTATATTATAGGGAATTTTTTTATAAACTTTGGATCATATATTTAATGTTCTATGAAATATGACCACTTACCCGGTCAATGTTTTGTGGTGAAATAATAAAATTAAGTAAGTTATATGGGAGCTTGAGGATGTGATGTGGTAGAAGTATGCTCAATTGTTTTTATTAAATTCATGAAATTTTTAGGAAAACATTATCATAATGGGGTATAATATAAAAACCCAATATTTTAGGAAATATTTTCTCTACAAATAAGTTTAATTTCTTCGATACCTTTAATTACATGATACCAATATTCTAGATGAAAAATTATATAGTATACTGTTGTAACATAACTATTAAAAATGAAAGTATGAATAAGAATTACCAAATATTGAAAAATATATGCATATAGGTCCTAATAAATAAAAATTTATTACCTAATTCATAGTAAATAATCACATAATTTTTTTAGTAAAGTAAGTCTAGGCTTCAAAAATACATTTTCTTCAAAAATGATTTTAATTGATTTTTGTAAGAAAAAATTAAAATTAATTTTAAGAAAATTTAGAGATTTAATATAATAGAAATTTTATAATTTTTTTAATCATCATATCAAAATTATCTTAGGATGAATTTTTTAGAATTTTCTAAAAAGTTTGATTTTTATAGTGAATAGGGAAAGTAATGGTTTTTTATTGAAAACATTATTTTCCTTCAAAGTACATAAAAATTAAAAATCTATTTTGGATTATTTTCAAAATTTAATAATATCAATTTCATTGAATATAATACAATAAATTTTATTGGAATCAACAAAATACTTTAATTTGTTAAAAAAATTCTGATTCTTTAAAAGTATTTAAAAAAATAGATTTTCATCTCATTTTATAAGATTAATTGTAGATGAAAATTTTAATTTAATCTGAATTTAATTAGATAAAATGGATTACAAATTTTTAATTAGGAGGATAAAATTTTGTAAATATTTCCCTTTTTTTGTCATTATGAATAATATTCTTGGAAAATATTTATCTTCTCAGTAAGGGTAAAACAAGTAAAACAAGGTTAAATATTTTGGACACGGTTTAATTTCAATAACACTTAAATTTAACCTTTTAATTTAGTGTAATTTAATTATTATAATCAATTTATAGAAAATAAGGTCACTTTTTCTATTTTAATTTTATATTTACCTTTATATTATTTTATGAAAAGAATAAAAACAAAATATCACACTCTTAACCTTAATAAATCTAATATTTTTTTTCCATTAGGAAAAAAAAGTTGTGTTTGGTTTTAAATTTTAATTTTAAATATGAAATATTTTTTTATGATGGTAATTTATTTTAAATTTTATTTGCTTGAATAATTTTCTTAAAGGCTTATGCGATGCTGACACTATGATGATTCAATTAATAGAAAAATAAAAAATGAATTTAAAAATATTAAAAATAAAATAATTTAGATGAATTATTATATTCCATTTATTATTATATAAATAAAACTTTTTAGGGATGTGTTATGGTTTTATATTCTAATTCCATAATGGTATTGATGTCTTTAATGTCATATTAAATGAATAGTTCCAAAAACTACATTAATGATATTTTATAAAAAACAACACTTAATTAAATAATTTTAATTTCATAAAAAATTTATATTTGGCCCAGTGAAAGGAATATGGTTGGAAATATAATACATGGTATATTTATGGGTCACATTTCCTATTATGGTAATATTTTTGACCTATGAAGTGTAAAAAACATTAATATTATGGTAATTGTCAAAAGGGTTAACGAGGCGTTAAAATTAAGAGATAATAGTTATAAAATCCCATAAACATCTAAAAATATTATTATTTTGTATTATTTAGATGTATATTAATCATATATTTAAAATATATAAATTTTTATCCATTTTATTATGAAAATTAATTTTAAGTAAATTAATAATTTACGTAATTCTCTGAGTCCCCCTCCCCACACTTATAAAAGGGAACATCTTCTCCTCTCTTCCTCACACATTTTTAGCCTTTTATGTTAGAAAATACCTACCATAATACCCTAATATATTCATTAAATACATCTTATATATTATTTTATTTACAAAATAGCATTCTTTAAAGGATCAAGGTGTAATACAAAAGCGGTTTCTTAATGAAGTGGTTCAATTCTTAACCGAGTAATTTCAATTTTATCTATTATTATACCTCTTAAAAAACTATGGTATCCACTATAAAATAATGAATAAATTTTAATAAATATACTTATATGTTATTTTTATTATGCGGAAAACATTTTCCACCTATTTTCCATCATACGAAAAGTAAAAACATCGCTTATATGTATATACCGGTTATTATCTCTACATAGTGGTCTAATTCATTTTTCATCACTATTCTACTTAGATGGTTAAAAATATGTAAATAATTTATAAATTCTTATATATAGGACTTAATTATTCTCTTGTAATTATAATATCATATATACCTTCTTACCTTTTAATCTGTTGGAAAATTATAACATTGCCCGTGCGTACATGTGGACTACCACCTCTATAGAGCAATGCGAGCTGTTTTTAATTTTGGTTTGTCGTGGTTGGAAATAAATAAATATTTAAAAAATATATATGATTTATATTATTTTAAAATGATTATATAAATTTGAATTTATATTTACCTTTCTTTCATTCCATCTGTTGAAAATTGAAAATAGCGTTCATGCGTATGTACGACATACCGTCTCCATAAACAGTTTGATTAATTTTTCTACCAATGAATTTTATAGATGAATATAATTATAATATATAAATATTATGTTTATATAATGATTAAAAATATTGATATTATCAATCCACAATTAAATCACCAGGATTAGAACTACGGAATCGACCATCTCATGAAAAATGAAACACTTAACACCGAAAAACAATGATTTTAACATGGAATTGTTAATAAAATGGTGTTGATATGTTATAATTGGATCATATATGATATTATATATATATGTATATGATTTTTTATTTAATTATAATAAATATATATTGACTATACAAGAGTTGAAAATCACTTATGAGGAAATTCAGACTTGACGTAAGGGATTTCATCTCAATTCCCACTCCATTGGGACTTATTTGGTTTTATGAATCAATTTAAATTTATGTGGTGTATATATTTTCCATTTTATTTATTTAAAATGATTTTATATTTATTCATGGTGATAAAAGTTTACATTAATATTTACTCTTTCAAATGGGTTTCAACTTGAATGTTAACATAGTGGTAAAAATTTAATTTACAATCTCATTTTTTAGGATTTCTATTATTTTCATTGAATGAATATTATAAAATATACTTCATAAAAATTATATATTTTATTATACTCTAGATATTTTAGTATATTCCATTTTTTATTCCAACTTTTTCTCTCTTTATCATTTTAATCGAGCAAATAAATTTTTTAAAAAAGAAAATTTTATTTATCCTTTTGATTAAGTATAATTTTATTAAATATTTATATTTTTCAACTATTATTTATAGAAATAAATTTTATTTTCTAAAAATTATTCATTAATGAAATTTTATTTTATCCTTGAATTTTCATAGTTTTATAAAAGTAATCATTCCAATTTTTTTCTTGAGTGGTTCATTTTTTTGTTTCTTTGGAAAAAGTAAAATGAAATGTTTTTAATGTATATAGTGTTAATATACACACACACTTCTATAACAATTTTATTATGTTTATCTTATTTTATATTTTTCAATTTATTGAAAAATAAACCTCATTAATGAAATATTATTTGAATATTTCACTTCTATTTTCTAATACACATGATTCTATTACAAAACCTATAATTTTGAGGAATTGATCTTCATTTCTAAACTATTATTCAATTTTGTGGTCACTGAATATATATTTAAATATTTACATTCCTGTGTTCATTTTTAATAGTACATTATATATCTTTTAGATATTTATATTATTTTTATCATGGAAATAATTATTTCCAAAACTGTAAACCATTTTTACAAACGATGTTGTATCATGAATGCTATTTGACTGACTAGGGAAATCTTAAAATTCTATATTCTCTAATAATTATAGATATTTGTTAATGTGGAATTTTTTTTATGAATTAAATTTATCATTTAATATATATGGAATGCACCAGACATGCATTGATTAGTTGGGCCTGGTTATAAACAACCCCTCGATGCATCAACAAGTCTCATGTGACAAAACAATTTTCAATCACTATTAAATGTATTTTTTTGTATACCTACTAGTCGATTAACCTATGTTGGTATAAGGTCTTGATGGTAGAGATATCATGATGTCTAAGATCATGACATCCAATATTAATAATTTACCTCATTGAGAATTCAGTTATTATTATCCATGATATTGATACATTAATATCATCCATGGATTCATTTAGTTCCCATGTTATTGATTAAATGAATTCTATTTTTCAATTAGTCACCATTCTAAATTGATTATGCCTTATTTACTCATGATATATCCAGTTGTACATGACCCTTATTATACATCTAATCTATATCTCTATTTTTTTCCTTTACCTAATAAAAAAATAAGGATATTATTAATAATATCAAGGATGAAATAATGTTTCTCATTCTATATATTTCATATTTATAATGTAATTTTTGAATCATGTATGTATCTAGTTCATTAATAATAATTAACTAATCAGTTATTTAGGTCGAGATCCCTTTTTTGTTATGCTAATGTAATAAAGTAGACTCTAACATTGGGTTACTAGAGTTTGGGTCTCTATTGATATAACCAAGAAAACATTCTATATAAGGTATGGTCATTATGAATTTGTAGTGATTCTATTTGGACTTTCAAATTCCACTGCAATATTTATTTATTTCATGAAAAGAGTCTTTAAAGATTAACTCGATCAATTTATAGTAGTCTTTTTAGATGATATTCTTATATATTTCAAGATAAATGATTAATATAATGATTATTTAAGGATTGGGATTAATACCCTAATGGTCGAATGTGGGTTTTATAAGAGGTTAAATTACTAGGCCTTAGTTACTCAATTTTTAATTCATTTTAATAAATAAAATTGTAATTCTATCAATTCAGTAATGGCATTATCCTTCTATTCTCTTCAATTCAAGAACCTTTTTTAATGTGTATTCTAATGGTTGAATGTGGGTGTTATAAGGGGTTACATTCCTAGGCATTAGTTACTCAATGAATTTGAATGAAGTTGGATATTGAAATATATTTAGACCTATGATAGATTAGTAAATATAAGAGAATGTTAGATCTATTCACCAACACAATAGGGAATCTTGTAGCATCCTACCCTAGGTTCTACTTACCAGATCCCCAAGATGGTGGACACAAGACCTAAAGCATACCTCCCATAATTCCATAGTCTACTGACTAAAAGTGAGGGCCAAGGTTGTTTCTATGGGGATACTATGCCCTCATACATCTGAGTGAGAACAATAGTAAATACTGTTTACAAATGGAGAAAAAAGAATTAGGAAACATACGCTAGTGGAAATAATGGAAATAAACACAAACTATAAGTAAAAAGGTAAAAGTGGAATAAAAAATACAAATCAATGATGATGATGTCCAAGATGCACTAAAAAAATTAATGTATATTAGGAACAAGGGATATATGAATATACTACATGATATACTAAAATTCTAAAAGGGCCAAAAACTAATTCAAATAGAATCACATGCATAGGATCAGTCCAATTCTATATAATCTAACCTATAAGATCAACTAGGAAGCAAAATCATGCTACTTCCCTTAATCTATACATGAAATCATGAATTCTACTAGGGTACTAAAGGTGGCCCAAGAAGGTTGTGAGATACAATCTTAGTAGGACACCACTAGTGGTGTATGGATCAAACCATTTCATGCATTAATAAATGAATAGTGTTCCATATGTAATAAAAGAAGACAATAAGTAAAAAAATAAACAATACTTCATTCCACATTCCTAAATGGACACCTTCCCAATACCACCTACTTCATAATAAGCCAGATGTCTGAGCCTAGGTATATATACAAGTGATATTTTAAATACATAGTCTATAATGAATGAAACAACCAAGATAGGTAGACCCAAATATTATTCTATGGCATGGAAGTAACATTCCTATATCATTATTAAAGAAATATCATAATATAATTAAGAGGTATCACATATGAAAAAGTAGACAGTTCGTCAAATCGAAGGATAAAGTCCCAAGCCCATCCAAGGTGATCTATAATGAATTCCAATTGTTGCTATGAGTTTATGATATATAATAAATACTACTGAATCCCTCTAAGGAAAAAAATAAAGCATTCCATTTTATCACTCATGAAATTTTGTCTCTGAGTTCATACCAATTATCTCATATAGGGGATTGGGTATCACCCGAGACGTGGTGTAGCCACCTTTCCAAAATATTTTCCTTGATTTATCGCCAAGGAAATATATGTCACCCATGAGTATTTAAAATATTCCCTAAGAGACTACACATGTAAATCCAATTTATCTCTCTTAGAGAATTAAGTAAGTCTAATAAAGGATGACAATTACCTATCCCATGTCCTTAAGTCAGGAATCGGTCTCCCTTCTAGCAGGTAGAAGATGAGGCATAACAACCAAAGAACATATCAAAACATGACATATCATTTACATTTACATTCCATCATTCAGGAATGGTTATATAATATTCTACAATCTATCCAAGTTATATAATTTATGAGAAGAAACTATGGCTCATGAAATACCTATTAATTCTAAGTATTTCATCCTAGATAAGAAAATATGGAATGTGGATATACATAAAAGGCATCTAGAAAAATCACAAGAAAAAGTCTACTAAGAAAAATAAACATGTAAATGAGCCTACGTACAGGTGACCTAGCATAGGGAAATAACATTAAGCACATGTCATCATATGTAATGTAATTACTTAAGGCATAAATTATGTGACAAAACAATGAGAAATAATAATTATATTATGGAAAAGGGGCCTAAATCATGGTTCACTATTCATATTAATTCAAATTATAAATTAAGGAATTAATTATGAAGAAAATAACACACACAAGGTGGTTCAAAATTTATTTCATGGTAAATGTAAGCCATAAAGGGGGGCACACTCAAGGGGGTGATCAATGATGAGGAGAAAAACCCACATATGGTTTTAATCATGAGGCAGGGTCACACATTACATAGTAACCCATCTAAATTAATTTATTAAAAAAAAGTAAGAATCACTGGAAGGGTTTGGTGAGCAGAAAAACAGTGCATCCTTTAAAAAGTGGTGAAATGAGTGGGAAAGACCTAGACCACCTACATCTATATAGTAGCACTCCACTCATCTATTTTTAATTCATTAATCAAAACAGAATGGAAAAAAATGAAGAAGTCTTAAAATTACCTAAAAATAGGGGAAAAGCAGTCACACTAAATAACTCAATAGAGGATAGAAGAACCTTGAAATATAAGGGAGATAATGATAGAGCTTACCGAGAGATTTTCTTTTATACAAATAAAGAGATTTGGTTTCTCAATGAAAGAGATATCAAAGGACCTATGAGGAGAGGAGGATGGATCACGTAAGAAGGAGGAGAAATCCCACTAGAAAATAATGGATGAACAAGAGTGTGGATTAAAACATTCATTAAGTGAAAATTGGGTATTTCACTATAAAAAAATAAGGGTGAATTATTTGGCTGCATGGTTGTCCAAACCATGTGCCCACCATGTGAATGGGATCCATACCAAACAACTACAACACCATATGGTTGTTTTCTTGGGATCACACAGTTGTTGAAAACCCATATGGACCCCAACACCCCACTATTTGTAATGGAAGAGTTTAGGTAAACCATGAATGGTGGGTTTCATGGTTTCTACTAACCGTGCAGCCCAGTCTACTTCCTCAATTTTTGGGGATTCAGGATCCAAATAATCCATAGATTCCCCCAAGACCTCCTTGACTCCATTAGGAAACATTAAAAGGAAAAAACACATGAATTTAAATTAAAAATGAATATTCCATACATTTAAGAAAATCCAGGACATTGCAACCTCTACTCCTTAAGAAAACTCATCCTCCAGTTTCTGTTCTGAGGGTGGTAAGACATCATCCAAAAAATGTTCTTTCCAATGAACATGTACATCGACCTCCCACTCCCAAGTCTCATCCTGTATGAATCCATGATGCCATAGCACCAAAACCACAGGAACTAACCTACCTCAGAGAGCCTACATGCTTCGATCAACCATAGATATCATATGCTCCTTGAAGGACACATATTTCACCAGATCGATATCCTCAGGATCAAATGAATGAGATGGGTTATCATGATAATGATAATACTGTGATATGTGGAAGACATCATGCATGGTATAATATCTATGAGGTAACAAAAACTGATAGTATACCATCCTGACTCTTTTTAACTATCTTGAAATGCCCAATATATCTAGGAAATAACATTTAATATCTCTTAATTCATTTATGACACAATCTTAGTGATATAAATAAGAATACCTGATGTCCCACCTCAAACTCTATAGGTTGATGGTGATGATTGGTATAAGACTTATGCCTAGAATGATTAATACCCATATGATTTTGAATCACCTGGACATTCTACAAATTCACTTAGACAAGAAAAGAACACAGTAGAGGTGCCTCACCTGCCTCTAGCTAGTATATAGGTGAATGGAACGACCTATAGAAAATGGCCTCATATGAAGCCATATGAATCATTTATTGAATGGTTTTGTTGTAAAAAAACTCAACAAGAGGTGTATGACTTTCCTAAAAACCTCCAAAATCAAGAATACAGGCTCCAAGAATATCCTTTAACACCCATATTGTCTCCTCGGACTACCCATCAGTATGAGGGTGATATTCTATACTCAAGAGAACCTAATAGATCAGTTCATTATTAAACCCTATCCAAAACCATGAAGTGAACCTGGAATCTCAAATCTAAATGATATAATGGGGTACACCATGAAAGAACACTATCTCCCAGATATAAATCATTCCTATCTCATCAATAGAGAATGTCTCCCGGATAGGAAGGAAGTTCTCAACCTTGGTCAACTTGCTGACAACGACCCATACTGCATCCCTGTCTCGATAGGATCTCGGGAATCCTATCACAAAATCCATGGTGAGATCATTCCATTTTCACTCATGAATGAATAGAGGCTATATAATTATAGAAAACCATTGGTGCTTTCCCTTCACTAGGTAATAGGTGGATCACTGAGTGATAAAACTTACTATATACCTTTTAATAGTTGGACACCAATTCTAATAGCATATATGTATATACATATTGGTAAGCCTTGGGTGAACATACCAAATAGAATAATGTGACCCCTCATCAACTCTTTCAATATATCTTTAGGTGGTCATACATGGCCACATAAGAGTAGGGTTTCACTTCTATAAAAAACCCAACCAGGAGGTGGGTTATCACCTATGATGATCCCCTTGAAGATAAGACCCTCAGAATCAGAAAATATACTCTTTTGGACCCACTCCATAAGGGAGGATGTCACTACTAGAGCTTTTAATATTGGCTTTTAGTGTTGTTCCTAAATCTCGAGATGCATCACAGAGAATAGATCCATCAACTACTACTCACTGTTAGCCTCTTTGATGGATTACATATGATTTTTCTGGATCATAGAATCAACTATGTCATTCACCCTTCCATGTGTGTAAGAAAGCTCAAAATTTAATGATTTGATGTATTCCACAAACCTGTGTAGCCTGATATTGAAATCTCACTATGAAGAGATTTATTTGAGCCTTTTTTGATCCATATAAAGCACAATATTCTCACCCAAATGACAATTCCTTCAACAGTATAAAGCATAAATCATGATAGTGAGATCAAGGTCATGTGTATGTTAATTTTGATTATGAGTCCTTAGCTGGTGGGATCTGTATGCTACAACTAAATCACCCTATATCATAACTCTATATACATTGATCCCTGAAGTATCATCGTAGACTGTATAGGATCTTACCGACTTATGAAGAATTAGGGTTATCATTTAATTCAAACTCCCATTTAACTCCTATAAAGATTCCCCATAATCTTTAGTCCAGTAAAATTTCATACTCTTCTTGGTTAGGCCCATAAGTGGTGCTTCCATGCATGTTAATTTTTGGATAAACTAATTGAAATAGCCATACAACCCTAAGAATCTGCATATGTTGAATACGTTCTTGGGTTTCTCCCAGTAAACCATAGCGCTTACGTTCTTTTGGTTAAAAAATATGCCTAACATAGATATGACATTCCCTAATAAGTAAAGATTTATGATCCAAAAGTTAAATTTACTGAGCTTCACATATATATGGTCCTCTCTTAGTGCACCCAACATGATCTCAAGATGTTTATAATGGTCGTGTCTCATGTGTGAGTACACTATGAAATCCTCTACGAAGACCACCACAATGGAATCAACATATGAGTGGAAGACCCAATTCATCAAAGCCATGAAAATTTCTTGTGAATTTGTTAGGGCTAAAGAAATGAATAAATACTCATACAATTTTTACCTACTTCATAATGTTATACAGAGTATATATGATTTCTTCACTTACACCTGATGGTAGCCCGACCTCAAAATGATCTTCAAAAAAAGGGGTCTCCTTAGAGCTAGTTGAATAGGTCATCAATTAAAAGGGATTGGATAATGTTTTTTCACTCTATTCTAGATCATTATATGGTAATACATTCCCAATGTAATGGTATTATTCACCTTCTTTTCAATAAGGTTCGGTAAACTCAATGGGGATGTGATGGGTAAGAGAACACCCTTAGCCTCTAGATCCTTAAGATTCTTCTTGAGTTATTTGTGCTCTATAGGTGCCATCATATAATTTGTAATTAACACTGGCTCTTCACATAAAACAAGCTTGATAGTGAACTCAACCTCTCTCTTAGGAGGTATGCTCTATAATTCATTAGGGAATATGTCCCTGAAACGATCCACGATAGAAGGGAACTCTACATATTACATTCCATGCTCGCTCATGAAGTGATTAGTCATAAGAGTTGTCACACCACCTAGCCTAGTACGCTTGGTTAAAACTCTAAAATATAGTATATACCCCTCACCCTTATATATATATATGTGTGTGTTTCCATCATGTGATGTGAATTACACTCATCAGTGATAGAAATCCACCTACAAATGATAAGGCACAAGACAATCCACACCATGAAGGACGTTGAAGCTAGTCATATTGAGGATAAGGAAAATGAAGAATAAATGGTACCCACCTATATTAAGGGGAACTCCTAGAACTGGTGTATTCCCTCTAATATAGTTCATAATGGAATTTCAATAGACATGACACCATATAAGTAATGATGATAAGTTCTAGACTTTCTATAACTACAACATATATAAAGGAATGTGATTCATCTGTATCAAAAAGGGAATAAACAAAATTTGAGGCCAAAATAATATTATCTATAAATAAATATAGATATAGAATCTACTCCTATGCTTCTGGATACACCACATAAACATTTTCTAAACCGCGGCCTTGAGATTCTACTTGATAGGCCTGAGTCGATGAACATTGCTAATGCTAAAGCTCTAAGGCATGACCACCATGTACATGACCACTACCACCCTATCATGATCATTTTTAGAAGAAAAAATCATAGCCTAATGTGTATTCATAGATCCTATACCTGATAGAGGTGTCTGTATGGATCCACTCTCCCTAGATGTTAGTAAAAAATACTAGTAGAAGTGCTGAAGGTGACCCATTCTACCACAATCTCGGCATTCAATTGGGTTCCTGATGCACTGAGGTTTCTTACAGACTAGTATCTAACACTAGTAAAAAAATATAGAGATATAAGTGCATGTTACCTAGCTAAAACCACCCCCATGTGCACCCTTGAAATGATGCATTATACTTCCAGAGGATCTGTCACTTTTCCTCAAAACTGAACATCCATGGCTCACATTGCCAACCTCTCTAAGATTTTTTATGTAATTAGGTCATGTTTTAATATTTCTATAACAATATTAAAGAATAATAAATTAAACTAAGATTAGATATCATATCCAATCCAATCCTCAAAATTCATTAAAGTTATCAACTCATCACCAGTGAGAGAAAGAGAAAAATGTTGGAGCTCAATGAAGTGAGTAGAGTCTTAAAGAATGATCATGGAGCCCTACTAAAGATGCATGAACTCCCTGGCATGATCTTATCTCAGAGTCTGTAGGAATAAGTGATTGTAGAAGGCCATCTTGAAGTGTTCCTATACCATACCACAATTATTCTCAACCATAGATATGATATACCACTAATGATTGACAGATTCACATAACATATAAGTAGAGAGATATACCCTCCTCTTTGGAGTCATGTCAAGATGGTCAAAGATCGATAAAATGGCTTCAAAACATGAATCTGCAGCCTAAGGTCTACCATCCTTTGAGAATGTGGGATGCTACTACTACTTAAAGTCCCAAGTAATCTCCAACATGGTAGGGGTGGGTGAAGGAGAACCCTGAAAAAACTGCATGAACTGAAGAAAACTGTCATAGAACTGAGCATTGGCACCCAATGGATGATTTATAATGGGTGCATCAGGTGGAACCATAGGATGTATCACATGTGCCTCAAGTCACAAAATATTCATAGTATAAATTTCACCACTCTCTTGGAATATAACACGAGGTCGTCACAATGCAGTAGCTCTATAATTTCCAATTTCACTCTATAGACAAGTTTTATAAAAAGTATAAAAAGAATTTAAGAAAGTGATAATGAAATGGTAGGTACAAGGCCTCCTTGAAACATGAAATAACCCTCAACCTGATCTTGGATATAGGTCTAGATTATAGAATAAGGACACATAATGATCACTAGAGACATGTGAGACACAACCAACATCCCACTACCAAGGTCGGTTTATGGTTCATGTTTCTCATTTCTCATATATAGTGACCATTTAATTATATAGTGGTATTCATTTTAATTCATTGTTGTATTTAAATTACAATAATTCTTTTATTAGATAGATCACATTTTCCAATTTATAAGGTCCCACAAGCCATATAAGTTGAATTTAACATTAAAAAAAATCCTAACCATAACGCAATCTAGCACATGTGACCAATGGTCCGTGGATCAATGTTCCATAACAGACTACTTAAGGTGTCTTCTTTAACCCATGTAGGAAACAAATTTTATGTTAAGGTATTCAATTTAAGTGCCAGTTAAGTGTTTTAGTCCTAAAATAAATTTTGAACATATCCATTTGTAATAATAAAGCAGAACAATAAAGGAAATGCACATAGGAAAATAGATATGGCATGGAATAATGAATGAAAATTTAATCGTATAGTGCCTGGTATGATGTATGATTTTATACACTCTCATATCATCAAGAAAAGGTAAATATACCATAGTAACAACAATAAAAATAATGGAATCATCACAAAACAAGTGCATCACCCAATGGTGAAAATATGTGAAATTGTAATAGGCCCAAGAAACAACAACATTTACCCATCCCAAGAAATTTGTGTTTTCCCCTATATGTGGGTTAGCTACTCCCAGACACAAGTTCATTATGAAATTATAATGTCTTAGTCTCCTATATAAATGCAAATAGTAAGACCCTATAAAAATGATCTGATAAGACATTTTACTATCCTGACCCAGGTTCCACTTAATGGTGCCCCATGATGGTGGTCAAGCGACCTCAAGTGTGCTTCCCTACACACCAGATGCTATGAACTAGAAGAGGGGCCCTAAGGTGTGTCTATGGAGAGACTATTTCCTCATAGTTTAGAGTGAGCATAGAATAAAATAGAGTTGATAAATGGTAGAAACAGAAATAAGAAACATACAACAACAGAAATAATGGAAATCAAACAAACAATATAAGTAAACAAGTGGAAGTTGAATAAATGATAGATATGAATGATGATGATGATGTCCATGATATTATACAAAAATGATCATAAATGGGGAATAAGGGATTCATGTATATACAACATGCTATATAAAAAAACCAAAAAGACCAAAAAAATGTTATGACTAGCATCATGAGCATGGGATTTTTCCTCCTCCCTATACTCCAACCTAGAAGATCAATCAATAATCAAAATCATGCCTCTTCCCATTATCCATACAAACAATCATGAAGTCTTCTTGGGTACTAAGGGATACCTAAGTAGGGTGTGGGACACAATCTCAGTAATAAAATCTAATAAAACTTCCTAGATTGAACCATTTTGTGCATTAATAAATTAACAGTGTACCGTTTTTAATAAAAGATAACGATAAATAAATAAATAACGCTTTGATCTATGTTCCAAAATGGAAACCTTCCTAGCACCACATGATTCATCCTAATCCATATGTCTAAACTAAGGTACCTATACAAGTGATATAGTAAATACATTGGCCATCATTAATGAACCAATAGAGATAGGTACACCCTAAGATTGTTCTTTTGATTGAAAGTCACATTACCATTCCATCATGCATGCATGATCATAATATAAATAATAGGCATCTCATATTAACAATTAAAAATGACACCAAATCCAAGGATGGAGTGCCAATCCCAACCAAGGTGATCTATAAAGAATCCCATGGGTTTCTATAGGTTCCTATAATATTACCAATACCACTGAGTCCATCCAAGGCATCCCATAAAGTCATTCCTTGTATCACTCATGGAATAGTGACTATGAGTTCATAGAAATTATATCACATAGGGTATCAAGAATCACCTGAGGAATGTAATAGCCATCATTCTAACAGGTCCATCCTCAGTTGCTCTCCTAGGGAACCGGTGTCACCCATGAGTATGTAAAATCCACCTAGAGAGCCTATACATGGAAAGATAGTGTATCACTCCTTGTTCATCATGTAAATCCAATGAAGCACAATGAGTCCATCCCCTTTGTCCTTAAGTCAGGTCCATATTTCTATCTCGTACTATGGAAAATGAGGCATAGAAATGAATGAAAATATAAAAACATTTCAAAGAATTTACATTTACATGTCATCATTTAGGCATGAAAATATCATGTGCTTCGAGCTAGACGAGTTATAAAATTTAATCCAAGCATATATGGCTCAAGAAACAAGTGTCAATACAAATAATTTCATCCAAGATAAGAAATTATGGTGTGAGGCACAAGAAAATAGTAATTTAGCAAAATCATGAGAATAATGATACTAATAAAAACATACATGAAAAAATTCAATTCACAAGTGACATAGCATAAGGAAATAGCATTAAGCACACAGAATCACATGTAAATAAAAAAACAAGGCATAAATCATGTGACCAAACAAAAATAAATAATCATAGGATTATGTACATAGGGGAATAACTCATGGTTCTCTATTCATCTTAATTAAAAATTTAAATTAATGCATTAATCAAGAATTAACTCACACACACAAGGTGGTTCATAATATATGCCGTGGGTAAAATAGGCCACTAAGGTTGAAACACTCAAAGGGGTGGACAATGATGAGGTGAAAACACCATGGATGGTTTTTCCCACAAGGTAGGGTAACACATTACATGAGAACTAAAATAAATTATTTTATTAAACAAATTTGAAGTGTCACCGAAAGGGTTTAGTGAGAAGTATGACGACACATCATTTCGAAAGCGTCGAAATAATCAGGAAAGATGTAGAACACCTTCCTCAATGTAGTAGCACTCCACTCATTCATTATTGAAGCACAAATCAATATGAATGTAAGAAAATGGAGAAATAATAAAAATCCCTAAAAATAGGGAAAAATAGGTCACACCTAAATTGTATAATTGATAATGGAAGAACCTTGAAATAGAAGGGAGAGGATGATAGATCTTACCAAGATCTTTTCATTGCTTTCGACAATGAGATATTTGTTTTCCAGATAAAGGAGATATCAAAGTACCTTAGATGGGAGAAGGATGGATCATTCATGAAAAGGATGATAAATACCATAGGTAAATAATGGTGGAATAAGAGGGTGGATTAAAATATTCATTAAGGAAAAATTGGGTATTTCACCCTAAAAAACAAGGGCTTATGGTTTTTCCACATGGTTGAAAAAACAATGTGCCAACCATGTGAATGGGATCTATCCCAAAAATCTATAGCACCACATGGATGTGTGTATGGGGTCACATAGTTGCAGATAAGAAGTTCACCCTCAGTACCCCAATGTTTGCAACCACACAGTTTAGGGAAAACATGCGGGCTATGTAGTACAGTTTCAACTAATCATGCGGCCTAGTTTGCTTCTTCAATTTATAGGTCCCTAGGCTCTGAACAAGACATAGACACCCCCAAATCTCCATGAATATCTTGGAAAAAGTTTAAAGGCCAAAAAACGGAATATAAAACAAAAACAAATGGTCCATATGTTTAAGAAAATCCTATAAGTTACAACAATCATATTCGATATACAATTTATGCTAAAAAATAATGATGATATCTAGAGTTTTAAGTCAGTGAAAACCAGATCCTACCAATATCTACCTTCAATATGGTTATGAGATTTTAAAATAAGTCAAATATAATCCCTATATTTATTGGTCCCTTATAAATTTTTTATCATACCATGATGGTTTCTTATCTCTTGGCAATTACACTAAATATCTCTCAAGTTCATGATGTGTTCCATGTAAGTACATATATGATCTTTTACATGTACATAAATCATTGGTAATACAACATGAAAATGATCACTATTATGAGGAATAGTCAATGGATATTTTTTTTCAATGGTATAAATTCAGGTTGAACAATACCACTCACCTGATAAAGGTTTTGTGGTGAAACCATAAAATTGAGAATGTTACGTGGGAAACTGAGTTTGTGATGAGGCTTAAGAAAGCTCAGTTGTTCATATCATATTGATGAAATTTCAAGGGATATATTATTATAAGGGGATAAAATATAATACCCTGATATTCTATGACATATTACCATTAAATTATTTTGATGTATTTGATATATTTTCTTCACATGCTATACCATGTTTAAAAAAACCATGATATATCATTCAAATATTATTATTAAATGTGATAGTTATAACATAGTCGTTTTATTGGTGGGTATTAATAGATATAAATAAATAATTAAATATAATAATTTATAAATGTTTAAAATTAAATCATTGGTTTTCAATTGGTTATAAATGAAAATAAAATCATTTGAATGTAAAAAAGAGATGTTTTTCAGAAGAATTGTTTTTATGCGTGCAATGTGTTTCTATCTTAATAAATAAAATTAATCATATTTGATGAATATTTATAATTAAATATTTATAAAATATATTCAATAAAATTATTTAACATTTATCTAATGGATTTTAATATTCATGGAATAAGGATGAATTTACTTTTATTCTTAAAAAAACATTTCTTAAAAAATGTTTTTCATTGCATTTTGTGGATTAATTTTAAAATAAATTTCTACCACTTATATAAATATAATATTGTAAAATGGTTCACATATATGGATATATTATTTCAAAATTTTAAAATGAGTTAAATTTATATTTTTTTATTATGAAAATTATCCGATGTAAAATATCATTACTACAGAAAAGGTTAAAATGTTTACCAAGGAGTTAAAATAAAGAGATAACGGTTAAAATAAACCAATTTTTTTTCTAAATTTAATTTATAAAGTGGAGTTCTGCCAAAAAATATACAATATTTAGATTTTTGTTGCTTTGGTGACACATTCACTTGACTATGACTTTATTATATTTTATTGTTTTATTAATTTACAAGAGTGTCACTCCCCTCACTTATAAAAGGTAACCTACTCTCATCTCTTATCAGAACCACTTGATCCCCTTATATAAACCATGTTATACCAAAATAACCTCCCAAAAACATTATCCCTGACCTTGATGTTTTTTTCTTCCCAAACGACCCATCCAGGAAGCCTTAAGGTGCTATTCAAAAGAGGATACCCAAAGAAGAGATATATATTCTTACCAATATTTTTCATGTTTATTTCTTGTAAAGACTCCTCTAGATGTTATATAACAATATTAAGATGATGTAAAAAGAATATTTAATATACTGATATGTTTTTTTCGTAATTTTATATACATTTTATATTTCCTTCCCATCCATTGAAAATTATAATGTTGCTCATACGTACGTGTGGACTACCACCTCCATGAAGCAAAGTAAATCGTTTTTCATTTATACTTTAAATGGATAGTCATATGTATATATTTAATGAATATATTGGATATTTATAAAATATTTATGATTCTTGATTGGTGAATTATTATTTACGTTTCTTTCATTCCATCCATAAAAAAATTTAAGCATTGCTTGTTTGTACGTATGAACTTCCATCTCCAAAATGTTATGTAATTAATTTTCCATCGCTTCTTTATATGAATGGTTATAAAATGGTATATAATAAATAAATATAATATTTTTGATATGATTAATATTTTGGGTATAGTGATACAATGACCATGGTTCAAGTACTGAAACCATCAAACCAAAACATGCATGGAAAATGGACCAGTTTTCACATGAATGTTCATTTTAATGACGAATTATTAATAAAAGTATAAGTGGAAACTATAAAGGAATGAGTAATAGTGTGTTATTTATGGATATGGTTCTGAAACATATTTATATTAAATTTATACTTGTTATTGATGATATTTGAATACATATATATCTGGACAAGAAATAATGTAATGTTTTTTGTTACTATCTCATTTCATTTCATGATTGTCTATGATATATTTTTATTTAGGGGAATTATATGATCCTCATAAATTAAACAAAAAAAAAATTCCCTCTAGTTACTCTAATAATTTTTATTTATTAGATTAATTTTATTTTCATTGGTACTTAAAAATAACTATAAAATAATTTTATGAATGGAGAGACATTATTTCCTCTCCAATCGATGAATGTTTTCCTCCATGTACATATTCATTAAAATGTTTTCCAAAATGTTATTTTACATTATTAAATTATTATTTAATTTAATTTTCAACCATATTTTTTACTATTTAATTTTTTTAAATATAAATTTATACCATTTTTTAAATAGTGTTTTTATGACTTTTTACAAAAATTGTGAAAGGAATATATATTTTTTCAAATATATGGAAAAAATAGATTTTCCCACCATCATGATTTTTCATTAAATTGATGATTATATTATATTTTTCCATGTTTATTTTCAAATAAAATAATTTTATCAATATTTTTAAATTTTTAGTTTTTAAAGATACTAATGGAAAAAGGGTCATTTCCCATGATTTCAAATAAATGTTTTCTGTTCTTTCAATAAAGAGATTTTTGGTCCATTTTCACATACTTTATGGAATGTTATACTTCATGTGGGAGAAGATATTATGGTACCCTACACATTATTTTACTGGATTTATTATGATGAATGTTCTAATTATTATTATATGAAACCATTTTCTTTCCCATGGATTAATTAAGTAAATATGAAATATTTATGAAATATGATTGTTTTCCATTGGTTATGCTATGAAGAACTTAAAAAATGTTTATGAAACCTATTTAAATTCTAAAGGATATGTTGTTATGAAATGAAAAATGTTTTTATGATCTTGTAGTACACATATGTGTGGTTTTTATTATATGATGGTTTGGATCAGAAGTAAATATCCCTCCAATGCATTCTATAATTATTGATATCTTATGAAATAATATGGACTTGAATAGGCAGGGAACCATGTTTTGTAAGGGAATATATTAATTATGATTTTCCTGAAAGGGAATATTATTGATGGAATTAATAGAATGGGGAGTGAACCCAATCCACATTGATAATCCTTGTTGACTAAATAAATGAATTTATTTGATTATGTATATTCCAAAAACCTATGTCTTTTTCTAATTATATTCTCACATGGATAATATTTTATTATTGATGATTCTAAACACTTAAGAAATATTAATTTTATTATAGAAAATATTTTTTCCATGATTCATTATTAATTTTCTTTGACTGGTTAGGTATGAATTTTATAAGTTATGATCATGTTATCATACACTTATCCTTAATTATGATCACTTATGATCATTAATTGATATCTCTTATGTTTTCCCTTACTAATCATATGGGATCACACTTTATTATATTTTTTCCCATGTTTTGAAGAATGACTCTACATAGGTTATAAAAAATTAGTTTATAATGTGAGAATAACTTTGTGGGGTTTTGTTGATGATATTTTAGGAAATAATATGATTATATATATATTCTTTAAAGAAAATAAATATTTACATTTCTCGGATTTTAATTTTTATTATTTTTAATGAATATTCGTATAAAATGATGTAATATTTATTTATTTGGAACTTGGGTCTCTTCACTCTAATGCACCTCTTCATGAAGGAACCTCATGGGTGCAGCTTCACAAAGGAGCCTCATGAGAGACACTTCCTAAATTAACCTTGAAGGTACAGTTTCACAAAGGTTCCATGAGGGATCACATTGAAATGGATACTTGGAAGAATAATTCACAAAAATAACCTTTGAGAAAAAGATTCATAAAGAATATTTGTGGGAGATGGTTTAAAAAAGGGCATAGTGGGTTCCACTCTGTGAAGGAACCTCATGAGATCTACTTTGTGAACTAACCTTAAGGATACAAATTCATATATTTTCCATGTGGGTTGTACTAAATGAATTATCCTAATAAAGGTAGCTTCATGAAGGCGCCTCATATACAATACTTCTCCCTTTTCATCCCCTCATAGTAAACTATTTGATTCTTTTTTGAAAATTCATTTTCAAAGTACAATGGTTCCTTTGAATGGGAAAAGTATTCCCCTTGTATTATTAATTCTTAAATGGAATTTATAGTTTGTTTATAAAAACTGCCATATTGAAATGGGAGTCCAAATAATGATTATGTGACCATAAAGTTAATGTTTGTGGAAATTTTTTTCTTAGTTATAAATAACATATGGTATCCACTATGAATGATGATTCCTCATGAATGAATGATACAATGGATGGGAAATATCTACCTCACTATTGAATATTAATATATTTCATGTTGACATCACATTATTTCTTATAATTATTTTTGACATCACAGACCCAGGTGACACTCAATGGTGCCTCGATCCCAGTTGGTTACATGACCTCAAGCACCTCTCCCCGAATTCTAGACACCATCGACTCTAAGTGAGGGCCTAGGGTGTGACCATAGAGAGACTATTACCTCATTATAATAGTGTATCACAAAAAATAAATCCAATATTAGGTAAATAGAATAAGTAAAATATGAATAGATGGAACAATAAGTAATTAACACTATAACACTAGACAAATAACCCACTGTAGCGGAAGAAGATATAAAAAATAAACAACTAAAGAAACTAATAATAGTACACAAAACTAATTATAATATATTTCATGTTCGTACAAAACCAAAAAATAGGTATACATGGTAATAGGAAATACATGCTATATAAAAGAAAAGAAGAAGAAGAAAAAAATATCTCAATATCTTGAGCTCCATCTCAGTCATCTACTACCAAGCTCTATCTGAATGAAAGTAAGCAATATCTACTATACAAAGTGGGATGCTTCAATTTGTCAAAACCTACATACATTTAATGTTCTCATGTACCAATGGTGGCTCATAGAGGGCATGAGATCACTATTAGAAGTCTACCACCAATTTCTTCTATAACATCCAGTCCATGTAATATAAACTAAAATAGATTGAAATCATAAATATAAAAAAGTAAATGAGCGTGATAATGAAAATAACCAAGTACCTACTTCAACCTCATATAATGTCTGAACATGTGATCATTTCATCAATTAATTATGTTCTAATATATATATATATATATATATAAGTCACATATGGTATATCCAAAACTGACATCATGTCGTGATAATAATAATAATGGATCAAAGATAAAACAATTCATCAATGATAGTGGTAATAAAGAACAATTATCCAAGTTAATAAGAAATCCCTCCTTGACCTCAAGGGTCTATCCATCTCATTAATATTTTTATCCTGGATATAAGGGGTCTACATGTAATCTAAGGGGTATCTCAAAAGAAATTATACTATAATATGATTGTAATTGATTCTGAGGAATTCCTCAAAGGTAAAACAGGATAAAAAATGACTACGCCTGACAAGTGTATCCATTGTGTCACATGTATGTTGACATCATGCTTGATCCAATGAGTGTATCCAAGTAATACTAATATCATAATTATAATGGTGTGTTACTATGGTTCCATAATGTCTATCCACTAATAGAAAAATATTAGTTCCAAGGTGGGTCTCACTCTTGGAAAACAACATCCTTGAATCAGAATGGCATCCATGAGTGCTCATGGAATTCAGTCAAGAATCCAAGGACGACATGAGTCTAACCACATTGGTAATGATTTCAAGGTCCATATGAAATATGAACGTTATACATGTTTCATAAACTAGTTATTTCCATGTAATATTCATTAAATTTAATAAGTCAAAGTGTTCATTCAATACCTTTCATATGTGTGACAAGGTTAAAAAGGACATGAAATCATTTAGTACATTAATCACATTTCATTAATTTGGGTTACTCCATTACCTTTCATTAACATTTCAATGTGGGATATGGATGTGAAACCATGTAGAATAAATTTATAATAAAATAGGCCAAGTGATATCCTTAATATACTTTCCAATTAAACATTTAAACATTAATTAATTAATTAGAATGCTTACCTTAGATGGATTGAATGACATTATAATATATAAATAATATTCATTACAAAATCAGTAGTGAGTTTATTAAGGGATCAACATTAATAAGGTTATGAAATAACACACCCCAAAAATGGTTCATGTGAACATAGAAACCCAATAAAAGAATAATTATGGAGAACACCCTACTTGGGCTTGATGTTTTTGAGGAGATAACCTCCAATGATGAATAAAATATATAAAAAGGGTCTTAGAATATGGTTCTATGGAATATAAGAAAGGCATATGAATTTAATAGGACACACCTGATGAAATTGACACATTCACAACTACAAAGTTTTATAAAATAATGATTCATGAGGGATGATTCATAAACCACATACTTTAAGCTTGTATGACTCTCCACATCCAGTATCGACCTTTAGTTTGGCTAGGATCATAAGAGATCTAAATAAATTATCCACACACTAATAATAGGGAATATGATCCTATATATAAATATAATTGTCATGGTAAATAATAAAGGTAAATATCTAAAAAGTATTTTAGTGCTTGCAGATGCCCATAAACATGATGAATGGGGATAAAATCAGAATTCAGATTTGATATTGGGATAAAAACTATGTTGGAGGGAACATGGGATCTCCAAAGTGAGAAAAGGGGGCTTCCATCATTGGAAATAGGTTATTGGAGGATATTTTTATAGTTAATTATAAGATAGGGGAAATTTGGTTATTTAGCCCAAAAAATATGAAATGCATGTTTTGGCTACTCGGTTGGCCAATCTGCGTGCCTCCCACTACTTACAGAGGGGCCCTGTATAGTTAGGCCACACTGTTATGGAAACCATGTGCCAAACATGTGAATGTACTCTACTAAAAATTGAAGACATCCCGCATAGGTGTGTGGGACCTAGAAGATAGTTATGGAAAACTATGCACTCTAATTCACCCCACTGTCCAACCCCGCATGGTTAGGGGAGACTAGGTGGGCTGGGAAACACTATTTCTACTAACAGTGCAACCAAGATTTTTTCTCCTTCGGTAAGGGTTCCAAGATCTGAACAATCCCCAAAAAACCCTAAAACATGTATAACCTTATTATTCATACAAATTAGTTAAAAAAATAAAAAATTCAAATAATAAATATATGGTTCTATTACTGAGTAAAAAACTACATTCTTAAACTCTTCCCCACTTAAAGGAACTCATCCCCAAGTTCACATTCCACGGAAGAAAAACACTATATTAGAACAACTCCATCCACTAAGAACGTATGTCGGCCACCCATTCCAAAGTCCCATCCTTTACACGGGTGTTCTTATATAGAACCTATACTAAAGGAATAGAATAGCCTCATATATCCTTCATGATATAGTCAATGATCAATATAAGATAATCCTTAAATTAATAATCAACATCTAACTCAACTTCCTCATTATCAAATATATGAGATGAGTAGGCATGAAACCAATAAATATGGGAAATGTGTAAGATGTCATGATGGCATGATACCCCTAAGGTAATAACAACTAATAATATAAAAGCCCGAATCTCTCAAGAATCTCAAACGACCCTACATATCTAGGCGACAACTTCCTATGACTTAGTATCAGTCTATTACCAAGCATGGGTGATACCCATAGTAAAACATGATTCATGACCTCAAACTCTATAGGTCATCTATAGTGATCGACATAAGATTTCTATCTATACTGAGGAGTATACATATTCTTCCTGAATAGCTGAATGTTCTCCTAAGTCTCCTACATGAGACGAGGACCTAATGGCACCACCTCACCCTCCTCTAGCACTGGGGTTAACAACACAACCTACCATACAATACCACAAAATAATACATTTAATCATACCTTGAAAGCTATTATTATAGGTGAAATTGATGATAGGAATATGATTCTTAAATGAACTTCTAAAATCAAGGACACATGACTATAGAATATCCTCTAAAACATGTATCATTCATTCTGATTGGCCATATATTCGAGGGTGAAAATTTGTGCTCAGAAGCACATGTGTACGCATAGATGTCTATAACCTTGTCCAAAATCATGATGTGAAACAATAATATCTATCAAGAATTAAATTATGTGGGACTCTGAGTATCCGTATTATCTCATGGACATACAACATTCTGAGACCATCAACTGAGAAAGTCTTCCAGATATGAAGTAATTGGGATAATTTTGTCAGTCTGTCAATAAAAACCCAATCTACATTGATTCCTTGAGGTGACCTTAGTAATAAATTAACCAATTCCATGGTAAAAGCACCACATTTCCATCCCAGGACTGGATATGGCTGTAGTAAACCATTAGGCTAATGGTTCTACACTATCACCTATTGATTGGAGGAAAAACTATTGATAATTCTTGTTATCTAAAGTTTTATCCAAGGCTATAAATATTGGAATCATATATATCAATACATATTGGAGATTCTTGGATGAACTGCACACTACGAATCATAAAAAACACACATATGTTCATCTATCATATCTTTAGGAACCCAGAAACGTCTATTTATATGTTGGATTTCATCTCTGTCCATTGACCAATCAAGAGTTTGGTCCTCCATATCAATGCTCTCCCAAATAATCAAGCCTTCACGATCATACAATTCCCTAATATTTAGACTCTCAAGGACTGAAAAGGTTACATTCATGGATGATAGATAAGAATAGTCATGAATTTCATGAAACTCCATATGTATCTTAGATAATAGGTCCATTAATTTCCATTCTTCACTATCTTCTTATATGGCCTATGCCAGAGTTTTCTGACAAAGCGCATCTAATACCACATTGCCCTTACCAGGCATGTATGAAAGTTAAAAATTGAAGAAATGAAGATATTTGACCCATATTAATTGGATGATATTCACATCAAACTATTAAAAGATATATTTTATGCTCTTGTGGTTCATGTACACCACAAAGGGATTACCCATTATATAGTGTCTCTAGCAACGTAAGGCATAGACAATTGATGCAAGCTCAAGGCCACGCATCAAGTAATTTATCTCATAAGGACTCAAATGATGAGATACATACTAAAAAAATCTATTCAAATTAATTATAAATTATCCTAGTTATATTTTAGATTCATCATAGAACATTCTATAGCCTCTTCTAGGCTCAAGAAGAATCAAAATAGGTGTTGAGACAATCCTTCCTTTCATCTTCTAACTTGATTTCTTGCATGCTTCTGAAAATAGGACCATAACAACCTTATTTTTAAGACTAGTAAGAGGTGATTAAAGGAATTATAATTCATGTATAAAATTAATCTAATATCCATCCATCCCAAGAAATTCCATGTATCAAATGAATTCTTCAGATGTTTCCATGAATCAACGACACTCACCTTCTCTAGGTAAACTGATACTTCTAAATCTAAGATGACATGACCTAAGAAGTGAAACTAGTCAATCCAATGGTGGAGAATAGAAATATTGGCATAAATATGGTGCTCTATTAGTTTACGTAGAATAATATCAAGGTTCTTAGCATGGTATCTATGAGTGGGAGAATACAACAAGATTTCCCCCACAAGGACTATGAAAAAAGAATCCAGATAGGGCTGAAAGAACTTATTGATCAAAGAATCAAAATTATAGGAGAATTAATAAGATCTAATGACATAAAAATATAATCATATAGACCATACCTACTATGTATACGAGGTATGTATAATGGTCTGACTCACACCTGATGATAGCCCGATATCAGATTGATTTTTGAAAATACCCTAGATCCTTGGAGCTTTTCAAAGAGAACATCTATAAAATTCAGTGAATATCAACTCCTAATAGTAATATGGTTTAGCTATAGTTAATCCATGGATAGAAAAAGTTCCCCATACACATTCTTGGATAAATCACTGGTGAACCCCATGAATAAGTACTAGTTCGGATAAAAACTCTGGCCTCTAAATCTTCCAACTACCACTTGAGATCCTAGAGATCAGTAGGTTCCATCATGTTTGGAGGAATAAACACTTGTGATTCTTCTAGAGTGATCTAATTTGTAATCTCTAACTCTATCTCAGGAGGTAATCCAGACAAATCATTGGTAAAGATGTCCCTAAAATGATCTACTATGGGAGGAAACTATTCCAGGTGTACTCTTTACTCCTCTATGATGAGACTAGTAATATGGGTAGTCACTCCACATAGAAAATGATGATATAATCCATATATACTATCCTAGACATCCCACTCACCCCTATATAGATAAATTCTTCCCCATGGTGATAAAACAATACCCAACAATGATAACAATTTAAAGGTAATGTATGGACCCAACTTGTCCATCCCGAGAATGATGTCGAAGCTTGTAATATCAAGAAAAAAGATTTCCCAAAACAATGGGTAACTACCTACCTCTAGGGAAATATTCATGCATTGGAATATTCCCTGATACCATACTCCCAATGCTGTATCTAGGGTAATAATACAATAGTAATATTGAATTTTCAGATAAGTAATTTATATGATAGATATAGAGATGAAGGAGTGTAAATTAATAAAAAAATCAGATACTATAGTAGAGGCCACTAGAATAGTACCTCATAATGTTGATGGTAATGTACTATGATCCTTTGGTATTGGTTGTAATGAATGAAAAATACCTGTTCCACCACCCTACTCTATAGCTACACTACCCTGGGTATAACTGCTTTGCTATCAAAACTGAACATAAGTATAGCTTCTGTGACCAAAACCTCCTCCTCAGCCAGTCTTGTGTGTTCTAATCCTACTCCCCTCCTAACATAGTGTAAAATATCCTACCCTAGAATGTGGATCTAGGGTAAATCCTCTTTCAATAGAACTATATTTAAAGGTCTGACAGAATCTCTAAAGATGTATCATATGGATGCAAGCACGACACTCCCTCAAGTCTCTATCAAACTGAGTCTTTATATTCTCCCACCAACCACAAAAATAGAATAAAATATATCTTCTAGTATGGTTAATCAAAATACCACTTCTCTATTGAGAAATCTCAAGATATCTCTTTCTGGTTCTAGAAGAACTACTAGTCTTCCTCAGCACTGATCCTCTATGTCTGATACTATCTCCTTCCCTTAGGTTGAGCTCAGTGATAAGACCCGGATTAAAAATATCATAGAAAGTAGGTAGGCGAAAAAAATCACTTGAGTACAGATGGTATACTGGAGACCATCCTCAAAGATTCTAGAACATGATAGATTATCACCATTTATAAGTGGTGAAAATCATATTAACACGACACACTACACTGAATAATCGACATCTAATATAAAAAACTACTCAAAATGCATGAAATCTCTAGATCGGTCATCTATTAGATTCTGAGTAATGAAGTGATCATATAAATCATTTTGAAAATATTCCCATACCATTCCCTAATGGTTAATAGCCTGGGTAATCTCATCCAACTAGTTCATGGCCGAATCACACAACATGTAAGTAGAAATCTTAACCCTCCACTATGGATTTGTCTCAGGATTATCAAAGATAGATAGGGTGGCCTCTATCCAAGACTCAACAACCTATGGGCCACCATCCCATGAGATTATAGGAGGATTATACTGCTATAAGTCATGTGTTAGATCAACCATCATAGGTATCTATCATGGAACACCTTGAATGGAATGCATCAGACACAAAAAACTCTCACAAAGCTAAGCAGCAGTTTCGAAATTGGTTATAGAAGGTGGCACCTCATATGGAACTCTGAGCAGTTAGATAGGCAGCCTAGGGACCACCGCATCTAAAACATGATCATCACCACCCTCCTGGAACACAATACAAGTGTGTCATTAAGAAATTGGTCTAAAAATTTCTAGAACATAACTCAAAATAGGCTTTATGAAGATAAATACACTAGCTAAAGTAGTTTGTAAGAATAAGGAATCACTACCTAAGGTATACTACACCATCTTCCCACTTAGATGTCCAGATATTAGTAAGTTCTCATGTTTAAATTATAGGGGTTCCAGTAAATAAAGGGGTCAATATAACCTTTCTTATTTATTTACTCGAAACTATTCATTTTTTTAGTTCAAGTTTTAATTCTTAAGATTCATTTTCTTATAAACATATATCAATGTACAATTAAAATTGATTTTCAACCCTAGTGAATTAGGTCCCATACACTTTATCACTAAAATCGATTCCCATTTAGTTTATATTTTACCCAATATATATTCTATCTTAGAATATAATGGGTTATATATGATGTATGGACTTGGTAAACTACCTATTCCAACCCACAAGGGCATATAAACCTCATCAATTGAAACTAGAAGTCACTCAAACACAACCAAGGAATAACATATGCATAATATAACTACTATATAATCACTAACCAATCACAATAAAAATAATAAATTAAAGAAGTGAAATGCACAAATATAGAATGGCATATGCATGGAATGTAAATTATAGGTGCCAACGACTATGCATCTAACAATGCTACATACCCTCATGTCATCGAGCCAAGGATGAAATGAAATTTTCAATTAGTATAATAATAATAACCATCACATAACATGTGTGTAACCCAATGATGAAATAAAATCAATTGTTATAGGAAAAATATAAAACAACCATTATTATTTAGGAAACTCAGCATTTACCCCAAACATGGGGTAGCTACACCCAATCATGGATCATAACCAAGTTCCAAATAATTATTAAATATTAAAAAAATAATGGAAACGCTCTGATACCACCTTGTGACATCCCAAAACTAGGTTCCATTCAAAGTTTCCATGAGATTGGTCGTCCATATGGCCTCAAGTGCATCTCCTCGACAGCTAGAGGCTGCCGACTAGCAGCGTGGGGTTATGTTGTATATGTGGGGAGACTATGGCCTAACTTCTAGAGTATAGGGATAAATATAATAATGTGTAAATACATGAAGCCTAATATGAATATATGGAAGAAAAAATAACAGAAACTATAACACTGGACTATTAACCCTCCATAGGGGAAGCAGACAGAAATAATAAACAACCGAAGAAACTGAAAATTTTACTCAAATCTGATGATAATATTTTTAATGTGACTAAAAAACTGGAAGAAAGGTATACATGGAAGTAAGAAATACATTCTATAAAAAATAATAAAAAATAATCAAAAAACTATCTCAGTATCCCAAGTTCCATCTTGGTCATCTGCTACCAATATTTATCATAATGCAAGTAGCAATATCAGGTGTCCAAGGTGGGACACTTCCCTTTGTCAACACATGCATACATGTAATGTGCCCATGCACCAATGGAGTCCAGGATATGGTGTGAGATAAATCTTAGTAGTCCACCAACAACAACATCTATTAATTCTAGTCCATTTAATATAAGCTGAAATAGTGTGTGGGAATGAATATATACAAGCAAATAAGTATAGTAATGTAAATACCAAAGTTCCTGACTTATCCTCATATAGTGTATAAACATGTGATCATTTGATTAATTAATTATATTCTAATTTATACATCTAAGTCACATGATTTATAACCAATAATGACATATTATCATGATAATAGTAATAAAGGATCCCTGATAAAACAAGTCAATAGTGATGGTGATAATAAAGAAAGAGGATCCAAGGTAATACCCATGACATCCTTGACCAGAGGGATCAATCTAACTAAGTAATAATATATAGCCTGGATATAACTGTTATGTGTTTAATACAAGGGGAATCACCCAAGGTATTACCTTATAATATTATTCAAACTCTTTATAAGGAATTAATCCAAAGTAAAACTGGATAAGAAAAGACTAGGCCCGATGGGTGTCCCCATAGTGCCTTGTGTGTATAGACATCACGCTGGATCCAAGGAGTGTATCCAAGGAATCCTAATATATGAATAATAATTTAGGGATCCCATGGTGTCATACCAATCATCCAATAGTAGAAAAATATCATGTTCCAAGGTGGGTATCCCCCTGGAAACCTTCATCCCTCAATTCGAATGGCTTCCCTGAGTGCTCAAGGAATTCCTTCGAGAATCCAAGGATAACTTTAGTGTGACCAATTCTATAAAGATGTCAAGGTCCATATGATATATGCATATTATACATGAATAATTTATTATTTTAGGCTTTATAAAAGTCATTAATTTTATTTAGTTAAATGGATCATTCTAATCCATTCATTAGTGTTACAAGGTTAAAAAATAAGTGAAAACATTTAGTATAGTAATAACATTTTATTTTTTTGTTTCACTCTTTTTCCATTAATTTACCTTATAGGGTGAGATGAGGATGTGAAACCATGTATAATTCATTTATAATAAACTATTCTGACTTATATCCACAATATACTTTGTAATTAACCATTTAAACACACATTAATTAATTAAAATTCTTACCTTTGAAGGTTTAAGTGAAATTATCATATACAAGGGAAAGTAATTACTAATTCAATAACCATTTTATTAATTATTGGATTACTATTAATAGTTTCATTCCATAGAATACCCAAATGTTGGGTCATATGAACAAAAAAAATACTAAAATAAAATTGAAGGAAAACACCCTAATTCGGGTGGTCAGTGTTGAGGGTTTAACATCCAATGATTAATAAAATATATAAAAAGGGTCTTAGATTATGATTCTAATTACTATAATGAAGGCATAAAAATTTAATTTTTCATTCCAAATGAAATTTTTGTTCACACAACTAAGAAAATTTATAAAAAAACAAAACATGATGTATGGGTTATAGAAAACCTACCTTAAGCTCGTACGACTCTACTCATCTAGTATCAGCCTTTATATTGGGCTAGATTGGAATAGATATAATGAATGGATTAACACATAGAAAATAGGTCATAAAAATCTACATCTAAATTGCATCATCGATGGATGTAATAATTAATAATGAATAAAAAGGAATCAATTACTTACCAATGCACATACAATGTGATGGATGTGGATCAAATTTGAATTTGGATCAGAGCTCGATAGAAAAAACTAGGTTGCAAGGAACATGGGAGATCCAAAATGAGAAAAGGGGACTTCTTTCACTGTAATTAGAAGATTTTAGGAGGGGGTGAGATTTAATTTGGAAATAGGGTTAATTTGGTAATTTTTCCAAAAAATATAGGGGTTGCACAGTTTGGCAGCACTGTTGGACAAAACATGAATCTCCCACTACTTAAGCTGGGAACCCACGTGGTTAGAGATCATGGTTAGAGAAACTATGTGCCAACCATGTGAAGTTACTCTTATAAAAACTGTTGAAATCCTATATGGGCATGTGACCCCTGATGCATTGTAAGGGAAAATTATACGCTCTACGATGCCCCACAGTCCAGCCCCACGGAGAGACCCTAAAGCGTAGTTTTTTCTCCACAAGTTAGAGTTATGAGATTCATACAACCCTTAGAACACATCAAAACCTTTATAACCACATTATGTATCCATATTAGGTCCAAAATATTGAATTATATGAAAATTAAAAGGATCCATACCTAAGTGAAAAAACTAGGTTCTTACATTATTTCTGTCACTACCATAGAAGACATCGGTACATGAAGGAAGTACAAGACTATTAAGAAATATCATGATCATGAGGGGAAAATGTGGTCACGAAGGGGTTCCATCAGTGTATCATGAAGGAATTTTATACATAAAATAATTTCACATTGGTGAAAAAATTTCATGGTAAAAAATGGATCATGAGATCCCACTGTAAGAGAACCTACTATAGGAACATGGTACATTATCATAATGAAACTATGTTCCTAAAATGACCCTTGTTAATCGAATTTCCTTTTCCATATTTTTCTATATTATATAATTAATTCCAACATAAATTTCTACATTTTTGATCTACAAGCTTGTTTTATCTCCCTAAGTAGTCAAATAAAATGAGTTATACCCATGGTTAGGTAGTTTCCCCATATAAAGAATTTTATAAATAAAAAAATTTGTATAATAACATTAAAAATGGATTCTACAGCTTGAACAACATTTTCGTCAGCAATAGATGAAACCAATAACCAAATTCAAGTGGAAGGTTCTCTCCACCATGTCACTAGACTGGGAAATTTTTCTAGGGGAATATCCATCCCTCAGTGTGTTTGTTATCATATGACACATGGATAATTTATTTTCTTAATATTCAGACATAGAGATACATTTTACTTTAATTTATCTTGTATTATTCAAGTGATTATTAAATCATGGATTCCATTGAAAATTGTGTGGATGAAATTTATCTATGCCAAAATGACCCCTAGAATTGGATTCAATCAGAATGAAAATAATCTAATTTTCGGGTATCTTATGTAGATTTTCAATATTTATTATTCTTATAATATAATTATTTATCTAACCAATAAATGAAAGGATGTTCACCAAGATTATTATCTCAAATGTTCACACTTTATAACTAAGGGGACAATCACAATTGAAGGTGTTTATATTTACAAGAGAAATAATAAACTCAAGGATTTTGATATCAAAAAAATGGGTTAATGGAGAGAAACCTAACATGAATTAGTATCAAAAAATACTTGGACTGTCAGAGGAATGGAATTAAAGTGGAATTTGTAGCTTTATATGGGGTAAGATATCTTGATGTCACTTCACGCAGTATGTGAATATAAATAAATTAAAATTTAGTTCTTGATTGACACCTCAAATACATTTAATGTATTAAAGAATGGTCCCTTGAGGCTTGTAGCTTAAGGCCATGCGATGAGAACCTTATACCTCGAGACAGATAATATAAACTAATATACATGGAGAAATAAAGTTTTCTATAAAATTTCCTTAAGTCTATGGACCCATAGAGGATAATAATATTTTTCTAGGTAATAATGGTGGTCCCCATGAGCTTCATATATTTTAATATACTCTCTAAATTTTTTCTTAAGCTATTGATAGAGAAGTGTAGTGGGTAAGAACTCAATTTTTTTGGTCTCCATTTTTATGTTTTCAACCTGACATGTTTTTTTCTTTTTCTATTTATATTTATAATATTATACCTATGATATGAAGGGTGCATGACTATAGTGTAAATAAATTACTTTTACTGAGTATGTATTTTATGGGGTTTCAACCTAATTAGAACTATGTCTCTTTCCAATAGTAGTTTAATGTCTTGAAATTTAGAAAAATATATAAGATATTTAAGGTTGAATAAATTTAACTATAAGATGAGGTAAATTACTTAGTTTTAGGGGTTTGATAAACCCGATATGAATAAATAAATGTATGATATCAATTATGTAGTCAACCATGAGGGATAATGCACATAGAATATGATCATAGTGAATAGAAAAAAGGTTAATGATGTTTATGGTTAGTTGAATTTGACCATTAGGCTAGAAAATCTATTAATTAAGGGAAAAATAACTCGATATGAAGGTATATCCAAATTATACTGTAGATGATACCATGAAAGCATGTAGAATATTTAAGTCCATGGTTCTTAAACCATTAAATATGATATCATTATATTTTTTTTGAAAGTGGGGATGATTCAAAAATTTATAACATAAGGGGTATTTAAATACACTTGAATAGTTATCTTATGGAATTTGGAAATCGTAACATAATAATGTATAAGTTAATGATAAATAGAGACTAGTGGGATTTGATCATCCATTAGTAATGGAAAAACCAATACAACATCATCACAGAATATTATATGGATATTGATAGGGAGAATTCATAAGGGACTAAAAAATCCTTTTGGAGTTACTTAGTGTCTTAAAAGAAACCATTTCATTCACCATAAATTCCTAAATAGGTAAATTTAGATCATTCAATCACTATATTACCAATATTTCTATAAAAGGGGGAACCTAGAGAATTTCCTTAGGGGGCTTGGAATGCTAAAAGGAGTAACTCTAATAAAGGAATTAGGTTTATGCTAATTAAAACATTAAATGAATGAAGTCTATTATTATAGGAAATGATACTCCAAAAGGATTTGGAAACCATAAAGGTTAATCTACCTTGTATTGAAAAGATTCTCAGGGTGAAGGAAAATAACATGAAATTATTATGTACACAATCACATAAATAGTTGGTTTACTTGATGTGAATATTTGGTTATTTCATGAATAATAATGTACTTGGGGAAAAGCATAAGTTCACTGGTTTGTGGTAAAGATGATCTACTATAAAATTTTACTATAATTGTGTTTACAATGAGTATAGATCTAGATTTTGAGGGATAAATGGTGATACCTACAATATTTTCTCCTTTTGAATTCTACACTATATTTTTTCTAATATATGAAATTGAATGGATTATAAAGTATAGACTTAATTTTTACATAAGAATCTCTTTATAGTTTTTCAAAATTCTATAACTTTTTATCTCTTATATCTTTAGTTCACGGTCATATGGTTTTCACTAAAATTAGGTGACTAGAGTTTTAGGTCCTATAAATTTGACCAAATACAACTGAAGTTTAAGGTTTCTTATCTTTGAACAAATGTGACTAAAGATTAAGGTTGTGCAACATTGACCAAAAAATAGGTATTATGTGTAGAAAAAAGGGTGAGGTAAAATTGATGTGAATGATATCCTTGTACTAATGTAGACATCCTTAAGGATAAACAGACATAGTTTATGTTCATAGTTATTGAACTAATGAATGTGATGAAAATTTGTATATGATCACAGGATATGAGATCTAGGTATTGATATGTGTCCTGATAAAATTAGAATGTATCCATGTTTAGTTATTGTATGGTTAAATCTACAAATATAAGGCCCATGTTCAGTGGAAGATTAAGATGGATTGACCCTAATTCTAGGAACATGATAAAATTAGATGTCAATGAGATGTCCCAAACACTATGATAGAGGGGATTAAAGTTAAAGGGATTTGTGGATATGGATAGAATATGATATGAATGTTTCATTATGTTTCTATTAGTCAAATTAATTAATCCACAAATAGTTCTAGTAAATAGTGTCTTCATATATCTTTCTCATATGACGGAAATGAGAATTTTTATCCTATTACATGATTGGATCCACTAGAAAATCAATGGATTGTACCCCTAATAATAGATCAATATTTTCCTTAGGTGTGGTTAATTTTATCCTAAAATATGTTTATGTATATAATGAATACACTAGATATTCTTACAAGGATCTAGATCTCATACTCGGAAGTTAAGTCATATTAAATAAACCACTCCAAGTTGTTTAAGATCATAAGAGGTTGTTCTTATGTCTTAAAGTTTAGCCTCATGTGACTAGGACCCTGCTAGTCTATAGTGTAGTTGTAACACTCGAGACTTTTATGTTATATAAATCATCAAAGGAATATTTTTCTACACAATACTTTCTTGGCTTGCTTTACACGAAATCGCGACCTTCCTCGATAGCTTGCGTCGTACGCAATACCGAGTTTCACTAAACAACGATATGCTATTAAAATATTATTAAAACTAGCCATTATGAATAGTAATAACCACTTTTTGAAATTTTATAAATTTTATTTTTCAAAATGGACTTCATTTTTGGATTCGGAATATCGAAATTAGCCTAGGGTGAAATATTGGTATTTTTCTGAAAACTTTCAATTTTTGATGAATAGTGAAACCACTAAGTGGTAGTTAAAAAAAACTGATTTTTTCATAAAACTTAATTTTACCGCTTCTGTGAGTGGAATTTCGAAAATCCGAGAGACACGGTTGATGTCAGTAAGTAAAATGTGGTTCAATGAGATGAAAATAAATTTTTGGTGAATAGTAACTTTTTACTTTTTTTTACCACGGTTAAAAGTAAATAGGGTAACTAAGGGTAAAAATGATATTATTATTACCCTAACACATGTCCAAATTCTATTGGACAAGTGTAATTCGACCAAAAACAACCTTAGGAATAAAATATGACCAGTTAGGCCCACTTGGATTAGATTAGGACATTTATTATTAATTTATTCAAAGAAGGGTTAAAATAGTTAAAATCAAAATTTAATAAGTAAATAATTTTTAATATGGGGTTATACATAAGATAAATTCGACTATAAATATTCATTAGAAAGATAAAACGATTTCCTACATAATGGTATTTTATTTGTAATTTTTAGACATTAAATAATTTAATTTATTTATGACACAAAGATGATGCAGTAATTATCTTATTAATGAAATATTGACATAATTGATGTTATAAACACCAAAATAAATTTAATTTGAGACTTTTTATGAATTCCACTAATTTTATAGGTTAATATTACATGTTATTATTGATTTAATTAACTTTTTTAGAACTAATAATTCTTTTATGATTTTCACAAAAATCAATTACTAAATAGTGTCAAAATTGACATAAAATAGTTTTTAAAAAAAATATTATATTAGTAATTGTTATTTTATTCCTAAAAATATAAGGTTCGGCCAAATGACTTAGATAAGGTTATATATATTAATAATAAACAACTTGAGGTTCTTTTTCCTGCTTATAGTAAGTTTATTAACCTTATAGTATAAGAACACAAGAAGACACGGTAAAAGTAAAATTATTTAACTTAATGTTAAATCTAAATGATAAGGTTAAAATAGGATCATAAACTTGTCTAAATTCTATTGGATGAGAGGATTTCTACCCATACCCACCTTATCTTCGAAATAAATTAATTTTTTTCTATTTAAAACCGAACTTTACTTTATAATAAAATAATATTTTTAGTTACTCCAAAGGTGCCCCTCTCCTCCCTTATAAAAAGGCACCTCCTCCCCCTCTTCCTCACACCACTTTGAGCCTTCAAGCTCGGCCAAACCCTGCCAATTCCTCCTATACACTTTCCTAGAGACATACTAGAGGTCCTGGTATTCTTCAAAGACCAAGTTTAGTGCCCTAAAAGGAGGTCTCAAAGAAGCACTTCAAAGAAGAGGTAATGTCCGTTACCGATTCTTTCATCTTTATTTCTTCTTCCACTTCTTCTTCTTTAGTTGTTTCATTATGAAGTAATAACATCAGTATCACTCATATACTGATATGTTATTATAAGTATTAAATAACCCTATTTCACCATCTATCCATCCTACGGAAAAAGAAATCACCACGTGTGCATACGTACAAAATACCGTCTCCACGCCGTGGTGTAATCTATTTTCCACCACCACCTTACTTGGATGGGTATAATGGTTTAAATAATGACTATATATGACTATTATAAAGTGATACTAATTCTGAAATAGTATACATACACTCCAATACAATTTCACGATCATAGGAACTATATCATCACTCGTGCGTACGTACGGAATACCGTCTCCACGATGTGATGCGACTCGTTCTACATGATCTTCATTTCATAATGATTATATAAATGAATTGAATGAATGAATATGATATATATTACACTAACACCATTCTGGAAATGAGGTATCTATAACCTAAATAGAAGAATAAGAATTTATTCGACAAAACACGCATAAGAACAAAAAGTTATAAACACCCGAATAACAAGTAGCAATGAAATATTACTACTAAGAAGCTAAGAATATGACCAAATATGAAATCATAAAAATAAGTATGATTCTGGAATAAGTCAATAACATTATTTAAATCATTATACAGGAGGTTCGGACACGTTCAAAGCATATCGGACCTAAGGTAAGGGAAAATATCACAATCTCATTTTTATCCGAGATTGTTTATACTTTGGTATTTACTGGGGTGTATTTTATCATCCACATCCATGTTTCCTCAATATATAATATTATTTAAATCCACCTACAATTTTTTAAATCCAATTTTACCCTTCAGTGAGTTTTTAGTAAAGGATATGAAAGGAATCTTTTGTCGTTTTTCGTACAAGGTACTTTTTGACTTTTCCGACAAAAGTACGAAGAATGTTTTTTTAACTTATACGGAATGAATGTATTTTTAAAACATTATTTCCAAGAATCTTCCTTTACATGTTTTCAAGTTTATTTTTAATCAACTTATTTTAGTTTAGAATTGTATGACATGTTAAGAAAGGAAAAGTGTTTTTGAAGCAGAAAGGATATTTTCCTCAAGAATGGAGTTCAAGTGTTTTATCAAAATTATTTTCCATCTAAGATAATAAAGGGTTCTGTTTCTATCCCTATTATTACATTGATTTGATTATGTTGTGATGAAATTATATTTATGAATTCCTTTATCTTATATGAATTGTTTTATGATGTCACGATGTTTAAGATTCCCATTTTTATTACATGGGTTATGAAATGATGTATGATTTATGATTTTGTGGCACACATAAGAATTGTATCATTATGAGATGGGTGGGACCTATATCTCCCTCCAATTCACTGGGTAAAGATTTTATATCTCATGAGATAGACATGGATGAAACGGTAGGTTATACTGGTTTAGTGAAACAGGACTGAAACGAGGGTGACTCGGTTCAGAAATGGACTTTGTCCACTAAGATAGTCTTGGCAATGAGTCTTGACTAATAATAAATGATTCTCTGTGATTATGTGTGTATGCCACAAAGTTTCATGTTTTAAGTTATGATTATTGTGATTACATTTCACTACTAAGACTTATCCCATGTTATGAAATTATGATCTCTTTTGAAGGTTAAGATTTCCAAAAGTTATGTGCTTATGTATATGATGTGATTGATATTTCTTTTGTTTACCCTTACTGAGCATTTGAGCTCACCCCTTTGTATGTTTTGTTTCCCCAGGTCAGGAAGAAGGTTATTAAGTAGAATATGCTAAAAAGGGACTCTAGATATGATGAAATAAATGGGAGTCAAAGTAGATGCTTTATGAACCGGTTGTTTATGTTTCCCAGTTTCTAAAGACACTATACCTATACGGTCCTTTCTTGGTTTGGTTATATGTTGTAATAAGTGTGCTTCAATTCTGAAGTAATAACAATGTATGTAAAGTATGGGTCGTTATAGTTGGTATCAGAGGAAAGGTATAGTCAACCTTTGGAAACTAGGATGTGAAATCCTTAGTAAGAAACCTAAGGATAAGTCTAAGCATAGAACACAATCTTAGTGTTTTAGAAATGGCCATGAATAACCTAGGATAAGACCTTAAGTGTGAAATCTTATTCTTGATTATGTGGTTTTCCTATTATAATTAGTGTTTCTCACACTATTCTTCTTGGTTTTAGTCAATGTCTGGAACCCGAAGGAACCGTGTTAATGCGGAATGCAACGGGCAATGCAATGATTATACCCCTGAGCAACCAAACGTTATGGGAGCTGGAATGCAAAATATTGTAGCCATGCTCACACAACTTTCTCAAGATATGAATCATACAGGACTTCCAAATGAGCAAAGGAAGGAGCAACATTCTGTTGAATCCTTCATGAGGCAGTGTCCAACTTCTTTCAGCGGGTCTACTGATCCATTAGTTGCTGAACAATGGATTAGTACTACTGAAAATATATTTTCTGTTCTTCAATGTTCTGAGAATGATAAAGTCATCTTAGCAGTGTATCGTTTGGAAGGTGATACTGATCAATGGTGGAATATTATTAAGAATACGAGGCAAAGGGATGAAATTGATTCCATGGAATGGGACAAGTTCAAGAACTTATTATTCAATAAGTACTTCCCTCGTATTCTCTGAACAAAGATGGAGAAAGAGTTTCTTGAACTGAAGCAAAAGGATGATGAATCTGTTGGTACCTATTAAGAAAATTTTACAAGACTTGCAAGGTACGCTTCTGGTATTATTATCCAACCTGAGAGTAAGATCGATCGATTCTTTAGTGGCTCAAAACCAAGTCTTCGAAGGGAGTTAGCCATAAGGGACTTCAATAGCTACGAGGAAATCATTTGATGTGCTCTCAAAGTTGAGATGGAGATTGGAGTAACCCATCAGTCATATGGGTTTGATAAGAATAGGAAAATGGAATTCAAAGGAAAATCTAAAGAGAACACTGAAAAGAAGATGATCTTTCCCTTATGCTCAAAGTGTGGAAAGAAACATGGAGGGAGTTTTCTTAAAGGGACAAGTAAATGTTTCAAATGTGGAAAGGAAGGTCATCGGGCATTTGAATGCCGCGATGATGGGAAGAAGATGTCTAATGATGCCAACAAAGGAAGGGATACACAGAATGAACCTACTACACTTCAATGTTTCAAGTGCAAGGAGATGGGACATTATGCCAATAAATCCCCTAATACAAGGGTTGATGATGATGGTCGACGTCAACAAACTCTTAAGGCTAAAGACAAATGAAAGTCACATGAAATTTCTATCAGCGATGTGGAGTACGATAACGATGTGGTGAAAGGTACACTTACCATCTACTCTAAAGTAGCAAATGTTTTATTTGATTCTAGATCCACCCACTCTTTTATTTCTGAAGAATTTTCTAAGGGTATCACCGTATTACCTCAACAATTAGATATTGAGTTAGCTGTGACAACACCTAATGGCACAACAGTCGCATCAAAAGTTTATAATTCTTCTCCGATTGAAGTTTGTGGGAAAGTGCTTCATGAAAATCTTGTGATCCTCCCTATAGTGGAATTTGATGTGATTCTTGGCATGGATTGGATTTCTCTACATGGATCTCATATCAATTGCCAAATAAGGGAAGTCACATTTCATATTCCAGATCAATCTATGATCATCTATCGATGCAAGGATGAACATAACCTTCCAGTGGAAATTTCTTCCATTTTATGTGTATTGATTCCACTAAATGAAGGTTATTTATCTCAAATGGTTGGTGAGAAACTCACGATTAAGAATATTCCCATTGTACGAGAGTTTGATGATGTCTTTCTGGATGAATTACCAGGTCTTCCACCGAATCGTGAAGTTGAGTTTTCAATAGAACTCGTACCGGATGCTTTGCCAATTTCAAAGACACCTTATAGAATGGCCCCAATTGAGTTATAAGAATTGAAGAAGCAACTCCAAGAGAATCTTGATAAGGGGTTCATACGCCCTAGTGCGTCACCTTAGGGAGCACCTGTTCTGTTTGTTAAGAAGAAAGATGGATCAATGAGACTCTGCATTGATTATCGAGAACTTAACAAGATCACTATCAAGAACAAATATCCTCTCCCGCGCATTGATGACCTATTTGACCAACTACCCGGAGCTCAATACTTTTCCAAGATTGATCTTCCTTCAGGGTATCATCAATTAAGGGTCAAAAGGGAGGATATACCAAAGACGGCTTTCCGTACAAGGTATGGACACTATGAATTTATAGTGATGCCATTTGGTCTTACTAATGCCCCTGCTATCTTCATGGATCTAATGAATAGAGTCTTTAGAGACTATCTTGATCAGTTTGTGGTAGTCTTTATAGACGATATTCTTGTCTATTCAAAGAGAAAGGAAGAACATGAAGATCACTTGAGAATTATATTGAAGACCCTACGAAAGGAGAAGCTTTATGCCAAATTTACTAAGTGTGAATTTTGGCTTCAAAAAGTTGCATTTTTGGGTCACATAATCTCAAAAGAGGGGATATCTGTGGATCCAGCAAAAACAGAGGTTATCGAAAGATGGTCGAGACCAACAACAGTAACTGAGATCTGAAGTTTTCTTGGTTTGGCTGGATATTATCGACGTTTTGTGAAAGATTTTTCACGATTATCTAATCCACTCACCAAGTTGACTTGTAAAGGAGTTAAGTTTGTTTGGACTGAGGAATGTGAAGAGAATTTCAAGGAGTTGAAAAGAAGGTTATCCAGTGCACCTGTGCTCACACTGCCTTGTAGTGGAGAAAGGTTTGTGATCTATAGTGATGCATCTAAGAAGGTATTGGGGTGTGTTCTTATGCAAAATGATATGGTTATAGCTTATTCCTCACGACAGTTGAAAATACATGAGCAAAATTACCCAACTCATGATTTGGATTTAGCTGCGTTAATCTTTGCATTAAAGATTTGGAGGCATTATATTTATGGAGAAAGGTGTGACATTTATACTGATCATAAAAGTTTAAAGTATATTTTCACACAAAAGGAGCTGAATATGCGTCAAAGAAGATGGTTGGAGATGATTAAGGATTATGACTGCTCAATCCATTACCACCCTGGGAAAGCAAACAAGGTGGAAGATGCATTAAGTCGACAAGACCATGCTAGTTTATCCATGATCAGGATCACAAAAGATCCAATATTTATGGATTTACAAAGGATGGATCTTGGAATTATAATGAAAGGGGAAAAATCGTATCTTTCTCAAATGAATGTTCAACCATCTATACATGTGAAGATTAAGGAGGCACAGAAAGAAGATGTCGAGTTACAAAAGATGGTGAGAAATGTTCCTAAATTCAACCTTGATTGTGATGGGATAATAAAGTTCAGGAATCGGGTTTGTGTTCCTCCCATCCCCGAATTAAAGAAGGAGCTGCTGGATGAGGCTCATAGTTCTTCATTATCTATTCATCCTGGAAGCACGAAGATGTATAGGGACCTGAAAGAGTACTTCTGGTGGGATGGCATGAAAAGAGATGTTGCTGAATATGTCTCTCAATGCTTGGTTTGTCAACAAGTTAAAGCTGAGAGACAGAAGTCTAAGGGGATGTTACAACCATTACCCATACCCGAATGGAAATGGGAAAACATCACTATGGACTTTGTCACAGGACTTCCTAAAACATCCAAAGGCAATAATGCTATCTAGGTCATAGTTGACTGTCTTACAAAGTCTGCACACTTCATTGCTATTAGAGATGATTTCTCTCTGGATCAGCTTGCCATGATATATGTAAAGGAAGTGGTAAGATTGCATGGAGTACCACTTTCTATTATATCTAATCGGGATCTGAGATTTACCTCGAAGTTCTGGCGAAGTCTTCAGCATACTCTGGATACAGAGTTGAGTTTCAGCACTGCTTATCATCCTCAGACAGACGGTCAGTCTGAGAGAACAATTCAAACCCTAGAAGATATGTTGAGAGATTGATCTATGGATTTCAACAGTGGTTGGGATCAACACATACCTTTGGTGGAATTTTCTTATAATAATAGCTTTCACTCCAGTATTCAGATGGCTCCTTATGAAGCTCTCTATGGAAAGAAATGCAGGACTCCAACTTGCTGGGATGAAGTTGGGGAAAGAAAGCTATTAAGACCTGATCTCATTGTTGAAATGGCAGAAAAGGTCAGATCTATTCAACAACACATAAGAGCAGCTCAGAGTCGACAGAAAAGTTATGCCGACAACCGAAGAAAAGACCTAGAATTTGAAGTGGGTGATAAAGTGTTCTTATGAATATCTCCCTGGAAGAGGGTCATGAGATTTGGAAAGAAGGGGAAGTTGAGCCCTAGATATATCAGTCCTTTTGAAATACTGGATCGTGTTGGGAAGGTATCTTACCGATTGGCACTTCCACCGAATCTCTCTCAAGTTCATGATGTGTTCCATGTATCTCTCCTGAGAAAGTTCATACCCGATCCTTCACATGTACTTAGCTCAGAAGTTGTACCGCTGGAGCAGGATCTTTCTTATGAAGAACAACCGATAGAGATTCTGGATCGTAGCGAAAAATTCCTACGAAACAAGACCACTCGATTGGTGAAAGTTTTATGGAGGAACCACCAATTAGAAGAAGCTACATGGGAGCTTGAGGATATGATGAGTGAGAGGTATCCTCATCTGTTTGTTACAAAGTGAGGAATTTCGAGGGTGAAATTCATTTTAAGGGGGGTAGAATGTAACAACCGAGACTTTTATGTTATATAAATCATCAAAGGAATCTTTTTCTACACAACACTTGCTTGGCTTGATTTACACGAAATCACGACCTTCCTCGATAGCTTGCGTCGTACGCAATACCGAGTTTCACTAAACAACGATATGCTATTAAAATATTATTAAAACTAGCCGTTATGAATAGTAATAACCACTTTTTGAAATTTTATAAATTTTATTTTTCAAAATGGAATTCATTTTTGGATTCGGAATATCAAAATTAGCCTAGGGTGAAATTTTGGTATTTTTCTGAAAACTTTCAATTTTTGATGAATAGTGAAACCACTAAGTGGTAGTTAAAAAAAACTGAATTTTTCATAAAACTTAATTTTTTCTGCTTATGTGAGTGGAATTTCAAAAATCCGAGAGACATGGTTGATTTCAGTAAGTAAAATATGGTTCAATGAGATGAAAATAATTTTTTGGTGAATAGTAACTTTTTACTTTTTTTTTACCACGGTTAAAAGTAAATAGGGTAACTAAGGGTAAAAATGATATTATTATTACCCTAACACATGTCCAAATTCTATTGGACAAGTGTAATTCGACCAAAAACAACCTTAGGAATAAAATATGACCAGTTAGGCCCACTTGGATTAGATTAGGACATTTATTATTAATTTATTTAAAGAAGGGTTAAAATAGTTAAAATCAAAGTTTAATAAGTAAATCATTTTTAATATGGGGTTATACATAAGATAAATTCGACTATAAATATTCATTAGAAAGATAAAACTATTTCCTACATAATGGTATTTTATTTGTAATTTTTAGACATTAAATATCTTAATTTATTTATGACACAAAGATGATGCAGTAATTATCTTATTAATGAAATATTGACATAATTGATGTTATAAACACCAAAATAAATGTAATTTGAGACTTTTTATGAATTACACTAATTTTATAGGTTAATATTACATGTTATTATTTATTTAATTAACTTTTTTAGAACTAATCATTCTGTTATGATTTTCACAAAAATAAATTACTAAATAGTGTCAAAATTGACATAAAATAGTTTTTAAAACAAATATTATATTAGTAATTGTTATTTTATTCCTAAAAATCTAAGGTTCAGCCAAATGACTTAGATAAGGTTATATATATTAATAATAAACAACTTGGGGTTCGTTTGGCTTCTTATAGTAAGTTTATTAACCTTATAATATAAGAACACAAGAAGACACGGTAAAAGTAAAATTATTTAACTTAATGTTAAATCTAAATGATAAGGTTAAAATAGGAACCTAAACTTATCTAAATTATATTGGATGAGATTATTTCGACCCATCCCCACCTTAGCTTCGAAATAAATTAATTTTGAGGTATTTAAAACAGAACTTTACTTTATAATAAAATAATATTTTTTGTTATTCCAAAGCTGCCCCTCTCCTCCCTTATAAAAAGGCACCTCCTCCCCCTCTTCCTCACACCACTTTGAGCCTTCAAGCTCGAACAAACCCTGCCAATTACTCCTCTCCACTTCCCTAGAGACATCCTAGATGTCCTTGTCTTCTTCAAAGACCAATTTTAGTTCCCTAAAAGGAGGTCTCAAAGAAGCACTTCAAAGAAGAGGTAATGTCCGTTACCGATTCTTTCATCTTTATTTCTTCTTCCACTTCTTCTTCTTTAGTTGTTTCATTACGAAGTAATAACATCAGTATCACTCATATACTGATATGTTATTATAAGTATGAAACAACCCTATTTCACCATCTATCCATCCTACGGAAAAAGAAATCACCACGCGTGCGTACGTACGAAATACCGTCTCCACGCCGTGGTGTAATCTATTTTCCACCACCACCTTACTTGGATGGGTATAATGGTGTAAATAATGACGACATATGACTATTATAAAGTGATACTAATTATGAAATAGTATACATACACTCCAATACAATTCCACGATCATAGGAACGATATCATCACTCGTGCGTACGTACGGAATACCGTCTCCACGATGTGATGTGACTCGTTCTACATGATCTTCATTTCATAATGATTATATAAATGAATTGAACGAATTAATATGATATATATTACACTAATACCATTATGGATATGAGGTATCTATAACCTAAAGATAAGAATAAGAATTTATTCGACAAAACACGCATAAGAACAAAAAGTTATAAACACCCGAATAACAAGTAGCAATGAAATATTACTACTAAGAAGATAAGAATATGACCAAATATGAAATAATAAAAATAAGTATGATTATGGAATAAGTCAATAACATTATTTAAATCATTATACAGGAGGTTCGGACATGTACAAAGCATATCGGACCTAAGGTAAGGGAAAATATCACAATCTCATTTTTATCCGAGATTGTTTATACTTTGGTATTTACTAGGGTGTATTTTATCATCCAAATCCATGTTTCCTCAATATGTAATATTATTTCCATCCACCTACAATTGTTTAAATCCAATTTTACCCTTCAGTGAGTTTTTAGTAAAGGATATGAAAGGAATATTTTGTCGTTTTTCGTACGAGGTACTTTTTGACTTTTCCGACAAAAGTACGAAGAATGTTTTTTAACTTATACGACATGAATGGATTTTTAAAACATTATTTCCAAGAATCTTCCTTTACAAGTTTTCAAGTTTATTTTTAATCAACTTCTTTTAGTTTAGAATTTTATGACATGTTAAGAAAGGAAAAGTGTTTTTGAAGAAGAAAGGATATTTTCCTCAAGAATGGAGTTTAAGTGTTTTATCAAAATTATTTTCCATCTAAGATAATAAAGGGTTCTGTTTCTATCCCTATTATTAAATTGATTTGATTATGTTGTGATGGAATTATATTTATTAATTCCTTTATCTTATATGAATTGTTTTATGATGTCACAATGTTTAAGATTCCCATTTTTATTACATGGGTTATGAAATGATGTATGATTTATGATTTTGTGGCACACATAAGAATGATATCATTATGATATGGGTGAGACCTATATCTGCCTCCAATGAATTGGTTAAAGATTTTATATCTCATGAGATAGACATGGCTGGAACGGTAGGTTATACCGGTTCAGTGAAACAGGACTAAAACGAGGGTGACTCGGTTCAGAAATGGACTTTGTCCACTAAGATAGTCTTGGCAATGAGTCTTGACTAATAAGAAATGATTCTCTATGATTATGTGTGTATGCCAAAAAGTTTCATGTTTTAAGTTATGATTATTGTGATTACATTTCACTACTAAGACTTATCCCATGTTATGAAATTATGATCTCTTTTGAAGGTTAAGATTTCCAAAAGTTATGTGCTTATGTATATGATGTGATTGATATTTCTTTTGTTTACCCTTACTGAGCATTTGAGCTCACCCTTTTGTATGCTTTGTTTCCCCAGGTCAGGAATAAGGTTTTTAAGTAGAATATGCCAAAAAGGGACTCTAGATATGATGAAATAAATGGGAGGCAAAGTAGATTCTTTATGAACCAGTTGTTTATGTTTCCCAGTTTCTAAAGACACTATTCCTATACGGTCCTTTCTTGGTTTGGTTATATGTTGTAATAAGTGTGCTTCAATTCTGAAGTAATAACAATGTATGTAAAGTATGAGTCGTTATAGTAGTGTCATTCAATAAGTAACTTTATAGAAAATGTATTATCCTAGAATAGAGTATTATATAAAATGACCCAATATAAATGAGGATAACATACACATGAAAGTGGGGTTTGAATGAAAGTTATATTTTTTTTTTGGTTTCGGGATAATTAATCCAAAAATCAGTATATATATTATAAGAATAGGATTCAAGAAACACATAGTTCTATTAAATAGGGAATTTTAGTCATATGTTAGGTGAACAATGATATTTGGGTCAACCATATTTGTGTAGTAATAAAATCACTAAGTAAATAAGACTCTCATGTAGATCGATCTCATACATGACAGAGATCAAATGGATTTGACCTATTAGGGTTTTTTTGTTCATGTGGGATATAAAACTAAAAATAGTTTATATACCCCTGAGATAGATTATGTGTAATGTAATTTCACAACATATGATAAATACTCGACATTTGTTTATTTTAAGTTCATTTGAATCAGACCATTTCCATGAAGTTTAGAGTTATATAAAGTGGAATATTGATGCTCATAGTTTATGCTCATAATAATTTGACCAAATATTCACTTAATTTATGATCACGATACTTAAATCCTCCTAAATAGTTTTTGTATTCAATAATTCCTTAAAAAATACAGATATTTATTATCCAAAAATATCATGAGATAAGCATATTAGGTAAATCATGTCTTGAAATTTATAGATCAAAGATGATGGAATGATGAATGGTGTAAGTACATTGACCATCAATAATTGGGAAATGGGTGACACATTTTTATATTTATCACATGTATGTTAAGTTGGAAACTTGTTCTATGAAAAGAAAATACCCCAAAGGTTTACTTAGATGCTCATGGGAAACAATTTTGTTTACCATTAATTCCCATTGAGTTCTATTTAGTTCATTAAAAAACATTTTACCAAATACCATGAGAGGGATAATCGAGAGAATTTTCTTAAGGTTTCTAAGATTCCAAGAGTGCTATCTTTACTCAAGGAATTTTTATGCTGATTTTGGCATCAAAAGTTTAAGATGTATGTTATGTTGTAGATGAGAAGTCCAAAAGTGTTTGGAATACTCTATAGTGATACCACCATGTGTAATATGAGAAATTTGGGAAAAATTAATAGATCCTACTATAAGATTAGGGTAAAATATACCTCATAAGGAATTATGATGAGAATCAAGATATAATTGGGGCATAATTTTCATTGGTTATGTAAATAAGAGGGGATAATGAAAAATATTCCCAATACAGTTTAGGGACTTACAAGAAAGACATCATAATATATATTTTATTGGAATGTAGCAAAGAAATTTATTTATTTTAGTTTAGGGTTATATGATGATGAACTCATATAGGCAGTTATGCAAATTTATGACTCCTTCATGAGAGTAAATGAAATGGACTCATCCTAATGATGAACTTTTGTAAGGAATCCTAAAATTAAATAAAGGGTAAAAATGTTAACATGAAGTCATGATTTGATTCAAATGAGACATATAACTGGGGTAAAATAGTTAGTTTTCCAGTATGTATCCTGAAATAGAAGGAATAAATCCATTGGGTATTTCTTATATAGAATCTGTAAAAAATCAAGATCATGTGTAGAGGAAAATTGGTGGTTATGTTATAGTTTTAGGTTGTTAAAAAAAACCATATGTTAATGAGTAATGACATGAGTAGAAGGAGTTAAGGAAATGGGATTTGTGGCTAGGATCAAAATATAGTTTCTGAGAGTCATTATATATCCTTGAATAATAGTTTTCATCATATTCATAGTTCTTATAGTATGAGGGAAGTTTACCATTGTATATATTGATAAATGGAGAAAATCATGCATTGGAAATATATATGGATATTTCTCTCATGTAAAGAAAAAAGATATAATAAGAGTACCATACTTAATTGTTATAATGGTTATATATTGTTGAAAAAATGTCATAATGTTTAATTTCATATGACTAGGAGTAAAATGTAATATAGTTTAAGGTCATAAAATGAGGAACTTTATGTTTTGTTGTTTAGAGTCTTACTATGATGACATTATATTGTGTCGTTTAACATCATGTGATAAGGAATAATGATATATATTTTAATGTTATACAATTGGGACATATCATGCAGGGTATATTATAAATGATTCTCTTCTGTTTGAGTGAGAATAACTTATATTAATGGTTAATGAGTCTCAAAATTCTATAACTCAATAAGGAATTATTTTAATTAGAAAAAGATTAAATCATTAAAAAAAATAATCCTTCCATTATATATCCCATAAACTATTTGTAGGGACAATTATAATGACAATTTTCTATAACTCCCTCCTCGGGCCTCTTAATAAAAAAACCAATATGGACATGATCCAATGAAAAAATTAAGTATGTAACTACATCATCTATCCAAATGTAATATAAAATAAATTTTTGTCATTAATGGATGGGATACCTTGATTAATTTATAAAGATTGTGTGTTCTGACAAAGGTTCTCACATGGATGAAGTAGATATTTAGTCTTCCCTGGATCCATTATCGCCTTATCTATCTTCATATCAAGAAAATCCTTAAAGATGAATCAATTATTAATTATTTTACCTATCAATTGATGTTAGGGATATAAATTAGCTTAAATCTCAATTCTACCTCCTCATGTATCATGGTCACACAGAGAGGGACAATGGTGGATTTTTTTATCAGGGTGGTGATACTGTAATCAGAATCAATTTTGAGGTAGATATTAAATCTTTTGATGAATGGGACATTGATGATGACACACCCATAATATAGAACTCCTACTATCATGGGTTTTATGAGGTTATTATCAAGGATTAATGATGTATTAAATTCACTTAAAGAGGGTTTAAAATTATAAAAATAACAATGGACATATTGAATACAGTACATTGGAGCATGGAGAACCCCTATAGCTGGATCCTAGCATTTCACTATGTATAAAACATTCCAAGAGAAACTCTATAATTATTTAAGATATTTTTCAATTTTCATACTACAACTGAATGTATTGTTATTTTCTATGAAAAAATTGACTGATTAAAGGGGATAAGGAAGAATAAAAGATGAAACCTATTACTTTTCCAATGGTATTATGAGTGGATGATGATGTGTGTTTAGGTTGGTACCCCAATGGATGGATTTTACTCTAACAATAAGAACACAAATTATCTATATTGTATTATAAGGCATCAATAGGAATAAATATTTATTCTTTATAGGTATTTGGGTTATCAAAAATCTATCCTTCATCAATTATAGGGGTAGAAGATATAAAATCCTACTAAGCCTTTGATGATTTTGTAAGCGTGTGATCAAATATTTCAAGTGATAACTTATCATAAGAAGGTGATGATTTTTTAAACATGACTGGTATTTTATTGATAGAAATAGGGGTGTGTTGGAAAACATCATTAAAAGTGGATATTGTTTGATGGGACGGTTCCCATTGTTCCATTTTTTGGGATAATTTAAATTGGTTTTCTTGGTGGGATGGTTCCTATTTCCCCATTTGGTGGGATGGTGCATGCTTTACAAATGATGGGGAAATGCAGTCCATTAGAATTTGGACCTGTGTTGGGATACTTGGAAACCCATATTTATCATTTTAATAACTATGGTAGGTTCTCCACAACATAGGATGTGGATAATTATAATGTTTTTTAGTTTCAGATATAGAGGGAATTGTACTCAAGACTATTTGATTCAATGATTCCATAAGGGTGACAAGTTCCTGTCCCATAGATTACTGAATCATCCATTCATTAAACTGTTGTGTTTCCTGAATTGTGGATTTTCCCCATCCTTCCTCTTCATATTCAATAATAAAGGCTATCACATATTCCAAAATAACCTTGGTATTGTACAAAAGAACTTCAACATTATCAAACTTATTTTTTCACAAATCTTTAAAGATGAAACATTCCTGAATCATGTGAACCAACATACGATGGTATGGGAAATAATATGTGTAGTCATCCCACCCAATTTCATTGGGATTATTTATTTTTGAAATCATGATATGGTTTTTCTCTAAGGTAGAGATAAAATTTTGTGGATCCTAATCATTATGGAAGGGATAATTTTTTTATTACTACTCTAAAAGTAATGAGTCCTCATCTATTTTGGTTTCATTATTAAAGAAGTGATATATAATTTTATTAAGTTTCTTATTAATGATTATTGATATCCATTATGTCAAAAATTCATAAAAAACATGAGAAACAATATTTAAGATCAATAAAAAGAGAAAAAATCCATACTAAATTCATAGCGGGGGTAATGTAAATAAATTTAGATGCTTTGTGATGAAATTAAAATACTTTGTGAAGCACCTCCTATATTTGTGAATCACCTAGACTATCTATGAAGTATCCATGTCAATTAAAAAACTATATAGTTTCTCAAACTTAAATCGGTTATAGAGTAAAGGAAACTATATGGTCACCCTATAGTCAGGTTAAAGGGACTCGTCAGTTTTGGCTATGGAGAAGTGATTTATGTACCATAGGGAATACAATGGAATACATGATGGAATGATAGTGATTTTATATGCATTTCGAACTCCTTTTAGGAGTCTTTATCTCCCATATATGCACTACATGATCACATTATCCTAATGAAGATACCCATTTTTGAAAATCAATTATCTTTCACCACCTATAAATTCCCCACACTTACATCAGAATGGACACCCTCATAAAATGATGGATAAAACCCCAAAAGAGTAACTTGGTCCATTGGGAAATATAGAAGGGTTCCTAATATTTATTTTAAAAAATCATAGATAACTAAGAATTAAAAATAAAGAAAAATAGTAAGTAAATGACCCTCAATAGACCCATAATGAACGAGGGACCTATAATCCCAAATCATGAATGAGATGACCATATATCTTGCATTGTGAATTTGGGAATCCTTCATGAATGTAGGGATTATTTTAAAATGTATACTCCCTTTGTGAATGATATATACCCAAAATTACCTCACCCTGAGGATCCCAAAATCAAGGCCCTACACATTCTCCATTATCCTCACATATCACATGCTCCTATGAGAGATGGAGGCTCCCTAAGGTTTTCAATTACCTCATATTAGTGGTATTGAATCCTAGAGCATCTGGATTAGTCATTCCCCCTTTAAGAAGAACCATTGAAACAGATAGCTATACATATTTAATATTCTATATATTTATGTATGTTATTTAACAGTATCAGATCTGTCCAAATAACCCTATATCCACCTTACCTATGGTAAAAACCATAAAATGAAAAAATCATGACCTTCTCTAAAACCACCAGACATATTTGATCAGGCTATGCACATCAGCATTCAACCTTTTAATATAGTATTCACTTCATAAAAATAGTCTCTGATTTTTTCCTCCAGAATCAATATAATATATAGTGTTATTATAATCATGTATCCCATTGAAATTTGGGGGAGGGGGTGATCTCTGGGATATTGGTTAGAAAAACCATAGATCATTTTTTACATCTTGGATAATGTAGTGTCAAACTTTCTATACTAGTCCATACAATGATATATAAGGTAATATGATCCATCTATAGGTGTAATCCCCAACAATATTATTTTTGATGATTTAATCATGAAGAACCATCAATGTGTAAGGGAGGGTGAATGGGCCTTGGGAAGAATCTAGGCTAGTTGTGCTTGAGCAGTAGTCGGGAAGATCATGTGAAAATCCCCAACACCTCTACTCCATCGATCCATATCCCCCATGGGCCAAGTCAAAATTTACTTCTAAAATATCAAATGATAGGAAATAGATGTATACTTAGACCTCATATTATGTGTATGTCTTAATTCAATCCTTCAAAGTTTTATTTCCCTTAAGAGTTACATATCTAGGATTTCTATGTAAAATCCTCACTCAGTCCACTATTTTCACCCCTTTTATGACATAGGCACCAAGTCTCATTATTTTGAACTATACAAAAATTTTATTTCCCCATAATGTTAAGATGCATGGAAAAACCTTGTCACATGATATTAAACTGTGTGAATTTAACTTTGTGGGACTTGATTCTTATTAATTAGGAAATGTAGGAAACTTATTTGAGGTTAAAAACCAACATCTACAACCATATTTTAATTCGTAAACACTCCTTATGAAACCCATATCAAAAAAATAATATACTTTTGGTGATCCATACCGTTTCACCTCATCCTAAAATATCCTTTGATGAACTAAATTATCTCTAGATCCATTCTGATGTCTATTTAATAATAAAAAAGAAAATAAAAAAAGTTTTAACTATACATAAATACCAAACCTACCATTACTAGGAAACCTTCACATAATATTCAACTCTACATGAATTTAAACTACATAGAAGTGGTCATGGATATATGAACTTAAGTAGAATTTTTATGGTCCTTGTAATATGAATTTAAAAGACACAATGATTCATTTTAAGTGGAACTGAACTATATAATTTTTTATTCCATTCATAGGGATAAATAATATTCCATTTAATGGGCCCAATCTTAACTCGACAATACACATAGAATTCCAGGATGGTAAAAAATCTCAGAGTACCCATATGTGGAGATAAACTATTTAATTTTTTACTAAAAATGGAATGGTGGAGAAAAATTAAAAAAATATAGTTTTCAATATCAATGCATGGATTTAATCCAATTAATAGAATTGGGGTAAATATTACCACACTAGGATTTTGGAAGGATTTACAAACATATCTTAAATCTATAAGAGTGTTACATAGTAGAAAATAATTCACCCCAATAGGGTGTGATGAGGTGAACCTCACATCCCCTCCACCAACACACATTCTAAAGTGTCTCCGGAAAGTCATAGAGACTAAATTTTTGGTAATGTAGACCCATGATGACTCAAAATGGCTATGGAAAAAGGCAATTCAATTATTCCACCCAAAAGAAATGGTGAAAAAACCATCAATCCATTATAAAGAAATGTGATAAATCCATCATACTATTTATTTGTGATATAGTAGTGATGGGTTTTTTATTTTTTGTTCTAGAACCTATAGGATATATTTATATTTTATAGAACTACCTTTGATATAAAAAATTATATCACAATCACATTAAATATATGCATCATATTCTATGAATGTTGTGGAAATGATTATCAGGATGATTTTTCACTGACTTAGTGCCTGCAACAGTAAGTGGTAAATGAACTTTTAAGATAGTACCACCTCAATGGTACTATTACAACCATGGAGGAAGCATAGTAAAGTCTCCTTGAATTGAATCCTCACTAATCATCTCATCACTAATATGAATGAAAGTAATAGTTGGCATCATTGACCTCCTCTAACTAATTTAAATTTTTCCCTAGAGTGTGACAATACCCATCTTTCCTACCATAAGGTAGTGCAGAAAGAGGATGATATAACACTATCCATTATAGATAATCCTACTAATAATGATCCTACTTACCAATGCAAATATCAAAACATTTTGATTCTAGACACTCACATGTCTACTGAGGAGGCCACTTAGAAGATTCCAACCCCGACCATTCAATCCCATACAATTAGAAGGATTTCTTACCGTCAGAAAAATATATCATTAGTTAGGGAGAAGAATGATATTTATGTCACCTTGATAAAGTTATTTCAAAACAATATGAAGGTAGTAAAGGAGTAATCTTATATCACTGTCCTCACTCATAAAACCTTTTATAACTTATTAGCAATATCAGGAGTATCATGTCAATATTTTATAATAGAAGATAGGGATAAATACCATATACTTTCTGCCATGAGTAAATATCATTAGAAAAACCTAATAGAAAATGTAAGACCATAGTGGGATCATATAACCACCCCCTTGAAGAGCTGGTTTGTATTACCATTCCCATAGAAGAAACATTATAAAATATTCTAGTGAAAATCAAAGGGTAGGATTATATCCATATACATGTATTATGGGTGTGGAAGTATATGATGGTAGCAGTCAAGGAAAATTACTATAAGAATATCCTAGTTCCCAATAGAATATAGGCCCATATTACTAATCCTATCATCATATCATTCCTTCAGTATAATATGAAAACTATTAACGAGAGGGATTATATTTCAACTTGAATTCTAGAGGATCTTCGACATAACCTCATAAGGAATAAAGCATATAATCAAGTTCATATTCCCTTTAAAACTTTATTTTTATATCATAACAAGGTATCCACATTAGGTAGGGATTATATCCCTTACAACCATATATAATCCCACACAAATATTCCAAAAATTTCTTAGGATCATTATAATAGTCAAAACCCCCTCCCACCTAGTGTAAGGAAAGCTATCAATATATCCCAACAACAACCAAGTTGTAGGATTCTATCAACACCCATTTCGAGGAAACCCATCAATATATTCTAGTGGTAAGAAAACGAATGACTCATATTTACATACAATATCAATAATCTCATCAGAATAATTTGATGGAATTGTGGGGGTTCCCTAGGAGATCTCCCACCCGTGAATGTTGTTGTTCATAGTGTGTAACCCCAACTTATCCCTAGAGAAAATCCAAAATTAGATATCACTATAGAGATACATGACATAAGAAGCATGCTCATATTTCCACCCAAATTAATGACAATTTTCTTGAGGGCCTTCAGTATCACTTGATATCATCCAATGAATTTTTTCTCTCATCAAGATAAATAGAAATAATTTATAGTCACACAATCCCCCCTAGAAAAATTAAATATCGATCCAGGTAACTCTTCCTATGGAGTGAGATATAAAATTACACATCATATCTTGAAATATAATCCTTAAGAAGACCCCCACCTGGAAATTCATCAATTGTTGGTAAAAAAAGGTATTCCCTATAGAAACTAGACCGTACACCCAAAAGGTCCACCCCCATGGTATATTCTTCATTGGAACTCTATGAAGCCAAAAATCATGCTATAATTTAATTTCCCTCATGATAGTGATGTGAAAATGTCCATGGAAGTATTCAACATGGAATACATAGTGATTTTCTACCTAGTAGTGACATCATGTTTTCATAATTAGATTCTACCACTATCAAATACACTATGATAAATTCTTATTATTGAGAGGAACTCAAGATATGGAGTCCATTTATATCATTTGTCATATCCTTGTCAAGAGATATCTCATATAATCTAGTGGATAGTTTGAATAAATAGTATTCATCTCCACCACCATCAAAAAATATATCTCTTGATACCATTCAAAACAATCCAACCCCCTCAATAGAGTTGTTTAAAATCAATCACTTTAGGATGATCATGTAGAGGAGTAAAACTCTAATGTTGAATATAATGATAACTCTTGAGAAAAGATATAGCATAAGGTGATATATTGGTTATGTTATGGACCATAACCACATATTAATATAATATTTTAGAAAAATTAAAAGATGAATTCACACATTACCTTTTCCTAGATATGTGGAAAACTATTCACCAACTCAAGGAAAAATATTTTCATTATCGTGAATATACCAAACACATCAGGGAAATATGGGAACTCAACAACCATATTGAATTGGATAACTTTTATGATGCATGGATCCCAAACAAAGGGAGGTAGTTTAGAGATATCTAATTGGCATGAACCTTTATGTTGAAATCTATACAACAATTAATTATTGATTCCCCATCTGACAAATACATTAGATGATGGGGATCGAACGAATCATTGTATTGACACTAGTGCAGAAAACGTTTTTTATGGTGGTTATTTTTTATTTTTTACGACAAATTTTGGCCGACGTTATTACAGGAGATGTTATAAAAAATGTTTTTTATGTCGATTATTTTAAAACTGACGTAAAAACCAAAAATTTGAAGTGTTTTTCATGTTGGTTCCTCAAACACCGATGTGGAAAATGCTTCGGAGACGTGATTTATTACATAAATTTTTAAATAACCAAAATGGTATATACTTTTTCACATCAGTTATATAATAACCGACATAATAAACTACACCTTCGAAGCATTTATCATGTTGGTTATTTTAATAACTGACGTGATAAACCAGTCTGCCAATAATTTTATCATGCCAGTTAAATAATAACTGATGTGAAAACATATATACTATGTTGGTTATAAAGTAACTGACGTAAAAAAATATTCCATTCCACTTATTACGTTGGTTACAACATAACTGACGTAAAAACCCATTCCCATGCATTTGTTACATCAATTATAGAATAACCGACGTTGAAACCAATTTTTTTAATAAAACTGTTTAACCACAACTATGCCCTGCCAAATAGGACCCTAAACATACTAAAAACGGACCAAAAATAGACCAACCCCCACCCCCACCCCACTCGACAACCCTCCCACACCCCTAGAACCCCCCAACCCACTGGACACCCCCACACCCCTAGACTACCCCCACCCTTCTGGACAACTCCCCAACCCATGGATAGCCCTCCCACCCTCCTGGACACCCTCCCACCCCCTGGACACCCCCAAAACCTTGGACACCCCTGGACAACACCCACCCTCCTGGATATCCCCCACTCCCCTAGACAGCCCTCCCACCCTCCTGGACACCCTCCCACCCACATGGACACCCTGGACACCCCCACCCCATTGGACAGCCCTCCCACACCCCTAAACCCCCCACCCCACTGGACACCCCCACACCCCTGGACACCCCTTGGACACCCCCTGGACATCCCCCACTCCCCTGGACAGCCACCCCACCCTCTTAGACACCTTCCCACCCCCATGGACACCCTGGACACCCCCACCCTACTGGACCACCCTCCCACACCCCTAGAAACCCCCACCCCACTAGACACCCCCACACCCCTGGACACCCCGTAGACAGCCCCCTACCCTCCTAGATAGCCCCCACCACCCTGGACAGCCCTCCCACCCTTCTAGACAATCCCACCCCCATGGAAACCCCCCACACCCTTGGATATCCCTCTCACACCCCTGGAAACCCCCACCCCCTAGACACCCCCACACCCCTGGACACCCCCTAGATGGCTCCTCCACCATCATGGACAACCCCCACTCCCCTAGACAGCCTTCCCACCCGCCTATACACCCTCCCACCCCCATGGACACCCTGGACACCCCCACCCCATTGGAAATCCCTCCCACAACACTAGACACCCCCACACCCCTGGACACCCCACACCCATGGACACCCCCTGGACATCCCCCCACTCCCCTAGACAGCCCTCCCACCCCCTGGACACCATCCCACCCCATAGACACCCTAGATGCCCCCACACCACTAGAAATACCTCCCAAATCCTTGGAAACCCCCCACCTCACTAGACCCCCCACACCCCTAGATACCCCCTGGATAGCTTCCCACCCTCCTAGAAAACCCCACCCCCTGGACAAACCTCCCACCCTCCTGGACACCCCCACCTCCATGGACACCCTAGACACCCCCACACCCCGGGACACCCCTTGGACATCCCCCCACCTTCCTGGACATCCCACAATTCCCTAGAAATCCCTCCCACCCTCCTGGACACCCTCCCACCCCCATGGACACCCTGGACACCCCCACCCCACTGGACACCCCCCACACCCCTGGACACCCCCTGGATATCCCCCCCACTAGATAGCCCTTCCACCCTCTTGGACATCCACCCACCCCCATAGAAACCCTAGACACCCTCACCTCATTAAACAGTCCTCCCACACCCCTGGAAACCCCCACCACATTGCACACCCCCCACACCCCTGGAAACCCCCTGGACAGCCCCCACCCTCTTGGACAACCCCCACCACCCCTGAATAGCCCGACCACCCTCCTGAACACCCCCACCCACATGGAAACCTTGGACACCCACCACACCCCTAGAAAGCCCTCCCGCACCCCTAGAAACTCTCCATCCCCTAGACCCCCCCCCCCGCACACCTGGACACCCCCTAGATATCCCTCACCCTCCTAGATAGCCCCCACTCCCCTGGACATCCCTCCCACACTCCTAGACACCCTCCCACCCCCATGGTCACCTTGGAAATCCCCCCACCCCACTAGATGGCCCTCCCACACCCCGGGAAACCCCCCACCCCACTGAACACACCCACACCCCTAGACACCCCCAGACCAGAATCCATACCAAAAAAACCATCAGAACTAGTCCAAAACAAGAAGTATAGAAAAATTAAACATTCACATATATATAATTCAAAACTTACAATGAATACTAAAAAAAAACCTAAATCCAACCTAAATGACTACCAAATACACAATTATAATTACAATATTCAAAATTACATTTTACACTATAAAAAAACTAAAATTCAATCAAACCTGTAAAATAATTTGACCATTCCACATGTAAGTGTTTGACCTCTTGAGAACTATAGGGTTGAGGGTCATCAAATATCTAAAAATTAAATGGATACTAGTTAATATGTATAATGAATAAATCAAATGAAATATTATGGAAAAGCCTAAAAGGAAATCTTACTAGGTCAAATTTCACAAGTGTTCTAGTTGTCATTATTTCATACATAAATCTTAATATATAATATCCACATTCGACGATGCCTTGTTGTTTATGAAAATTATGTTCAAATGAGTGTAAATTCAAAATATTATTTTTATATAATACATCAAAAAGTAAAAATTATAAATTGACATTTACCTTTACTTTTACATATTTGATCTTGGCACTTCTTTTATTTGTGTTTTTTAAAAGTAGACCCATCCCCTATTAGAAAATAGTATGAATGAGATAAATTTAAAATTAATTATAATATATAAAACTATTAAGAAATTGAAACTTACTTTTCCAACATATTATTAAAACTTTTTCGCACATCACCATGGACAGAGAATATCCAATAAAGTGTTTTCTCCCTTGGGAAAAAAAGACCTAACATCCAATGATCACTAATAAAAAAAAATTTAAGGTTAGTGATTTTTTATGTTAAAAGATAATGAAATATTTTCCAGAGATATGTTTCATAACTCTCACAAAAAGGCATCATCCAACACTGTGTGATTATATTCTATTCAAATATTTTAGCAATATAAAGCATTCCTTATTCCTTGTCCAATGCATGTGCTTCAAGGGAAATAAAATACGGGTCTATGAATCCATATACATTTGTCTGATCATTATTCTCACACATGTTATAAAGATACCTAATACAAAACAAACATAAGTATACATTTTTAATAAATATAACACAGGTAAAAGGTGTTAAGACTTACATGGAGAAAATTTTCACCACGTTGATTCCCAACTTATCTCCAGTAACAAGGTCCATGATATCATTTTTCACAATCCCCACATTTATTGCACGTCCAAAAACAAGAGCTTCCGTTAGAAACTCACAATGATCCACCAAAAAATTTGAATATCTTGACAATCTGTCAAGACTATTAGAATATGTATCTGATGTCATAACCATTTGTCTTTGTTGTTGTCTATACAATATTTCTTTACCTTTAAAGTATTCCTATAAAAATAAATAGAAAAATATATTAGTTTTCAAATTTTAAAACAAATTTAATAAAAAAATAAAAAAGAAGATATAACATACATACCTCTATGGTAATGAGTCACAGAAGTCTGGATGGAAAAACTAAAAAGTGTCTGATACTATGTCCAACTTTCATCAACTCATTTGTAGGTAATGTGTAACACCCTGAGATTTTATGAAAAATATTCTTTTTAATTTTATTGATGTCTTTTGTTGTATGATACACCAAAAGGATCTTTCACTACACGTATCCCTGACCTGGATTTCATTACACGCAATCACGACCTTCCACGATAGCGTGTGTTGTACGCAATACCGAGTTTCACTAAAAAACGATATGTTATATAAACTAGCCGTTATGAATAATAATACCCACTTTTTAAAATTTTATAAATTTTATCTTTCTAAATGGACTTGATTTTTGGATTCGGAATATCGAAATTATCCTAGGGTGAATTTTTGGTATTTTTCTGAAAACTTTCAATTTTTGATGAATAGTGAAAAGACTGGGTTACTATTTAAAAACCAACTTTTTATTTAAATAATTATTTATTTTATTTAAATTTATTTTAGGTAAAAATTGATACATAATAACTATATAAGTTCAATGTAATTAATTGGAGTCATTTCATAATAATTTTAGATATATAAAAATTTTATTGAACTTTTCACCGTCTTTTACCCACCTCCTAGGAGAATTTGGAAATTCACATAAAACTTAATTTTACCACTTCTGTGAGTGGAATTTTAAAAATCCGAGAGACACGGTTAATATCAAGGACTAAAATGTGGTTCAATGAGATGAAAATAATTTTTGGTGAATAGTAACTTTTTACTTTTATTTACCACGGTTAAAAGTAAATAGAGTAATTAAGGGTAAAAATGATATTATTATTACCCTAACACATGTCCTAATTCTATTGGATAAGTGTAATTAGACCAAAAAAAACCTTAGGAATAAAATATTTCCATTTAGGTCCACTTGTATTAGATTAGGACATTTATTATTAATTTATTTAAAGAAGGGTTAAAATAGTTAAAATCAATGTTTAATAACTAATTCATTTTAATATAGGGTTATGCATAAGATAAATTAGACTATAAATATTCATTTAAAATCTAAAAAGATATCATACCTAATGGTATTTTATTTATAATTTTTAGACATTAAATAATTCAAGTTATTTATGACACAATGGTAATGCAGTAATTACCTAAATAATGAAATATTAAAATAATTGATATTATAAATACCCAAATAAATGTAATTTGAGACTTTTTATGAATTAAAATAATTTTATAGTTTAATATGACATGTTATTATTTATTTAATTATATTTTTTAGAACTAATCATGCTGTTATGAGTTTCACAAAAATCAATTACCAAATAGTTTCAAAATTGACATAAAATAGTTTTTAAAAAACATATTATATTATTAATTGTTATTTTATTTCTAAAAATCTAATTTTCGGCCAAATGACTTATATAAGGATATATATATTAATAATTAACCACTTGGGGTTATTTTGTCTTGTTATAGTAAGTTTATTAACCATATAGTGTAAGAAAACAAGAAGACACGATAAAAGTTAAATTATTTAACTTAGAGTTAAATCTAAATGATAAGGTTAAAATCGTAACCTAAACTTGTCTAAAATATATTGGTTGAGAGGATTTATACCCATACCCACTTTAGCTTCTAAATAAATTATTTTGGAGATATTATAAACCGAATATGACTTTATTATAAAATAATATTTTGAGTTTTTCCAAAGGTGCCCCTATCCTCCCTTATAAAAAGGGCACCCCTTCGCTCTTCTCTTCACACCCTTTTGAGCCTTGAAGCTCGTCCAACCCCTGACCATTTCACTTCTACACTTACCTATAAAAATTCTGGAGGTTCTGGTCTTCTCAAAAGACCAACTCTACTTCCTTAAGAGGAAGCTTAAAGGAGGTGCGTCGAAGAAGAGGTAATCTCTTCTTCCGATTTTCTCAAGTTTCTTTCTTCTTGTACTTATTCTTCTTTAGTTGAATAATTATAAAGTAATAACATCAGTATTAATTATATAATGATATTCTATTATAAATATTAAACAACCCTATTTCATCTTCTATCCATCCTACGGAAAACAAAATCACCGCGCGTGCGTACGTACGGAATACCGTCTCCACGCCACGGTGTAATATGTTTTCGACCACCACCTTACTTGGATGGGTATAATGGTGTAAATAAATAACCATATATGATTATTGTAAAGTGATATTTATTATTAAATATTATACATACACTTCAATACAATTCCACTATCATGGGAATGATATCATCACTCGTGCGTACATACGGACTACCGTCTCCACGACGCGATGAGATTCATTCTCCATGTTAACCATTCAAGAATGATTATAAAGTATATATAATGAATAATAATGAAATATATGACATAATTATGATACTGGATTTATGTATATATATATATATATTTCATCTACTTACTTCCATTCAAGTCAATAAAGAAAGGAAAACAACGTTCATGCGTACGTACGGCCTACTGTCTCCATGAACGGTGTGTTTCATTTCACTTATCTATCTATTATATATATATATACTGAATATATATGATATATAAATCATGTTTTACATTCTGGAAGTAAGTAAATAATGATATAAGTAATAATAATATCAAGAACAACAAGTCTAAACACGTACGATAAATGAAACAATTTTACCCAAAACGCTACTTTAACATGGAATTGACAAATAAACGGGTAATATAAATACCTAAGTGAAACATATAGGATATAATAACAATGAATATTATTCTGTAATAAGTCAATGACATTATTTAAATCATTATACAGGAGGTTCAGATACATATGAAGCATATCATACATAAGGTAAGGGATAACTTTTCCAATCTCGTTTTTATCCGAGATTGTTTATTCGTAAGTATTTACTCGGGTTATGTTTATCATCCATGTCCATGTTTTCTAAAAATGTTTTCATAAAATGTTTATTATTATTCCATGTATTTTTAAAGTCATTTTTACCCTTTTATGACTTTTACCACAAGTTTTGGAAGGAATCTTTCTTTTTTTTACCATATGAGGTACTTTTTGACTTTTCTAACAAAAGTATGAGGAGAATGTTTTTTTAACTTATATGGCGTGAACAGATTTTTACGGTTTTATAATGCCTCATTTTCATGAATATTACTCTACAATATTTTATGAATATTTTCAACAAAATACTTTTCTTTTAAAATTTCATGGCATTTTGTGAAAAGAAAATGATTTTGAAGAAGAAAGGATATTTTCCTCAAGAATTCATTTCAAGTGTTTTATCAAAACCATTTTCCTTATAAGATGACATTATTTCATATGTGTATGTTTCAAGTATAATGTATCTATTATTTAAATGGTTTCACTTTTATTATGATGAAATATCCATTTGTTTTATATGGATTATGTGATGATGGGATGATGTTTATGAAACCCATTTTATTCTTTGGGTTATGATGAATGTTTTAAGTTTATTTTGTGGCACACGAAATAATGATTTAATTATGAGATGGGTGGGACCTATATCTACCTCCAATGCATTGGGTAATGATTTATATCTCATGAGATAGACATGGATGTAACGGTAAGTTAATCTGGTTTAGTGTTACAGGACTGAAACGAGGAGTAAACTCGATTCAGAAAGGGACTTTGTCCACTAAGATGGTCTTGGCAGTAATGCCTTGGATACTATGAAAGTCATAACATGTACTGAATGGTTTCCACAACTACATGTTTCATTCCCATTATATTTTATCATGGTTTATGTTCCATTATGATATATTCCTTATGTACTCCCATGATTTATGTCTTTGGTCAAGATTTTGATGTTTAAAATTAATGTTCATGTTTTTTCTTTAAAATGTTTATGGATTGTTTTATGTTCTCTTTGGTTACCCTTACTGAGCATTTGATCTCACCCTTTATATGTTTTCTTTTCCCCAGGATTTAAAGAAAGGTTTTAGGTAAGAAACCAAAAAGGGGAAGATCTTTATGGGAGATGTTGAAGATCTTTCACCACGATTAGAAGATTAAATTTTGAGTTTCCAAAGACAATAAACTATTACGGTCCTTGTGTGTCTGTGTTTGTTATGTATTAAGTATTCCGAAAAAGTAATGTAATTTCCATGTATGTCAAGCTTTGGGTATCTACAGTTGGTATCAGAGGAAAGGTTTAGTTAACCTTTGGAAACTAGGATGCGAAAACTTTAGTGAGATCCCTAGAGATATTTCTGAGGTATGTCTAGGAATGCCCCTAAGGTTAAGTATACATATTGGTTATAGTCCTAGAATTACTGAAACCATATTAGAATTAAACCTAAGAAGTTAGATATTGAAGGTACTCCCCCTTTATTATGTTGTTTTCCTAGCATGATTTTTTCCTCTCACACTATTATTTTTGTGTTTTAGATGATGGCTGGAACCCGAAGGAACTATGTTGATCAATGTAATGGATAATGCAATGATTGTCCTCCCGAGAAACCAAATGTGATAAGATATAGAGTGAAAAATCTTATTTCTATACTTAAACAAGCTATGAATCATTCTGGATTTCCAAATGATCAGAGAAGGGAACGATATTCTATTGAGTCCTTCATGAGGCAACGTCCACCATCTTTTAATGGGTCTTCTGATCCACTTGTTGCTGAACAATGTATCAGTACCATTGAAAAGATATTTTCCATACTTCACTGTTCAGAACATGAAAAATCCATTTTAGCTATTTACCGTTTAAAAGGTAAAGCAGACCAGTGGTGGACTCTAATTAAGAATACAAGGACCTAAGATGAAATTGAATCCATAGAATGGGACGAGTTAAAGAACTTGTTTTTTCAGTAAGTACTTCCCTTATATTCTTCGAAAATATATGGAAAAGGAGTTTCTTGAGCCTAAGTAGAAGGATGAGGAATCTGTTGGTATATACGAAGTGAATTTTACAATACTTGCAAGGTATGCATCTGGCTTTATCATCCAACCTGAAAGTAAAGTTGATCAATTTTTCAGTGGCTTAAAACCAAGTCTTCGAAGGGAATTAGCTATAAGAGACTTCATTAGATATGAATAAATTGTGCATTGTGATATCAAGGTAGGACTAGAAGTTGGTGTAAAATATCCATCTCATGGTTTTGACAAGAAATGAAAGATGGAGTTCAAGGAGAAATCTCAGAATAATGGTGAAAAAAAGATGAATGTTTATTTATGCTCAAAGTGTGGAAAGATGCATGGTGGAGATTGTCTTAAAGGGACTAGAAAATGTTTTAAGTGTGGAAAAGAAGGTTATCGAGCAGTTGAGTGTCAAAGTAATGGAAAAATGGTTGCTAATTATGTGAATAAAGAAAAGACTGTAGAGAACAAACCACCAACACTTTAATGCTTCAAGTGCAAGGAAATGTGGCATTATGCTAATCAATTCCCTAATCCAAGGGTTAATGATGATCAACGTGAGAAACCTCTTAAGGCAAAAGATAAAGGGAAGTCACATACGATCACTATTTTTGATGTTGAGTATGACAATGATGTTGTGTAATTATTAGGTGTTTATGTAATGGGATTTCAAAATAGTATCATGGAATCTCATTTATAGTATAGTGTAATTTTGAAATATCTGTGTATTGGTCCATTGAGGTTTTCTATAAGAATATGGTACCATGAAAAGTGATTCAAATATTTTGGAAAGTAGATGATATGCACATAATGAAGGGATAAGGAGAAAATAAATTGTTTAATAGTATTTATGAGCTCATGATTGATATAAGGACTAAGTGATATCATGGTTTGAGTATATAGAATTATGGGGATTTTGGTATGTGGAAAGTGTTAACTTTTAACTGCATTCATGTTTTCACTAAGGTTCAATGGGTATTAATTTTTTAAGACAATACATGATTAAGGCCTTTGAATGTTTGGAATGTGACCAAAAAAATATATCGTATGATATATGGAGGATAAATGATGGTATTCACGTAATTGTTATGTGACCTCTCAAGTAATCATTTTCTTTACACTATGAGATTGGAAAAAAGTATTTTCAATAAGCTTAAAGGTTGGAATAGATTAAGTTGGACATCAGATATAATTGCTTAAGGCTATAATTTTTTTTTCTTTTGATATTATTTATGTAATGTTATAATGATGTAGTCTTATAAAAAGGACAACATGCAGGACGAGCGACAACACGTCTCGTCAGACAAGGCTGTGGGAATCAAACCCTCAACTGAAGTGTGATATGCCTTTATCGCCTACCACTGGCCTACAAGAAGTCCCTGTTTAGTAGAAACCAATTTTATTATATTAAGAAGTATGATATATGAAGTATAAGTCCATTTTAGGAACTATATATGATTAATCTCACTATAGATGGACTTATGTATTTTTGATAAATTTTTCTAACATTTTGTTTGAGACAGATGGAATGAACCATCATTCTATAACATGATATGCCAACAATTCATGAATAACAAATTCAACTTCATTTGTTTAAGAGATGAAGTGGAAATTGTTGAAGGAACGACCAACGGTGAGACTATACCAAAATCAAGAAAGTATTTCTTCTAATTCAAATTTCATCAACTTTAGGGAAATCATCTTGAAAACCAAAAATGTTATCCTAGGGCCCTTATATCCGATGAATCATATGGTACCTTAAATCATCACAAATTTATGGCTTTGTGATTAATGGATTTTTCATAGCCATGTCCTCTACCACTCTCCATCAGAACATGATGGTTAGATTTCTCCTCCATATCCATATTTTTACCTATGTTCTCTTATGTGGAATCCCAGTGATGAGTTATTTGGGTATCCGTTATGTTTCTAACGTTCCTTTTTAAAATAAAGTTTTAGTATTCCTTTTTACGATGTGGGTTTCTATGAAATAAACTCTCATGTAATAAACCATTTATAACCCCGACGAATTTCGAGGGTGAAATTCATTTTAAGGGGGGTAGAATGTAACACCCCGAGATTTTATGAAAAATATTCTTTTTAATTTTATTGATGTCTTGTGTTGTACTCTACACTAAAAGGAGCTTGCACTACATGTATCCCTGACCTGGCTTGCATTACATGCAATCACGACCTTCCACGATAGCGTGTGTTGTATGCAATACCGAGTTTCACTAAACAAAAATATGTTATATAAACTAGCCGTTATGAATAGTAATACCCAATTTTTAAAATTTTATAAATTTTATCCTTCGAAATGGACTTCATTTTTGGATTCGGAATATCGAAATTAGCCTATGGTGAATTTTTGGTATTTTTCTGAAAACTTTCAATTTTTGATGAATAGTGAAAACACTGGGTTACTATTTAAAAACCAAATTTTTATTTAAATAATTATTTATTTTATTTAAATTTATTTTAGGTCAAAATTTATACATAATACCTATATAAGTTCAATGTAATTCATTGGAGTCATTTTATAATAATTTAAGATATATAATTTTTTTTGAACTTTTCACCATCTTTTACCCACCTCCTAGGAGAATTTAGAAATTCACATAAAACTTAATTTTACCGATTCTGTGAGTGGAATTTCAAAAATCCAAGAGGCACGGTTAATATAAAGGACTAAAATGTGGTTCAATGAGATGAAAATAATTTTTGGTGAATAGTAACCTTTTACTTTTATTTACCACAGTTAAAAGTAAATAGGGTAATTAAGGGTAAAAATGATATTATTATTACCCTAACACATGTCCTAATTCTATTGGATAAGTGTAATTAGACAAAAAACAACCTTAGGAATAAAATATGACCATTTAGGTCCACTTGGATTAAATTAGGACATTTATTATTAATTTATTTAAAGAAGGGTTAAAATAGTTAAAATCAAAGTTTAATAACTAATTCATTTTTAATATAGGGTTATGCATAAGATAAATTCGACTATAAATATTCATTTGAAAGATAAAAAGATATCCTACCTAATGGTATTTTATTTATAATTTTTAGACATTAAATAATTCAAGTTATTAATTACACAATGGTGTTGTAGTAATTACCTAAATAATGAAATATTAAAATAAGTGATATTAAAAATACCCAAATAAATGTAATTTGAGACTTTTTATGAATTAAAATATTTTTATAGGTTAATATGACATGTTATTATTTATTTAATTAACTTTTTTCGAACTAATAATTCTGTTATGATTTTTAAAAAAATCAATTACCAAATAGTGTGAAAATTAACATAAAATAGTTTTTAAAACAAATATTATATTATTAATTGTTATTTTATTCCTAAAAATCTAAGGTTCGGCCAAATTACTTATATAAAGATATATATATTAATAATGAACCACTTGGGGTTCTTTTGACTTGTTATATTAAGTTTATTAACCATATAGTGTAAGAAAACAAGAAGACAGAGTAAAAGTTAAATTATTTGACTTAGAGTTAAATCTAAATGATAAGGTTAAAATTTTAACCTAAACTTGTCTAAAATATATTGGTTGATATTATTTATACCCATACCCACTTTAGATTCTAAATAAATTATTTTGGAGCTATTATAAACCGAATATGACTTTATTATAAAATAATATTTTGAGTTTTTCCAAAGGTGCCCCTCTCCTCCCTTATAAAAAGGGCACCCCTTCCCTCTTCTATTCACACCATTTTGAGCCTTGAAGCTCGGAAAAAACCTGACCATTTCACTTCTACACTTACCTAGAAACATTCTGGAGGTTATGGGTTTCTCAAAAGACCAACTCTACTTCCTTAAGAGGAAGCTTAAAGGAGGTGCGTCGAAGAAGAGGTAATCTCTGCTTTCGATTTTCTCAAGTTTCTTTCTTCTTCTACTTCTTCTTCTTTAGTTGTATCATTATAAAGTAATAACATCAGTATTAATTATATACTGATATGTTATTATAAATATTAAACAACCCTATTTCACCTTCTATCCATCCTACAGAAAATGAAATCACCGCGCGTGCGTATGTACGGAATACCATCTCCACGCCATGGTGTAATCTGTTTTCGACAACCACCTTACTTAGATGGGTATAATGGTGTAAATAAATAACCATATATGATTATTTTAAAGTGATATTTATTATTAAATATTATACATACACTTTAATACAATTCCACGATCATGGGAATGATATCATCGCTCGTGCGTACGTACGGACTACTGTCTCCACGACGCGATGAGATTCATTCTCCATGTTAACCATTCAAGAATGATTATAAAGTATATATAATGAATAATAATGAAATATATGAAATAATTAAGCTACTTTATTTATGTATATATATATATATATTTCATCTACTTACTTCCATTCAAGTCAATAAAGAAATGAAAATAGCGTTCATGCGTACGTACGACCTACTATCTCCATGAACGGTGTGTTTCATTTCACTTATCTATATTATATATATATATATATACTGAATATATATGATATATAAATCATGTTTTACATTCTGTAAGTAAGTAAAAAAATGATATAATTAATAATAATATCAAGAACAACAAGTCCAAACACGTACGAGAAATGAAACAATTTTACCCAAAACGCTACTTTAACATGGAATTGACAAATAAACGGGTAATATAAATACCTAAGTGAGCCATATAGGATATAATAACAATGAATATGATTCTGTAATAAGTCAATGACATTATTTAAATAATTATACAGGAGGTTCAGATACATACGAAGCATATCAGACATAAGGTAAGGGATAACTTTTCCAATCTTGTTTTTATCCGAGATTGTTTATTCGTAAGTATTTACTGGGGTTATGTTTATCATCCATGTCCATGTTTTCTAAAAATAATTTCATAAAATTTTTAGTATTATTACATGTATGTTTAAAGTCATTTTTACTCTTTTATGACTTTTACCACAAGGTTTGGAAGGAATCTTTCTTTTTTTACCATATGAGGTACTTTTTGACTTTTCCGACAAAAGTACGAGGAGAATGATTTTTTTAACTTATACGGCGTGAATGTATTTTTACGGTTTCATAACGCCTCATTTTCATGAAGATTACTCTACAATATGTTATTACTATTTTCAAAAAAATAATTTTCTTTTAAAATTTCATGGCATTTTGTGAAAAGAAAATGATTTTGAAGAAGAAAGGATATTTTCCTCAAGAATTTATTTCAAGTGTTTTATCAAAACCATGTTCCTTATAAGATGACATTATTTCATATGTTTATGTTTCAAGTATAATTTCTCTATTATTTACATGGTTTCACTTTTATTATGATGAAATATCCATTTGTTTTATATGGATTATGTGATGATGGGATGATGTTTATGAAACCAATTTTATTATTTCGGTTATGATGAATGTTTTAAGTTTATTTTGTGGCACATGAAAGAATGATTTCATTATGAGATGTTTGGGACCTATATCTACCTCCAATGCATTGGGTAATGATTTATATTTCATGATATAGACATGGATGGAACGGTAAGTTAATCCGGTTCAGTGTTACAGGACTGAAACACGGAGTGAACTCGATTCAGAAAGGGACTTTGTCCACTAAGATGATCTTGGCAGCAATGCCTTGGATACTATGGAAATCATAACATGTGCTGAATGGTTTCCACAACTACATGTTTAATTCCCATTATATTTTATCATGGTTTATGTTCCATTTTTATATATTCCTTACGTACTCCCAGGATTTATGCCTTTGATGAAGATTTTGATGTTTAAATTTCATGTTCATGTTTTTGCTTTCAAATGTTTATGGATTGTTTTATGTTCTCTATGCTTACCATTACCGAGCATTTGAGCTCACCCTTTATATGTTTTCCTTTCCCCAAGATTTAAATAAATGTTTTAGGTAAGAAAACAAAAAAGGGGAAGATCTTTATGGGAGATGTTGAAGATCTTTCACCACGATTAGAAGATTAAATTCTGAGTTTCCAAAGACACTAAACTATTACAGTCCTTGTGTGTCTGTATTTGTTATGTATTAAGTATTCCGAAAAAGTAATGTAATGTCCATGTACGTCAATATTTGGGTCTCTACATAATGGTAGTCAAGATGATCTATCTATAATATCCTGTACAGTGACCCTATGATTATATACCTCTTACTGTTGATGATGAACTGTATATCCTATACAACATAACATCCCATATGAAAATATATGATTGTGAGGATCATCAACATACAACTCGTAATAAGTAGGAAGATACGATGGAGGAGTAGGATAAGAAATGGGGTCCGTAGGCTGAGGTGGGGGATTGGGAGCTACTGGCGGAGGTGGAGGATAAATAATGGGGTCTGCAGGGGGAGGTGGAAGACTAGGAGCTGCAGTCTAAAATTGTATTTGCATGTTTGCAAACATAGAATATACTGACGCTCTAATAGTTTCCTCCATCATTACATTAATATTATGAACTTCATCCTCCAAGTATGTTATTTTTTTATAAACACCCTCACTAGAAGGAGTTGAATAATGTGGAAACACTTTTCTTACCGATAGACCCGTCAGATATCCTCATACCCGACCAGGGTGTTCGGGCTTTCCCAATGCTGCATATAAAATATCTTTCCTCCCAGCAGCTATAAATACCCCCTGTGAGATATGCTCCTCAAGAGAATCTTGTATTAATTAATTGAAAATTTCTGTAATGATTCAAATTATATAAATAATATAATTAACTTAAATAAATAAAATAAATATCTTAAAACACTCTAAGCTATGATTCTCGATTCTTCTGAAAGATATTTCCCCTTTTTTCCATCCGAGATCTATTCTATTTTTCATGACTAGATGGAGGGGATAGAGGGGAAACCTCTCCAGAAATTGAAGACTCAGATCTTAGTTTTTGTAATTTTTTCGGCATCATTTGTTCTTCCAATAATATATACCCTCATCGAGATAAATTATGAGGGTATAAATTTTTAGATTGGATCTCCTGATGAGATGTACTTTTTTATATAAATTAACAATAATAAATCATTAACAAAACATTAATAAGACCATTTATATAAGAAAGATTATAAAATTTTACATTTCACATACCAAAAATGAATCTTTTCTTCTACTTTCAACAAACTATATCCATGTGTCTTCATCTATGAAAGGATATATATGACATGGATTTTCATGACTCCTATGACCAAAAATGAAATCAGATGTGAGGGTTGATTTGAAATCCCTCCATATCCTAGCAGCCATCGATAATTATTTCTTCCTGACTCCTCTAGTGTCAGGAATATCAAATGTCATCTAATAAAGAAGTGGTAAATCATATTATACTAAAAACATTTAAATAATAAGAAAACAATAGAAAAATATCTTACCAAAATCATCTCCCGCAACTGAGATATTATCGCTTTGTCCACACTTCTCCAATCATCATACAAAATGCTTACTTTTCTCTTACCCTAAGTTGATACAAAAATCTTAAAATATTTTTCATTTGGACCTCTATGAATATCATCCTCATCAAACACAAAAAGTATCCTCGGGTCCTGTGTACGAGAAGTGATAATTTTGGTAAATTTGTGCACCCACATTTACCAACTCTTGAACTCTTCTTTGTCGTTATGGGATCACATGAGGAAGATTGGGTAACATCAAGAGGAGCATGTGAATGTTCCTCCCCATAGGTCTGATCATTATGCTCATCTCCAGAATCATGTGGTTGATCAACTGATTGATTTTTCATTATGCTTCAAATAAAAACAAACAAAAATTAGTTCACAAATATACAAATTCAAATATTACAATACTAATGTAAATAGAAAATAGAAAATTGAACTAAGTTACATAATTGTAAACATGGTTAATATGGTAATCATGTTAAACAATGGTAAAGATGGTAAAGATGGTATTATAATTTTCATTCAACAAAATCAATAAATATATAAGTTAAGTAAAGGTAAAATATGGTAAACTATGGTAAACTATGTTAAACTATGGTAAACATGGTAAACATGGTAAACATGGTAAACATGGTAAACATGGTAAACATGGTAAACATGGTATACATGGTAAACATGGTAAACATGGTAAACATGATAGACATGGTAAACATGGTAAACATGGTAAACATGGTAAACATGTAAACATGGTAAAGTAATTTTCATTCAAATAATAATAATAGATATATAATTTACACAATGGTAAATATGATAAACTAAACTAAACAAAATTAAAATAAACAAAAACTTCTAATTATTTGTTTTAATATGCGTTTTAATAATGAAAAAATTACAATATCTAACATTTTATGAAAATAATAAATGTAAACAAGAAATAAACATATGTTAACTGTAATATTAGGATTGTACAAATAGATTGTTTTCCCAAATTCCTTCGTCATGATTGTTCCTTATGGCACAAACCATGTCTTCAACATGCTCATCATTATGTTATGCTAATCTTTCCATGGAATTAGGGATCTCACATAAATCAGCATCTTCATCAAGTTGATCCTCACTAACATATTGTTTTTCCCTTGTAAAACAACAGACCACTGCATATCTGATTGATCAAATACATAAAAAATCTATTTTTCATGTGTTTCTATTATAAAAGAATCTACTGTGTCTTCCAATCTACTCAGATTAACAACTGTTATTCCAAATTCATCGCATTTGACACTATTTTTACCAATAAACAATTTACAGTTAAAAACTAGAAATTTAATTTTAAAGTAATCAACCTCCCATATTTCCTCAATGACTCCATAATATGAAATTGATGCAGAAATTGGGTTTTTTGTCTTTAAAACTTGAAAAATGCATTGCTTCTGAAAAAACCAATACACCACTATTCTGAGCTGCACTTCTATTGTCTTGAGCTTTCATATGAAATGTATCACCATTAATGTCATAACCGGACCATGTTATCACATTTAAATATGAACCACCCACTAACCATCTTAATGTCTCTGATACATGTGATCTACCAAGAAAGGTCCTTTTAAACCATGATAAAAATGTTTTGTTGTGCTCATTCAAAATAAACATTTCTTTCTTCTTTGGATGACATTGTTTCAAATCATTAATATGCAATATGATATACGGTTGAGCATCAGCTATGTTATTCAAGATTTATAATTCTAAATTCTTCATCTATTCAACTGAAAATGATTTGAATTTCAATCCATGAATCCCATTTCCCTCGTTATTAACTTATTCATGGTGAGATGGAGGCAAACCTATGAGATCCTCCGCAACTAAGTATCTTGTACAAAACCCTGCAACCTCCTCCAAAATAACTTTTCAATAATGGAGGCTTCAAGTCGATATATATTCTTAACATACCCCTTCAATATTTTCATATAACTTTTAAAAGGATACATCTAACAAATATATATAGGTCCAAAAATCATTATTTCACGAACCAGATGAATCATTAAATGAATCATTATATCAAAAAAATATGGAGGAAAATAAATTTCCAATTGAAAAAGTATTGAAATTGCATCCTTTTCCAAAATATTCAAAGAATTCACATAAATCTCCTTATTACAAATTGAATTGAGAAAATAACACAACTTCATTATAGTCTTTCTAACATGAATGTGAAATATTCCATACAATGCAACTAGTAGAAGTTGTTGCATCATGACGTGAAAATCATGAGATTTCATACGTATAAACTTCAAATCCTTCAAGGAGACAATTTTTTTTACATTTTAAGAATAACCTTGAGGCACTTTGATATCATGAAGACACTGAGAAAAGCTTATTTTCTCTCTCTTGGATAATTTATGACAAGCCAGGGGAAGAAATGTTCGTCTTCCATTTGGAGTGGGAGCTAACTCCAAACGTATTCCCATTGATAGTATTTCTAATATTTAATTCGACCCATCTTTCTTCTTTCCTTTAATATCTAATAATGTTACAATCAAACTGTCGCATATATTCTTCTCCACGTGCATGATATCAATATTATGTTTAACTTCATGATATCTCCAATATGGTAGCTCAAAAAATATTGACCTTTTCTTCCAAATATGTCTATCATTACCAGATTTTTGTGTCTTTCCCAATCTCACATCAATGTTTTCCACCCTCTCAAAATACACATCAGGGGATAAAGGTTTTGGAGAAATATCATATTTTTGTGATCCATTGAATTCCTTTTTTAGTCTTCTATAAGAGTGATCCATAAGAAAAAACTTACAATGACCCATGTACATTGTTTTCCTCCCATGATGCAATTGAAAATATGAAGCCTATTGTTCACAAATTGGACATGCTTTATGCCCCTTAACACTGTATCCAGACAAATTTTCATATGATGGGAAGTCATTTATAGTGAACATAAGCACTGCATGCAGTTGAAAATATTCCATTTTATAAGAATCATACATCCTAATACCATCCTCCCATAAAAGTTTCAAATCATCAATCAATGGTGACAAGAAAATGTCAATATCATTTCCAGGTTGCTTCAGACCAAAGATCAATATACTCAATATGAAATATTTTTACTTCATACAAACTTCAGGAGAGAGGTTGTAAATTACCAATAAAAAAGGACATGAACTATGTGTACTACTGTTAGTTCTATCTCAATTTGTTCTGATGCAATATCACGAATCATTTCTTCAATTCCATCGGAGTTACCATCTAGCAAATCATCATCATTAGTAGATCTAAAATTCTTCCCAGTTTCACCACACCAAATCCAAGGGATGTAACTCGGATTAAAACCATGAAAAATCAGATGATTTTTGATCTACATACTTTTCAACTTCTTTATATTCAAACATTTAAGTCATGGATAGAAAAAAATGTCACTTCTTGGAACATTTCATTTAACAAATTCCAAAAAGGCATCAACACCTTCCTCATATTCATTACTCATTCGATGTGCCATAATCCAACTTCGACACATTATTACCTATAAAAAATATCAAAATTATACATATTGTTAACTTAATACAAATATATATTTATATGAAAAATATCATAATCTGAATTTAAAACAATTTTGAAATATAAAAAAAATCTATACATATTTGAAAAATATGCATGAAAATTATTTTAAAAAGAAAATATAGTTAGATATAACAATTTTAAATTCATCTTGTATCCTTTCTTTTTAAGGTACACAAAGAATATATCCTGGTGCAACCGGATATCAAATTCACCCTTCCATAAAAAAGAAATATGAAGTATAAATATTAAAATATGTATATATTCACTACTGAGAATTACACATATCCCAATGATTTGAAACCATTGGGATAACCCCTAGAACCATTGGGATATAATACCTCAATGGTTTCACACACTATTGGCATGATGGTCATTGCAATAGCCCTATACCAACGATTCTATAGGAACCGTTGGTATAGACTACTTGAAGTTAAAATATTCCAAAGGTTTCAATGAAACCGTTGAGATATATATATACCAAGGGGGTGTCCAAGGGGGTAGGGAGTTATCCAGGGGGGATTTCCAAGGGAGTAGGGGCTTTCCATGGGGGTAGGGGTTCTCCAAGGTTTCCAAGGGGGTGGGGGTGTCCAGGGGGTGGGGGCCTGTCCAAGGGGGGTGTCCATGGGGGTGGGGGAATGGTGTCCAGGGGGCAATGGGGTTGTCCAACCCCCTACCCCATTGGAAACCACCCCCACCCTCATGGAAACCCCCTAGAAACCACCACCCCCTAGAAAACCCCCACCCTCTAAACAGCACCCCCGCCCCTCTGGATAACCCCCACCCCCTGGACATCGCCTACCCCTTGGAAAACCCACTCACCCCCTGAACAACACCCCACCCCTGGACATCACCTCCCCTGGGACACCACCCCCACCCCTACCCCCTTGGACACCCCCTAGACACCCTCACCCCCATAAACATCCCCCTCACCCCTGGACACCACCCCACCCCCTGGACACCCCTACCCCTGGGAAAGCCCCCTCACCCCCTGGACACCAACCCCAACCCCCACCCCATTGGACACCCCCTAGACATCCCCCACACCCCCCTAGAGACCCCCATCCCCTGGACAACCCTCTCACCCCCTAGACACCACCCACACCCCCTAGACACCCACCCCCTTGGAAATCTCCCTCACCCCCTTGGACACCACCCCCACCCCCTTGGACACCCCTGGACACCACCACCCCATTGGACAACCCCCACCCCTAGATATCCCCCAACCCCTCTGGACAGCCCCCACCCCCTTGGACACCCCCACCCCCTGGAAAACCCCTTCACCCCCTGGACACCACCCCCACCTTTTGGACACCCCCACACCCTTGAAAACCCACCTCACCCCCTAGACACCACCCTCACCCCCTTGGACACCTCCACCCCCTTGGGAAGCCCCCTAACCCCATGGACACCCCCACCCCATTGGACTCCCCCTTGACACCACCACCCCCTTGAATAGCCCCATCCCCTGGACAACCCCCAACCCCTCTGGACAGCCCCCACCCCTAGAAACCCCCACCCCTTGACACCCCATACCCCCTTGAACAACCCACTCACCCTCTGGACACCACCCCCACCCCCTGGACTCCCCACCCCCTAGACACCACCCCCACCCTACTCCCTTGGACACCCCATGGACACCCCCACCCCCTGGACAACCCCCTCACCCCCTCAACACCACCCTCACCACCTGGACACCCCCACCCCATTAGAAATCCCCCTCACCCCATTGGAAACCACCCCAACCCACTTGGAAACCCCCAACTCCTTGGAAATCCCCCTCATCCCCCTGGACACCACCCACACCCCCTGGACACCACCACCCCCTTGGACAGACCCCCACCCCCTGGACAGTATGCCAACCCCTCAGGACACCCCTACCCCCTGGAAACCCCCACCCCCTGGACACCCCATACCCCCTTAGACAGCCCACTCACCCCCTAGACACCACCCCACCCCATAAAACCCCCACCCCCTGGACACCCCCCACTCCACCCCCTCAGACACCTCCCTGGATACCCCACCCCCTGGATATCCCCCTCACCCCCTCGACACCACCCCCACCCCTGGACACCCCTACCCCATTAAAAATCCCCCTCACCCTCTAGACACCACCCCCACCCCCTTGGACACCCCCTGGACACCACCACCCCCTTGGAAAACCCCACCCCTATGGATAACACCACCCCTATGGACAGCCCCCCAACCCTCTGGACAACCCCCACCCCTTTGGACAGCCCCCACCCCTTGGAAAGCCCCCAACCCTCTAGACAGCCCCCACCCCGAGATAACTGCCACCCCTCTGGACAACCCCCCACCCTCTGGACAACCCCAACCCCTCTGTACAGCCCCCAACCCCTGGACACCCCCACCCCCTGAACACCCCCTACCCCCTTGGATAACCCACTCACCCCCTGGACACCACCCCCACCCCCTGGACACCACCACCCTCTTAGACAGCCCCCACCCCCTGGACACCACCCCCACCCCCTTGAACATCCCAGCCACCTTGGACATCCCCAACACCCCTGGAAACCACACCCACCCCCTTTTACACCCCCTGGACACCCCACCCCCTGGACAACCCCCCACCCCCTGGACACCCCCACCCACTTGGACAACCCCACCCCCTTGGAAACCCCCTGTATGTGCACACATACATGATAGAACATACAAAAAGCTTAATCTTTCATGATATCACTTCCATGGTTTATTTTACTAGAAAATAATTTATCATGGTATAAATGAACACTATGAAACTTACCATGATATTAAGAACAAATATAGAAAAATATAATCTCAAAAAATTAGTTTAGGGCATCATGAAAAATAAAAACTGAAACTGAGCCGTGTGAGGCTTACTTGAGTGTTGCGAGTCGACCTGATAGATTTTGTGATAATAAAGATGATGAATGATGTTGGAAAAACGAGGCTGGAGGGCACAACTTAAAAGAATACTTTCTAGGTTTTCCGCATGAGAGAGACGAGTCGCAGGTCGCTCGATCAAAGAAAACAAAATGACTAAATATGGGGCGCGATAAATCATTTAAAAGCTTTATCATGTCGGTTATTCAATAACCGATGTGATTAACTATTTTTGTATGTTTATAATGTCAGTTATTTAATAACCAATGTGATAAATGGAACTTTATCACGTCAGTTCTTTTGATAACAGACATGATAAATTTCTGAGATTTCCTTTATCACATCGGTTATTTTATAACCGACATGATAAAGCACCGAGATTCGATATTTCATGTCGATTATAAAATAACTATCATGATAAAGATAATCTATATATTTTTTACGTCGGTTATAAAATAACTGACATAAAAAATTTATTCTCATTGATTTATCATGCCGGTTATTGTATAACCTATGCGATAAATCGATTTTTACAACTTTTCACGTTGGTTATATAGAACCGACGTGAAAAATGCCTATGTGTTAAACATTTTTTCCACTAGTGTGAACCCAAATCCATAACTAATAAATTACACAATGAATGATTTCATCCAATTTAGATGGTTTTCGACAATTTTTTGGCATATGTTCTAAATATTCTAGATATTCTTTATAGAAAAATCCCACCATCTCTAAATCATTTAAATAGTGTACTCGATGAGAAAAATCTATCAAAAAAAATATTATATCATGTTTCTAAGAAAGTCGAATGATCTCCTATATGAGGAAATAAAATATATCAACTACCAATAATCCCTTGATTGAAAGTATATTACATTTGAAACATGAACTATATTGGGACCATTCATGGACTAAATATTAGAAAATAAAGTAGGTAACAACAATTGTTTCCTCTGTGATGAAACCAGAGCTTCCCTAGCACTTTGGGTTGGGGTAAATTTTACCAACACCTCCACCCCTATAGTTATCAAATCCTCACTAGATCTAATATGTAATGGTGGAAAATACAATTCATACCTAGCCCTGAAAGATGGCCAATTTATATCACAATCTCATCCACCTCAACCGAGGTTTTTATTATCTAGTTAACAAGATATTAACATGTAAATCCCTCATAGTTTCTTTTATTGTTTTTCTACACTACTCATTTAGAGTGAAGAGAAAAATTATTTTAGTATTTCCTAAAAATATTTTATCATTGATGGGTTCAAGATAATCATTGTAGGGGTCATAAACAAAAATAGTCCAATATAAAGGTAAAAATCAAGGAGGATTGTGATTTTTATCTTAATGGATATAAATCGTAATATCAATCACCTACCCTTATGATGATAATATATTCCATGTGATATATTATTCCTCAATGAATATCATCAACATTGAACTCATAGACAACTCAAAGAATGTTGTTGATGAATAAGGCCATATGAAGGGAAATTTTCTTAGAACTTAGTTCACATAGAAGACCATAAAGAAGGTGTTAATTCCCAACATAAAAGAAATAATTAGAACATGGGATATACTATAATTAGTTAGTTTCCTACTACACAAAAAGTTTTATCCAAATAAAAATGGAAGGTTATGGTAAAATCCTACCCATTTCTTAAAGAAACTAAATCGCATACTATCTATGAGAATCTATACCATTATGAAGTTTAATTCGAGGAAATCATGTGACAAAACAATGAGTCACTCAAGTTAAATATCACTTATGAGTATAAAATATTGGTGGAGACCAATATTTCTCCAATGATGGATCTTTCCAAACAAATGGAAATTATTCAACCAAAGGTAATATAGTCTAACCAACAAATAAGTTCTATGTCCAAATATCCAATGATTCAAAAACCAGTGGCTAAATAATATTAAGAATACCCTCCACCAGTGCAGTAACCAAAGTGATGTCTGATGAGCTACCCAAGGTCAAATCATATAGGAAACAAAAAAATACACAGACAAGCCAAACATATCAGGATAGACCAATGGTGTCCACTCAAGTTTCTACCCAGATTCTAGTCTCACTACAACTTCATGACTCTATCAAGGTACTAACATCTTGGATGGAGGACATAGAATTATTATGTGGAAAATTATTTATAAAAAAATAAATTTCTATTATGAGTGGGTAAATGCGACTCCTATTTTCCCCAACATTTGGAATCAAAATCTCCCAATATTAAGTAGAATTAGAGATCAAGATAAACCTCTTCTACAATTTCTATCTCGATGTGGCTCCAAGAAGAAAGAATAAGTCATGAGAAAGTATTTTTTTAATAATCTAGAGGGACTATAATTCATCTATTATAACATCAGACCATCTAGATATGTTACTTGATTGAAATAAATTTTTTGATAGTTCCTCTATTACTTCATCCCCACACTAAGAAAGATTACAATATATAATCTCTCACATTAAAAATAGTGTGAGATGAAGAGGGTCTTAGACTACATTTCCAAGTGGGTGGGTTTGAAAGTATTTATAAATGTAAAACATTCATAAGAGAAACTAGTAAAAATATACATACAAAATATATAAGATGAACTGAGAACACCACATATCCCATATAAAAAATAAAAATGGATTTTGGGAGTTTGTGGAAGTTTAAAAGATATTGGAGGATTTAATATGATAGTCTAAGGCTAATTCTTTGCTGGAAACGTTATCCCTAGGGAATAATCCTAGTAGAGTGTAAACCTTAACCATTATGATCAAACCAATAAGGGTAAAATCACCAAATCCAACACCTAAAAATGTGAAATATCACATGGATCCACAAAATTAACGGACAAAGTAAAAAAACATCCCTATTAATGGGGAAAAAAGAACCAAGTTTCCCAATATTTTATGATTGGAAGACTAAACCTTATTCCTTAAAAAAAGATATTGTCAAAGGGTACTTCAATTTTTATATGGATAATAACTTTCTGAAACTTCCTAATCCCAATAAACCCAATGAAGTTGGTCTAAATGGGAACTTAAATTATTTTCCCTACCATCAGATAATGGGTATAATATTTATTAATTATTCATCATTAAGGATATACTCCAAAATATGGTTGAATCGAGACAGGTGAATATAGTTAAATCTCTATTGAAGCTATTTTATAACTCTAATACCTCAATAGAGGATGAAGAATAATGAATTAAAGTCCCTAGAAAGAGAACAAAAAAGTTTAATGATTTTATGATCAGAAAATTGGTTAGTAGAGGATCAGACATATTCACAGCACAATTTAATCAACACATTGTGACCCTAATTCCCTCAAAAAAAACTAAACCATATTATTTGAAACCATGGTATCCTAAAATTAATTATTATAATATTTATTAAGATAGATTATGTCATAGAAAATCTCACGAGGAGAAAAAATCACTAACACCCAGAATACACCAAACCCTTTAGTATTAAAATTCTTTTATCACTAAGAGGATGGCCTCCACCTCACCAAATGGATTTTTAATTTGATTAAGAGGCATATTATAATTCTATAAATTTTATATAGTTGGATAATCCATTCTCTAATAAATAAAATTCATATGAACCATTGTTCCTCCCCTGTAACAAGGGAAGATGTCAAAGTTGCAATGAATGTATAGGAAGACAAGGTCGACTTGGACCCCAATATTCAATAACATCTCCATTGAAGCCATATATACTGTAGAGAACTAGAGACATTCACTTTATTAGGTCCAATAGGAACATTAATATATATTAGAATCATCCAAAGATGATTTTTATCCAATTATATTGGAGGAATAACTAAAAAACACTAATTTAATTATTATAATTAGAATGTGGTAAGACCATCTCAGTCTATCCTACATACCAAAAAATATTCCATGTAATATTTCACAAATAAGTTATCCACCGATAAAAGACAGTTAAACTTTTGAAACCCTAGCTAGGTAGAAACCACATGATAAGATGTGTATGCCCCTCATCTAGCGGTGTGACATCTTGAAATAGATTATATCCTTTTTGGATAAACTCTAAATTATGGAATCTATCCACCATTCATATGAGATTCAAGAAGTATTAATCAAGTCCCATTTATGACCTCAAGAATTTGAGGATAAAATTGATATCACTAAAGTGTATCATGTAGAGAGTAATCCAATTGAATGTCACAAAGTCATTTCATTCAATGAATACGACCAGTGGGTTTCCATATAAGGACATATGAAACCCTTGTAAAAATATAGTAAGCTATAGGACATTTTATTCCATAAATATCTAATTGATAACAACTTCTAAATTAGTCTTATACTGGTTTGGACACTCTGTATCTTGGGTTTAAGTGAATTTGACTTGCCTCCCTCAAATATGATAATCCAATGGTATTACAAGAGTAATTAGAAACCTGCAAATTATGTTAGGCTCAAATATCAATTCTATATCCATGTGTATGAATCTGAATTCAATATTATGCATCAAGATACATCTTTCAAATCATCGAATTATATGCATTTAAAAGTTACTTTATAGTACTATAAATTTCTTTAGTACACTTTTAATGGGAATATTGGACAATTTTATGGCTATAAATACCCTTTCAATTCTTATGAATCTCACTATATTGATGCATGATTCTACAAGAGGTAGTGTACGAAAACACCACCCAGATCAAGTCCCAAATATCTTTTATATGAATTCTATCAATCAATTAATTTAAATATATGAGGATTATGTATTTACCCTTAATAAAATCAATGAAATAACCCTAAATTTTGGAATTCATTAGGTAATGTAGATCCTATCTAAAATATAAAGTACCATGATCAAAATCTTAACATATGATGGCCATGAAAATATCCTCACCGAGTATAAACTATTAGAAGAGAAAATGACTATCACACCTTCCATACTGGTTAATATCACTCTTTTGGGCCTCTACAAAAGGTCTTGATTGGCCAATATTTAGACTTAATAATCAAGGAACTTCGATCAAATCATTATCAAACTTTGAAGAATGATATTCTTATGGATATTGAGAAAATTTTCCCCATCCTCATGATTTTAGTGGCATTTTCTGAATCCATTAATAAAATATGAGAATGTAATGCTGATAGAGATCATGATTCCCTAAGAAACAATTCCCTTTAATTATCCAATCCTGGATTCAATAATTATTTCTTATCATCAATAGTAGAAGATAATATACCCATATCATACTCATAATATCATGATATAATTCAATCATCTACCCTTGAGGATAGTGGAGAGGAATGATAAAATATCCATAATTCCATTGATGATAATTTCCCTACATCAGCACACTCAGAATCTAATGATGCCTCCTTGTTTGGTATAAGATAAAAAATGGAAATATATTTTATCCAAGATCCCAAGGGTTTCCTTCATATCCCACAGTAGATGATATTGAATCTGGGGAAGAAGAAGAAGTAGATCTTAGAGATTCCCCTCCAACAATTGAGTAAGACATCTCTACCACTATCTATGAGCTCAAAAAACATAATTTATGTATAAAAAATAACCTGCAACCCATGTTGACCAGTGCATCCATGTCCTATGAGGAGTACAATAAATAAATATACAACCTAAAGAATCATTGATTATTATTAACCTGTAAATATAATGAAATGACCAATCATGATCCTGCTGTGTTTACCTATCTTTTGGTTATACAAGAAGAGAAACGCTACTATAATAAATAAGAAAAATGAATTCACCAAACTCAATATGCTATTATGGAAGCTAATGTCAAAAATATTGAGTGAAACTTAATTTGGTAAGTTTAGTATAAAAAATAGATCACGAAGAACATCCCTATAATGTAGAGGAATGAAAAGATTTGTATTTTCATTGACTGTTGAGAACATAATCGGAATTTCCCAAAAGATGATTTACTGTTATCGACCACAAACATTTTTAACAATGAAATAGAGGTATTCCTAGACTTATCCTTCATATATGGATACTTATGATATAATAAAATAATAGTATCCCTTCATTATTATAAGGGTAATACTTTCATGTCACCCCAATAGATATATTTATGTCATGTTATTATATTTTTATTAAAGAATGTTGGCACCACACACTAGAAAACTGGGGGATATACCATTAAGATTATCCTAGGTAAAACCATGGAATTATATACCAATGAGTTGGTGGTCGAATATAAAAAATGGTTTGATCACATTACCAATCTTATGGCAGTATTCAATAAACTATTGTAACAAAACTTAAAGATTAACCCCATGAAATGAAATTTGGGGAATCATCAAGGAAATTCCTCAACTTTGTGGTGTACAATCACAACATCAAATACGATCCCTATAATACTAAGGGAATCATAGTCATGCCACCTCCTAGAAATATCAAAGAGTTAAGAGGGATTTCATTATGACTTTCCAATATCATAAACTTCAAATATAACCATGTGGAAAAATTTTACCCTTCACAAAGATGATAAAGAAAGGGGTTACCTATCAGTGGTATGACATTTTTCAAGATTCTTTCACACACTTGATGCATTGAATCATGAAACCATAAGTATTAATGCTTATAGTATATGGAATACCACTCATTATATAAGTGGTGAACATGGAGAGATCACTCAGTTCCCCAATGATGCAGAATAATGGTGATGCAAAGAAAATTTTTCTATAATAACTCATACAGAAAGAGCTGGACAATAAACACAAATATTTTGATATTAAGGAGAATCACCATATTCTAATATTAATTCTACTAAATTAGATACATTTCATGTATCATAATGAGGTCCATTTATACTCTTGTATAGATATTATTAAATACATTATTTGTCACTCAATACTAATTAGACATTTTTCATGATTTCTAGTTATCCTACATTAGTTTTAAATTCATTTTGTATCATACAAATTATTCAAAGGTTTGGTGTTGTTGGAGTTTCTAGTAGCACACCCCACCCAGGAAAATGCTTTACTAAACATATATCTTATCAATGAGAATCATATTCATTCATGATAATCCCTATATATTAGAGATGTAGTTCAATATATACTCTAGAATCCCAACATAAAGAATAGTGGAAAATAAAAAGCTCAACAAGGTTTTCTTGGGAATTGTTTACATCATTCCAGGAAAGGTGGTTCTGCCCTACCCCTTCTTAATATCAAGGGATTTACCCAAAAATAAATTAGATTACCAAGATCCCATTAAAATATTGAAGTTTCCTATGAAAGTACCATTAGCTTTCTTGAATATCAAGGGTGAGTCAAAAATTATGATCATGATGATTAATAGTGAATATGCATTAAGAATAATGTGTAAATTCCCCTGCATGACCACATACAAGGTTGGATGGAAGAATTCATATATAAATTTTTTTTGACATACTATATTCCCAAAATGACTATTCTAAGGAACCATCCAACCTAGTCATAGCCATGGATGATCTAGACTAGGATGAAACAATCATATTCATTACACACAATATTGTGGTCTCTCCATTCATTAGAAATGATATATAGGAATTAAATGAGAGAAAAACCACCTTGATCTAAGAAAATTTATATCCTCACCACTGATACCTCAACTGGATATATTTTCCCACTAATGGACTACCTCTAATGTATAAATATCTAGTGAGATCAAGATATGAATGAATATGTTTAACACCATGTAGTGCATTTTTTCTTTTATCATAGCCTAAATTCTTAGAAATTTATCTATAGATGAGGACTTAGTAGAGTCCTTCTTTGATTAATTCATGGAGATGAGAACCTCATAATCATCTTAGAAGTCCATGGGGATTTGTGATGCACTTCTCTGTTAGGATAACAACTCTCTCATCAAATTAAGAGGCATGGATAGTTGAATCCATCAATGATGCAAGACAACATATATTTCACAAATACATTCCATTATTTCTAGATATATGAAAATTTCATCTATAAACTCTTGAATTAATTACATACTTCAAAATAATCATTTTAATTCACCATATTTGGTATAGATGTCATGGATCAATATCCCCTAGCTATAGTCAGGTAGTTTATGTAAAACTATACTTCCAAACACATTTTATCCAAATTACACGAGGCTTTATTATTTAAGGAAGTTGAAACAAATAATACCATTAATTTTTTGAAATTCAATATAATATCCATATTTGGTGTCCCTCACACAATATTAATTGAAAAAAACATGAATTTATATTTTTTATAAATTTAAAACGCTATATGAAGAATAAAATATTTTCTATAACCACTCATCTTTTTATCACAAAGTGATAAATCGATTGATTTATTTTTAAATAAGACACTTTTTAATATTCATCAAAAGATGGTGTAAAGGAGTAATAAATACTTGCCTGAAAAAATCTTACATGCTTTCTAGAATTATCTCACTATTACACAATCTACATAACAAGTGACCCCATATTCATTCATATATGGGGAAGAGGCAGTCTTACTCATTAAGATTCAACTATCTTCACTTAGCTTCACTAGCTTCAATCAACTATAAAAATATTTACAACACCATACGTGATTGGATGAGTTTGAAAGGATTGATGTGAAATGTTTATCCAAGCCATGAAACCAATAAATCCATCATAAAATGATTATGTGAGAGTTGAATAAGAGTTTTCTCCACTACCTATTTTTAAATATATAACTCACATTATCTCTTAGAACTCTGATGATACCTAGGAATATTCTTTTTTAGATTGAACCAAAATGGGAGGTACATTATTCCATATATAAGGAATACTAAAACTAACCCTACTATCTCATTAATATTTATTAAGATAAAATCACATCATTCCTAAACATGATATTTCTCAATATGTATGTCATGTGAATTAACATTGGGTTTATAAATATCACATCAATATGAATTGAAACTACATATCATATTTATCCTAGAAGCCTGATATTAAATTGATGAGCTCCTAAGTAATTTGAAATGAATTTAAACAACTTGGAATGGATTCTGGTCACATTATAATAAACTATATAACATCCCAGACTTATTACATGATGCAAAATAATAAAATATATTTTACATCCATAATGACCATAATGTAATTAGAATGTTTTATTTAGTTGGGACTCAATTCATTAAATTTTAGCTAGGTATATATAAGAGTCTTCATTTTATGGTTCATTATCCAAAAATCTATGGTAGGAAAAAATCACCCCATCACTCAAAAGAAAAAAAATCCCCTCCCCTATGTTAGAGATCAATTTTCATAAGGGTTATTTATAAGAACTATGTGGTTCATAATTCTTGATGTCTCAAGATTTATTGAGACACATGGATTCCTTTAACCAAGTCTATCTACCCACATTATATAATAATTCCACTATTCTTTCAATTTTAATGTTCAAATCACCCTCATTCACATTGGATTTAATCTAATGAATTTGAAATGAGATGAAATCATGTTTTCATTCCCATGGGTATAAGTTTGATCTATCTGAGGATTATTTTAAGACTATGTGTGGCTCGATTCTCTTTCCATGATATACATACTAACATCAAAATATCATTTTTTGGGGTCCAAACATCAATTCTAATAAAAAAATTCCCTTTATCAAATGAATTTTTTCACACATTCATGTTGGGATTTTCTTGATGATACCAGTATTAAGAAATCACCGAGTTACATTTCACAAGAACCAGATCATATCAGGGAAACTAATTCTTATCTACATGTCATTAAAATAAATAGAACCAATGTCCTTTTCACATGAAGTTAAACTATACAATATGTGTTGGATAATTCCCATGATAGGTGGTCTCGTGTGATATGCTGAATATTTAAACAAAATCTTATATTTTATGCTATGAATGACCTATATTAAATGAGAGTTGGATCCATGTAATAATTATATATGTATGTTACAATCCTTTATCTATTTATCAACAGTGAGAAGAACCTATCATTACAATGTGTGGATTGATACCTATTTCTTTGGGGTATGTAGTGACACATGGATCTCATATTATAGAACTAACCACAGTTCAATCAATGTATTACCTCTCTAGTTTAATTGTATACTCAATTACATATGTTCTATATATTCTAATAATCTACATTTGGGAAATGTGTCATTTAATATAAACTACATTTTTCTTAATTCTGGTTGTCATAGGATACATAATGATGTCTAAACTACCATACCTAGCCACAAACTCAATCCTAATTATATTAACCCACTTTTTTTATGTTTTAAAACTATATTTCTATTATGGTTGAGTTTCCACTCTTTAATATACACTAAGAAAATGTGATAATTTTTTTTACCTATATATAAGAATATTTTGTGGCTTGATTCTTATTTTTATAGGACATGTAGTGAATTATATATCTCTTATATTAGGACCGGCTAAACCATCATCCATCTCCATTATCCATTAATTACTCCAATATAGACTAATCATTATATGTTCAGGACTTGGATGTTTTAATCACCTATCAAACACTTCCTTCCATATATCAAACCTCATTTATTAAGTGTTTGTGTCACCACAACGCATTCATAGATATTAATAATAAGTATATCTAGTTCCAAAGCATGCCTATGTTAATAATAGTCATTAGTGGCACTATATTATTCCCTTACAACAAGATACACTTCATCATGTGGAGAAGGTCCCTTAATTTACTTATACCTCTGACAACATTTTCATGAAAAATTTCATTTGAATGTATCTGTCACGACCTATCCTCTAGGGCCCATGCTGTGACTACCCTAAGCCCGCCTTCCATAGGCTAGGGGCTGGAGACTATCACCAAAGGCATATTCCCTAAAACTAGGAAGGCATTTCCTTTATAACCTATAAATACAAGAAACCAAACACACAACAAGATACAAATGCAAGTCAACTGTATAGTAAACAAGTGAGTACAATAAGTAAAAAGGGTCCAAAATACAAGACCAACTAGAAAGTACAAGTACAACAGAAGAAAGAGAAAGAAAACTACTAGATTGTCCTCCGAGGTTCCTACCTAAAGGGTAGGTAAACATCGCCTCCTCAGCACTCCACGTCCGTCTGTCTCCTTGGCGTACAGACACGCCGTATAGTCCACCTCTGAGCACCGTCTAGTCATGGTACTCTCAACCTCGATCAGTGTTGTCCGTTGTCTGCATCCAACACAACAAGGTGAGGGCATAGCCCGTGCAGGGGTGAGTATAACAATACTCAGTAGGGACCTCGAGACTTTATAGGTCTCAAAAAATCCACCAAGGATAAACCAAAAAGAATGAAATCAACATATTAACTTACTTAGGTATATGACGATACATATACCTAAGTTATCAAGTAATCCATCTCAATCATGAGGAAAAACACAAAGGTACTGACTCAGCTCACACCAGGATTTATTCTAGGGGTAATATCAAGTAACATTCTGAACACCTCAGCTGATGGATAACTTCTCCTCTATCAAGTATAGTGGGCCTCGAGCATCACATAGAGGTGCTTCCCACTAACCTTAGACTGCTGAGGTACTCCTCATGTCGAGTACCGTGGGTCTGTCGTGTCACCAAGGCGCTCCCCACCATGGGTCTGTCGTTTCACCAAGGCACTCCCCCTCGTAGCCTACTGAGGTACTCCTCCTGTCGAGTACTATGGGTCTGTCGCGTCACCAAGGAGCTCCCCACTATGGGTCTTCCCCATCACCAAGGTTCTCCCCACTGGTCTAGTCGAGTTACTCTGAGTCGAAACGGTCAGCAGTCATCAAGTCTCAGCCAGCCGCTGGGTTCCCGCACTATGCTCACTCATCTCTGGGAGGATCCACTCCATGAGAAACTAGTCGATAATACAACTTCCACAAAGTCCAACAAAGAAGTATCTCAAGGTCCTCCACATTAAAGAGGTCTCAATGTAATAGACAACGTGTCAATCAGACGCTCGGTTTATGAGTTATTATCCTTTTAGTCCCGGGGGCCCAGTTGGATTTGTGCTCAATCCAACCTGACTATTTCCCAAGTTAATCCAAAACACAGTGGGGTATCACTCAAGGGGATTGACTTACTCCAAGGTTCCCAATTCCGCTGACAGTTTGTCAAACTGACGTCTGGTGCCAAAGATATGGCCAAAAGAAGGTAAATGGGCCGTAGTGGGCCTGGGTCCGGTCCGACCTAGTCGGGTCGACTTGGCCCGACCCGGCCTGGGCCGACCCAGTTCGGGTTGACCCAGCTTGACCCGCTGGGTCCGGCCCATCCCGATGGGCGGCCCGACCTATTGGGTTCGACCTGATGGCCGAGAGGGGTTGCAGAGGCGGCTCGACCTCCTACGGTGCCGTGAGGGCGGCTCGGCCGTGGGCCGGCTCGGCTCGGGGTAGCTCGCAAGGCCGCAGAGAGGGCAGCTCAGAGGGCCGTGATGAGGGAACGACGGCGGTGACAGATCTTCACGATGGTGGTGCGGCTCGGCTCGGCCCGGACAACGGCGCGACTCAACAGACGACGGCGCAGCTCGGTGGACGACGGTAGCACGGTGGCTCGGCACGACGGCGGCACGACGAGGGGGTTCTGCCCGGGGCGACACGGTGGATCAACACAGTGGCGTACGACAGCTCGGCACGACGGCGACGCGATGACTCAGCACGGCGGGGGATGACGGCTCGACACGGTGGCAACACGGTGGCTAAGCATGGAGGCGGCGCGACAAGGGGGTTTGGCCCGGGGCGGTGCGATGGTTCAGTCCGGCCGTAGGTGGCTCAGCCGAGCACATGGTCGGTTTGGACGAGAGGGCAGAGCGCCGTGGGGCGGTGTGGGTCGCGGAGGCCGCGGGTGGTGGCGTTGTTGCCTTCACCGCCTTCCTCCATTTCGAAGGACACACCAAAGAAGAATGACAGAGGGGTCGGGCCATGTTTGTTTGGGCCGCACCCTCTGTGTTTAGTGTGGAATCAAGCGGCTAAACTTTAATCATTAATCAAGAATGAGGATATTAATCGAGAAGATTCACAAATTTAATAATCACCCCTACCTCATATTTTTCGTTGACGACGATGAGGAGGAAAGGTCGGTCGTCGAAGATGTCCTACATTGGTTGCCTCCACAAGGTGCTTCTGAGGAAGAAGCCGAAGACATTCCTCATCAGCATTATTCATTTGGAGGAGCGTTCTTCGTTGGAGAGCTTTCTACCTAAGTCCTTCTCTCCCCAAATTCCACAAAAATAATAGATTAAGCCACCCATTATTTTGTTGGAAAGAATTCATAAAGCTTAATTAATTATAGTGGGTGGCATATTAAAGGTATGTTCATTGGCACAATTAATGTGGAGGAAGTCAAGAGGCTCCTCCACATTAATGAGGGTGGGGGGGGGGGGGGGTTGAGAGGTTTTGGCCTCGGGTGGTCCCCACCACCATAACCACTCATGTGAGGTTAGGTTTGGGTGGTCCCCACCACCATAACCTCTCATGAGAGGTTAAGGTCCGGTGGACCCCACTTCTCAACTTCCAGATGGAGGTTTAGTTCCGGTGGACCCCACCTCCCAACACCCACATGGGTGTTTCAAATAAAAATAAAATGTCACACACTTTTATTTTTATTTTATTCTATTCTTTCACGAAAAACCCAAAAACTAACTTTCACCCTCGACCATCTGCCGTCGAGGTGAAAGTCTCCTTAAGAGAATACCGGCACTGCAAGTTCAACGGTGCCCTCAGATTTCAATTCTGAGCATCAGTTCAAAAGTTATAAAAACCCGCTCGTACGTTTACTGAACGTACATGAATAAAAGTTCATAAATTCATTCTGGGCACTCCGGGCCTCAGAATCACACGCCATCAATTTTCGCGGACTCGTAAAATTCCCATTTATTTATAAAAAATTACATGGAAATTATGGGTCTTTACATTCTCCCCACCTCAGGGCTCTACATCCCCATAAGCCATAACTCAAACTAGGTAAACAAGTGGGGGTACTGAGCACGCATCTGAGCCTCCCACTCCCAAATGCTCTCTTGGAGATTCCCATGATTCCAACGTACACACACCATTGGTATCGAATGCCCACGAAGGACCCACTCCTTTCGATCCTCAATCTCTACTGGAACCTCTGTAAAAGTTTCCCCATCGTCAACGTCTAACTTTCCATGGTTGATGATGTGAGAAGGGTCATGCATGTATCTCCTCATCTAGGATACGTGGAAGACGTCGTGCACCCGGTACAACTGAGGTGGAAGATCTAAGTGGTAATACACCTCGCCAACTCTATTGAAGACCTGGAAGGGTCCAATGAACCTCATAGATAACTTTACGCCTCAGCCAAATCTCCGCAAATGTCATCAAGGTGAGACCTGTAGAAATACGTGGTCGCCATCCTCAAACTCCAGAGGTCTCCATCTCCTGTCAGCATATAACTTCTTCCTACACTGTGCAGTCTTCATCTGCTCCTAGATGATTTGCACCTTCTCTATAGTAGCCCGTACCATCTCTGGTCCCACTAGTGCTGAATCCCCTGGGCCAGTCTAGCACAAAGGTGATCTGCAAGGTCTCCCATACAATTCCTCAAAAGGTGCCATCCCTGTGGTGGAGTGATAGCTATTATTGTATGAAAACTCCACCAAAGGCAAGTGATCCTCCTAGTTGCGACTGAAGTTGAGGAAACAAGCATGTAACATGTCCTCGAGGGTCTGAATGGTCCACTCAGTCTGACCATCCGTCTGAGGATGGAAGGCAGTGCTCAAATGAAGTTGTGTCCCGAAATCCTCCTACAACCCCTTCCATAGCTGAGAATTAAAACGTGAATCATGGTCATAGACAATCATCGAGGGTACTCGATGTAGTCTCACAATCTTCTACACATAGAGGCATCCCAAGATCTCTACTGAACCCTGCTCTCTGATCGGTAGAATGTGGGCCGACTTGGTGAGTCGGTCAACGATCACCCAAATCAAGTCATGTCCCCTTGATGTACATGGAAGTCCTATCATGAAGTCCATGGATATCCCATCCAACTTCCACTATAAGACCTCTAAAGGCTGAACCAAACCTACTGGTACCTGATGCTCCGCCTTCACTTGCTGACAAGTGAGGCACCGAGAAACAAACTCTGTAACTGCTTTCTTCATTCCCGGCCACCAGTGCTGTCGTCGGAGATCCTGGTACATCTTCGCCACTTATGGATGTACCACTATAGGGTATGTGTAGAAATCCATCAAAACTTCCTCCTAAAGTGACACTGGTACCATGATACGTTCTCTGAAGAGGATGATGTGCTCCCCAAATTTAGAAAATCCATCAGGTGCCTATCCTGTGGATATCTGAGCACGTCAAGCCTCACAGTCAGTGTCCCCACACTATTCCTCCCTGACTCACTGAAGAAGTGGGGGAGTGATTGTAAGAGATTGATGAAAAGCTGCTCCATCCTGATCCACAAAGGATATCTGTAAAGCGGCCAGCTGATCCATCACCTCACCTAGCAGTTGTATACCAGACCCCTTGATGAGTGCATCTGCTACAACGTTCCCCTTCCTAGGAGTATAGACTATCTCTAAGTAATAGTCTTGGAGGAACTCAAGACAATGTTGTTGTCTCAGGTTTAGGTCCTTCTGAGAGAAGATATACCTGAGACTCTTGTGATCCGAGTATACTGTAAAACGTTCACCCATCGGATAGTGTCACCACATATTCAAGGAGAATACCACTGATTCTAACTCTAGGTCATGGGTAGCATATTTCTACTCATGTTTTCTTAGCTTTCGAGAACCATATGTGATCACTACTCGCTTCTGCATCAGGACACATCTGAGTCCGGTCCCTGATGCATCACAGTAAACTATGTAACCTACGCCCTCTTCTAGAAGCCTCAAGATGGGGGCACTAGTCAGCCTCTTCCTCAGCTCCTGAAAACTCTACTGGCATTTCCCCGACCAAACAAATGGTTGCCCCTTCTTAGTCAATGCTGATAGTGGTGCTACAACTTTGGAGAATTCTGGAACAAACCTTCGGTAATATCTAGTCAAACCCAAGAAACTCTGTACCTCCGTCACACTCCTGGGTGGCTCCCAAGAAATTACCACCTCAATCTTCACTGGATCTACTGCAAATCTAGCCTTCAATATGACATATCCCAGAAAGTGAACCTCTTGAATCTAGAACTGGAACTTCAAGAGCTTACCATAAAGCTGGTTCTCTCGGTGTGTGTCCAGTACTACCTGTAAATGATAGTCATACTCCTCCTCAGTAGTCGAGTAAATTAGAATGTCGTCGATAAAGACCACTACAAAGTGATCAAGGTATGGATGAAATATCCTATTCATGAGTCCCATGAACACTATTGGAGCTTTGGTCACACCGAATGGAATAACCAAGAACTCGTAATGGCCATACCAACATCTGAAAGCCGTCTTATGCACATCTTCATCTCGCACTCTGAGCTGGTGATAGCCTGATCTGATGTCTATCTTTGAGAACCAACGTTCTCCCTTCTACTGATCAAAGAGGTCTTCAATACTCGGGAGTGGGTACTTGTTCTTCACGGTCACCTGGTTTAGGCACTGATAGTCAACACAAATCCTCAAGCTCCCATCCACATTCTTGGAGAACAAAATCGGGGCTGCCTAGAGAGAAACACTGGGCCGAATAAAACCCTTCCCCTTAAAGTCCTCCAGTTGTACCCATAGCTTGAAAAGTTCCACGGGAGCCATATGATATGCTGGTGTAGATATCGATGTCTTCCTAGGGTACAAGTCAATGTAAAAGTCCACCTCCCTATGAGGAGGTAGACCCAGAACATCATCTGGGAAAACATCCACGTACGGGTCCACCACTACAGGACAACTCAGACTCTCCACATCAACAGCTCCGAGGGTATAGCTAGCCAACTAATGATTGATCGGCTGCACTCTCCTCTAGGTAAGTCCATATTGTTATACAAAGGATCCCTTCTCACTGGTGAAGGTAAACCTTGTACTATCCGTGTGGACACACCGCACTTTGCACCTAATGCAGTCAATCTGATCATGGAGTGTAGATAACTATTCCATGCCCAAGATGACATCGTAAGGACTTGATGATGCTACTAGGAGATCCTAGCTGAAGCTCTCACCTCCTAGAGTAATCTTGCACTGCCAACACCAGTGTGTAATCATTGAATCTGCTCCCGTAGGAGTCTCTAGCCATAAGGATCAAGCCAATGGCTCCGTCAGAATCTTCGAGCTCTGAACGAGGGTAGTGGAAGTAAAAGAATGACTAGAACATATGTCTATAAGTACTACAACTATGGTGGAGTAGACACAGATTGTACCTCGAATCATCTCCGAAGCACCATGATCGTAAGCCTCAGCTGCCTAAAGCTGAGTTCTCCCCGGCCCACCTACTCCTTGCAGTCAGGGTAGACCTCCTGATGGTGGTGGTGGTAACATCTTGAATCATCTCCCACCACCAACTGCTCAACCAGATCCTCTTCCACATCCACATGATCCCTACAGACCTCCTCGGTCGAACCTCTGTCTCTTCCTAGGTGGTCCCTCGACCATCTACTGATCATCCGTACAATGGGTCGGATAGTCATGATCCATGTGACCCTACTCGCCGCATGAGAAACACTACATGCTTCTGGCATGTCTATCTCTGCCTCCGGTTCCTCGCACAACTTACTCTGAATCATGCAGTCGTCCACCTGTAGGTCTGGTCCTCTTGGACCACTGTGACATCTATCTATTGCCAGCTGCAGAAGACTCCGCTACCCGATGACTGGTAGTGGTTCTCGCTGCTGGTGACTTCTCATCAAGGAAACTCTCGACTAAGGGGGCTCTCTCTCTAACACCCCCACCTGCGTCAGGATGCAGAGTGAGACCATCGAAGCCCTGATCTCCTGCCTGAGCCCCTGCTCAAAGGTCCGAGCCCTAAAGAAAGGGTCTCGCACCATATCTGTGGAGTAACATGAGAGGTATGTAAACCTCGTTGAGTACTGATCTATAGTCATGCTGCCCTGCTGTAGATGAAGTAGCTCCTGTAAGTGCACTGCGTGAAGAGTCTTTGGAAAAAACTCTTCCCGGAACATGCTCTCGAAGTTTTCCTAGAGAAGCATCATCTCGTCATGAACCTGGAGCATCAAGCTCCACCATCTGCCTACTGATTTTTGTTGAAGGATGGTGGCAACGATCACCATGAAATTAGCTGGTGTCCCTACGAGTTGGAAGACTCTCACCACAGCCTCCAGCCAATCCTCAGCCGCCTGTGGGTCCATCTCTCCCCTGAACCTGGGTGGCCTCGGGTGTTGGGACTTGTGCAACGTGCTCAAGTGGTGTGCACCGTATGCTGCTAGGGCTGGTGGAATTGGTGGACCAATGGGGAAAGGTACCACTAGTGCCTCCTCTGGTGCCTCTATTGGAAAAGGGCCCTGCACTAAGACCTCATCGCTCGGTGGGCTATCTATATTTACAAATCTCGGAACCCTGGGTGGCTGTCTGCGTGGAGGAATCCTGAAAATAAACAGGTGCACCACGGTCAAAAAGTTATACTTGGTGAGATTACATAGTCAAAGTTATACCTAGTGATCTGAATTAAGATATTACAAAGAAAAAACTCTTGAAAACATACAAGAAATCAGTGTTTTCATGCACTGAGTCAGAAATTAGAATTTAGGGTCTTGGTGTATGGATACATCGATCACTGCACCAACACTGGATTCCCTAAACTGATAACCACACTCACTAAAATTAATAATATTACCATTAAAATAAACATCAGAGTCCTAAGTTCTGTAGTAGAACTTAATCCTTTGATACCAATTTGTCACGACCCGTCCCCCGGGGCCCGTGCCGTGACTACCCCAAGCCCGACTTCCATAGTCTAGGGGTTGGATACTAGTACCAAATGCATATTCTATAAAACTAGGAATACATTGCCTTTATAACCTATAAATACACGCAACCAAACACACAAAAAGATACAAACTCAAGTCATCTATATAGTAAACAAGTGAGTACAGTAAGTAAAAAGGGGCCAGAATACAAGACCAACTGGAAAGTACAAGTACAACTGAAATGAAATTAAACTGAAGAGAGAGAAATACAGGTACTAGATCTTCCTCCGAGGTTCCTACCTGAAGGGTAGGTACAGATCACCTCCTCAGCACTCCACGTCCGTCTGTATCCTCTGTGTACCGACACGCCGTATGGTCTACCACCGACCACCGTCCAGTCCTGATACTCTCAGCTTCAATCAACACTTTCTATTTTCTACATCCAACACAAAAATTTGCAGGCATAGCCTGTGCACGAGTGAGTATAATGATACTCAGTAGGGACCCCGAGACCTTCTAGGTCTCACAAAATCCACCATGGATAAACCACAAAGAATGAAATCAATAGATAACCTTAATTAGTTATATTCCCATACATATACCTAAGTTATCAAGTAATCCATCTCAATCATGAGGAAAAAAACAAAGGTACTGACTCATCTCACACCAGGATTTATTGTAGGGGTAGTATCAAGTAACATTTAGAATACCTTGGCTTCTGGAGAACTCCTCCTCTATCGAGTATAGTGGGCCTTCCGCTTCACAAAAAGGTGCTTCACACTAACCTTGGACTGCTGAGGTAGTCCTATTGTCGAGTACTGTGGGTCTGCCGCATCACCAAGATGCTCCCCACCGTGGGTCTACCGCGTCACCAAGGTGCTCCCCACTGTGGGTCTGCCTCATCACCAAGGCTCTCCCCCTCGTATCATGCTGAGGTACTCCTCCTGTCGAGTACCGTGGGTCTACCGCGTCACCAAGGCGCTCCCCACTGTGGGTCTGCTACGTCACGAAGGCACTCCCCACTGGGCAAGTCGAGTCACTCTGAGTCGAAACGGTCAGTAGTCGTCAAGTCTCATCCAGCCGCTGGGTTCCCGCACTATGCCCACTCGTCTCCAGAAGGATCCTCTCCATGAGCTACTGGTCAATACTCCAACTGCCATGAAGTCCCACGAATAAGTATCTCAAAGGTCCGTCACGTCAAAGAGGTCTCAACGTAACATACAACACATCAATCAGACGCTCGATCTGTGATTTATTAGCCTTTTAGTCCCAGGGGCCCGGTTGGATTCGTGGTCGATCCAACCTGACCGTTTCTGAACTTAATCCAAAACACAGTAGGGTATCACTCAAGGGGACCAACTCGCTCCAAGGTTCCCAACTCCACTAAAGGTTCGTCAAAAGGACATCTGATGCCAAATATATGGCCAAAAGAAGGTAAAAGGGTCGTAGTGGTTTCAGGTTCGGTCCGACCCGGTCAGACAGACTTTGCCCGACCCAGTTCTGGTTGACCCGGCCTGACCCGCTGGGTCCAGCCCGACCCATTGGGTTCCTCTCGACAGCCGCGAGGGGCCGCGGAGGTGGCTCAGCCTCAGAGGGTGCCGCGAGGATGGCTCAGTCGCAGGCTGGCTCAGCTTGAGTCAGCTCACAAGGCCGTGACGAGGGTGGATAGGAGAGCCGCTGTGAGGGAACGATGATGACGGTGGCTCAGCACGACGGCAGCGCAACTTGGATCAGCCTGGATAGCGGCGCGGCTCAATGGATGGCGGCGCAGATCGGCAGATAGTAGTGGTGTGGCGGCTCGGCACAGCGGCGGCGTGGCGAGGGGGTTCGGCCCAGGGCAGCGCGGGGGATCGACACGACGGCGAACGACGGCTCAACCCAGTGGCGACATGACGGCTCAACACAGCAGCAGCGTGGCGGCTTGACATGGAGACTGTGCGGCGAGGGGGTTTGGCCCAGGGCAGCGCAGGGGCTCGGCACAGCGGCAGATGATGAATCGGCATGAAGGCAGCATGACGGCTCGGCATGGCGGCGACATAGTGAGGGGGTTTGGCCCAGGGCAGCGCAGTGGCTCGGTCTGGCCACAGGTGGCTCGGCCAGGCGTGGGGCCAGTTCGGCCGGGAGGGCGAAGCACCGTGGTGCGGCGCAGGTCATGGAGGCCGCAGGTGGCGGCACCGTTTCCTTCGTTGCCTACATCGTCTTCCTCCATTTCGAAAGAAAAATCAAAGAAGAATGGAAAAGGGGTCGGGCCATGTTTGTTTGGCTCACACCCTCTGCATTTATAGTGGTAGAAAGCGACTAAACTTTAATCATGAATCAAGAACGAGGATATTAATCGAGAAGATTCACGAATTTAATAACCATCCCTACTTCGTATTGTTCGTTGACGATGATGAGGAGGAAAGGTCGGTCATCGAAGACATCCCACGTCGGTTGCCTCTACAAGGTGCTTTCGAGGAAGAGGTCTAAGATGTTTCTCACCGGTGTTCTTTGTTTGGAGGAACGTTCTTCGTGGTGGAAGTTCTTAATTGGATAGCTTTCTCCCTAAGTCCTTCTCTCCCCAAATTCCACCAAAATAATAGATTAAGCCATCTATTATTTTGTTGGTAATAATTCAAAAAGTTTAATTAATTAAGGTGGGTGGCATATTAAAGGTATGTGCGTTGGCACAATTAATGTGGAGGAAGTCAAGAGGCTCCTCCACATTAATGAGGGGGGGGGGGTTGAGAGGTTTTGGCCTCGGGTGGTCCCCACCACCATAACCTCTCACAGGAGGTTAGGGTCTGGTGGTCCCCAGTTCTCAACTTCCACATGGAGGTTTAGTTTCAGTGGACCCCACCTCCCAACACCCACATGGGTGTTGCAAATAAAAACAAAATGTCACACACTTTTATTTTTATTTTATTCTATGTTTTTTCACGAAAAACCCAAAAACTAACTTTCACCCTCGACTATCTGCCATCGAGGTGAAAGTATCCTTAAGTGAATACCAACACTGTAAGTTCAACGGTGCCCTCATATTTCAATTCAGTGCACCGATTCAAAAGTTAGAAAAACCCGCTCGCACATTTACGGAATGTACTCGAATAAATGTTCAGAAATTCATTACGGGCACTCCGGGCCTTGGAATCACACACCGTCGATTTTCACGGACTCATAAAATTCCCATTTATTTTAAAAAAAAATTTACATGGAAATTCCGGTTTTTTATAGTATCTTATCTGTCAACCTTGGAATACTTTTTCCAATAATAATTTTTGATTCATATCATGATTTACATCTTTTCATTTCCTTTTTAATAGTTTTTGAATGCTCTTATTTCTCAAGTCTCAAGTGGGTTTTATATCACCACCGTTATTCCTACTTTGGACATTGAAACTTTATACTATGTGCACACTTCCATGATATTTTATATACTAGTTTATATCCTTTATTTACATTTGGTTTTACCTTGACCTTGTTAAATATATTTTCTCAATATTTTTTAAAATCTGCGTGAGAAAAAACTGTATCCCCAGCGGTAAGAATTTCATGATCCTTGAACTATTAATAAATAATTAATTAAACTTATTAGAAAAAAACATGTAATGGAAGGCTAGATTAAAGGTAAATCCTCTGATCACTAAGACATATTCATCAAAGACTTAGGAAGAAGTTAGGGAACATTATTGGAAATTATTAAAACTTTAGGGGATAACCATTTTTCCTTATCTAATTTTGTGTTGTGCTCTATATACCAATTGGTCTAGAAAAAAGTTACAGAAATATGATGTTTTATATTTTTTCCAGGAATATCTTTTTATTCATTGTGGATTAACATTTATGGTACCTAAAACCTCCTTGAATACCTTTCTCTCTAATAACCTTCTTCATTTATTAAGTATATTTGACTCCTTAGGTAACAAGTGTATTCAACTCTAATGGAAACCTCTTATTGGTAATGTCCATGCTACTATATTTGGAACTTCAATCCAACGTAATATTCATATTTAGAAAAGTGGATACTAATATTCATACACCATCAAAACATTTCCCTGGAAATAATCATTTGAATTTTTTCTATAGTCATACCCTAGATACATGTTCCATACCACCACCCCCTAATTCAAATGTCTTAATTAATGATTTACGCATTCTACACTCCAACTATTCATGTGAATTAAATACCCTTAATGTTACACATCTAGTCATCATACTCTTTTTAAAGAAAAAATATGGAATTAAATCATTGGATCATCATTATTCCCCATCATATGACCTTAAACCACTTGACATAATGGTCTAAAAATCACGACCTTAAACTATGTTCCCTTATTTCAAGGGTGTTCTATTCAAGTATCATACCTCATTCATGTAAAATTATTAACATTCCATTTCTATATAGTTCATCCTATCATTTGGTCTAAGAATTATGACCCAAAAATAAAATCAACTTGATTTGAGGTTATTTACATTAATGATATTGGGATCACCATTTAAATCATGTTTTCTTCACCCATGTTTTAGTGTATACTACCTCACCTTTTGGTCAATGTTTTTTGACCATAAACATCAACTGCATTTTTCCAACCTGAAAGACTAAAAAAATAAAAAGGGAAGAGACGTACCGCTTCCCAGTTTGAAAATTCTTAAAGGGGATATTTTTAAAATCTTATTTCTATTCTCAATTGATATTCACATCATGTGATCTTGTAAAAATTGATTATTTTTAAGGGAAAGGACATAAAACGTTTCAAGACAAAAACCCAAAAATTGAATCTTGAAAAAAAATCTATGCACCATCCCAATATGTTTCTCCCACCTCAATCTTATAAAAGTTTTTGGTGAGAAAAAACAACATGTTTATGAGGTCCACTATATGATCTAATAAAAATTCAAGACACACACTTTGAGTCTCTTGACCTAGGTAAAATATTGATCTTATTTTTATTTCCACCATACATTAGTTCATATAGTTCGTGAAAAGCCATGATGATGTGATTTCAAGGTACATAAATTAATTTGGACATTAGAATCATCATTATAAATTTTACCATCAAGATCATAAAAAAATTGATTCATGCATCCATATAAAATTATTAAACAATTCTATTATAATAGTTATAGTACATATTCCTAAACCCATCCATGAGGACTTTTATAGGATAAATCATATTTTATATCAAAATGTAAAAACTTTAGTGTAATAGTTATGGTACATATTCCTATACCCATTAGTGATCACACGTTCAAGAGGAAAACATATTACATATTAATATATACCAATTCTAATGTAATGATGATGGTAAATAACTTTATACTCATCCATAATCCAACATCAAATAGGAAATCATATTCCATATATTAATGATCCAACTCTACTATAATGGTGATATTACAAATGCCTATACACATATGTTATCAAACATATATGAGGAAATCATTCCCATTTCTGAATGGACCAACATTATATTTATGGATCTTGTCCACATGCTTATGCATGTCTAGTAAAATAGGCACAAGAGGAATTATATCTTACCCAAGTGTTTCAGAACCATGATTTAATTAATCCATCTGCATTCAATTTTCATGTGGGTTTAATTATTTTGAGGTTACCCCCATAGTGAGTTTTCTAGGTCATCATGTCTTCATGATCATGATAGAATACGAATAAGATAATTGAAAATTATTGAATACAAAAAACATTATCATTTATTGATCAAAAGAGTAGAGGAATATATATTTTTTAGATCCGATCTTAATAAATACACGAGGAGGACCAAAATGTATATTTATATAAAGTTTGATTAATCAAATCACTTAGTTAGATCAATGTTTAATATGATTTATTCATAACTTGGTATAGTTTATCAATCATTTCAATTTATATATCTAAATTAGGTAGTGGAATACTTTCTATCATAGAATCATCCATTCCTACTCTTTCAGCCTATAAAAAAAATATGTTTATCCTCTTACTCAACTTTCCTAGTAGTGGCTAGCTCCTACCACAATTGATTTGACCTATGATTCAGTCACTCCACCAGATTTGACACCTCTATAGCCTGATCTTATTATTTTACTATTATTTCCTTATATCGAGAATCCTTATTAATTATTTTTTATAGTCATGAGGATGTGAGCCATGGATTATATTTTCATGATCCTTGATTAGAGTTCACTCATCCAATATAGTAAGTAATTTCCCCTTTCACCATTGTTTGGACAACATTGTAATCATACCCGCAATGTAATGAACATATGTTAAAGAAAAGGAAGTCAGACCCTAAACTCGTATAGAGGGGTATCATAGATCATTTTTGAGATATTCCCCCATAAATTATACTAAACAGTTAACAAAAATATTATATTCTCTAGGATAGAGTTGAATACCATCATAGGAACCAATACATAATATGGAACCAGATCACTAAAAAAGGGTTCATATTCAATAACTTCATGTTGTGCTAACTCTAGATCAAACATGAACTATGATAAGTCTATTAATTGAAAAAAAATTACACTATGGTTTTGTGGCTTATGGAATGGTTGATAGAATTTACATGAAGAACATATTGGTCGACATAAATTTGAAAATGTTAGATGATAAGATGTGTGAATATTCAAATTCATTTGTCTCCTTGATTGTTGTCTCCCCATTGGTTGGTGTGACATATTGATCCAATTATGGTAATTACCACATTGGGATTTAGGATTCTACATTTATCACAATGGGTATCATAGCCTCCATCATATTATCTAGATAAAATTATGTCCTTAACATAGGCATCCCCAAATCATATTCTTGCATGGCTACACATGGGGGAGAACATGGGTCAGCAAAGCTATAGAAAAATTTAATGGTTATCAATGTAAAAACCAAATTCTATAGATTCATTAAACATAGTGAGTTCAATCATGAAATAATTTATTAGGTCTAATATATTTATATGTTCATTTACTTGCGTTCAATATATAGGATGATGGTCCATGTATCATGGTCAAAGGCCATCCACAGTTCTTTCTAAATATATATGGTTGTTTCAAATCCAATAGATTCCCCTCTAATAAATACAGAGGATATATGTTCTTTTGGAGATGACACCCTTGATCCTAGAACAAATATTACAAGATCCTATAGTCCTAGATTTTTCGGAGGGATGGATAATATAGTCGATACTTGGATTAGACCCAAATTTCCTTATACATCCCCCATTAACGATTTCATGGATTCCCCTTCCAGGAGAAGAGGTCTATACACACTAAATTCATTGATACCATATGTAATATTGAACATGGACCAACATCATTTAAAACTGACATGTTATCATAGAGTTTTTTCAATATCATAGAAAATGAATGAGAAAATATGATACTTACATATCAATATCGAACAAATATGTATAACCATTGATCTCACATTCTATGATAGATCCACAGGATCAATCAGAAGAAGTTTAACTAGTAGTAACTCAAGGGGATTTTTAATCACTACTTAGATGGGTTCCATTTAGGAATAGTATCCATCCTCCTCAAATCTCTTTACATCATGAGAACATTGAAAATCATTATCCCCCCAAAAGAATATTTAGGGGATGAAATATGTGTCACATTAGATTCATCATCCAAACAATATTTAGATAATAATAATTATAAAGGATCTTCCAATAATAAATAAAAAAAATATAAAAGAGAATTCATCTTTGTTCTCCCCTAGATGTGGAGTGACTAGAACCCCTATTTTTTTCATACCAGATTAATACTTCAGTAACTTAGGCAGCCGATTAATATGGGTTAGAATAACACATTTTTGAGATCTTATAGTTGGTATATCACTTCCCTTGGGTAATTAATCCTTGAAATTACCTTCGATGCATATAATTTCCGACCCAAGTTAAATGGATTTTCTTCACTTGGAGAAAAACCTAAATATAAATTTCATGAAATTCACTCCTCCAAGAATATAATTCTGTAGATATTGTTTGGAATAACGTGTTAGTATGGATATATGGTCAGTAATGTGTCTCACATGTGGAGGGAGAAGCATCTAGACTCCATGCTTCCCTTAGCACCTAAAAATGTGAAGGATTCCTTTGGTAAATCCTCTTAAATGTTATTTCCACCTATCCATATGGGTCATGTTCCTCATCGCCTTCAATTTTTTGATATCAATTTATTTGAGGTAAAAAATCAACCAAATTTACATCTGTGTATGACTACATCTAGGTTTTTTGTAGGAATTCGCAAGCCTAATATCTACCTCATCTTTTGGGAGGATGAATTGAATCTTGGTTTCCTATCACTTAAGAATCAATGAAATCTGGCTATAAAACCTGAGATTATTTTCATTTCACATGAATATAGGGGGATCATGACACTTCTTCCACACATAATGAAACTAACATAATTTTTTTTGAGAGCACACCCCACTAAAATCAGCTATTCATCAATCATAGTATACAGTACACAATCTGAAAAGGATATTAAATATGATCTTTTATCATGGGTTCTAGTTATGTTATCCCTAAAAATTCAACTAGATGATAAATATGATTTAGAAAAATTGGTTTTATTTATTTAGATTAATATTTCCATCATGTTTTGTCAAGATCATCTCAATTGATGCACTAGAGATAAATCTAAAAGTTTTTTTTAATATATCTTAGTCATTAATCGACACATATCCCCCCATATGGTTTTTATTCCAATCCCATTGTTTTATGGGGACAATTATTATGAAAGGAGAGTTTCTCTTGTGGATATGTTCAAAGAGGTGTTATATCATTTCCAATAATGTTATCTCTAAGTCAATACATGTTTCAATTTCTAGTTGGTATACGATTATGAATATTATAACTTTTACTACAATGTGAGAATACTATACTATAAGGTGATATATACTATGAAACATTTAAATAAATGTCATTAATGGGATAATAAATCAATTCGTAGGATTTACTATCAATCCCATGTAGTATAGTTTATTCTCCTATCATTGTTCAATACAAATTAGAATGATCGTGAGTCCTATGGGTTTTACAAGTCCCTAGTCTACTTTCCTGTGTCTCTTAATAATTTATTATGATAGAATATTTTCCTATATAGATAAAGAAAGATCGACCATTTAGTAGAGATATTCCCTTGAGACAATACATGCCATTATAAGTAACTCATTTTTAATTAGAGGAGTGCTTTATGACTTTTCCTAAAAGGTAGGGGGTAATAATTCATCAGACATGTCCCATATGATCAAGTATCCACTGATCATGTGCACATCACATAGGATTATTCTTGTATATCTATGCACTAAATGAAAATTATTTATATTTTAACTCTATAAACTGAGTAGATCTAGGATGATGTTCTTATTATTAATGTAGAAACACTACATGACCTAAAATATTTCTTATAACCCAACTTATGTAGTATCATGCTTGAATTCAGTAAAACTAGTCAAAACCAGATTTCCCCATTCTATACCAAAGGTTCCCCCAGATTCAATATCATACCTCAACGACCATACCTATCTTTGGTAAGTTATAAGTTTCTTCATGATGGACTTATATATATGATTATAAAGTTAAAACACTCTTTTTTGTCCCTACATGGTCAATGGGGAATAGAATAGAATGTAGTTGTATATATAATCATATTATTTAATAAAACATCCTACTACTGAAATGTATTTTCAATCCAATTCCTGATGGTGGTGGATACTTGTGACTGTCTTGTTCCCATGGTATTATATAGGGATACAAGAACCTATTAGAATCCCAAAATGATAAATAATAATCCTTTATAATACTTATTAGTCTCTAAGTCCATATATCACCAGCTCTAAAATAATATTATGTTTTGGAATATTGATTTAACATTGTTTTACATCAACACCATTGAACATTTCAACTCTCCTTACTCTATAAATTTTTTAATCTTCTCTCGAGTCATTTTTTATAAAAAATGGAGAAAATATTTTTTTGAAATGTAACGAAATAAGAAAACTCATAAAAATTTAAAACTAATTCTTTTCATGTTAAACCTAAATGAGTATCATAGTCACTATAATAATCACATAGTGTTATGTAAAAAACTACCATGTTTGGAAAGATGATGTTTTTCATAGATCATTTTTTAGAAGGAAAATACTCTCTGAATGAGACTATTTTTTGAAATGATGAACATGAATGAGATCTACATTGAAAAGAAACACTTAGTTTATGGTCTCTAAATCATTTTCAAATTTCTATTAGGAAACCAGTGATAAATTAAGGGGTTTGACTAATTTTATATAAGTGGATATCATAATTAGAGGCCATGTACTATTTTTGGGAATACTTTTCTTCCTTATAATTTATTTTTTCATTAGGATTAAATCCAATTCCAAAGAAAGGAATTTTATGGGGCCCATGAGGATGAAAATGACCAAATAATTTTACAAGGAATATTGGATATTGAAGGAAATATTAAAAATCTAATAAAAATCCACAAATGGGGTCTTTCAATAAAAGTTTAGATTTATCCTAAAGCAATTTAAATGTAACACAAAGAACACCCATAATTCGAGCACCCACACTATCTATAAAGAATCCATGTCCACTTGAAAAGCATAAATCTTTACAAAATAGAATCATCTGTGGATAAAAAGACAACATGTGGTCTTTTTATAGTTGGTTCACTAGATCTTATTTATTCTGAATCTAGATTGGTGATTTTGGTCCCATTATAATTACATTTTCATACAAGGTTTTGAGGCGGTGATTTTATACTCATTTCATACTCCCTTCACGAGCATTCACCTCTCGAGATAGTGTTATAAAACCATATAATTCCTATACAAGATATCATTTCAAAGTATATACTATGAATAAATAGAAAAATATAACTCACACCTACCTTATAATTGAATCCCCTAATAAATTATGGATAAATCCACCTAAGAGATACTTATCCCTTTGGGAAACCTAGAAGAGATCCAAAAATTTTCTTATGAAGGAATCTCAAGTAAAAAGTAATTGAAAATAAAGGAAAATATGAAGGAAGTGGCCTTCAAGGGACTCTTTATGAATGATTATCCCATAAGGCCCCATCATGAATGATAGTATTATGTGTCCCCCTTCATAAGCATGTGGTTTCATCATGAAGGAAGTTTCATTTTCGATTGGGGACCACCTTTGTGAATAAGAACCCTTAAAAAGGCCATATGATGAGGATCCCTTAAGAAAGAACCTATAAGTTCCCCCTACACCTCATTTATCACATAATCATATATCATATTAAGTATTCATATAGTGTTTACTTCCCTATACCTAGTGGAATTAAACATTATAACATCTAGACAAACCAGTTTTGCTTTGTAAAGAACCCATACAATGGATAGTTGAACCTATATAATGTACTAATCATTTATGTGTACCTATTAACTTTATAAAATCTATATTAATGACATTATGTACTCCTTACATAAATTTTACAACCCCAATAAGTATGAATCAATTCCTTCTTTGAAACCAAAATACATTCATGATCTGTATATTCACATAATCATGGAACCTTTTGATTATATATTCCCTTATTAAAATTAATCTCCATAGTTTTCATATTATATTAATACAACACTTGTGGTGATTAAAATCATGTATCCCCTTGATAAGAATGGGTCTATTCTCAAGGGTACCAGTGGGATATCCCTTGGCTCGTGATTGCTTCTTGGCTAATGAAGTTTCAACATTTCTATCCTAGTATATCTAATGAGATATTTTTTTAGTCCCACTCCCTATGTTTAATCCCCAAAAACCATCCAATTAATTATTTCATTACTATGAATCATCAATGATCCATATAGATAGAAAGGGACTTGGATTGAATCCATACCAATTATACCCAATCACTTGTTGAGTAGGTCATGCATAATCCCCAACACCTCTTCACCATGGATCCATATCCACAATAGGTTTAATAACCCTTCACTACCCAAGAAGTAAAATATAGGAAGTGGAAATATATTATGGCATAATAATAGGTTTAAGCCTCAATTAAATCCTTTTAGTAACTATATTCCCTAAAAATGACATATATGGGACACCTGGACATAAACCTCACTCAATCCTTTATTATCACCCATTTCAGGACATGAACATATTAGCCACATGAGTTAAAAGTACATGAAAATTTCCTTAACACACTACATTAAACTATATGGTATGGACCTATCACATGACCCCAAACTATAGAAATTTAACTATATTGGATTTTATCCTTGTTAATATGTATACGTAGGATTCCTATTCATGTTTCAAAACCAACATCATAAATGATATTTACACTCAGTTATACTCACAATGAATCCTATATCCTCTCCATAATTTACACTAGGTGATCCATACTATTTCATATCATCGATTAATATCCAATGACTAACCACTTCTTGATTAGATCAATTCTTCAATCCGGTTATTAACAAATAGGGTGATATAAAATGGGTAAACCATAGATAAGTTCCATACACTTCTCCAAGGAGTCTACTCCATGATTCATTAAAATTATCATAAAAGGTCATGGTTTCATGACATTAGAATTGGCCAAATATTTATTTTTCACATAAACATAAAAGGTACGATGTGTTTGGTTATGTGGCATAAAATTGCATGGGTTTTTATTCCCTTTATAGAGATATGTTGGAATCCATTTTAAGGGCCCTATCCCAACTTCAAAACACAAACCACATCCTAGGATGGTGATAAATCACATATTTCAAAACTATAGATATAATCCCCATAATCACCAATTAATAGGTGAATGATATAGAACCTTTAATTCATGTAGTTGTTCAAATCGATTCATCGCTTCTATCCAATCACTAAAATAGGGATAACTAGCCACACACTTGGATTTGGAAAGGATTTGTAAGAATATCATAAATCTATAATATATTTTAATAGTATGAAAGTACCCACCATATATGGAGAAATGATCCCAAACTCTCATCCACTTGACCAATGTGAATTCTATAGTGTTATTGGTAAAGTAATAAAAACCACAATCCTTTTGAAACTAGGTCCATGATGACTTAAAACTACCACAATCGGAGGTTCATTTATGTTTCCAGAAAAAAATAGTAATGGTGCTGCTTAATCAAAACTTTCCATAGTTCTCCAAATAACATGGACTACATGTTTTTTATAGAGATATAGTATTATAATCCACCGGGATACATCTGGGTGGTGAATGTGGTTAGATACTCATCTTGTAGTTTCTCTTCATAGATCTACAGTAATGTTTCCTAGGGGTTATGTATATCCAATGATATTACAAACCCTTCCATCTTGCAATTAAATCCATGAATCTATCAATATATTTATTATTTTAATTTTATAGGATAAGGATAGTAATATTAATCATTATAAAATGTAATTGTTATAGTAATTTTTATTAGATATCTTTCGAACAAACAATAGGACCCACTATAAGGTTATTATATCAAATAATCATAGGACATTACAAGGTCTCCACAAAGAATCTGATCTCAGAAACCTATTATTATTATAGAGTTCCAAACATTAATTTTCACAAAGAAGAAAATTAGATAATATGATACTTTTTATCTCCCATTACATTGAATTTTGATAAGTTTTTATTTTTGATGTTGGGTATAGAAGGATTCAAATCCACCCACTCAGGATACAAATTCCTCTCTTAGTGTCCTAGTGAACATCATCCTTCAAGATAATCCTTCCATATAGTGAGACTTTCTTGTAATTTCTAGGATGTAACAGGTTGAGTTAGTCTTTGGTGACATTCCTTAATTAGAATCTTATGTCTCCCCAGTGATGAAAACTCTTGATAATCAATCGTTGTTACAATCACATGGGACAATTTTTACGATATCAAGATTAAAAAGTTGACCAATTCTACCATTTTAGGAAAATAAATATCCTCTTAATGAATATATTTTATTATGGGGGTCATGGAGACTTCATCCCAATGATCACACTCAGTTGATATGTCTCACTTGATAAATTCAACTTCAATATGTTTATGATCCTCTATTCAAGAATTAAACTGATAAATATAGTCTTCTACTAAGATAGATTCAAAGAAATGAATTGGGAGTGAAGTTAAAATCACTCGATTATTCATCAGTAGTATCATGGTTTGTAGTGTTAGTTTGGTCCATATTAATGATATTTACTGATATTAAACTAATGATAAGAGGAGAAAATTCATTTAGAGAATGTGTGTCATAAATATGGATATGTTCATATCTAATGGGAGGTTATGGAAATGAAAATGGGGGAAAATTCCCTCATCCCTATGGGTTGGTGTTTCCCTATTGATTTTTCAGCTATAAGGATGTGGACCTTCTAATATGTCATAGTGGTTAGATACCCCTTGTAGGATCTCCTTATGTATTCTCTATTTTAGATAATTATTTCTGGAACAATAACCTCTATATCATACAAAATTATCGTGGTCACACAAATGTGATGGTCTACATAGTTAATATAATCCATCTTAGGAAGATCCTATGTGGTTTCCATAATGTAGAAAATATCCTCCTTTGCCTCCATAAGTTATGGGAGATATGTGTTGCAACATTCTAATGATGGAATTTTAAAGTGATTTGAAGTAACAATTGGTTCCACATGTTTTTTTGGAAAAAATTGATAGAATTAACTCTAAAGATTCATATTATAGAGACTCTAATGGGACACCACTCGAATCAGGATAGAGTTTTTGAGATTTTACTCCCATACCAAGGAATATACCAGATGGTGATAGAGATCCTAGGTCACTGAAAATATGGATTTATGCATTGAAGTTGAATTCAATGTGGCAATGAAATGATAATATTCTCAAGATGACATCAACTAGTTGTAAATTTCCAACCTCTCTATTTGGAGGTTTCCCTCAAGGTTGAATATAGATCCAAATTTCATAAAAAAAAGTCATCACAGATTCCATTTAGATTATCAATGAGAAAAAGATACACATTAATATAGTATCCACTATAAAAATGAATGACGAAACAACTGATTTTCAATGTAATGATTCAAATTGGGTTCACTATTTATTTTCTAACATTCAATCAACCAATGCTCAAATTGGACCTAATTTTGTCTTTCTTTCCAAAGGAATGTGGTCATGGAGGAATTTCTAGTGATGATTCTAGTGTGATTTAGTAAAGAGGATGGGATTTTGGTCTCATCACACACTTTAGGGGATAATTATTTCTAATTCCATGAATATATTATATATTTAATATTTGTATGTTAATCCTTTATAGGGGTATTAGTCATAACACTATTTAACTTTATGAGAGTAATTGACTAAAAACATGCATTTAATAGGACACAACATGTGGAGATTATATTGTTTCTCATATAATCCTAGTATTTGAGTACACTATAGTTTGAGGATATATAGAAATACAATCTATAATATATCACCATATATTGTGGAATTGGTCTCCTATAAAAATAGGAAAATGATTATTGGAATAGGAATGAGCTCATGAATGGGGATTCCTATGTATACGTATGAAGAGAATCAAAATATACATAGTTCGGTGCCACATAGTGTGATATATTGTACATTTTAATGTCAAGTGACATGGACTATAGTGGTATTGAGTAATAGATTTTCGTTCCCAATTTTCGTGATGGATGTTCCCATTCTGTGATGGTGATGACCTTGGAGATGGTAACTCCTTCAATAGAAGTGTATGTTCAATGTTCTTGGGGGGGTGGGGGTGATATCCAAGATCTTATATCCCTTCTCCAACCATTACCTAATTACCCCATTCCCTCCAATATCTATTTTCCCAAAGGTATGAAATCTATTCGATGGAAACTATAACATCCCGATATCTACTTCGGAATAGTATGTGGTGTCAGCACTTCTTATTCTTACACTTATTTCTTGGTTAAAGCATATACGACCTTCGGTATAATTTTTATATAGATTTGTTTAAGGGTAATGGGATTTACAATATATAGTGACTGTGGGTTTACATGACAATAAGAATATTATGATTCAGTTAGAATCATAGGTGTATTTGATCAAGGCCTAATCCAGTTCACCCTATAGCTACAATGGATCTTAGTTCTTTTTATTTAGATGGTATTTAGAATTCCACATGAATTTACACTCCTATTTAGTTGTGATATAGGTATGTTTTACTCAACTCTATATTCCATTTCAAAAACCATTTATTTTTAGAATGTTAGGGAACCTCGTGTGTAGATTTATATGCTTCTAAAATAGACCTAGAGATCTCTTTCACTTAGTCCATCTGTGAGTCTGTGTGGAAGTGGATTCTTCAAGGATTCTTTCCAAGTATGTTTGGATTACAGTGGGTGAGGAATTTTGTTACAGACAACATGTGGTCTATGAATATTATGTCAACTTTTTCTCCGTCTGTAACAAATTGGTACATTCAGCCGCAAAATATAGGTATGGGACAAGTATCTTTGTTAATCTAGAGGATGAATGATTATAAGGTAGTGAAAATGATTTGGAACACATGTGGATAGAGACTCACCTCAGCAAAATCTAATGGGGGTTTCCTCTGGTCCCAATTTCACAAAGGTGAAAAGTGGAATGAGGGAGGATCTGGGATCCCCCAGGGAGTATGTGCACACTCCTTAAGGGTAAGAAAATTTTGATGCTGTGCTTGTGGGAGATATAAGGCCAAATATAGATTCATCCTATGTAGAGATATCTCATTTAGGGAATGAAATTATAGATCAAGGAGGGAATATGGGGAAAAAAGAAATGGTAGGACAACTAGTGGCTTCTAATGTTCTTAAAGCATGTGATTTTAAATAAAACTTGGCCAAGAAACATGCCAATGGGGGCATGGATTTGGGAAATAAAAATATAGGTATGGAGGTTCCAACCATTGTGATGGAAAAACTCTTTGGAATTTTGGAAAATGATGACCAAGGTCAGGAGATTGTTGGAGATGTGACATCTACAGATGAGCAGGGGGCTTCAGATGAGCACAACGTTGAGTCCTCTAGATTCATTTAAGGTGATTCACATGAAGAATATCAAGGAAATATTCCACCCATATTGAGTTTGAGGAAGATCCATAGAGGCACTAATAAAGGTAGAAAGAAATATTTAGACTTTTCACTCCCAATGGATACAAGATCGGCCAAGAAATCAAAATCCAAGATAAATGAAATTATTCCCAATAAGTATGAAAATTTTGTTTGGGATGGGGCATGGAACAAGGGTTACTTTATGTTCTTCTCCAAATGAACAAAAATGAAAGATATATCATATCTTTACCAAAACCTAGAACATCTTATGTATTCTAATGAAGAAATTAGGGAATAAATTTTGATGATTAAGGCCTATAAAGTCGATACTAAAATGATGATCAAAAGGTTTTGTAATGTCGAGGAAAGTGATGAGGTATGTGCATGTATTGAAAATAATGGTCTCATACTGATTAGGGGATCTAATGAAGGGAAGGTGATCATAGAGGATCACATGCAGACTTTGGACATGTTGGCATCCCATTTTTAACACCTTCGAATGGAAGATTCAAATACTCGAGTAAGTTCACTTTTCTGTAAACTATGTATGGAAATGGAGCCTGGTATACTTAATTTGTTTTTTAATTACATTGTCTTTTCATTTGGTGTTTTAAATTTTGTTTTGACACTTTCTCCCCAAAATTTTCTTTGATAGTAAATAATTTATTTTAGTTCACAAGGACAATTGTGGCTTCCTTTATGTTCATGAAACCAAGAATAAGTCAAGTTTCGTTTAATTTCACACATCAAGGACATGTTTTAATCATTTAAACGTCATAAAGATTGAACTTATAGGTGAAAGTTACATAGAAAATATTGGTGTGGGACTTATTCTTGAGTGGTCCTTTATGGTTCATCATATATACCAGTAACTACAGTGTTGAAGGTATGGTCTAAGATTATGTTTATTAGGAATCCCATATATATTATTTTCAACCTATTATCTATTTACAACTATATGAAGATTGATGAATGAAAATGTTGGGGCTTATACCTAGTAAGAAGCCTATATATGGATTTCATCCTCAAATCTGTTGGTAACTAAAAGAGGAATGAATCCTGAAAATATATGGTCATAAAAAATTTATGTGGCCCATATATGGTTTTTAATCACTTTTACACTAGTAACTAGAATTATATGGAAGAATGAAAAGGTTGGGGATTACACCTAGTAGGAGGACCAAGGTTTATATTGGTGTATTGGGGAAATAATCAATGATGTATCAAACATATATTGGTTAATAAGAATCAAAGAATATATAGTTTCATTTTCATAGTTTAAGGTCATGTGTAAGGATCATAACTTATGGTTTAGTGTCATGAGTTAATTACATTGTTATGTAGTTTTATTTCATAATAAATACACATTTCTGTCATGAAAAAGAAAAAAATTAAAATATTTAATAAGGGTTATGTTTTCTCTTCCTTTTTGAGTGTACTGTTGAGAGTAATCTAGATATATATATTTTAGGGCTCTAAGATCTGTATCATGACTCTTGAAATTTTTGGGAAACCAAGAGAAATATATCAATTTAAGACATATATGAGACCAAAGAGGTGCATATTCACTGAAGTATCTTCTATGGAGATTGTACATAAGTGTTTCCTTTTTGAATTTACCCTGGTTTATAATCTAGATAAAGTTATTTTGGGAAACTAAAAAAAGTATATTGACTTAAAGAATATGAGGGAACCAAGAAAAGTATTTTAATACGAGGTGGTGTTCATAGGTATCATGACCCAAATCCTGTTGTATGAAATCTGAAAAGATCACAATGTGATTCTTGATTTTTTTCATTTAGGTTAGTGATTATTTTAATATTATCAAGTTTATTTCCTAAGATTGAAATATATTATAGATACAAAACTGGGGTACAACCTTTCAATGAGGAAAAAATATACTTTCTAAATACATATTTTTTCAAATAATTATAGTCTTTATTAAAGGGGTTACATTTACAAAAGTCATTGGGTATAATGATTCAGTTTTTTAAATAATTGGTCATGAACATCCTACTATGAACTATGTTTGTGGGGATGATCCATAATGAATCCCCTCAATAACTGCTTCATGAATGAACCTCATGGATAGAGATTTACAATGTAACCTCATGTGTTTTAATTCATTAATGAACCTTACAAGTATTACTTCATGAAGGTGCCCCTCAAGTTCCACATTGTTAAGGAGTCTCATAGGAACCCCTTCTTGATGTAACTTCACATGTTTCACTACATGAAATACCTTATTTAATGTGGATTCATAAAAAAAAATTTTGGGTAATACTTTCTGAGTAATCCTTGCAAGTGCCTATTCACAAACGAGACAGGTGGGTGCTAATTTATGAAGGAACCTAAAATATGTAGCTTCATGAAAGACCCTTATGGGAATATTTTTGAAAAGGAATATCATGAATTTGTCTTAGAAATGGGGTCTATCATGTGCTATATCTATCTTTTCTACCATCTATAATTACATGAGGGATTCCTTTTTTCGAAGGATTCTTCGAAGTGTAATGGTTTATTCAAATGAGAAAAGTCTGAAGTGACGTGTGAGGCCACTTATAGATATCCCCTTTATACATCAATAAGTATCATGAGAAACAATAGTTGTCTAAAAACTCTTCTTATTTTTTTTAAGAAGAATAAGATGGTTTTTTACCCACATAATTAAACCGTCTTGATAGTATAATTGTTGATGTTCCAGATACATGACATCCAAAAATAAGTATTTTCTTTATTCAATATTAAGTTATTACTTTACATGATATTGTAACTATGAAAAAAACTATGGATTCATTTTCATTCTACATTTATTGATGACAAGTGTTTTTTAGTTGTTTCACTTTCTATAATGATTATTCTATATTGAACTTTCTTCACATAATATTGATTCATGAAACCCTTTCTAAGCATTTGAGCTCACACTTTTATTTTTTTTCATCCCCAGGTCATGAAGATGAAATTTTTGAATAAGATTCATGGAAACAATTTATTTTCCATTGTTTTGTTATATGTTCAATTACCAATTTAAAAAGGTAACCACATCTCTATCTACATTATAATGTTTACTAAACTGATAAATCCTTTGTGATGCGATATCTTGTATCTACAAAATTTTAATCAAAAGACCAATGAATTGAGAAATATAATATGTTGATGGATCTAGTAAATATGGATGTAAGAATTGTTATGGAAGAGGAAGCATCACTCATTTTCCAAATGATTTCAAATACATCTTTATTAGAGAAGATAAAAATATCTCAATCTTATGATGATAATTTTTGAAGGAATATTAAATATATTAAGTATGGAAGAATGGAAGACTTCATGTATGGGGATAAAATTATGAAATTTGAAAATAGGTTCTCTATTCCATCAATACCTGGCCTAAAAAGGGAACTACTAGATGATGCTCATAACTCAAATTGCTCTATACACCATGGTAGTACCAATATGTATAAAGATCTGAAAGAAAATTTTTGGTGGGATAATATGAAGCAGGAAATTTATGAATATGTGTCAATATTCCAAGTTATTCAACAAGTGAAGTTTGAGAGACAACATTCTAGAGGAGGTTATGAAATATCTAGTTATTCCTATATGGAAGTAGGATGACATTACTATGGGTATCTATACTAGATTACCAAAGTCTCTAAGAAAGAATAACCCAATACTAGTAATTTTTGATCAACTTAAAAAATCTACACATTTCCTCTATATAAGGGATTATTTTCCACTATATCACCTAGAAAGACTCTATATTAATAATGTTTTATAACATCATGTTGTACCTCTATCAATTTTTTTTTGATCAATATCCTTGTTTCACATCAAAATTCAAGAAGAGTCTTCAGACGTATTTGGATACTAGGATTCATATGAGTACTACATATCACCCTCCAACTGAGGGACAACCAGAAAGGTCAATTCAAACATAGTGAGTCATGTTGAGATCATGCTCACCTGACTTTCAAGGTTTGTGGGTTCACTATTTACCTTTGTTTGATTTTTCCAACAATAATTATTTCCATTCCTATATTGAAATGATCCCATATGAAGTATATATGGAAAGAGATTCCAAACTCCAAATTGTTAGAATGAAGTTGGTGAGAGTAAAATTATATTCCTAGAACTTATTTAAGAGATAAAGATAAAGGTAATGACTATTCATGCTCATATTAAAGCATCTCATTATAGTTATAAGAGTTATGCTGAAAATCGTAGAAAGGATTTGGAATTTCAAGTAAGAGATCATATCTTTCTAAAAGTATATCCAGGGAAGGATGTATAATGGTTCAATAAGAAAGTTAAATTGAGCCCCATGTTTTTCAGACCACATGAAAATTTTTAAATAATTGGGGTTGTATATTATTAACTATCAATTACTATAATCCTATCTAATGATCATTATGTGTTCCACATATTTTTCTTGAATATGTACTTTATAGACCCAATGCATGTACTCACCTATGAAGGAATAGAACCAGAACCTACTTTTTCTTACTTTGAAGAGCCTATCAAAATTCATGAAACAAGATAGAAAGTATTGAAAAATAAGCTGAATTGACTAGTAAAGGTTTTTTGGAGAAACCAAAAAATTGAAGAAGATATGTGGGATCCTGAGGGTGTTATGAAGAAGAACCACTCACATCTGTTTAGAAAAAAATATTCATGAAATATTTGGGAGATCAACTTTATGAAGGAGGGAAGAATATTACACCATAATATTTTATAGTATGTGTCCTCTTAAACAATTTCAATACATTACATAACTTACATTTCACACAAAACCGAGCATAAAAAAAAGTGATATACTATTAAATTTTAACATGACCATTGGTATAGTAATGTGACAATTAGGAATAGTAATCCAACAAATAGAATAATAATCTCACCTATGAAGGTATAAATAAAATTTAGGGATATTATTAATGAAAATATGATATATTTATATCATGAAATAAGTAAATAAATGTATTAAAAATGGTAAGTTAAGTTTTGGTATTTTTCTGAAACGTAAATGTTTATTTACAATTTAATATTTAATATAATAATTTAAAATATTTTTTATTTTAAAAAATTAATATTTTGTTGTTTTATGATTATAATATAATTTTGTGAGACCTAAATTAATTTTTCAAAGTGTCATAAAATTAGTTACAATTTTAAATTGGTATTTTTCAAATAAATGTTGATTTTAATAAAAAATTAAATTTCTCATATTTATAAAATTATTTTCTTAAAATGGAGTCTATTTTTGAATTCCACATCTCTAAGAATAAATATGTTTAATTTTTGGTATTTTTCTTAAATAGTTGAATTTTTAGTGATTAGTGAAATACAATAAATTATAGTATAAGATAAATACAAGAATTATTGAGTAATAGATAATGTATTGAGTATGTAATAACCATTGGTTAGAACTAAAATGTATTTTTTACTATATTTAGTCATATTAATCAACAATATTCATAGTCTTGATCCAAAATAATAATGTAGTGAATAAAATAATTAAAAAAACCCTCTTCTCCACTATAAATACTACCCCTAACCAAATATTCTACTTACACTAATAATGCCTTGAGTCAATACCAATTTATACCAAATACCCCTCAAAAACTTCTCCCCAATTTTATGGTCTTAAGGTCTCACCCAAAAGACTATTTCAATGTTCCCTAAGAAGGCTGTGAAGGAGAGAAATTCCATATTTAAAATCCCCTTTCATTTATTTAATTTGTTTTATTTTCTTATACTTTCCATACCTACTGTATCCAAACATGAATTATCACTTTGTTATCCTATATATACTGTAATTTTATTATGTTAATGTAATATTCATTGAAAAACCCCTTCCCTTCTCAATTTTATTCTAAAAAAGGAGTATATCGTCTGTGACGTGCTGATTTACCACAATCGTTGACGATGTAGTTTCATTACCGCCTTCAATGATGGTCATAAAACAATTATAATGGATAAAATAGATTTTTCAATTTATATTAAAAATAATTTTGAGTTTTATAACTAGTATATATACATAATATTAACGAATAAAACAAAACTAGTGTGGGATGATTGAAAAACACAAAAAAAATCTAAATAGTTGTCAATAACATTTTATCTAATGATTCATCCTCATATATGGAGAAAAAATGATACATAAGACCATTTAATATTTGGTAAGTTCATTGATAATAATTAATTTCAATTTTTTATTACAATTCCTATTTTATATGATCTTTTATACATGTATATAAGTAAACTAGTCATCAAAACTAAGGAGAAGAACACTCTTAAAGGACGAAATTGAATCTAATAAATCCTAAAAAAGGACATAAATTAAATTAATAAATTTATACTAAAAATATACATGTTTAATAGTTTTTAAATTAAATTATTAATGAATATATTTTAATTATCTAGGATATTAAGTACAATTTTAGAAAACTTTTGGACATAAGGTAAAGGCTTATCCCCAAACCCCTTTTTCCTTAAGGTTTCATATTCTCTCTATTTACCCCAAATTAATTCTTATTTATTTTTATAAATATATTCTACATTCTATGTATATATTCCAAACATATATATCAATATCAATTCATCCTTATTTTACTGGGAAATACTTTTTTATATTGTTCCTTCTCAATTCCTTTCGATAAGCTAACCCAATTGATAAGAACTTCCCAAATTCCAATCCATTTTAAAATAAACTCTATAATGTATTTTAAAAGACCATTATTTTTATAAAAAAACTCATTTTGTAATGAAAAAGTACCTTTTTTCATTTCTAGTTTTATTAAAACAATTATCTCTTTTCCCTCTTTAAAGACTCTTTAATATTTTCCATTAAACCACACTAAAGAGGCTCTTTTATAATGTTTCTTAAATGATATTTTTACATTTTTTCACTTAATTTGGAAATAATTTATCATTATCTATGACTGATTTCCTTTATAAATGATGTAGTATGATTTAAATCTATTTTTTCATGGACACCATTATGATATTTCCTTGGGTTATTAAATATTCACACTTAATCCTTGTGCGTGGTGTATATATGTTTCCATTTTATATATGATCACCATTTATTGAATATTTAATTAGATATCCATATTTCACGTATCATGGATTTGATTATTGTCTTATAAATATAACATTTTAACATACAATGTTTTGTTTGAATGTTTTTATTGAATTGAATCTATGTATGAAGAATGATTTGAGATTGCAGTGATAGATAGGTTCAGGTTATAGATATCTCCTTGATGCATCAACAGATCTCATTAGACTATATAGTTGGTGAAAACCCCTTCATGTTTGTTTCTATGCATAATTAGACATATTTGTACCCAAATACTAAAACTATCTTGATGGTATAATGGTTTATACTCAAAAAACATAACATGTCACATCTATGACTTATTTTAAATGTATTTTTCATTTAACTTCCATTCTTTCTTTTTTGGGGGGGTATTCTATTCATTTTGGGGGAAATGGAGGGTTTTCAAAATTTGGGCCAAATTGTGATCCCAATTCTAGATTTAAAAATAAATTTTATTTCTTTTATAACACATTAATTTTTTTAACATTTTTCATCCATTCCACTTCCCAATTTTCCTCCTACGACCTATCCAAATCACCATGTCCATTTGGACCCTTTTTGAACCCATTAATATTTTGGGTTTGAGTAAATGATTTTTGAATTGGGCCAACCCATGAGCCATTTCCAGTTTTAAATTGTTTTTTAAGTCTTTAATAACTTACTCATTTTTTACTGTATTCTCGTGATTACACCTCCCACCTGAATCCAAAATCTAGAGCCTCACCCCCATTATTAATTTTTCCACTTTGGACCTCATTTGACTCATGGAGTAGGGAAAAAATTCTTAGGGTTCCTCAAATCATCCAGATTTAAGAAGGTAAGTTCGTTCTTTCATAAATCTTTTAATTTTCACTATTTTCCCCCATTTTAGTCCCCACTTGACCTTATCATCCCCATTAGAGCCTCCATATCAGGTTTGGTTGCTTGGAGATTCAAATTTTGCTGTATTTGGTTCGTTTGATTCAAGATGTTTTAAGTAAGTGTTTCTTTCCTTGGTTTCTTCCCCTTAATTTGGGTTTATTTCACCCTTTCATGTAGTTCCTCATGTCCAGAAGTTGAGGTTCGAACCTAGGGTTTGATTTGGTGTCTTTTTAGTCAAATATTGTGGTCTAGGGCTGGATTTATCTTACTTGAGGTGCGGCGGTGGTGTGGTTAATGTTTTGCACCATGTTTTTGAGGTTTTCGGCATAAAAGGTAGGTTATTCCATGTGTAATCATTTATAGATGAGTTAGTTTGCTTGAATTACATATTATGCCTTGTGTGGTGCGAAAACTGTTTATGTTGGATTTGGTTAAGCATTTATTTTTATAGTTTCATTTTAGCATAAAATTGGGTGTTTTTCATGTGTAACCCTTTAGGTATTGTTTGGGTGTGTTTTATAACATATAAAATTAGTTTAATAAATCATTTTTGGGCTGAAAATTCTGATTTTGTAGGGTATTGGGGTTCCATTAGGTTTTAAAGAGGGTTTTTAATGGGTTTAAGGTGTAAAAACTTATTGTACTTCTTGAAAGTGATTTTGAAAACATGTTCTTTTCATGTGGATATTTTGTGGTATTGTTTGAGGTGTTTTTATAACACTTGGAGGTAGTTTAATAAATGTTTTGGGGCTTCAAATTATGTTTTTAATTTTTATTGGTGTGATTTTGTCCTTGAAATATGGTTTTGAAATGGGTTTTATGTGAAAATCTTCGGTACACACTTTAGAATTGTTTTATGAAAGTTTTGAATGGTTTAATGATTTATGTAAGAGGTGAAACCATATTGGAAAACTATTTTGGATTGTTTATACTTTAAAATGGACCATTTAAAATGTGAATAGGTCTGCCATGTGATGTGTATCCTCTTGGAAATGTTTTATAAAAATGTTTAATGGATTTACTGAAATGTGAAAGTGGTGTGAACGTGATGTGGGATGTTTGTGTGAGTGCGATGTGAAAAATGGATTTTGTTTATAAAAGGGTTTTATGAAACATTTGAGTGGGATATTATGTGATGTTTATCATATTTGGAGGGGCTTTATAAAATTTTTAAAAGTTGTGTTGGATTGTGAAAGTTATGCAAAAAGTGTTGTGGGTTATTTTGGTGTGAGTTTGATTTCAAAATGCATTTGAATGAAAAGTGGAATTTGTGAATTGGGTGATGTACATGGGGACGTTTGGTTAATGTGTGATGTGTAAGTGATATTTTAATGTGAAAACTATATTTCATGGCTTGCTGGACTTGTTTGAGCAGAAAGGAAAAACCCGAGTATCTAGGTGGGTGGACGTGTACTAGTATGCTAGTGAATCCATGGGGTTTGGCCTCAGTTTCACTTAGGAATATTGATACTTACAACTCTTACTACACTATGATGATGATTATTGGGGACCACTAGGTTATGGGTATGTTCCCTACTAGTGGCTCATGCATGAGAACATATATTATTTGTGGTTACTCTCACCGAGATACGAGGTACCTGGGACCCACAACAAGCTAGTTCCTAGGAGTTATTTCCTATTTCTTGTGATAATTAGATCCTTTATAATTACCATCGGAATACGATATATTTGGATGAAAAAATTTTGTATCTTTTGAATTTATTTTAAAAGTGTTTATTCTTCAAATTTTCCCACTTGAAAACTGATTTTTTTAAGTTGCATCTTTTTGAAATTGTAACTAGAAATTACATGTTTTTAAAAACTTTCATGCTTTTATCCTTTAAATGTTTATCACATAGAATCTCTTAGTGGTGGTATCCTAATGGGAATTGTCTCACAGCATACTTACACCCTTGGTTGTAAGTAGACTTGATTATTTTTGTTGTTGCAGGTTTGGGTACAACTTTTGTGCCAACAGTTCGGGTTTTCACCAGTCATTCATGATGCGGTGTTGTGGAGATGGCTTAAGGGAGATGCCTATTTACATTTTGAGGTTCTTGGGCTGTTCATTTTTGGTTTTGTACCTTTTTTATAGTCCTATTGAGTTGTTTTAGACTATGTAATTAAGTTCTGAATTTTTGTAAAACATTGTTTGATTTGAAAAATCCAGATTCGTTTTATTGGATTCATTTGTTGTTTTATGTTTATAAATTTGGGTATATCGTTCCCAATTCTCATTTTATGATACCCAGGAACTTGTTCCAGCCTATGGGGATCGGGAACTCCCTTTGGGCCTTGTCACGGTCTGGGTTTGGTGTTGGTTTCTGTAGCGATCAGATTTGGTTTGTGATAAAATGGTATCGGAGGAGGTTCGCTCTCTTTCTGCCATGTTATTTGGGGAACAACAGGGATAGTCTGGAGTTAGGATTTTCAGGACTTGGAATTTACGTTATGAGTAGTGTGGCTGATCACCACACCTCATGACGAGATTCAAGTCTCTAGGGGAAGTCGGGACCTTTCAGAGTCCTTTGGTTTTCTTGGTTTAATGATGATTAGGGGAAATTAAAAGAGAGTTGGGTTAATGGTCTCCGTGAACTTGCAGGGCCTGGCAAGCCATGTGGAGCCGATGATATTCCTTAGAACAATATATATGATAGTGAAGTGATTGTAATATGTCCACCAACCATATATCTAAGTCACCCACTGAAACTAGTTTCCTCTCACATTGTCTTGTGTTCTTTAGTTTTGAAATCTTGGAACTTTAGTTTTAAAGTGACTTGGTTTTAAGAAGCAAAAAGTTTTTGTGAAATGATTTTCAAATAAAGATGGAATGGATTGATTTATGAAATGGTGGAACTGAATTTTCAGAATTATTTTGAATTGAAAAATGGTGTGCTTATACCTCTTTTGAAATCAGTAACTATATTGAAGTTGGTTTTGAAAAAGTGTTTCCAATAGAGTTTTCTAAACAATCAAACAGTGTTTTAATGGGATGATATGTTCTAAAATTTATGTGAATAACATGAAATTGATTTATTTTCTAAATGTTTATGTCTTTTTAAAATGTTTTGAAATATGTGAATTGGTATTTTGATCTTGTGGTTAGCGGTTTTGAGAAAGAGGATGTGTTGGTTAACCATTTTGGTTTTGAAAAGTGTAATGAATTTTTTTTAACCTTTGGTATTTTCATGAGAGACCACATGCATGGGGTTATATGTGATGATGGATGGTTAATAGCTTGAATGGATGAGTTCCAGGATAGATATGAGGAGGGTGCTCGGTGTGGCATAGAAACATGCATGTGTGAGGACCATGGGGTACAATTGGTGGATACGCTAACTGCTGAATCGTTTTTTTTCAAAGAGATGTTTTTAAAGAAAAACATGATGTCTTGTTGAATTGTTTGGGATGGTGTATATTTTGTGTTTTTGGAAAACGTTGATGTTGTGGGATGTTTTGAGACTATAAACCCCTCTTGTTTGAACTGTGTTTTGGGTTTGTGTTTGGACGACAAGTTGGGTAGAAGGACCAGTTAGTAGTCTCTTCTGAGATATGATTCAGGACACCTTTATGGTGCTTCCCTTCATGTGTTGGGATCTGGTTTGTGGCATGTTTTTACCAATGGACCAGCTTGGTTGGGTCCTTGGGTTCTCTTATTAGATAAGGTACGCCCCCATTAAGGGTTAATGCACAACTGAAGTGCAACCCGTATTGTTTTGCCATTGGAAAATCCTCCAGTTGATCAATATAAGGAATATTTTATCAATATTTGTTGATTTAGTCTACACCAATTCATTTCTTTGATTTTTGGATCCTATTTTAGTGGGATAGTTCTTGTGGAAGGTTGAAAGAGACCTTAGTTTCTTAAGTTGCCTGATTCATCGAAGGTTGAAGTGTTTGGCGGTTGTTAGTGTGGATGAGTGTCTTGATGGTGTCTAAGAGGGCCTCTGGGTTCTTCATAGTTTCTTTGAAGCAAGAGTTCTTGTTAAGCCACCAGTTTTGGGATTTTGGTCATCATAGGCTATTGTGTCCACTTTTTGGACTTTTTCGTTGTTTAGGGACTTGGCATAAGGCCATTCCATGTATTGTTTCTATCAATCGCAAAGGTCATGTTCGATGACACATTGTGATGTTGTGTGCTCATTTGACTATAAAGGTGAAGGTCACGCAATCCTATGGGGTTCTCTATTCTGTTGGGAGTATGTATCCCTTGGGAAAAACATCAGATCCTCTATCTTAGAGGAAGGTGTTTATACGTGTCCCACCCTTCTGTTGTTTCTCACCCAAAGAAACAAGGTGCGATGTGTGTGCATCTTCTGATCCCTTGTTTCAGTGAAATGCCAGGTTTTGGTAAAGTGAGTTATAGAGTGTGTTATGTCTTGGTGAACCCATAGGGGTATGCAGTGTAGTTGTTTGTGGCATCGAAAGATGACGTTCCACACAGGGGTTTCCATAGCCTAACTGCGAGGCCGAAGATGCTTCAATATTTTGTGCTCTAGCCATAGGTCCCTGAGAGAAGCTGGTGCATAGTCAGGGGAAACCCCAATGTCATTTAAACCCTTGTACAAAGTCCTATCCTCATTATGAAATATAGGAAGAGTTTAAACCTATGGTGTCATCATCTTTCTTCTGTTGTTCTCGTTAGGTGGAAATAGGTGGAGGGCCTTGTACCCATGTCGTCACCCAATATCTTTCCCCCCCTTTGGTTTCCATTGAGTCTTTGGAGAATGGATTGGAATTTGTCTAGACAGGCTGAGTACGCGGTTTGTGCATGATTAGTAGTGACCATGTGCCAGGAATCCATGCAGAAAGAATGATCTGCACAGTTAGGGAACAGTTTCCCAAACCATGTGGACTAACTGTAAAGCCATCCCAAATCATTAAATTTTGGGGGTCTTTTCGTGTCGGCCCACACCGATCGGTTAAGATGGTTGATTCTTGTGGTGGGGAGACCCACCATGGGTATCATGCAAATTCTTTTGGAAATTTCTAATGGATATATACCCCTTGTACTAGGGAGTCTGTTCGGGCCTCCCCCTGTTAGTGTCCTGATTCTGTCTTGGGAAAAAAATTAAGTTGTCTCTTATGGTGGGGAGCTCATTTGTGTCTCTTCATACGAGTAACTCAGATTTTTTTCCTTGGTATTGTCTTGGAAGTTAGTATTATCATTCGGAGATATCTAACTACCTACATCTTCCTTGGGTAAACATTGAGATTGGAGAGTGCCCAATGGTTTAGTTATAGTAGGGTAAGTGTAACTTTTTTTGATGTTGTTGTTTGTTTAGGTAAATTGATTGAGTATTTTTCAGATTGTGTTTGAGGAGTTTTTATTTGGGATAATGTATGAATGTTGTTGATTGTATCAAGAAAGTGATGTAATTTTTTTTGTGATATTAATCCTTCCTTAAATGATCACTGGAGGTGTTTTGGCCTTTGGGGGTGAATCTTGGCAAAAAAATACTTCTTGGTTTATCGGTTGGGTTTGGTTTTTGTATTCGGAATTTCTATGGCTTTCCGGGGATGGAAAATTTTTTGATGGGGATAATTGTTACATCCATGACTTCTTTTAAATGTATTTTTCATTTAATTTCCATTCTTTCTTTGTTTTGGGTGTTTTCCATTCATTTTGGTGGAAATTGAGGTTTTTCAAAATTTGGGCCAAACCTTGAGCCCAATTCTAGATTTAAAAATAAATTTTATTTCTTTTATAACTCCTTAATTTGTTAAAATTTTTCATCCATTCTACTTCCCACTTTTCCTCCTATGATCTATCCAAATCACCACGTCCATTTGGACCCTTTTTGAACCCATTAGCATTTTGGGTTTGATTAAATTATTTTGGAATTGGGCCAACCCATGAGCCATTTCCAATTTTAAATTGTTTTTGTAATTCTTTAATAACATACTCATTTTTTAATTTATTCCCGTGATTCCACCTCCCACTTGAAGCCACAATTCATAGCCCCACTCCCATTATTCATTTTTTTCCACTTTGAACCTCATTTGCCACGTGGAGAAGGGAAAAACTTTTTAAGGTTCCTCAAATCGTCCAGATTTGAAAAGGTAAGTTTATTCTTTCATAAATATTTTAATTTTTACTCTTTTTCCCCAATTTCAGTCCCCACTTGACCTTATTATCCCCATTAGAGCCTACATTTCAGGTTTGGTTGCTTGGAGATTCAAATTTTGGTGTATTTGGTTCGTTTGATTCAAGATGTTTCAAGTAAGTGTTTCTTTCTTTGATTTCTTCCCCTTTGGGTTTCTTTCACCCTTTCTTGAAGTTCCTCATATAAAAAAGTTGAGGTTAGAACCTAGGGTTTGATTTGGTGTCTTTTTGGTCAAATATTGTGGTCTATGGATGGATTTATCTTCCTTGAGGTGCGGTGGTGGTGTGGTTGATGTTTCACACCATGTTTTGAGGGTTTCGACATAAAAGGTAGGTGATTCCATGTGTAATCATTTGTAGATGAGTTAGTTTGATTGAATTACTTATTATTCATGTTCCTAATATGATTTGTGTGATGCAAAAACTGTTTATGTTGGATTGGGTTAAACATTTATTTTTATAGTTTCATTTTAGCTTAAAATTGGGTGTTTTTCATGTGTAACCCTTTGGGTATTGTTTGGGTGTGTTTTATAACATATAAAATTGGTTTAATAAATCTTTTTTGAGATGAAAATTCTGATTTAGTAGGGTATTGGTGTTCCATGAGGTTTTAAACAGTTTTTTTAATGGGTTTAAGGTGTAAAACCTTATTGTACTTCTTGAAAGTGATTTTGAAAACGTGTGATTTTCATGTGGATATTTTGTGGTATTGTTTGAGGTGTTTGTATAACACTTGGGGGTAGTTTAATAAATGTTTTTGGGGATGCCAATTTTGTTTTGAATTTTTATTGGTGTTATTTTTCCTTGAAATACGGTCTTGAAATGGGTTTTATGTGAAAAGCTTTGGTACACTCTTTAGAATTGTTTTATGAAAGTTTTGAATGGTTTAATGATTTATGTAAGAGGTGAAACCATATTGGAAAACTATTTTAGATTGTTTATAATTTCAAATGGACCATTTAAAATGTGAATAGGTCTGTCATGTGATGTGTATCCTCTTGGAAATGTTTTATAAAAATGTTTAATGGATTTACTGAAATGTGAAAGTGGTGTGAACGCGATGTGGGATGTTTGTGTGAGTGCGATGTGAAAAATGGATTTTGTTTATAAAAATGGTTTTATGAAACATTTTAGTGGGCTATTATGTGATGTTTATCATATTTAGAGGGACTTTATAAAATTTTTAAAGGATGTGTTGGATTGTGAAAGTTATGCAAAAAGTGTTGTGGGCTATTTTGGTGTGAGTTTGATTTCAAAATGCATTTGAATGAAAAGTGGAATTTGTGACTTTTGTGATGTACATGGGGATGTTTGGTTAATGTGTGATGTGGAAGTGATATTTTCATGTGAAAAATATATTTTATGGCTTGCTGGACTTGTTTGAGCACAAAGGAAAAATCCGAGTATCTAGGTGGGTGGACGTGTACTAGTATGCTAGTGAATCCGTGGGGTTTGGCCTCAGTTTCACTTAGCAATATTGACACTTAAAACTCTTAATACAATATTATGATGATGATTGGGGACCACTAGGTTATGGGTATTTTCCCTACTAGTGGCTCATGCATGAGAACAAATATTATTTGTGGTTACTCTCACCAAGATACGAGGTACCTGGGACCCACAACAAGCTAGTTCCTAGGAGTTATTTCCTATTGCGTGTGATCATTATATACTTTATAATTACCATCGGAATACGGTATATTTGGATGAAAAAATTCCGTATCTTTTGAATTTATTTGAAAAGTGTTGATTCTTTAAATTATCCCACTTGAAAACTGATTTTTTAAAGTTGCATCTTTTAGAAATTGTAACTAGAAATTACATGTTTTTGAAAACTTGCATGCTTTTCGCCTTTGAATGTTTATCACATGGAATCTATTAGTGGTGGTATCCTACTAGGCATTGGATCACACCATACTTACACCCTTGGTTGTAAGTATACTTGGTTATTTTTGTTGTTGCAGGTTTGGGTACAACTTTTGTGCCAACAGTTCGGGTTTTCACCAGTCATTCATGATGCGGTGTTGTGGAGATGGATTAAGGGAGATGCCTCTTTCCATGTTGAGGTTCTTGGGCTGTTCATTTTTGGTTTTGTACCTTTGTTATAGTCATATTGAGTTGTTTTAGACTATGTAATTCAGTTCTGAATTTTTGTAAAACATTGTTTGATTTGAAAAATCCAGATTCGTTTTATTGGATTCATTTGTTGTTTTATGTTTATAAATTTGGTTATATCGTTCCCAATTCTCATTTTATGATACCCAGGCACTTGTTCCAGCCTATGGGGATCGGGAACTCACTTCGGACCTTGTCCCAGGCCAGGTTTGGTGCCGGTTCGGTGGAAATAAAATTCAGTTCATGACATAACATCTAATAAATAATCATTTTCTTTATTCAGTATTCATTTATTACATTCCATGATATGTTCACTATGAAAAAATATATGTATATATTTTCATTATCATTTTATTGATGGCATGTGTTTTTTAGTTTTTTACCATGCCATTATGATTATTCTCTATTGACATTACTTCAGTTGTTATTGATTCATTGAAATTTTTTTGAGCATTTGAGCTCACCCATTTATTTTTTCACTTCCCTGAGTTATGAATACCAAATTTTTTAATAATTTTCATAGAATCAGTTTATCATTAATTATTATATTCAATGTTTAATTACAAATGTATTAAGGGAACCATGTATGTTTCTAGTTATTCAAAACTTGTAAACTGATTGATCCTTATAGTTGTGATATCATGTATCTATTCCTTTTTAATAAAACTCCACCAACTCTATGCTAATATGGTTGGGATAGTTACAATATTGACCCCTAATGAGTAAAAAACTTTATTATAATGGTAATTGTCAAAAATGGTTATCCCAGGTCAAATGAAAAAGGGAAAAATATAACCTAAATATGTCCATGTTTTATTAAATGGGAGTATTTAAACCCATCCTCACCTTATTGTTTAATTTTACTTGTTTTCTCCATTTTTCTATGAAATTTAATTTATATTAATTTAATATTTTATTCAATTCTTAAAGTAACCCTCCACTCACTTATAAAAGGGAACATGTCCTCCTATTTTGTTCACACTTCAAAGGATGTTTGTTATCCAATATTTGCACTAATACCTTACTTCCTTCCATTACCATTCCTTAGAGTAATTTTTAATATAAAATAATCCTAATAAGTCTTTTTGTGTGAATGTAATGATATTTTACAAAGAAGAGGTATCTGTCTTAAAGGAGGGTTTTTCTATTATTTATTCTTCCACCTCTTTAAAATATTATTCAATAATTCTGATATCATACCATTATTATCTTCCATATACTAAGTTTTTATTATGTTAACTTAATATACTAAAACCATATTCTATTACATAAAATGGGAAACAAAATCATCATTATTGTGTACGGTGGACTACCGCCTCGTGAATTGATGAAATTCATATTCTATCATATTATCTTAGAAATGTTTATAATGATAGATTTAATGAATATATTTGATATAAATTAAATATTTATCATTCTATAAAATAAAAATATCATATATTTTATTACCTTTTTATTCAGTAAAAAATGATAACGTTGTTCATGCATACGTGTGGATTACCACCTCTTTGAAATAATGTGATTAATTTTTTATTACTACATCACATAGATGGAATATATAAATATATTTAAATAATTAATATAATATTTGTGATATGAACATCATTATTTAATGATAAAATAACACTTAACTTCTTTCCATCATGATCATTGAAAAATGGAATCATTAGTCATACGTACACACATCCTACCGTCTTCATGATTTTAATGTAGTTAATTTTTCATTACCTTATTTCATGATTAGATTTAAAATTATAAATGACGAAAAAATGATAATTATTTCACTATTTTTCTTCTATATATGATTAAATAATCATCATTATTACCATAGTCAACTTACCAATTTTATTATGGACATATGAGCCAAATATCATCAAAACATCTAACATGAATTTAAGTGATTATGTAATTGAATATAACATTATAATAAATAAAATAAATTAAATAATTCAACTAATAATATTATTATGAAATTAAATAATCAACATTATATTATTATTTAATAAGGTAATGAACATATGTGATGATCCAGACTCAAAGCAAGAGATCTCACTAAACCACAATTTTCTTTGGGTTAGGACCATTCTCTCTCAAACTAACTTACTCTCCCTCTTGAATTCTATATAATGATTCTAAATTATTTATATATGTATAAAAATATATAATAGCTTATTATATTTTCATTTGATTGGGTAATACATTCCTTATGATCATTTCTCAAATGACTTCTTTATGAACTCCATTTTGATTATGATATGAGGCAAGATTATACAATCCATTTTCATTACATTAGTTGTTCTTATGTTTATGAAATATGATTTATTTCATTTTTAATGAAATTCATGAATATTTTATAGTGTTTTCACCCAAATAGAAATCCAACATATCATGTAAAAATGTTGTCTCATGAGAGTCATGTATGGGATTATGGAGTAAACCTAATCCACTGTGGGACTCTAGCCACCATGTGATGTAGACTTAGATGTTATCATTGAATTATTCTTATGTAATTTTTTTATTCCACATCTCTTATGTTTATCAGATCTTATGATATCATGTTATTTATGTTATTCTCCTATTTGATTAATCATGAGTATTCTCTTTTATGATATTATGTTATACAATTGACTCACATGTTATGTTTCTTTTCATGATTAATCATTTACTAGGATTTTTACTGCACCCCTTTAATTAATGTATTCTATAGGTTATACTATTCAATTTTAGGTTCTCAAAGGTATTTTGGGATCATTATAGAGATTAAAATAATGATTCTTTATTTTAGTTTCATGTTGTTGTTTTATTTACAAAGTTTCCCATAGAAAATATTCCTTTAGATCCTCAGTTGGTATTTGAGGGATATTTATTTTAAATTAAATTAATAAATTGTGTAAATGGTTTGGATCAATATAGGGGGCCCCATGCATCCTCATAATCACATTAAAATAATCTTACCCAAATCTTCCACCTTGGTGGAATCCAGAATTATGATAATCAATTTTTTAATACACTTTAATTCATGATTTATTACACAAAACTACACATAATACAACCAATAACACTATTAATCCTTGTTTATTTCATAAACTAGGTACATATAATATCAAATTGATACATGGATACAATAACATTATTTAAAACTTCATTAACATGCTTCTAAAATCTCATTGTTCTTCAAAAACTCCATGGGATAACTTGGGGATATTCATAAGAAAAAGTTAAAAAATAAATCCCATTAAGGGAATAAACAGAGCATAGAATAAGGTAATTAAGTCAATGGGAGTCAATTGATTGACTCCCACCCATCTTTTTTATATGAATAAGTAATACTCATTTTATCATAAAAATGAAATAACATTACCCAATTTATTATGGGTGGGAGTCAATATTCACATAAATGCTTCTAAAATCTAAATGGTGAATTTTTCATGTCCCATAATGGATTAATTTTACTCACTGATCCCATACATGACATCTCATGAGACTAAAACATTACCCAATTTATTGGAGTTCTATCTGGGTGCCCTCATCATAGTGTGTATATGCTCATGTATACCACATAGATCATTCAACAAAAGAACAAATTTCATGAATTTTTATCCCAAAAGTAAGGATTATGGGATAAGTATAAGTAAATACCAAATAAATGAAGAATAAAAACATATATGTTTATACCCTTGAACAGAATTGGTGATGGGAATTAACAATATAAAAGTTTGGTTTGAAAAAAAATAAAAGAATAATTTTAGCAGAATAACGGGGGTATAAAAAGGTTCATGGGATGGAGTAATGATAGTAAAATGGGTCGATTATCACTTTTACATAATAATCAATGTAATAAGGTATGTGTGAGAAAATTAACTAACATGAATAAGTGGAAAACAAAAGGTATTATATAAAGTAGGTACTAGAATAAAAATGAGAATGAAATGATCCCTTAACTTGAGATGGTGACTCTAAATGATTTGGAGGATATTCTTGAGAGATTGGGGGAACCTTGGTTGGGATATAGATAAGGGATAATTATATTCATTATAAAATGGTTTTTGGTTAATAGTAATGGGAGATCAGATGAGTTTATATATGAAAAGAGAGGGGACTCGTTTATTGTTTCCAAAACATAGATTTTAGACTTTATAATATAATTTTTTCAAAATGACATAACATACCATAATTTTCACCCATTTTTTCTTCCAATGTGATTTTTTTAATTATTTTAGATTTCTAGGAACCGAAATCATTAAAATAATTCCCTTTGTGATGTCGAAGAGAGTCATGTTTATAAATAATTCATTTCAATACCTTAAAAACAATAATGGTTTTGGAGGATTCATTAGGATATATAAAATTAATCAAATTAAATAAAAATACATTATTTTAAAGGAGAAACAAATATTTGTTCATTTATTCCCTTTAAAGTATTTATTAAATCACTTTTTGGATTTCATGATTCTATAATACACACAGTATTTTTATATAATATTTAATTTTTACCAAAAAAATTGATTGAAACATAAGATTATGAACAATTCACCATTGGATAATTTCTAAATGATTATTTAAAATATAATTCTCATTTTATGATAAAAATTCTATAAATATGAGAATTTAAAATTCTAAATCAAAAAACAAAATTTATTGAATTTTTTTTGTTTTTGTCAATAATAATTTTTTGACCCGTATAAAATTACATTTTTGACTTCATAAAATTATATTGCCATTTATATTTAACAAAAAATATTTAATACTAATATTAAAATAATATTTATTTCAAAAATTATTCAAATAATTAAAATAGAGTGTCTTTATTGAAACTATATATTTTTAAAAAATAAAAATTTTGTTTTGTGAGATAAAAATTCAATTTTAATCAAACTCATTATTAGATATTTTAGAAATTAACATTAAAAATGGATAAATATAATAATTATTTAACTAAAATAAAATATAAAAATTCATACTATTAGTGTCTAGATACATATCTCTTTTTCATACTAGTGAATTATCTAATGATACAGTGTTTGATGGTGAGATTTTCTTGGGGTGGTTCATTGTACATGTTTTGGGTTTTGATCTCGATGAGATTGAAATTATCTCATAAAAGGTTTCAATCATTCTTTAGTTGTTTTTTATAGGATATATATTGATTAGGATAAAATCCCACTGATTTTATCTATCTTTTAATATCTCATAAAAGGGCATCATATGGTATGATCCTAATGGTGGAGGATATCACTTGTTTTGTCTATGTCAATATGACTTTATCATAACCCTTCATATAGACTAATAAGATGATCATTGTATAAAATATATATTAGCATTTGTTATTATACTTCATGTTCATTTAAATTTTATAGGATATAACATATAATGTTACAAAAAACCAAAGTATTCCACGTTATTTAAATAAACTACCTTACATAAATAGGGATCTTATTCAATTGAAAGGAAATTTTATTTATAAATTTTATGTTTGTTATATTATTCCCCCCATAAAAAATTTCACCATAAAAATTTTCATTTCATACAATAAATTAGATGAGGGTACTTTTACTTTATCATATCTTCTAGTTCCCAAGTTACATCCTCAAACATGTGGTTCCACCACAGCAATTTGACCAGGTGGGTTATAAAAATTCATATAAAATTGTACCTCTAATCTAAGAACTTCACTAGCTGATCTTAGTATAAAATATAATTCTATAATGGTACCACCACTAGATTCAGTACATGCGAGGGATCTGTTATATACTTTCTCAAGAGTGATACATGAAAAAAACCATGTACATGATATATGTTAGGTTGGAGTTCTAGTCAATAGGACACTAATCTGATGCAATATAGAATAGAAATTTCGCTGATTTATCTAAGATTGATCCTTCCATTTTTTCAAAACCACATGGATTTATTCCATAGTGATATATGATAGAATAATTTTTCTCTGAGATCAAACGTAGGTCTCTTTGTTGATTTTATTCTTTGATTTTATTTCAATTTTTTTGGATGTCATATGACACTGAATGGTTTGACCATTCTATATCATCTCTTGGATATGAACAAGTACCATCAGTTTCCTCCCTCCAACTTCATCCCAACATGTTGGTGTCCAAAACCTCTTCCCATACAGTGCCTCATAATGTTCAATTTGAATTCATGAATGAGAAATTTCGTTATATGAGAAATCCAATAGGGGGATTTGTTTATCCCAACATCCTTAGAAATACTTTAAAAATAATCATAGTATATATTCCAAAGTTTTAATGGGTATTTTAGGTTATCCCTGAATCTAAGGGTGACAAGCAGTGCTGAATCTCTACTTAGTATCCATTTCTTGATCAAGGATGCTCTAAAACCATGAGGTGAACCTCATATCTCGATTATATAAAATGGATAGTGTCACTCCATTAAATCCTACCACTTCTTGTATATATAAATTGGTGAGTTGGTCAATAGAAAAATATTCTTTGATAGTAATGGAATGCGTTAACTTGGTAAGGTGGTCAACTACATCCAAGATGGTGTTATTTCCTTTGGAAGCACGAGGGAGTCCTATGATGAAATCCATGGTTATGTTTTCTCATTTCCATACTAGTATTGGAAGTGGTTTCATTATACACTTAGACTTATGTTATTCCACCTTGACTTGATTGCATACCAAGCATCAAGATATGAATTCTACAATCTCCCTCTTCATGTTATCCCACTAGATGTTTCACATTAAATCTATATACATAATTGTTCTACCTGAATAAATAAAGATGGATGATCCATGGGAATCATGTAGAAGTTAATTATTAATTTATTTTTTCAATGGGACACATATAAATTTTCCGAAACATATAACTCCATATTCATCAAATATAAACTCTGGAATATTCTATACCTTCTTCTATAGGAACTCATCATCATTATGAGCCTCTTTTATCCTCTCAAGAATGGATTATTGAGTAGTAATATGATAAAATAAGAATGAATATCATTTTATTATTCCCATATCCATCCATTTCATCTCTAAAAATATTGGATCCATTTCAATACACATCATGGATATAGTTGCGGTATCCTTTCCACTACAAGAATCTACCACTTTGATTTGTTTCCTGTGATGGTAATGGATTTAACTATCGTAATCATTGATCAGCTCTAACCATATCTATTGGCGCATATTATGTTATTTTTGGGTGAATATATACTTAAGGAATTTATGATCTTTATATATTCCACACTTCTCCCATATATATAATTTCACCAAATAATTAACATAAATATCACTGTAGCCATCTCAAGTCCATGCGTTGGATAGTTATTCTCATGGATATTTAATTTCCTAGAGGCATATGATATCACTTTTTATTCTTGAATTAGTATAAAACCCTATCCATTTTTAGATACATCATTGTGGATAAAAAATACTTCCCCTATGGTGGGTAATGTGATTAAAGGTGTAGCGATTAGACTCTTTTCTAACTCTTTGAAGATCTCTTTACATTCTTCAATTGATATATACATTACTCACTTATAAGTAAGCTCATTTAGTGGGATTTAAAATCCTAAAAATTTTATCACAAACTGACAATATTTCCTAGATAATCCAAGGAAACTGTGGATTTTTATCACAGATGATGTCCTTGGCCATTATTTAATTGCCCCATTTCTTGATGGATCTATATATTTTCTTTTACTAGTGATAAGATTCCACAATAATTTAAATTTAAAATATTAAAAATCACATTTACTATAATTTTAATATTGGTTTTCTTTTAGTATGTTCTTCTGTATAGTATTCATATTAACCTCATGTTCCTTCATTCTTTTAGTGTAGTTGATAATATTGTCTATAAATACTACCAAAAAAATTTCAATGTAATATCGGAAGAGAATATTCCACAAGTTTATGTTCTAGGGGATTAGTGAGTCCAAATGGAATCACAATGAACTTTTAGTACACATACTTTGTAGAAAAAGAAATCATTGGAACACCATCCTTCACATTTAATTGGTAATATCCCAACCAAAGATCTACCATGGAGTAATATTGGGATCCATATAATTGAATAAACAATCCATAAATACATGGAATACGATACATTTTTATTATCATGATCTTGTTTATCTCGTGATAATGAATGCAGAGGCACATTGACCCATCCTTCTTCTTGATAAAGTGAACCAGATGACCCTACTGTGAAGAATGTGGTCATATGAACCCTTTATTCAGATTCACCTATTGTTCCTTCATTACATACTCAAGTAAAAAAATATACTTTTATATAAATTCTAGGATATTTAAAAAGATCTAAGTATAAGATCTATTGATAATTCAACCTCTTGGTTTGGTGGAAGACTAGAAAAATATTTCATAAACACATCAGTGAATTCACTTAAAATGATCATGTCATCAACGATGATATTTTTATTTGTTTTAATATTTTATTCTTGATGTTCTTATGCTTAAAGTAATAAAATCCATGTTTTGGATAATATTACTAAATAATATTCATCCTCGTCCTTTTACATGTATATAATCAAAGGGAGATTCATGATATAGAGGCTGATTTCCTTCTCTTGGAAATTTGTGTTGGATCGATATATGGAAATCTAATCATGCCCAAAATTACATCAAATTATATTAAGGGGAATATCACATGTTCTTTTGGGATGTTAAGCACAAAAATATGGATAGGTGATGAGTTATATACTTGGGATGTAATAATTTACACATTTTAAATTTTCACTAATAACCCAACTCCATATTTTGAGGCCATGTTTAAATTGTTCTACTAAACTTGAGAGATATGTGAGAATGAATAGAACAAAAATAAAATATTACAATATCTATTATTAAATTGAAAACTAGAATACCTTTAACCACATAATTTTTAGGATCCACCTCTGTAGTTGTGGTTTCATAATCATTCCCTTGATCTCTTGGACTTGGAGGCTCCTATCACTGATTGTTTTCAACAACCCTTGTGTTAGTGAATTGGCTAGCATAATTCCCTTATTCCTTGAAATTAAAACACTATAATGTTTTTTGGGGTTTGACTAGATAATACCTTAATTATAATACATTTGTGGAATTCTCCCATCAGAAATCTCTAGCTAGGTTCCCTTCCTTCCCACACATAAATCATTTTCCCTTCCCCTTTAGGCAATTTCTGGTATTATTCTTCCAACACTTTAGACAATTGTGATGTTTGGATTTAAATAAAACATTGTATTTTTCCATCAAAATTCCATAATTAAAATCTATTTTCTAATTCTTATTTCCATAATAACCTTGAGAATCATCAATATCCTTTAAATTTTTTAGGTCACGCCAAAAAATTTCTTCATAGGTATCAAAGTATTGAATCACCAAGTCTATTTAAAGGCTCAGATTTAGTCCAACTATGTTTTCAACATTACATTAAGGGGTAATGAAAAAGAAATAGGCATATCAAGAATGTATTATAAATTTTTCCTCATACATCTTGATGTATTCATCATCCCTTTTCTAATGGTCATGGATATCTCTCTCCATTTTATGTTGGAGATGGTGAGGAAAATATTTTTTTAAAAAACATTTTTAAAAATTCTATCATCTCCATAATTTTAATATCATCCTCAGTATTCATGTTTTTGACTAAAAACTTCCATTGAATAGATTCTCCAAATATATGAAAGAAAACAAGAAAAAAAGTTTCTTTCTCAAATAACTAAAGGATATATAAGACCATTTCATGGGATTTTATCCATTTCTCCAAAATTATTGGATCAGAAAATCCAATAAAAATAAGGGTTTTTTCACATAAAGGTCACAATTGTAACATGATAATTCTTAGTGGGATTTGGGAATTCCTCCTGATTCATGTTTTGGTTAAAATATTGAGTCAATTGGGAAATTACATTCATGAATTTCATGACTCCATCTCTCATTGGTTGGGCATTTTATTTTGGAAGTCATTACATTGTTATTCACATTGTTTTTCGAATTAGTTCCCTATATTCCAAAACATAGAATAATATAAAGGGGAGAATTATGGATGAGTATTTTTAAACTATTAAATTTATAAATGGGAAAAAATAAAAATTAAATTGATTACTCATTAATTCCATATATTTATTACCTTGTGAATTTCTAGGTTTTAAACTCTGTTATCTATTTCCTAGCATAAAATATTATTGGAATTTTTATTCCCTTAATAATGGTTCATAATGAGCATGTGAAGTCACCAAAGAATATAACCTAGTAGGGTCAAATGAGGTGCACACCAATTCCTATTTTTTTTCACTAGTTCAATATTTATTCTAACTGAACACACTATTTTCAAAGTTATTACCCCAAGGTACATATTTTCCAGAGACACATTAGCATGTAGTGTCCAAAAAATTAATTAGTTTCTTTTAAACCACTTAATATATACTTTAACAAAATTTAGGTATTTTAACCTATGTTTAGTATTATCCCTACATATTTCACTGAGTTTTTCTAATCATAATCCAAATTATAACAAGGATTTCATCTAATAATGACTATGGCAACCAATTTTTTTAATATAATTTAATTCATGATTTTTGAAATATAAGTACACATAATACAGCCCATAAGATAATGAATCTTGGTTTAATTGGTATGTTTGGTACGTATCATATCTACTTGATACATGGATAAAATAAAATTATTGAAAAATTCCATAGAATGCTCCTAAAATTTTATCGTTCTTCTAAAACTACACAAGATAAATTGGGGATGTATAGATGATAGGAGTGAGATATAAATCCTATTAAGGGAATAAAAATATCATAGAATATAGTAAATTAGTGAATGTGGTCCAAGAAGAATACGATGAAAACTTAAGAGTAGTGGGAATCATAATCATGAACAATGAGACTTGATAAAATTTGTTAACCAAATGGAAACATGGGAATACAGTGGCAACATTAAACATGACATCATAAAAATTTGTAAAGGAAAACAAAAAATAAATAATAACATGGTAGAAAAAAAATCTAATAATGGATTAGGATTACTCCATAATCCTATACATGACATCTCATGAGATGAAAACATTACCCAATGCATTGGAGAACTATTTGGGCACACCCATCATAATATGCAGATGCTTATGTGTTCCATATAGACCATTAAACATATAAAAATATATTATAACATTAATTCCCAGGATTAATTTTATTGGGTTAAAAAATATAATTATCTAATAAATTAAGGATATTTATATCTAGGTGAATACCAATTTTTGGAAATGGCGATGTGTATTCACAATTAAAAAGTTTGGCATGGAAAAATTGGAGGATAATTTTAGCAGCATAAAGGGGATACATAATGGTCCATTGGAAGGATTAATGAAAGGGAAATGGTTATATCATCACATAGTCATCATAAGGTAAGTAATAATGATGTGTATGAACATGTTCAAACATAAAAAATGGAATAAAAGGAATAAACTAAAGGAGCTTCTTGAATAAAGAGGAGGAGAGTATACCTTTTCTTGATAGGGTGTTTCTAAATTCTTGGGTTAAGATTCTTGAGAATTTGGGGATCCTTGGTCGGTCTCTAGAGAGATAAAGTCAGATAATATTCATGATAAGAGTATTTTTAGTGATGACTAATGTGATCTTGGGTGGGTTTATGTAGGAAAGATAGGGGACTTATTTATTATTTCCCAAACATAGGTTTTGGAATCTATATAGTAATATTTTCAAAAATAGAAACATTCCAAGGATTTTTTACCATGGTTTATACCCCAGTGAAGTAGTTTTCAATGTTTTACATGTTAACTAACCTAACTCATTAAAAAAACATTTGGTGATCTGGAAGTGAGTCATGTATATAAATAATTGATTTTAAAATCATAAAATATAATAACAGTTTTGGAAGATTCATTAAGGATTTATAAAATTAAAAAAATATCATAAAATATAAATCAATTTAAAGGGAAAACATAGATTTAGTAATGGATACCATATATAGCATTTTTTACATCAGTTCTCAGTTTTTAGGATGTTATAATACAAAATAAATATTTATAACACATTTAAATTTTACCCAAAAATTCAACTATCTTAGAAAATTATAAGAAACTCACCGCTGAATAATTTCAACAAGATCAGTTAAAAAATAATATTTATTTTATCAAAAAATTATATAAATACAATAATTTACACTTCGAGAAAATATTAACATATATTCGAGAATATTTTTTTTTACAATAAAAGTTTTATTGACATTTATAAAATTATTTATTTGACTTTTTAAATTATATTATCATTTTTATTTAATAATAATTGTAAAATAATATTAATTTTAAAATAATTTAATTCATTAATATAGACTATCATGATTGAAACTATACATTTCCAAAAATAAAATTTGTGTTTTATCACATCAAAATATAATTTTTATCAAACTCATTATCGAATCATTTAAAAAGTAATCTTGAAATGGTATAAATAAAATTAATATTTATCTAATATAAAATATAAAAAATTATGTTGTTACGTTCTAGATAAATATACCTTTATTACACTAGTGAGTTCCCTAAGGGTATGGTATACGATGTTGAGATTTTATTAGAGTGGTTCAATGTACATGGTTTGAGTTATGATCTCAATGAGCTTTATCTTATCCCATAAATGTATTTCTTTATGATTTAGTCATTGAATATCATATTGGTCTTAATAAATGATAAATACTAGTAATGTTATCTCCCCTATAAGGTATGATAATTGAGATTCATAGGGTGCATTCCTACCGGTGAAGGCTATCACTTATTTATTCTATGTTAATTAGACTTTATCCTAACCCTTAATATAGACTAATCAGATGATCACTAAACAATATCTACATTATCAACAATTACGATAATTAATGGAATTTTAAATTTTACAGGATATAACTTATAATGTTCCCAAAACCAATTTTTTTCTGTGTTTTCTATTAACAAACTTATATAACCAAGACGCCCATTCATTTAAAATTGAATTTTATTTAAAAAAGTTTAGGTCATTACACTAATCAGATAGAAAAACCCAATTTAATTAACTGATAAATAACCAACCAAATGTAATTATTTCCTCAAGCATATATGTTAATCCTTTTATGAGGTCTATTTATAATTTACCCCATTTTCAAACTAGGAATGAAATATCACTGAGTAGACCAGTGGGATTCATGTGCATTTACATTACCCGTTGGTAGGTGTAATAGTGGAATAAGTAATTTGTGATGTTGTGCTTTATTCTTATCCACCTAAAAGTCTACATCATGTCAAATACATCTATATATTTCTAGGATTAACAACACATGAAGAACCATGACAATCATGTAACACTAAAGTCATGAGTGAAAATTAGATGAAAAATATATTTTCAATGAATGTAATACCAATAAAAGAGAGAGACCAACTAGTAATGGTATTTCCACCATATAAGGTTGCCTTGATTCCTCAAAACTCATCATCCTACTATTGGTTCTCAATAATAGACTCAAGGAGAGATAATGATAGATGAATAATAGCCATAACTATACATAAACCATCCTCTAGTGTTTCCAGATATAACTGAGTAAAAATACCCATAAGGTTTCACTCCTCCTTCATTTTCTAGACTAGATAATAAGGTAATATCATACTAAGATAATCATAAACAATTTTCCCCTTCATAAGAGTGTATGTGATGTTAATATCTAATTTCTAGAGTTATTACACCCATTTCCACAAACTAAGAATTATTTACTTCAGAAAGAATATATAGCTCATGATCTTATGAGAAGAAAAGACCATAAACCTCACCCCAAAGAGACAGTTTCACCAATAATTAAGAAGCATCACAATAATAGGGAGCTTGAAGTCATGATTTGGGTAATTTTTCTCATGCATTCATAGAAAAAGAGATTTTAAGGGCATAACTTGGTCATCCTACATCAAAATAGAACCAAGCCCATAACCAAAAGAATCAAAATATACCACGTATACCTTAATAGGTTTCATAAAATTTATAATGGGATATAATGTTAGAATCTATTTAAACTCATGAAAAGAAGTCGTAATTTTTTTACCACTATTAATTTCACCCATTTCATGGTAATATCAGTCAAAGATAACTCCAAATATGATAAATAATTGACAAATAATTGATAATATCTAGTTAAACCTATGAAACTATGTATATTTATGATGTTCTACAATTCTTCTCATGACATTACAGTATTCACCTTTCCTGAATTGACTGAGAGAATTTATTCTAAAATTAAAGTCCCCAATAACTTCACATATTGGATATTGAAATTTTAATTCAATAGCTTGCTATAAAAGAAGTGACCCTTAGGATTTCCTAAACAAAATTTATATTGTTATCATGATCATGCTCTTATATTAAATAAATAATGATATATTTCACAAATACAAGGAAAAATGTTTCAACATACTGAAGGAATGACCAGTTCATCAAAGCCATAAACATTACAGGTGTGCGGGTTAGGATAAATGGTTTTAAAATATTTTCATAATGGAAATAACTACTACTAAAATAATTCTTCTAGATGTCAAACTCAAAAATCATGATCTGATTATAACCCAAATTATTTTTTCCAAAAAAACCACATTTTACATTTAATAACTCAAACAGGTCATCCACATTGAATAAAATGTATTTTTTAACATTTACATGGTTTAACATCTGGTAGTCCACAGAAATATGGAAAGAATGATCATCCTTCTTGGAAAATTTTATGGGGGACACCCATAAAGAAACTTCAGGATGCACAATTTCTTTCCCAAGATTATTGTACAATTATTTCTTGAGATATTTCATACCAATAGGTTTCATATTTTAAGAGGTTAAATAAATTATATTCACACAATAAAAAATTGATTGAGAAATCATCCAACATCTCTAAAAGAAGACCAGGTAAGTTTTATGGGGGAAAATTGGGATAATCCCGAAAAACCATGGGAATATTATTATTAGAGGAATCATTATAATGATCAATTGCATTGGAATACTATATACTCTTTAGCAAAGTGAGAGAAGGTTATATATAACAGGACCTCATATACCACTCTCCCTTGATAATAAAATAACTCCCATTAGAAATAATGAATGTGACATAGTAATTATGAAAATCAATAATGTCTCGATAAGTAACCAAATAATTCATCCCAATGGTAGAGTAAAAATTATCAAGATCAATAATTAAAAAGTCCATGAATAACTCCACACCAGCTAACAAAAAATACAAGATGTACAAGGAAACCTTTACTCTTTCCTCTTTTCCATAGTCATTGCCAACACTATAATAGAGGATATGAGATGTGTCTGATGTTTCAGAACATCAAAAAGATGGGAAGATATAAAAGAGTGTGAGGCACCTATATCAAATAGATTATTTCTCATTGGAGATTAAAAAAATATTATACTCTTAACTATATACATCCTCACATCAAAATCTTCTAAAAAATCATCAATTGTGTAAATATGATTCACTCTTGATTCCTATGGATAATTCCATATTTACTTAAAATATTATGAATATGTTATTGTGGCCTTTGGTGACAAAGATACCTGACCATATCAGGGAAAAGAAAATCCCTAGAAGAATCTCCATATATCAACCCATTGTCCACAAGAACTATAAATATTAATTATTGTTGGATAAGACCATCTGGTGTGCCATACTTTGTAACATTTGTATCATGTCAAGGGAATGATATTCGTTGATGTTGATGGTTCAGAGGAAGGCTGCTACTGAGAACCACCTCCACTACCCATATGATTATCATTACACTTCCTTATATTTCATTGGGTTCCACTAGACCTTCCATTGGGTGGAAAAGAAGACCCAAAAAGCCAATATTTCCTTCTATATGCATTTATTCCATCATAGCTTTATCAACCATATTAGCATAGGTTGTAATAGCCGAGATTCCACATTTCTAGATTCAACACTAAAGTCATAAAATTTACAAATGTGACCCAATTTTTTCTATTGAAACATATAACTTCAAAAAGAAAATAATGGATCACTTACCGACCCAAGTACCATTTAGGTTTAGAGTTTTAGATAATTAAGAAAAAATATTAGAATCGTTGGTTCATAAAAAAAGGTTTATAAATAAAAACACACTACCTCCCTATGTTAATATTTTATTATTTCACATTAGTTCATCAACATCATCCATGTGAAATAATTCTAAAAAAACTCATTTAACATATTTCCTCTTAACTTGGGGAAAATAGACATTAGAAAGGGTGAGCTCAAATGCCCAGTAAGGGTAAACAAGAGAGATATGTAAGCATTGGCATGAACATAAGGGTATGTGAACACGATATTAATAGTAAAATATAATACCCTATATATCAAAGATCATAAACATGAGTCATGGAATAAATATTGGAAGTTTATAATACACGAATTGTAAGGAAATGAAGAACATAAGACAAGAAATCATAAAATTTGAATAAGACATGGAATTAATGAAAGAAAAAGAAGAATATAATATGATCTGCATTTTATCTAATGCATTTCTTCCAAGACCATCATATTGGAAAAAGTACTACACTGAACCGAGCTCACTCTTCATTCCATTCATGTTTTATTGAACCAGATTTAATTATTATTCTAGCCCTGTATTAATGAACCAAATTTACTTTCCATTCCAGTCATGTCCATATCATGAGATATAAATATTTAAAAAATGAATTTAAGTGAAATATAGGTGCCTCCCATATCATAATGAAATCATTATTACGTGTTCCATAAGAACATAGATCATTCATAACCCATGAAAAGAAATGGGTTTCATATAACACTTCATCATAGCATAACTCATAGAAAAGAAGCAAAATTCATAAGTACCAATCCATAATAAATGCAAACCAATAAAACAAATAATAATAACATTATCATTGGTTCATATCCCCAAAAAAACATAAGTAACATCAAATAACTTGGTCATATTTGGAAAATAATTTTGAGAGAACTCTTGAAAATAGTTCTTGAGGAAAATATCCCTTTTTCTTTGAAAAATTATTTTTAGAACATAAAATTATTTTTGAAAACCTTTTTATTTGGAAATATCATTGAGAACTTCTAATGAAACAATTTAGAACATATTTTTTTTAAAAATCATTTTCTTTGAAAATGAGCTGAAGAGATCTTTTAAAAACATTTCTTGAGAAAAATAATCTCAAACATTTCAAAGTGTCCCATACCATTATGAAAAATTTGAATCACAATACCCATGAAATAATAACAAAAAAATAATATTAGAATACAATGAAAAGAATGTTATTCCAGATATAACATGTCAAATGGTATTATATACACCTCATATTAGAACATAGGTTCATAACAAAACACGTGTCTCAAAGAAGGAACATTGAGAGAAAAAGTACCTTACTAATTTGGTGACTTTTGAACCATAAAACCCCATAAAATAGAGGTCAAAAAATGGATATTTAAATTCCCATAAATTTAATTAAAAAAGGAATAGAACACATTCATGTGTATTATGTATACCACATAATAGAAATGAGTTGGGAATAAGGCATGTATCTCAAAGAAAAATAAAAAGTGAGATGAAATTCACTTACCGTAGGTTGGGGTTACTTTATATGTATAAAAAACTCTTATATAATTGATTAAATAATGTTATTATATTATTTAAAAACAATATTTATATTTATTATATCATATATGATCATATTATGACATGTTTAATAATATTTCATTATAACTCTTCTTTCAGGTGTTAATTGTTTCATCTTTTATAAGCATGTTTTGTTGTATAAGTCCAAAATATTAATCATAGGTTATAATTACATCATTTAAAGAATTTAATTAAAGTATTATATATCATATTTATTCATTTTATAATTTTCATTAATCGTTCATGAATAGTGAATAAGGGAAATGAATCTCATCGTGTCGTGGAGACAGTAGTCCGTACAAACACACAAGAGATAATATCATTTCCTTAATAGTAAAATTATGGAAGTGAATGGTGTATATATATATTTTTAAATAATAAATATCATGTTATAATTATTATATATGTATATTACTTACATAAATATACTGATCCAAATAAAGTGGTTATGAAAAATAGATTACACCATGGCGTGGAGACGGTAGGCCGTACGTACGCACACGTGGTGATTTTGTTTTTTTCATTAGATGAATAAAAGGTGGAATATTTTTGTTAGATAACCATAATGAAATATAATTATATAGGTAATATTATTTTTATTATATTATAATGGAAAAAACATAAGAATAAGAAGTAGAAGAAGAAATGATTTTGAAATGTCAGTAAGGAAGTCACCTCTTCTTCGACAATAACTCTCTAAATATCCTCTTAGGAACACTAGAGTTGGTATCTTCAGAAAACAAGAAACTATATAATGTGACTATGAATGTATATAAGGGAAATTTTTATATTTTTATCAAGCTTAAAGTCACAATGCTGTGTGAAGATTTGAGGGGGCTTGTTCCCTTTTATAATTGAGGTGAGGGGAACTTTGGGAATTTCTGAAGCTATTAATTTATATTAATTTAAAAATCAATCCAAATACCTAAAAAATGAGAAATATTTGAAGCTAAGATATTATAATATTGTAATTTCATCAACCAATAAAATTTATACAAGTTTTGATTTCAATTTAAACCTTATATTTTTAATTAATCCTTAATTATCTATTTTATTTTTTAATAATGTATCAAACTTATCCAATATTAAATGTTTTAAAATTTACTTATATTATGTCAAATAAACCATAAATTAATAATTTAGAATTTTCTATATCATATTATTAATATTATTTGTTTTTAAATATGTCTTATTATTTTTAAATAATTTAATAAAACATTATTTTGACAAAATATCATCAGTGTCAATTTTGACACTATTCTTCTCATGGATATTTACAAATATAAATAAAATTATAAAACCTAGAAAATAATATTTTATTATATCCTTATAGAGTGAAGGTAATCTATAAAATTCATTGTAAATATTAATTATCATAAATTACATTTATTTTTATATTTTTAATATCATTCTTTTGATATTTCCCTTAATAAAATAATTACTATATCAGTTTTGATTAATTATTTAATATATATATTTGTTCACTAAAAATTAAAAATAAAATAGCATTCAGAATATAATTTTTTTATATTCAAGAAGAGTATTTATAGTAAAATATATCTTTTGTTTAACCCTACCTTTAAAATGATATAGTACTAAAAAAATGAAAGCGACCACTTTGACTCTACTTTAATTAAAATAATATAAAGTCATAATCCTTTCTATGTGGTTTAAAATGGTCAATAACTAAACCCTTGGATGGTTATGGTTTAAAAATACTCTAAAAATTATAGTTTTTCAATTTTTTGTGTCTTTTAATGGTGATTATAATTTTAATAAAAAAATGTTTATTGGTTTTTCATCAATTAAATAATCACTACATCATCATTATATAAGCATTCAGGGTAATTATTTAGTCCCTAAAATTTATAAATAAATTAACATGATGTATAAAATTTAATTTATTTTTTAGAAAATATTTATTATCATGTTTATAACTATATTAAAATTATTATACTTATAAGAAATAAGAGGGTGACATTTTGTCACTATCTTTTATTTTAATAATATTGATATAATTTCAAGAGAAAAAGACCATTAAATGCGTAAATTATGATCCTTATGTGTTAAGGGTAGATTATTACTCATAAAATTGGATTTTGGTAGGTTTTAGGGTAATTTTATTGTTCTTATCATATTATTTTGTTACCTAAATTAACTGATTTACCTTTAACCGCATTAAATAAAAATTATCATAGTTTCTATTCAAAATATACAATAATTAAAAGTAACCTAATAACATAATTTAGACCCATATATTATAAATATTTAATCCATTAATCAAAATTTTTAAAAAATAATTTTCATTAATTAAATTAAAATTAACCCCGTTGTGGGAATGAGAAATTGGGGTTTTAAAATGTTAAAACCATCAAAAGATTGACATGTGTTGATATCAGATTTCAATTTTAAATTACCTAAAATGACCAGATTTGGATTAAATAATAAAAAAATCTAATTATATTTTAAACCCAATTAAAATTATAATATTTCAATATAAATTAATTAGATGAAAAACCAATTTTGAATTAAAATACAGTATTTTCACTAATCATTAAAATGTGATAGTAATCATAAAAATACCAAAAAATTATCTAAACTAAATTTTGATGCCACTATTCCAAATAAGAGGATTAGTTTTCCATATTTAACTTATAAAATTGTCAAAAACTATATTTAAAATGGGTTCACCATAAAAAGGCGGCAAACCAACATTTAAAAAAAATATATTTTTTATCCAAAAAATTAAATTTTTTCTTATATCATGTCTATAAAACATATAAGATAAATTTTAAACAATATATTGAATATATTAAACATATATTTCATTAACAAAATCAATAAATAGCGATTTTATTATTTTATAAACTCACTTATTTTCATTTAAATAGTTTTTCAAAAAAACAATTTACTTATTTATAAAGGGTTTTATATTTCTTTATAATTAATTTCTCACCAATGTATAAAACATATTTTTATAATTAAGTTAATACTATTAATAATTTATATTATAGTGGTTAGTTTATAAGGTAACATAATAATATTTTTTTATTCAGTTAAACTCATTTTTGGGAAAAATTAAATCTATCCAAATAACTCAAAATTGTGTGTAACACAAGCCAAGAATAATGTTTCATATATCGAAATATATGAAGGTGTTTCATGAATTGAAAAATAATATTGGTGTAGCATGAAACACATGAAATCAATGAAATAAAAATAATATATCTCACAAAATCTTTGGGTGTTACATTCTACCCCATTAAAATGAATTTCTCCCTCAAAATTCATCGGGGTTGTAAAAGGATAGAAACCCACATCGTAAAATGGATTAATAAAAATATAATTTAAATGAAATAAATGTAAGTATGATAGTCACCTGATAAAACAGATTCTATGGTCCCATTTTGGAAAGCATGGATATGGAAGAACAAACTGGCCATTAAATTCTGATGGACAGTGATAGAAAATATTGTTAGGTGAATGTTAATCATCAAAAAATTGCAATTTGTGATGGGTTAAATGGTTTTTGATTTACTAGGTTGAAAATTAAATGGTAAAACTTTTTTTATACCCATTTCATAGTGTTTAGGAATTAAATTACTACCTTAATTGACATGTAGAGTGTCATCCTTTAATAAATTTTTCCCAAAAAATCATCTTTTACTCCAAATGTTGAGTATTCAAGCTGAATTTTTGACACATAAAGAACTATAATCAACTACCAGAGAATGAAATAAAACAAAAAACATTAACTATATATTTATAATATATTTAGACACTAAAATGATTAGTATAAGATAAGATAATTCCCAAAAATAATAAACTTTATGTGATGAAAAATTAATTCAATCTCCAAAATTCAATAGTAATACGTAATATTCAACATAAACCATTCAACAAATAACTTCCGTCAAGAATTTATGGAGTAATACTGAAACCCAAGATTTATAAGAATTTGAGCACATAATATTTAAAGATAAATTTTAACATTTATCTACAAATAACATGAACCACACTTAATGCCATATACAAAAAAGGAATTAACCTAATCACATATTATCAATGATAGGTTAATCATTTCCATAAATAACCTAATTCCCCATAAGTTCACATTTAAAATCATATATTCTTAAAAAATATTATTATACCATTAATCCTCAATTAAATACCCATATTATTCTATTTACCTTAATCATATAATGTTCCTAAAATATTGAACGTCTTCAAAATAATATTTATCACTTAAACAAAAAATTGTTTTTAAATACTAAGGATATCAATTTGATAAAACATAAGTTACCAAAATAATCTTATTCTTATTCCATTAACTCATTTAAAAAAAATAAAAAATTTATAATAACTAGGGACTTCACGTAGGCCAGTGTTAGGCGGTAAAGCCTTGTTGCCCTTCAGTTGTGGGTTTGATTACCGCAACCTTTTCTGATGCGATGGGTTGTCACCCTTCCTATGGGTTGTTCTATTTATAAATATAAATAATTATTATATCATTCCAAAAAGGAGATAAAATCCTAGAAAATAACCCAAAAAATATTTTATCCTCAAATGTTGGATTATAACATTCATTTTATATCCCAAAAATGAAGTAACCCTTAATTAACTCATAACAAAGTGTCTCAAAAGTACCATTAGGAACCTTAAAATATCATAACCTAAAGAATAAAAAGGGGGTTATAATATAGTGATCTTATATTCCAATTGAAAAATATAATCCCATGATGGTATGAATAACTCTTAAGAAAACAAACTAGTCTCAAAATTGTTCTAAAACTTACTCTGATACCAACCGTAATATCCCAAAATCCACACCTCTGGATTCATCTCTAAATACATAAAATTTATTAATGTGACCCATTTTTTCCCATCAAAACATGTAACATCAAAAATAAATAATGGTTCACTTAAATACCCAATGACATTTTAGGTTTATAGTTGTAGATAATTATGAAAAACTCTTAAAAACATAGCTTCATAAACAACTGATTCATAAATAAGAACACACTATCTCCCATTATGTCAAGTTTTTCTTGTTTCACATTTGTTCATAAACATAATTCATGTGAAATACTTATATATAAAACTCATTTAACATCTTTCCTCTTAACCTAGGGAAATGTAACAAAAGAAAGGGTGAGGTTAAATGACCATTAAGGGTAAACAAGAGAGATATGTAAGTATAAAAATCAACATAAGGGTATGAGAACATGATCATAACTGAAAAATATCATACCCTACATATCAAAGATCATAAATAGGAGTCATGGAATAAATATTAGATTTTTATGATACATGAATCATAATAAAATAAATAATAGAAGACATGAAATAATAAAATATGAATAAGACAAGGAATTTGTGGTATAAAAATAAGAACATAATATGATTTACATAGTAGAAAAGGAATAGTTTTGAAGAAAATCATAGTGTAAAAATTCCTATACTGAACCGAGTACACTCTTCATTCTTGTCATGTATTACTGAACCTAATTTACTAACTATTCCATCCCTGTATTACTGAATTAGATTTACTTTCCATTCCAATCATGTCTATATCATGAGATATAAATATTTAGCCAATGAATTTGTGGGAGATATAGGTCCCACCCATCTCATAATTAAATCATAATTACATGTTCCATAAGAACATAGATCATTCATAACCCCTAAAAAGAAATAGATTTCATAAAACACTTCATCATAGCATAAGTCACGAAAAAGAAAAAAATTATGAGTACCAATAAATAATAAATGTAAAATATTAAAATAAATAATAATAATGGTATAATTGGTTTATATCTATAATAAAACATATGAAACATCAAATAAAATGGTCTTATTAGGAAAATATTTTTGAGAGGACTCTTGAAAACAGTTCTTGAGGAAAATATCCATTTTCATTGAAAAATGATTTTTAGATCATAAAATAGTTTTTGAAAACCTTTTTCATTTAAAATTTCTTTTAAAACATATAATGGAACAAATTATAACATAAAAAATTTTCTATAAATTATTTTCCTTGAAAATGAGTTGAATAAATCATTTAAAAATATTTATTGAGGAAAATAATCTCCAAATATTTCAAAGTGTCCCATACCACTTTGAAATATTTTAATAAAAAAACCCATGAAATAATAAAAAAAATCTTATAATACCATGAAAATAATAATATTCCTGATATAACATGTAAAATGGAAGTATATACACCTAATATAAGAAAATAGGTGCATAATGAAACACGTGTCTCAAAGAAGGAAAATTTAGACAAAAAATACCTTACTAATTTGTTAAATTTTGAACTATAAAACCCCATGAAATAGAGATCATAAATGGATATGTAAATACATAGAAATTAAATTTAAGAAGGTATATAATACATTCATGGGAAGTATGTACACCACACAATACAAATGAGTGGTGAATAAGGCTTGTATCTCAATGAAAAAAAGTGACATGAAATTCCCTTACCATAGGATGGGGTTCCTTTGTCCCTATAAAAAAATAATGTATAATTGATTAAATAATGATATTATCTTATTATAGAACCATATTTATATTTATGATATCATATATGATAATATTATCACCCATTTAATAATATTTCATTTTTACACTTCTTTCGAGTGTTAATTGTTTAATATTTTCTAAGCATGTTTTGTCATATAAGTCAAACATATTCTTCATAGGTCATAGTTATATTATTTATAAAATGTAATTAAGGTATTATATATCACTTTATTAATTATATACATTTATTTAATCAATAATTAATAGTTAATAAGGTATATGAATCTAATCACATTGTGGATATGGTAGTATATATATACACACAAGTGATAGCATAATTTCGTTAATAGTAATAATTATGGATGTGAATGGTATATATGTTTTTTCTAGAATCAATATCATGTTATAATTATTTAATATTTCTATTTATTCCATAATTATTCCCTTCCAAATAATTTGGTGATGAAAAATAGATTACACCACAGCGTGGAGACAGTAGGTTGTACGTAGCACGCGTAGTGATTTTGTTTTTTTCTCAATGGATGGATATAAGGTTAAATATAGTTGTTACATAACCATTATAACATCTCATAATACATTTAATATTGGAGTTATTACATTATAATGGAAAAAATATAAGAATAGGAAGTAGAAGAAGAAATGATTTTAAAAGTCGGTAAGGAAGTTACCTCTTCTTCGATGATCACTCTCTAAATCTCCTCTTAGGAACACTAGAGATGGTATTATGAGAAGACCATAACCTCTATAATTTTACAATGTATGTTTATAATGGGAATGTTCAGATTTTTTTTGCGATACAAGGCTCAAATGGGTGTGAATATTTGAGATAGGATGTTCCCTTTTATAATTGATGTGAGGGGCACTTTTGGAATTTATGAAACTATTAATTTATATTAATTTAAAAATAAATCACAATACCTATAAAATGAGATTTATTTGAAGATAATATATTATAATATTATTATCTAATCAACCAATAAAATTTATACAAATTTTTATATCAATTTCAACCTTATCTTTTTAATTAATCCTTAATTTTCTATTTTAATATTTTACTAAGGTAACAACTTTTCCAATATTAAAAGTTTCTAACTTTAATATTTTCTTAAATAAACCATAAATGAATAATTTTTATTATTTAATATTAAATTATTACTATTTTTTATTTTTACATTTGTCTTATTATTTTTAAATAATTTAATAACACGTTATTTTGAAAAAATATTAATAGAGTTAAATTTGACACTACTCATTTCATTGATTTTTAAAAATATAAGGATGATATGATAACCATGAAAAAGATATTTTATTATATACTTATTGGGGAAATTTAATTCATAAAATTAATGGGACATATTAATTAGTCCAAAAATAATTATTTTAATTCTTTTAATCTCATTAATTTGGTATTTCCCTTAATAAAATAATTAATACATCAATTTTGATTAATTATTTAATATACTTATTTGTTCTCTAAAAAAGTATCACAATGAATATAAATTTTTGAGCATATAGAATAGTTTTTATAGTATAATAAATATTTTGTTTAACCATGCATTTAAAATTATGTAGTATTAAAAATATGAATGTGAAAACTTTGACTCTACATTAATTAAAATAATATAAATGTCATAATCCTTTCTATGCAGTTCCAACTGGTCTATAACATGACACTTAGATGATTATGGTCTATATATACTCTAACAGTAATATGTGGTAGTGTTTTTGTGTCTTTTAAATGTTATTATCATTTTAAAAAAATTCATTTATTGCCTTTTCATCAATTAAATAATTTTTCCATCATCATTGTATAATCCTTTAAGGTAATTATTTAGTCTATAAAAATTATAAAGAAATTATAATGATGTATATAATTTTATTATATTTCTGTAGAATATTTGTTAATGAATTTTATATTGTGTATCACTATATTAAAATTATTATACATATAATAAATAAGAGCCTGAGATTTTGTCACGTCCATATCACTTTCTTTTATTTTAATAACATTTATATCATTTTCATAGAAAAAAATCCATTAAATCAGTCAATTCCAATGATTATGTTTTAAGGGTCAATTGTTACCCATATAAACAGATTTTTGATGGTTTTAGGATAATTGTATTGTCCTTATCATATTAATTTGTTACCTAAATTACCCAATTTACCTTTAATCACAATAAAAATTATCATAGTTACTATTCATAATATCCAAAAAATAAATGTAACCTATTAAGATAATTTTTACCCACAGAATCCAAATATGAAATCCATTTCTAAAAATTTAAAACAAAAAAGTTTCAGTAATTAAATTAAAATTAATCCTATTGAGGGAATGATAAAACACATTTTTAAAAAGTAAAAATCATCAAAAGAATGTCGTGTGTTTATATAAAATTTCAATTTTAAATTACCTCCAATGAAAGAATATGGATTTAATGATAAAAAATTAATCTAAATATACTTTAAAACCAATTAAATGTATATTCAATAAATATAAATTAATTATATGAAAAGAAAGTTTTGAATTACAATGCAATATTTTTTACTATTCATTAAAATATGAAAGTTATTAGAAAAATACAATAAATTTATCCAAGCTAAATTTTTATGTACTATTCCAAATAAGAAGTTAATTTTTCCAAATATAACTTAGAAAATTATCAAAAACTGGATTTAAAATGGGTGCTCCATCAAAAGGAGGAAAAACAATATGTTTTTGAAAAATGATTTTTTTATCCAAAAATTGAATTTGTTCTAATATCATGTCTAGAAAACATAAAAGATGAATGTTAAACATTAAATTGAATATATTACACACATATTTCATTTATAAAATCCATCAAGAGTGATTTTATTATTTTATGAACTCACTTATTTTCATTTAAATTGTTTTTCATAAAAACATTTCCTTTTATTTATAAAGGGTTTTATGTTCATTTATAATTAATTTCTCTCCAAATAATTAACCATATTTTCACAATTAAGTTATTACTATTCATACCCTCTATTATAATGGTTAGGTTACAATGTAACGTAATAATATTTAGTTATTCACTCAAACTCAGTTTTGGGTAAAATGAATTATATCAAAAGAACTTGAAATTGTATATAGAACAAGAAAAGAATAGTGTTGTGTATACTGCAAGTTATGAAGGTGTGGTGTATATTGAAAGCTAATATTGGTGAATTGTACAACACATGACATCAAATAAATTAAAAAGAATCTATCTCATAAAATTTTGGGGAGTTACATAGGTGGTGAGTTTTATCTTATATAAATGTGATCAGATGTGAGGTTTTAAATCTTCTAGATCTTTTTGAGCCCTTATATGATCATTCATCACCACCTACATAGGAAAATTATCCAACATTGAAAATATAGTTAGTGTACTTAGACAAAAAATTCTCTTTTTTCTATAATTTGAGGGAATTAAAATAATTATATATCATTATTAATTTTGTGAATAAATATAGAATAAAAAGGGTCTTGAAGAACTTCCACTCTAAGCCCACATGCATATTTTCTTAAACCATGGAATCCCACCATGTTCGCTAGGACCATAAATCTTGAACATTGTGAATTTCAGCTTGACATAATTAGGTGTCTTCAAGAAGTCAATAACCTTGCCGATCTAATATATGAAATTATATGCCTCTTGTGGTTTATTCATACATATAAATATTAGGGGCCTCTCATGTTGTAAATCCCATAATCAGTCCTTTTTTATCATGATTTTGGGTGATACTCGATATCTTGTTTCTGAAGGTGTGGTATATTATGGCCCATGGAATGAACTACTCGTGTGATAGCCTCTAATATATTACAATACTATGGAAGATTACCATTAGAATCATCTCTCACTATAACCAACCAAGGAAACCATGGAATAAATCTCTGAGGTATGTTTATACATACCAAACCAGAAGGAAATGGTTAAAAAATTAAAAAATTTCAGTTTAAACGAGAAGAACGTAATTATAAACTATGATCATGGTCAAAACCCAACATAGAATACACACAACCCAAATTGAAATGTGAAATAAGGCTCATTATGATGAGAGATATTGATAACTCTCTCATAATCGATAACCCCATGGGTGTCGTTAATTCCCATTGGGTTACCAAATTTAGAAATTTATAACACAAAAAACCACTATACTATAGCGTAGTATTGGAAATACAAGTCTGAGGTCAAACCCATAGAGACAGGGTTGGATAAAATATTAATTAAAATAAAATAATCCTAAACTAATTTTAAATTTTAGAAAACAAATATATACTATTGAGAATTCGATTTAGTGAAGAAGGCGGGAGAAGAAAATCTAAATTGGGTTTTGAGCAGCAATAAATCCAGGTTCATGGGATAAAAAGGTATAAAATATTTAATTAGGAATTATGTAGTCACTTGAATCGAGTCCTAGAGAGTATACTATTCATGAAAAATTCCCTCCATAAAAATTTATCATTTTCTTAGGGTTAGGTACTTTGTTTTACAATGAATGAGTAACCGAAAACATTATTTAAACATAGGGAGGAAAAAACCCAATGGTCATGGTGGAAGTCTAAATCCTAGACCGAATATTAAACAAATTTATTAAAGAATTCATGGAAATGGTCATAAAAAATTAAAGAAAGATATTAAACCAAATCCCTAACACTGCTCAAAATGATCATGCATAAAGAAATTAGAAATGAAATAGAATCAAATAAATAATATGAAATCCCAATATGAATTGCATTAAAAATATAAAATACCTCATACATTAAATCCCCATTCATTACACACACCATGGAACAAAGAAATTACACACTCATGCTAACCACGAGCAGGTGTAGAAAATAAATAAATTAAAATCCTATAGAAAGTGGTGATGCAAAGCTCTATAGTACGTGGGTGATTCTTTGAAGGTTTCTGTCAATGGTCCTCTATCCATGAATGAATTTTATAGCAGTAGGCAATCCCTCTATTTATAGTATTCAAATTTGTTTTTCCCAATAGGATTCACAACATGTAATATGATTACAAGTCATTTAATAACGATATACATTTTCATCTGCATATTTTGAATTTATGAAAATCTCATACACAGATTTGAAACATTGAATTATTTCATGATGTGTAATACGAACTCATGATGTGTAACTATCGAATCATCAGATCCCGTGAATCTCAACATATATATTCTCCAAAAACCTACCCCAAAAAAAAAATTCATTTCATGTAATGTAGTTACACGATGTGTAATATTCATTCATAGTTTGTTTTGTCTTCACAACTTCTTCTAACAGTGTCCTTCCTCTCTGTTGAAGTCATGAAGTTTAAGAAGATTACACGACATAAGATCATGTTGTTATACTTTTCCAAATCCACACCATCCTAAAAAAACTGGTGTTGCGCCTTCCTTTTTCAAATATTCATTGTTTCCTTCCATAAAAAATAAAAAAGGTCAAATGATCCAAAAATTGGAAATATTATTCATTTAAATAAAAAGTCAATATATTAAAACACTAAAAAATATATGCATGAAATAGACATATCAAATACCACCATACTTGAATTCACTATTTTCCTCAATGATGGAATATCAACATACTATAAAGTGTGTTCACCTTAACATGATTCAAATTCAATTTTAATAAAAGAAATCGATCACATAGAAAATTAAATCTTTGGACATCACACGAGAAATTTTTTCAATTCCTCTATTTTCAAAGATGCAGTCAATCAGGTATCTTACTTTTCTCCATTGAAATGACCAAGCCTTGTCAATCATGCATTTTTATTTTTCAATTCATTATTAATATGAATTCTATTTGCAATCTACCTAACATGGATTTTCCACCCATCATTAGGGTACAAATGTAATTTGAATTCAACACATACCTCAACAACATGTAACTTACCATAGGCTTACAAGGCATCTAAAATCTCCACCCCATAAAGATATATATCTTAATTAATCTTAAGGGCTTCATCATTAAGGTTGAAATTAATCTAAGGCCTTAGGGTAGGTAGGTAAATGATGTAATAAATCAAGGCTAAAGAGGGGGTTCAAATCTAAATCATTTTTCATGATATAAAAAACATCTCAATAAATATATCCCTTTATAAAGTTTAACTATCTTCCCCCCAAAAATATCAATGTATACTCATGATACATGTTAGTGAAATGATAGAATCAACCTCTCCATCGATTTTTTTGAAACCTATGCTCAGGAAAAATCTCACATCCATCACCTAACCACATTTGATTAAAAATCATCAGTCTAGAAAATGGTGATTTTTGATCATCCCAATTCACAACCCAATTTTTCCTTATTTTTTCTTTTTCAAATGGTTTTTTATAAAGAGATTTTAATAAGGAAATACAATGAAATATGTCATGGAATTGCCCTTATCATATTTAAAAATAACACTGTAAAATATCCCCAGTAAAGTATATCTTGGTAAAATATATAGTGATCCTCCCCCACACTTATTATTTTAGATGTCATGAAAAACATTTATAGGAAGGCAGGAATGGAAAAAATTGACTTGTAACTCAGCTAATTTCATAACAAGGAAATTCATGGTTTCTACGGGCATAAAATTGAACTAATGTATTGTAGGTCTTAGGATAAGGGCTAAAAAAATATCACCTCAATCATTTCAAAAGTAACTCTGTGCAGTCATAGCTTTGATAATATGCAATGAAATTTTTAGAAGAAAATATTCTCGAGTTTCTCAATAAATATAAAATTGAATGAACGAGAAGTATTGTATCAGTGCATGTCTGAGTAATGAGATGAATGGTTGGGTCTATCACTCGTGGAAATGCACACGAATAATTAAATGAATGAATGAAATTATCAAAAATTCAAAATATATTCAATTCTAAGAAAAATTTCATTTAAAACGGTTAATATACTCCTCTAAATCATGATTTGTAAAATTATAATCCACATGTTCTCTACAAATTATTTTCTCCATTTTTATCATTCAAATTTATTGATAATGAAATTTAAATACATTGTATGATGTTTATCCTAATAAGTTTCATGTCTCATAGTTATGTTTATTAAATAAAGAATAAATTGTGGCCTTTCAATTTGTATTAAAAAATATAAACCCCTTTCAATGTGGGGGGTACAACTAAGAAATATTTAATTGAAACTCTTAATACCTTTTCAAATTGACACTTCAATCATGGGATGAGAAGGTTCTGCATGTACCTTTTCGGTTACTGCATGTTCCTTTGATGGACCTGAAAATTAACATAAAAAAGTGAATGGATAACTTATTAAAATATGCTCAAAAATAATAGGGGATTGAAATTAAATAATAATATAAAATTAATTACTAAGAAAGCAATAAGTTTAAAAATCATAGAATGAAATAAAAAAATTGGTTTCTTCCTGGAATCTACTCTTTTTAACAGCTGTTTAGCTCAACCATACTTGGTTTATCTGATTGGAGTGTGGTATAATGATAAACATCTCATGTCTTCCCAATTTTTAACTTAAAAACCTTTCAACTCTACTTTAATATTCCTCAATGGAATTAGCGTTGACCTCAGAGGTGGTGACTGGAGTCTGAATAGATTGAGTATCGCCAAAATAATCTCGTCGTCAATCCAAACTCAGTGACATTCTTCTTCTTAAATGGCTAGCTATATGGCTTGATATTCTTCATTTATCACTTTAGGTTGCACAACCAACTCCATAATTTCATATTTTTTTTCTAATTCAATTTGTTCATCTACAGAGTCAGAATAGGGTTCCACTGACTCATCTTCCTCTTCTTCTTATTTCACACTTAAACATTCTAGAAAATTTGTAATAAATGTGGTAGCTATCATCTCATCCTCCTCTTATTCATCATCTACCTCTTTTTTCCACTGCGGTCCTAGTTTTCTAAGAAATCTTTGTAGCATCGCAGCAGTCGAGGTTATTTTTTCATCTAATACTTCTTATCCTTTATTTTTTACTACTGTATGCTAATGTGTGATTCAGACCATTCAAGTTCTGTAAAAAGTTCACCCTCTTCATCATCATTTGAATGTGAAAAATCATGGGAATCATTATTATAATAAAAAAAGAATTGGAAGGTGTACTTACCTTTGCTTAATTGTTCATGATTCATTATTCGCGATACTCCTTTTAGAATTTCATCTCTATGCTATAGGGTTTTGTGAAATCAGTGCTTAGGTAGGGTCTTTGGTACTCATATGATTGATGTCTCGTCATTTTAACTTCTTCTAGTAGTTACTCCATATCACCCAATAAGAAGGTGAACTTTTCATTGGTATTAATCATACTTATAATCCCTTTTATCATAACCAAAAACGCCCATTTTAGTAATATTTAATAAAAATATTCAAAAAAAAAAATCCAATTCTAAAATCAGGAAATAGAAAAATGGGAAAATAATTTTTCTAAATTATTCAACAAATAAATTCTCCACTTCTATCCCTAGAAAAGACGCAAAAAAATTATGTCCCCACAACTATAATTAATTCTAAATGGTTTACTGAATTTATAAATTTATAACACGATACAAAAAAAAAACTAAAATAAAGATTATTATTGGAAATCCATGTCTGAGGTCAAACCCACAAATACAGGTTGGAGAAAATATTAATTAAAATAAAATAAATCTATACTACTGAGAATCAGATTTGGTGAATAAGGCTGGAGAAGAAAATATAAAATAGGTTTCGAGAAACAATTAATCCTAATTCATGGGATGACAAGGTATAAAATTATTAATTAATAATTATGTAGTTAGAGGAATCAGGTCCTTGTGAGTACAATGGTCATGCAAAACTCTCTCTTCTAAAGTTCTCATTTTCTATTTGTCAGGTACTTTGGATTATAATGAATGGGTAACCCAAAACCTTATTTAAAAATAGGTAATATAAAAACCCAATGGTCATGGTGGAGTTCTAAATCCTTGATATCTTATTAAGCAAATGTCTTCAATCAAACTTTGCAATGGTCTTGCACAAAGAAAGAAAGAAATTAAACCCAATCCCTTACCCTGCTCAAAATGATCATGTAATAAGAAATTAATAAAGATATAGAATTATATAAGGAATATGAAATGCCAACTAGAATTTCATTTAAATATACAATAGCTCATACATTAAATCCATATTTATCATTAATTCCATGAAACAAAGAAATTACCCTCTAAGGATAACTATTAGCAGGTTTAGAAAATAAAAGAACTAAAATCCTAATGAATGTGGTGAAGAAAAGCTCCACAGTAGTTGGGTGCTTCTCAGAAGGTATTCGTCAGTGCTAATCTTTCTAGGGATGAATATTACAGCAATAGACAATCCATCTATTTATATTCTTCAAATTTATTCTTCTTGATAGGTTTCATGATGTGTAATTTTATTACATGTCGTGTAATCCCGATCAATATTTTCCTCTATGTATTTTGAATATATGAAAATCTCCTACATGGATTTGAAATTTTGGAAACTTCACAATGAGTAATCGGGACTCAAAATGTGTAACCTTTAAATCATCATATCCCATGAATCTTATAAAATTTACTCTCTAAAAACTTCTCCCAAAAATGTCACATCATGTAATGTAGTTACATGACTTGTAATAGTGTTTAATATCATGTTTTAACTTCACAACTTGTTCTAGAAACAACCTTACTCTTTGATGAAGTCACTATGTGTAATCACATTATTCTAGTTTTCAAAATCGACACCATTGTTGTTCCATTTCACTTAACTCATGGAACAATGTGTCTCTTGTCTCATAATTCCAACTATTTTCATTACTTATTCAAATATTCATTGTTTCCTTCCATAAAAAATTAATCAAGTCAAATTTTCTGAAAATTGTAAATATTATTCATTTAAATATAAAATCAATACATTAAAACACTCAAAAATATTTTCATGAAATAGATATATCAGTAACATGCACCATTAGTCTCAAAAACTCTATCTATGGCCTATAAACTTCACAAGACTAATCATAACCACGCTTTGATGCCAAATTTTCTGGACTTAGCCGAGACAAACCATCCTACCAGGCTCTGAACCAGACTATAGCATGGCCCAAATAGAATTCACGATCCTCATGAGTTGTTGACTAGCACCCAGGTATCCAACAACAACTAGAGGGGATGATTTTCACAACCTAAAATAAGATAAATGGAATATAAATATAATTAAAAGCATAAAATAAATATTCCTTAATCAAGAGAGTGATAATGGTTGTGACATAAACAAAGGTAATTAAATAAAACAAAGTTATATATTAACAAAAATATCAAAATGATAAGAAATCCATATTTATCCACTTCTACTTCATGTTATATGTAGGAAACACCCCACTATCTAACCAATAGCTACCCACACCCAGCTAAAAAAACATCACCACCTCATTGGGGAACCCATCCATTTCATGCATTAGATAAAACAATGTATACAAACTCTTGAGGAAGTGTGATGAGGTGATATATACATGCCCAGTAGAATACAACCCAAGTGATCCATAACAACTATTTGAAAAATAATCCCAATATCCACAATTTAAATACACAAGACATGATATGTATTTATATAAATTATATTCAAATAATTCTAAACAGTCTCTATTTCTCCAAACTATCAAAAAACAATGTAATAAAACTTCAAGTCATAATTTCCATAGAAAATTTCCATTTATCAAAGAATGTATCAAATCATATCAAAGAAAAAATTTTACAAATAAAAATCACATTGGTAATCACCCTAAAGATAATAATGGATAGGCAAGCTAGGTTACTTATACCACAATAGCAAACAAATGAATAATGTGCACTAAATTCCCTAATTATAATGTATTAATGGAAAAGGTACATTGGAACACCCTAAAAAGTGAACCCATTAAAATGTGAATCATGTCCTTATAGGATATGTATCTATGATCTCAAAACAAAATAACACTACATAAAGTGAAACCCCTTATATTTTTAATAGAAAATGTCCAATGTTAAACCCTCCACCTAGGTACCAAAGTCTCCCATGTGTGAAATATATAAAAATAATTTTAAATGTAATATCACATTTCAAAAACCATTACAGACAATCCTTTATTCAAAAATATGATTTGAAAACCAATTTCCTAATTCATTTTACAATGATTTGAAAATAATTTTATTTTAACAAAATATGGGGAAAACCATCATTTATCAAAACAATTTCGTAGATAAATATTAATAAATTCATAGATCATGAAAATTTATATAGAAATACATTTATAAAATTAAAATCATTTATATTTCATGGAACATAGGGTAGAGACGGATCCACTTATCTTAAACATGGAATCCAAAAAAAACCATGATGGGACTGGCCACTAGAAGGAAATGAAACATAATAGAAAACAATGGTAGGACCTCAAAATGATTTCCCTTAATTATAATCATGTTTCCATAAGAAAATGGTTGGAATAGAAGCTAGATCACCAATTACCTTAATAATTACACAAGATTCAACCCAACAAACAAGAAAATAATCCTTCAGAAGACAATCACAAAAGGGATTTAGAAAACATTGTAGAAAGATAATAACATTATCAATATATCCTAGAAAAATATTCCAACACAACTACCAATTACAGGATAAATATAGACATTAAGAAGGAATCGATCACACAAACCTAAAGAGGAGAATCTGACCAACCAGAGATTATATCACCAAAAAAAGGAGGTTTAGATATCCCACACAGACCCTAAATAGACCCTAGAGTTATACAAGATGTATTTGGGTAAAATGGAGTGATTAATAATTTTAGTCAAGGGTTTTATAGGATTTAATGACTAAAAAAATCCACATTAACTCAGACCATCCCAAGTACACTGGATACATAGTAGTAGCATTTAAAATGTATACAACTTTGGGAGTCCAACCAGTAGGCCAGTGGGTTCACACTAGTTAACTTATGGAATTCCTATAGAAATTCTATTCTTCTAGCATTCTACATGTTGGATGAAGTCTATATAGAGCCACCAAACATCCCATAAGCACTTCCCCACTAATATGAACACATATAAACCATTATAAAACCTCCTTAAATGTTTCAAAACATCATTAGAAATGATTATATACTATTTTAAGAAGGTATTATTCCTAAATAAGAAGCAAGATGTTATAGTGAGATATGTTATTTCATAGAGGCAGTAGCCCACACAAAAACGTGATAACATTTTCATTTATCTATGAATGGGAGATATTGATGGTGGAATATATGTTTTATCTTTATAATCACAATTTTATTAAAAATGTTAAATTTATTGATAAAATCCATTATTATATTTATCTAATTCAACCAATGGTGAAAATAGAGGATGTCGCTTCACAATGGAGGTAATCTACACAAACACACGGATGGAACTTTCATTTTTCTTAATGGAATAGGGGAATGGTGTTTAATATACATTATCATAATATTAATTATTAAATATAAATACACATTTAATCATTTATTATTAGGAAAATATATTTTAAAAAGAATTATAGAAATGAAAAATTATTAGGAAAAAGTTAGTACTTACATTTAGAACTTTGATTTTTTCCTTGGACGATTCCTTAGAAAAGGAGGTATTATAAGAAAATTTTGTGTCAAAGATATTATATATGTGAAATAGGATTACTGGGAATGGAAAACAATTTTAGTATAAAGGGGAAACCAATGTTTTGGAGTGGAATTTAAGGGGTGGTGAGAGGCCCCTTTTATAAGTGTTAGGATTAATGTGTTTTTAATTATTACATCATAGTATAAAGAGAGAACATGATTCATAAGTAAATAATACTGCAGAATGGAAAATAATGGAGTTGAGATATTTTTTATAAATTGATACCTAAACTAATAAATTATAATATTTTTTTAACAAGTTAGTTGTTTTACCACTTTTGTTAACCCATTTTACGAGTTTGAATTTTACCGCGGTAACCAGTTTTTGCCAAAGTAATTTATTCTTCAAGACTAAAAATAAATTAGTCCTTATTTAATAATTTATACCTAATTATTTAAAATATTAAATATATTTTATTAGATAAAATATCTCTTTGTATGAAAAAATAGCTTTTTACATTATCATATTTAATGTGTAAAACCTAGTTTTTAGATAAAGTGTATTTTGATGCTTAAAATTTATATGTAGGATAAAATTATCCTTAAAATTTATTTTAATGATATAAATTGGTTTATTATAAAAAAATAAATTTAATTTATATTTTAATGAAATCAAAAAATGATGTTAACAAAAGTAATATTTAATTAAATAAAAAGACCAATAGTATTTTCTTTTATTTATAAATATTACTTATCTTCATAAATGTTAACAATAGGTTTTGGAAATTCAGAAAGGTATATGAAAATGCATAGTTTTAATCATTACATACATAATTTTTCATCAAAAATACATTATATTTTTTTGAGTTAAGTCTACTACTAAATAGAGTCATAAAGGCCAAGCTCTATGTAAAAATGAATTTTTAATTTTCTATAAAAATAAATTATTTAAAAAAATCTCTAGAAATTAATAATTATATAATTTTTATATGTGTATTTTAAATATGAAGTTAATTTTGTAAAATTTAAATTTTTAAAATTTATAAATTTATCTTTTATATGAAAATATAAAATATATTGAGAAACTTATTTTATTAACACATGGGATTTTAATCATTAACTATTCTTAGAACTATTTTATACCAATTTTAAACTTAAATATTGTTAATATGATAGTTTATATATTGATATATAATATATTATCAATTTAATCTTTTAAAAGTGATTTAATTAATATATTTGGAGAAAATAAAAAACACATAGCTATTTAAGAAATAAATATCCTTTCATGACATCAAATAATATAAATTATTTAACAAAAAATTGTCTGAAATTTGAGGTGAGTAAGATCATTTTATTTTCTATATTTTTTATTATTTCAATTTTTTTAATAACATTCATCTAATATGTCGTAGGTTTTTTTTTAATTAATCGATTATTGTGAAGAAAGAAATGAAAATAATGTTCATTTAATGGAAAATTATATTGAAAAATCTTGGGGTGTTACTTTTATTCTGAAACCCATTTAATGTCTCACTCAAACATGAGAGGGGATTTTACCACATAGTCATTGTCACTATGAATGTTTTTCTTATAAGATTATATTATTTTGATTTTACCACTTCATTATTTTGTTCATATATTCCCACATATCATGATTCTATGTTTCATGCAATTTCTCATGTCTTAAGAACAATGATTTAATATATTAAATGGAAATTTTAGTGGTTAATGTTTAGAACTATTTGATTTTTTTGGTTGGGTGATTATTTTTTGTTTGGGAACTTTTATTTGGATTTTATATTTTTGAGGATAATTTTTTGATATTTTTGGAGGTGTATTAAGGATAAAAATAATTTTATGATATTTGGGTACCTACAAATAGGTTTAAAATACAATAAACTGATACAAGTGACACTAAATACTCACTAAAAGGCAATCTGGTACCAAGTGGCCCTAGAGAAGGCACCTAATGTCCTGTTTTTTAATAGGGGTGCTTTGGTCTTTTCCATTTTTACCTCAATTATCTTAATTTATTTCATCATTCAAATTTACAATTACTCCAACTAACTAGGATATTATTCATATTTATATTTGATCTCTATATTCTCCCTCTTCTTTCCAGGTTTTTTTATACTGATTCTAAGGCATGTTCTTCTTTATTCACTCTCATTCCCTTATCTTAACTTTTTATATAAAGCTTTTATATAAATGGGATTTATAGAATTTTATTTCAAAAAATATATGGTAAAATACATTTATGAGTCATGAACTCTTTTATTTTAGATTGAGAATAACCTAGATGAGTGAAGTTTAAGATTCTTATTAATTTTTTATAGAATTTATAATACAATAATTTGTTTAGTTTTTATTTGATTTATGACCATAATATTAGGTATTTTTGAGTGTAATATATATGGAGATTCTTATTGATGGATGTTTATATTTATTTTTTTTATTTTCAACATTTTTTGAATGCGTTTAAATGATGTTTTAGTCTAGTAGTCTTGTTTTTATGGTATATTAAATCTAATTGATTAAGAATGGCCATATAAATTGTTTTTATTGTTTTTATACTATTTTAGTTCAAGGGAATATTTGAAGCTCCCACTAATATTGGTAGGTGATATTAACACAAGAATTTATTCTCAAGCTATGCCTAAAGCATGCTTGCATTTAGATTTTTTAAATTGAGAAACAATACTATTTATATATATATATATAAGATATAAGTGAATGGTTTTTAGTCATATTTTAATATGATGAATTAAATGTTTTCAAGGATGGTGGTATAAAATTATGAAATTAAAATATATTCCCTCTTGAATACATTATAAATTATATTAAATTTTCTTATACAAGTGGTTTTCTGAAAAATTTTACTTATTGAATTTCCCTTGGTCTATGAGTAAGGTAACCCCTACTTGTTCCTTGTCTTTAATCATAGTTTTCTCAATGCATTGGGAACATTTTTTATAATAGGTAGGGGATGAAATGGAAACTCATGGTGTTCTAATATTCTCAATACATCCTAAGGATATCATATAGGATATAATTCCTTTGTTGTTTTAAACATTTTTGGTGTGTCATTATATAACCAAGGTGTGCATACTTATACTACAACTAAATGTTATAACTAGAATCCTCAATTCCCACTTAATCCATTTCTAATATATAATTAAATGAACCACACATAATTCACGGAAAAAGGGATTGATTTTGGGGAAATGTGGTGTCGTGTTTTATATAGTGGGATAAATTGATTCACTATTTAAATCCTAATGGGTTAATATTTTCCTAACCTTTACACATTATAACTACTAGAGTTTTTATAAGGGTTAATGATGTTTTCTAAGAACCCTATTTTTAATATAGAACTTTTTGGTAAAATTATTTGTCAATTAGTTTCCTCTCCTTTTTTAAAATGTTTACCAAACAAAATTTCTATAAAATACAACTTTACTTTAAAAAATTTGGGCACTTAAATGAATTTGGCTATGTCAAGTGTCAGTTTTAAAATTTTAGTATGAGCCGAATTATTAAAAAGGGACATTAGAACAATATGACTAAATTAAATAATACCTTATAAAAGTATTACCCTAGTAATAGGTTATGTATTTATAATTTTATTCCAAGAACTTACACTTATATTCCTTAGTCTATAACCTTATTTGGTTCATTTATATAGGATACAAATTAATATAATTAAATTTATAACTAATTAGTTGGTCCCTTATTAGTGTTATTTTGGGTTGATTGTTATAATATCATGCTGTTACATTGGTATGTATCTATCATGTTTAACTATTATATGAGTTTAACTATTTCACATAATAGTTTAACACATAATGTCTTAATTGTATTCCATATGTATTTCAATTGTCCCTAAATGTTATTATGCTCGTTTATATCCTCATAATAGATATATTTTCACATTTTCATAATCATGTTATCACTTTTTCATATAGATCACGATGAGTGAAATTATAATTATATTTTCAGGAAAATGAGTACCATTTTGATAGACAATTATAATGATAGAATGGGTGTATAACTTCTTATTGAAAAAATTATTCCAGTGGGAAAACATATCTTATGAAATTTTTTTAATACATCATTATCATTGAAGATTTTATTTGTGATAGGTTATATGTGGATGGGTCTTATCAGAATTTTTCTAGAGAGTTATCTATGATTTACTTTAATATTTATTTTTCTTAAGACTTATTTTGTTATGTTTTTTTGTACTCCTCAAATTATAACTATGTCATGCTAGATTTATAATGGATACCATCCATGATTTATACTTATAAAAAATTTGGTAAATCATTCCTCAAACTTTGTGTCACGACACGTAAGTCTAGTCATTATTCCATGGGGAACCAGAACTTCTCCTCAGATAGAAACTCATGTGATATAAATTCCTTTTAGGTGTTTGGATCATGAAAGGTAAAATGGTATCATATCATATTTTGGATTTGGGGGATTTTAACTTTTATTTAATAGAAGTTAGGACTATTGGGATTTGAGAAGTAACTCATTTATAGAATTTATGAACCTCTTTACACTAAAAACTAATGAAATCAAGGGACATCAAATTACTCAATATGAAATATAGGTATGAGTGAGGTTTTTTTCTTGGATATGATAGAATAAATCTTAAGATGTGTGTTCAGGACATGAATAAGAGTTAAAATTTATTTTTGGAACATGCATTATGTTGGGTTTCAATAGATAGGTACATATAGAATTTCATTCCATAATGTATACCTACATATTGTTTTTATGATATATATGGAAAAATATAAATTTTATATTATCTGAAAAATAAATATAATATATTTCATTATAATATATATATATTGGTGATGACTATGTTAATATGGACCAATAATTTCTTCCATTGATTTAGATAGACATGATTATTTTATTGATAGGTAATCATCCATGATTAATGATTTACTTTAAAAAGAAAGAATATGTTTCTTACTTATATTATTCTTACATATTATATTCCATGAATATTTATAATATCAAATGATCTAGTATAATAAATTCATTTTTATTAGTGTTACCTATTGAGCATTCCTCTTTTTTTATATTCACATTCAAAATATGTAACAAGTATTACTTTTATAATTTTTTCTACAATTGATCATGCTATTTATTTTAATATGTCATTATATATCAGAGAATTTTGATAACCCATTAGTGGGAATATTATTTATTCCTTATATATTAATGTGTTACTAGAATGTTTTTGTTGAAAACTATATAGTTAAACACGAGAGTCATGAATTTTTATTATTTTGGATAAGGGGAACATGTGTCATTTGGTATAAATACCCATAAGGAGTCCATTAATTTCATCGAGTATAGGAAAATAATTTAAAATATTAATTTTTCAAGTGGAGGAAGTGATTTAATATTTGTTTGTTTAAATGGAGTTATATTATAAAAATGAATTTTATTTTCGTTGAATATTTATTTTCCACACCGATTAGTTTAGGGAAGAAATTTGTGTTTTTAATTATAATTTCGTTTTTGGATTTTTAAAATTGAATAGATCACCAGGGGAAAATGTTTTTACTTTCATCTGTGTATTAAAATAGGAGGAAGAAGCATTTTGGAAATGAATTAGTAACATGATTTTTAAATTAAACTGTATTTCATTTTTAAAATGAAATGAAATTTAAAATATGCCTTATTTGTAAACATTCCTATTAAGTTGAATTTTGTTTTATTTTTATATGGATAACTATATAGTGAATTGTCTTAATTTTTTTTATAATGATCTTCTTTAATGAATTTTTTTATTTTCATGAATGAGTTGGTATATGGTTTTGAAAAGAATAATGTGTTTGAGTAGAACATTACAGAATATATATCTCCTTGATAAACTGGAATTGAATTGCTCTTCATGCATGGATTATCTAGTGGAATCTAATAGTGAGGAGTATTATAACATGTCTTTTATTATTTTATGGTATATATATGATAATGGGGATGATGGTTTATCCCTTGTAATTGATTCCTTTTATTGTTTTATGACATGTTTTAGTTCAAAGGATTATTCATCAAAATAATGATGAAGAGTTTTAGGAAATATTTTTTATTGGTTTCTAAAGTATCATAATTTCATGGTTTTGAATATTGAATTTAGTGATTTTTTAATGACTTGAACCAAATTTGGGTGTAATAATTATAAATGGTGTGGATAATCTAGGATATTATTTGAGGTGTGTTTTGGGCCATGTATTAGTGATATAATTGTGTTTTGGTGATTTTTGTCTTAGAATTTCTTTTCTAGGGTTTCTTTTTGTGGATTTGAATGTTGTGTATCACAGATTTCATTGATGTCTTGATGTTTGAATTAAATACTTATGTGTAGTGATAGATTAGTTGAGGATATCTTGAGACTTATTAGGGATGATAAGTATTGTTTTGGGAATTTTTTAATGAATCGTGTCCCTAAATATGTTATATATAAATTGTAGATTCTATTCAATTAATTTATTTGGGAAACTAAGTTTCAAAAAAAAATTTACTAGAAAAGTTTGAAACATTTTTCTCTCCATATTGATGAATGTGTACTTAACATTAAAAAATTTTGAGGAAGATATTTGAGACCTCCATTCTAGGTTGTTATAATATTACATGGTTTATGAGTTTATTATGATTTATGAGGTTAAAATACGATCACTCGTTCAAATTACTATCCAATTTTGGGAGGGGTTCTGCATCTGGGTCCAACAATTAGGTTCTTTATATCATTCGTAATATCTACAAAGAATGCCAACATATTTTTGGGGAAGTCTTTATTTTATTCTTGAAAAAATGTGGTTGAGAGATCTATTTTAATTCTAAGGGTGTCCAGATCATAATATCATAGTTAAAGAATATATCCATTATCCATGTTTCAATTATCTTATTCTTGATGAATCCTAGAATTATTTCTCCAGTACTATTCTTCTTTTTCATGATAAATATCAAGTAGTGTTTACTGTAAGTAAAATTTGGACCTTTACTACTATTATATTTCATAAATAAAATAGGAAATCGAAACAAAATTTGATTTAGACATTATTTATATATAATTAATGTGTTCCTAAGAAAATTATTTACCTTATTTAGAGAATAAGGCATAATGTGATTTTTATGTTCATGATTTTTAAGTCTATTGGGTTTAACTTGGATTTTATATTTCATTATTATAGAGATAATATTTTTACCAAAGGAATATGTCCCTTATATTTATAGGTATAGAGTCTGTTAAATCACACCAAAAATCTCAGATCAGGAATATATCTGAAAGTAATTTAGTACAACTATTTCTCTATACAATTGCAATAATTTTATAAATGATTTCATGTGGGATGAATCATTCCTATTTTGGATTCCCTACCCCAAATACATATCTCTTGTATCATATCCCCAACTATATTCATGAGTTGATGAGTGGGATAAAAAAGTAACCAAATGTGGGATTCCGGCATAATTTACAAATGGAGTCTCTTAATTGTTTTTGAATCGCCACTTTCAATGGAGCATGGATTTGATGGGTTTCACCTATTATTGGGTTCAAATTAAATAGTAACATATCTATTATATGAAATAAAATAGTATGATGGGTGTGGGTTATGATCTTCATGGATTTATTTTTATAGAGTTTTTAGAAATGTTATTAATCAGTTCTTCTCTTGTGGAAAATGTGAAAGAACATTATTTGGGTCTCTTGTTATAATCCTTTTACAACCATTCTATTTTGTGTATTTAAATTTATGTAGTGTTATTTTTAGAATTTATTAATAATCAAATGGATTCCCATTGGTCAGTGACTTGTCTAATTAGAGACTAATCCTATAATATGGCTAATTTTACTCGTTCTTACCATGCGTAGAGGGAGGGAGATATTCTTACTAACTCACTTTGTTCTTTAGTTAAACAATTAGTGATGTTATTATATTCTAAAGTATTGGGATATTACCCTCTACTTTGAAGTGTTTCCCTTGATCTAATTCCTTGGGTGTTCATTTTTATTAGCCTCCTTGATGTACTTTTTTTCCTCATTGAATTATTTTAATAAAAAAATATATAAAGAAGACTTTTACATGGTTCAACTATAAACTTGTTTGAACTTTCAGTTCTTGTTGAGGGGTTTTTTATTTAAGGATTCTTGTTTTTTTGGATGTTTTGGAATAATTCAAGGGAATTTTCATATGAGGATTAAGGCTTATGTGAATTGTTGGAGTTAATGGTTCCTATATAAAGGTTTGACATATTTTTTACCACTACAAGTAACATTGGATACTTGGTGAACCACAAGGAACCTATAGACTTGAAAAGGGGTTTTTCAGCCTAGGGTGCCTCTATGTACCTAGTGTTTCATATGCATGTTTACTAATAGGTTTTTTTGTAATTTTATTTTTTATCCCTATTTCCCCAAATTCTACCTTCCTTTAAAACCATATTTCCTTAACCTGGATGGGGGCTCTATCATGTATCTATTTTATCTCCATCTTCTCCTTATTCTTTCCACTTGATATAGTGTGTTTCCATGGGTGTTTTTTATGCTGACTCGATAATATTTTCATCCATATTCTCTCAATTTACCCTATATTCACTTTTTCTGTAAACCATTATTGATAATGAGATTTATGTATTGGTATTTCACTTGATCTATGTTAAAATTATTTCATGGTCCTTAGTATCTTAATTATTGGCTCGAGAAGAACCAATATGGGTGATGTTTAAGATTTTGATTGATATTTGAATTTTTTTATTATTAAACAATTTATTTAGGTTTTATTTTATTTTTTACCTTGACTTTAGGGAGTTTTACATGTAATTTATTTTCAAATTATTTTTTATGGATGGTTAGGATGATATTTTTGATTCTCTACCTATGTTTTGGTTGGTTTTCAATTGAGTTTTAGTATGAAAATATTGGTTTTGTGGTATTTTTATTATGATTTACTATATATGGTTATTTAAATTATTTTTTTGGGTTTTAGAAGATTTTATAATTTTATGTAATTGTTAACTACCACAATTTATATCTGTAGGTTGTCTCCACTCACCGAGTGATTATCAAGTTTTGATTGTAATATTTCTTTCTTAAGTTTTTCTAAATTAATAATGTTTTTTATTTATATTTAAAAGTTACAAATAAATTTATTTAAATAATATTTTAATATTATTAATTAATGGGTTTCACATATGGTTTATTAGAATTATATAATGAAACCCCATCTCATCTTGATGATATTAAAATTTTTGTTCAACTATTTTGTACTTGTTGTTTTCTTTCATGTCTTAAACAGTGTTGTAAAACTTCCATTAGTACTTGAGTTGTATATCACATGCTTGATAGTTGTCTTTAAACCCAATTGTTTAAATGTTTTGAAATTTTTTTTGAGAAGATTTAGGTTCTTAATTGAAAAATATTAAGGTGAAAAGGGTTAAAAACTATATTGAGGATAAAGTATAAGGTAAAAGTGATTCCTTATTGTAGACCATATTGGGGTGTCATTATATAACTAATTTGTACTTCCTTATACCCAACCAAATATTATAACTAGAACCAAATATTCCAACATAAAATTTAATGATCTATAATTAAATGAACCATGATTATCCCATGGTTAAGAGAGTGATTTGATGGAAATGAGGTATACAATATTACGAGGTGAAAAGAAATGATTCACTGTGTAAAAGAAACTAATTTTATATTTAACTAACCTTGAAACATAAAAAATTACCATATTTTTATAAGGGTTTATAAATATTTATAAAAATATTAGGTCTCAAATAGACATTTTTAGGAAAATGATTTCTCAATTAGTTCTATCTCCTCTTTATTCTATTTTACTTTTAATTTTATACCAAAATAAGTTTTCCATGTAATACAATTTACCTATTTTAAGACATAGTTACATAAATAAATTTGGTTTCTCAATTATCAATTTGAAAAAATTAGTATGAAATTTTTTATTGAAAAGGGATTTTGGACTTATATGATTGTATCAGATATTCATAAATGAAATTATGCCACATGTTATAGGAGATTCATTTACTGTGTTTTCCATTCACTACCACTTGTAATCTTTATCCTAAAACTTGTTTGGATCATCTATTATTGGATAGAATAAACATAACTAAATATATAATACCTTATATTCTTCCTCCGTTGTGTGTATTAGGGGTTTAGTGTGTTAAACCAATGTGGTTACATTGGGATGTCACCAATATTCTTGACTACTGCATGATTGTTACTATTTATTAGACTAGTTTATAGCTTAAAATCATTCTTATATTCCATACAGATTTCCATCATGACAAAATTTTATTATGATTTATTATATCATCATCATGGATATAGTTTCATCTTCTTATAAGCATGTTATTAGTTTTTTATATAGATCATGATGACTGATATCACTGTTATATTTTCTTGTTCATGGATAATGTTTAATATATATTCAGAATGATAAAAGGGGAGTATAACTAATTATTTAATTTTGTATAATTTATACCATTTTGGAATAGATCATGTTCTCATATTTATTAGTATAATATGTTGACACTTTTATATATTCAATTATAAATTGTAAGTAGATATAGTTTTATAATGTAGCGCTTTCCAATCCTCTATCTCCCATGGATTACTAACTCTCCTTCTTATTTACTATGTGATATCCTCATGTTAGTGTTTCGTATTATCCATATCCCTCCTACACTTGTTAATTATTAGTTTATTTGACATGGGAGTATAACTTATAGTTTGGTCATAATGGTTTTATTATTATTATTTCTAATTTATGTCATAGGAAAAATCATATCCATGAGCACTTATGTGATTCATTTTGAACTTTTCACTATCTTGAGGTGATTAAGAATGAACCTTAGGCATTTCATGGACAATATTATCTTTCTATTAAAGGGACACCCCAGGTTGGTTTGTGATATACAACTTTATCAATAGTGTGCTGTTGTGATAGTCTCACAATGCCATGACTTTGTATACCCCTACCCATATTCATAAATAAGGTTTTAGATCATGATTTAATTTTTCCTTTTTTTCTTTATCTCTAGGTTAAGCATGTTCCATGAATAACTTTGGGCTAGGTACACTCGAATGAGTGACATAGTTACTTTTGACAATCCATCTCAAATTTCAAGACTGACCCAAAGTGGTTAAAATTGTATAGATCCTCCTAGTATAGTGATGTTATGATTATATAGATAATTATTTATGATATTATTCTCTAATTTATTATAAATATAATTTAATACCCCAGGTGACGAACTAAATCCTATTTTTATACACATTTAATTTTGTATACATGTTCTTTCATATGAATATTCATTCAATGTTGTATAGTGACATTGTTGGTGATGCTCTAATGACTATTTTATAATCCCACCATATAAGGACATCTCAATGGACATGAAACCCCTCTTTTACTATTTTTCATGTAATTAAAAGTACTCTAGTATTTTTTGGGAATTCATGACTGATTTTAATGATTGACATGGATGTAGGATTAGTTTCAACTTCAAAGTGGAATATTTTATAAGTCGTTGGAAGTACTGTTCATATAAATCACATTCTCACCTTAGTAAAACCTATCATATTCCAGGATTAGAAAGAAACTTTATCATATGATAGTTTATATTTAATAAATTGTACATATATATGTCTGATATATATTAAAATATTTTATTTATGGTTTGTTTACATTTATATTTATTTTTATTAAGACTTTCATGGTTGTTTTTATTCGTTGGAATATTCGAATTATGTATGAGTCGTGTCAGATTTCTGATGGACATCATCCGAGTCATATCTATATAATAAATTGGAAAACAATTCATTAAACTTTACATCATGACCCACAATGCTAGTCTCCTCCCCTTAAGGATCTGGGAGTACTCTTAGGGTTATAGCACATATGATCTAGATTCCATATGGGTATTTAAGTCAAGAATGGTATATTTCATCTTTAGGATATTTTACTAAGGGTCATTAGAAGTTTTTTTTGTATCTATTATTTTTTGTTATGTTCCCAATTGATGTTTATGTTATATTAGTCAGATAAATAATTGTACCTGAGATTGAAAAAAAGTTAGTGTAGATATTCTTGATATTTTCAATCATAAGGGTTGTTCTCTAACATATATAGACAATGATATTGGTTTTAGATTTGATTTTATAGTGTACTTTTAACAACTAAAAAAACCAAACACTTTTAAAAATATATGTTTGTTTTTCATTATCCATGTGTACTTTTTGATGATGCTTATTAAATAAAAAAAATAGAAACAAATTTAAATATTAACTATTTAAAAATTTCCTAAGAGTAATGAGTTACAATACAATCCAATGAATAAAACATTCTTCTAGGAAAACATCAACAAAGAGATGTGTGTCCAACTACTGGGTCTAAAAAACTAGTAATTTATAAACCTATAATGTTGGTTGAGAGATGAACTAGAGTCATATCTCAAAGAGGACTTTTAAATTACTCACTATATCTATCGAACTTATTAGGTGCTTTGGGTTTTCAAGATTAAAAGAATAAAAAATTCATTAATAAGGGATATTAGGGGCTATATGTTTTCATAACAGTGTGAAATGTAATGAATAGTTAATGATAAATACAATTAATCCTTGGGGGATCCACTGAGAATGTTCTATCATAGTTATATTGAAATATTTTACTCAAATACATAATTAATCAGTTGAGTGACTCAATACCATTCACAACTCAAGATAAAAAATTCCTCAATTGTGATAACGACCACTACAATATCTCAAATGTGAGTCCATATATTCTTATGAAGCATAGTGGTAGTCTAAATACCTTAATACAATTTATTAATACTTATCACCTCCCCTCATTATGGTCTAATCAAGGGAGGATATCTACTACGCAAGGTTTATAATCAATATACCACTCTCCACCATATTATCCATATCTATCTTATAATGTAAAATACCATTTAGGGAAGTATAAATGAACATAATAGGATGAGAATAAGATTAACCATTTCCATTTCAAACTTGTATAATGAAAACTACTACATGTTCAAGAAAAACTAGATAAAGATAAATACATGGGTATTCAAAACTCAAGAACAAATATAACTTTATTTATCTATTATATAAAATTGTTGGTTAGTTATAAATTAATAGAGTAATATAAATACAATTGAGGAACAAAATTTCAAAAAAAAAAATCAATATATAATGTAAAAAAATATTATTTTGGGATATATATAATCACATAATCAATTTACCTATGATATCTTCTCATATTTTTCAACCCCTCAAATTATCTTTATTATAAAAAATTACTTCCACATATATTTCCTCACATATAAGACATGGAAAACTGGGTTTTTATTTCCCATGATACCAAAATTCATTTCACCTTGGGTTATCTCCATGTGTCCTTCATGTTTAGTCTTCTTGTGATTAATTTAGTAAATGTGTACATGGAATATTTGATAGTCACATTCATGTGTGAAAATAGACCATATGGTGTTCATGTTTTGGTCAAAGGCTATGGTGAATCCAACCTTTGTATTCATCTAGAATGTTTCATGGGTGATTTAGGAGAAAAAATTATGTGGTAGTGTTGTCCATCCAATTTAGTCCATATTTGGATTATGAAAGTGTATTTATGAAAGTTCATAATCTAATGCATGAATTCTAGGAAAAATTGGTGACTGGAAACATTATTGTGGAATAAAGTGAGGAAATTTTTATCAAATGAAGAAAAAAATCACAGGTACTAAAGACTATATTAGCTAGAAAAATAATGTTTCAAATACATTAGAAGGTGTTATTAGGTAGGGTATCCCAACACATAGGGAATTGAAATGAGTTTACAACATCTATAGGCTCTTGAGACACCATTGGATGGGTCAGATAATGCGAATAAGTGAACAAAATTTTAATGGTTGAATATCAGATGTTTTTTTGGAAAACCAAGGATATGTTGGGGTTTGATGTTATCCTTACAAGTTAACATTACATTCACTAGATTCTAATATATAGTGAATCTTGACCATGTGAAAGTTTTGGTGCGTTGAAACCTTATCAAGATCATAAATGTAGAATTGTTATCATCCTAATTCATTCTGATAAGATTGTTTGAAGTATATTGGTGACCCAATGACATGAAGTGAACTGATGTTGCATCTATTGGCTTATGGATATAACATGAATAGTTCATAAATTCATTCAAAATCTCATTTTATACCCCTTTATCCTCATGAATTCTTTGATTCCTTCCCTTATAGAATCATTAAAACACATAGATTAATTTTTCTCCATGGAACTAGAACATAAATTATCAATTAAATCATAAAAAAATAATTATAGGATATAGTTGTAATAACCACCAAATTATCCCTAACTACTAAAAAATGATTCAAATTCCCATGTGTTTTGAGATTTTATGGGGTATTAAAAAACAAGGAAAATTGGGGATGAATCACCCCTCTTGGTCATTATTTATAGCATACCAAACATGGATTAATATGTTTTTGATAGTTTTAAAATGGATGGAATGGAATGATATGGATGATTTATTATGATAAACATTAATTTAAATGTTTTTTTATAATGGAGTTGGATAAAAAGTAATGGCATATCAATCCAACCTTGGTTATCCTAGAATCTATTTTTCCAGCCCTACAAATCATAGAGTCACTAATGGTAGATAAAAAATATATTTTAATATATATAACTAAAATTAAGGAAAATAAAATGGATAAAAATAATGTAGGTGGTTTTGATAAATATTAATAAAAAATAATTTTTTTATTAATAATAAAATCATAAATTCATTTAATTCCATCATAAATCACTCAATCAATTCAATGTTGAATTATATTTTTTCCATGATATTTTATTCCAATAATGACCATTACATTCTATTACTATAATAAAATACCAAACATAGATATAGAGAAGTATTCACTGCTTCATCCATTGATCCTCCATGTCCTATCATTTAGATTACTCTTAACTCCTTAGTCCACCATGATTAAAGTAACAATCCCATTTTGGTTAGTAATTGAAGAAGACCCCCTTACAATAGATTCATTGAATTACAACCATAATTTTAGTGAATAAAATTTTTTGATTGAAGTGAATAAAAATAACTCATCAAATTTAGAGAAACATTCTCCTATACCATAAATGGTGATCATAAAAGTTCTTGTAAAATTGGATCCTATTTTTAAAATATATTTTCTCATGCCATTGATAATATGAACTATATTGGTGATTTAATTATCAATATTAATTAAAAATATTTGAGAAAAAAACCTAAACTTATAATCCAATTCTACACACTAATTCTCATAAAATTTTATCTTCCACATTCACAATAGATAATGACTGAACTATCAATAAAATTACCGTGATTTGGAAACCTATTAATGTGTTCAATTCCTTATTAAATGATTTTTTAAATAGCGTCTCACTCTCATAAGTTTACTTTTATAAGAAAATGTATTGACCTATGATTGATAAAAAATTATTTAATTTAAATTGATCTTATAAATTAAAATATTAAAAAATAATTATTATTCCAATAAAAATCCATATATAGAAAAATAAATACTATTTTTATATCCTTTAACTATGTTTAATAACCATATACATGTTATTTTTCAATCATTCATTTATATAAATAATTAAATATTTATGGTATCTTCATTAAATATTTTTATTATATTTACTAGGAAATATAAATAAAAAAACAACTCACTATAAGAAATATTACATATATTTGTTGTTTTTAATGACCGAAGATTTTTTTTAACAAATACTATATTATTTTTTGATGTTTTTATAAACCTATATGAATTTAATTTATAATGATAATTTAATAGAATTTTGTATTACTTATGAATTAATTTTTAGGATTTTCATGAAACCTAAATTTGATGATTGTTTCCCTTGGTTAGAGGTTGTTTTTAAAACTATTGTTAAAAAATGATTCAACTTATAATAGTGTTTCTATTATATAGTTATTAGTTTTTTTCATGTTTAGTTGTGGTTATTAAACCACCACAAATTATTTTATCAATATTTTCCAAAACCACCACTAAATATGGTTATATGTTTTGGAATTTACACTCTATATAAGTGGTTAAGGCCTCTTCCAAATTAACCAAAATAAGATAAATCACCTCATAATAACTATTGCAGGTCAAAATAACTACTAATTAACATAGTGTAGTGAAATTGGGTCAAAAAACCATCTAATTCTATTTCATTCCTCACCATAGAAAAAAAACAAGCAACAAATATCTAACATATTCATGCATTGAATTCAATAAGAATTGTTTTTAACCACAAATATACAATAAAAAAATATATATAACAATAATATATAATATTTCATGCCATAAAATTTTCACTACCCTGGATTTCAGTAACATTTTATTTTATAAATATTCGAAAAATACATAAGATTCTCTACTATCACATACCCCCTTCACTATCTATAAATATATCATGTTAATCACTATCTTCCTACCTACTTCCCACCATTGATACATGTGTCAAAAATAATGAAATTTATATTATTATGTCACATTATTCAAAAGTAGTAAATATAGATCAATTAAATATGAAATAAAAATACCAAATGTTGTAACAATGTAAAAATCATGGAACTAACCAATGTAACTAAAATAAATATTAAAACTCTTTAGCCTATGATTGGAAACACTTAATGTAAATTGAACCAAAATTTAGACTCTCTTCGGAAACACTTAATGAAAATTAACTAAAAAAATATTTAAAATAACTGTACCAACCTATGTAACTAATACTATATATCCTTTTATTTTTTATATATTTAATGTATAAATTAAGAAATTAGTAAACATTTTTGTGCAATTACTATTATAAGTATGACATTCATATAGATAACAGTGATATACCAATTACCACTCAATGGTAACAGATTTATGGTCATAATACTAATGTGATACACCATAGCATAACCACCTAAGGATGAAATCATGTTAGAATAACTGAAAATATTACTGAAAGAAATATGCAGGGTATGTGATAGTGTATACCTTGTGTATTCGGGGTATAATGGCCAAATAGTATTATTATTGTACTATTTATATAAAGATTATAATAGTTAACTTGTACTATAGATATTATAACATCTCTAAACCTCTTTAAATATGGAATTACTTCAATGAAATATCAATAAAATGTGTAATTAAATTAAACATACATCGAAAAAATATATTAAAATTATATTTATTAAATTAATTTTAAAAAATATGCCTCACATTTAATATTATAATAAATTCAAACTACAAATAAATATCTATTTTTATAAAATAACATATAATAGATATAATAAATTAAATTTATATTTATGTAACTATTGTTTAAAATAGACTTCATATAACATACAAATGTTTTCTTCTTGTTTTGAAATAGGGTTACCAACTTCCATCTTTACTATTACTTTTTATTATTATTCTTCACTATCCCTCACAAGACTAATATTTTCTATATCATCAAAGAGAAAAAATTCAATGTGTTTTTGTTAACGGGGTTATCTTCCAGAAATTAGACCACCTTCACCACCTATATGAAACATGTCCCTTGTTTCAAGTGGACAAGAACACACCACCTGTCCTCAAATATTTCATCGACATCATATATCATTTTTTCTTAGGTAGATAAAATATATATATTGTGTTAATCATGATCACTATTATCAATCAACTGAGAGAAGTTGAAGAAATAAAATTATAATATATCTATTTTTTCACCCCTATTTATATTAAACTAGTTTCATTTGAATAACATAGTTAAAATATTCCATGATAATAAAATTTGATAACCTTAAAAAAATTTATATAGTTACCCTGATCTATAACTAAAAATAATACATTTTTCTATATTTTCTAACATTATTCATGATAAAAAATATGAAACTTAAAATTACCAATATTGTAAACATAAAATTTTAGAGCATGTTTCAATAGAACACGAGATATATACATCATATTAATTAATAGTTCAGATCGATTATCAAAATTTATAATCTATATAAAATAATATAAAATATTTTTAGTTACACTAAATAGTTATTGACATATTAAAAATGGGTATTATAATAAGAAATTTCATGATGTGAAGACCATTTAATAATTTATTAATAACCAGATTTTTTATCATTGCCTCATTTCAAGTTAGAATATAAATACATGTTTTCATTGGGGTCTTGAATTATCTGATATGTGGATTAATTATATCATAATCTAGTAGAAAATATCTTTGTTCTTGTATTAACTAAAAATATATCAATGAAATAAGGATACATTTATAGCTTATTGACCTAAATTTGGATAGATTGATGACTTATTATTGGGAAGAGAAATAATTGAATTATCATCAATAAAACTCACTCAATTGAATGTTGTCTCAACCAAATATAAATACCACAATCAAAATGTAAGTCACCATAAATCTAGGTAACCTTTAGTAATAAAACATTCCTCTTGATAATTATTTTTCACATAAGAATTTAAATTAATAAGACACCTAATATACTATAGATTTTTTTAAACAAACATAATTCACATTGACATAAAAGAGTATTAATTAATGATAAGAAAATTAAAAATAAGTATTACTCAATGGGTTACACCCATTGAAAATTTATGAGTCCTCCCACTTTATATTCCTTTTCCTAATTAATTATAAAATGTATTATTATAGTTAGAAATGAATGGGAGATCATATAAAAATTAAAAATAAATAAATATTTAATTATTTGATAAATGTTATAAAGTTGAAATATGTTTGGGCTTCCCTCATATTTTTTTGGAATACTGTGCAAATTATGATTAGGGAAGGAATTATTTTTTCAGCTAAGAAATTTTATATTTATAAACATAACAACTATTATAAAAATATTTTTGATTTTTAACATTCCAATCCATTTAATTTATGATGATTAAAATAAAAACAACATGAAATGCTACTTGTATTTTCATCAGTTACATGCATATATTTTTAATCTTTATAGGAAAACAATTTTTTACTAATTATTTTGTGAAAAAAAGTTTCTACTAGTTACATACCATTCTCATTTCCCCAAAGAATATTATTTTTATTTAGTATTTGTAAGTACTTTAAATAATTTAGATGATATTTCTATTTTATCATGTCATTAATAAATGTAAAATTCACATTCCCACACAAATTATTCACAATGTGCATAACATCAAGGTTATGAGCTGAAAAATTAAATTCTCAATATAGATGTTTGAGAAATATAATATTTGTCCATTAGTGTGTTTCATTTGTTTTAGATGTTATTCAAACTATTTTCCCACCTTCAATCAACTGAAAATATTTTCTTAAATATATACTAAAATTTTATAATTGTACCAAAATGTGTGATCTAAATAATAATTTTAGTGCAAGCCCCAAATTAATTTTTCCATCAAATTTTTTCTTGTAAAAAATAATTTGATTAGAAGATTCAAGGAATCAATGATATCACATGAAATCAAACTCCTCTATATAAGGTATTTATTGAAACTTAAAATCAAAGTTAAAAATTGTACAATAAAAACAAATATGTTTATTACAACTAAAATAACACTGTATTCCTAGAAAGACACTGATGTTCTATATTAGTATAGCATGAATTCTGAAAATTTTCATTGTTGATGCACCATTTTTTCAACACCATCATGCCATAACTCATTCAATTATAAAATATGATTCCAAATCTAATCATTAATTTCATATCTAGTTGTTTCTTTCCAAGAATAATCATCGATATGATGAAATAATTTTATTAAACACATCTACAATGATATAAAATAATTGATCAAAACAATTTTCTATATGCTCAAAGTGCTACAAAAAATCCTAAAACAGTCAAATCCATCACATTTTAATCACAATTACCCATTTATAGGATCAGTGGAGAAATATATATGTTGTAAAGACCCGTAAAATTCAGGTAATTTTTTTTTCTTAATTTATTTGGGATTTTACAAGTACGTAGTTTCTGACGGCACTTGATTCCGAGGCCCGGTGTTCCCAGAATCAATTTCGGAAGTTTAGCTCAGGTATGTTCAGTGAACAAACGACCGGTGCTCGAAATAGAAATCCGAGGGCACTGATGAAACCACAGAGGCAGTATTTTCTTAAGAGGAACTTTTCTGAAGGTGCATTTTCTCGGGAGGAGTTGTTAAAAATTGATGATTAAATGTGAAGTAAATAAAATTTTTGGAAAAAATTATACTTATAACCTAAGTGGTTTTATCCTAAGTATGGGAGTTAGGGTGGGACCCACTAGATCCTAACTCCTCTTGTTAGGATATTTGTGTGGTGGGGCCCACATGAGCCCCACCCCTTCAAATTCTTCTAACTCCTCTAACCCCTCTTAAAGTTGGAAACTCCCCATTAATTTGTAACTCTCCCCTCTCTCCTCTTTAATCATGGCAATATGCTTAATCAATTAAGTGAGTTTTGTGTTTGAATTTTAAAATTGAAATGCTTGGCATGTTATAATAAAATAAGATTGAGCATTATTTTATTTGGAGGTTTTTAGTATTTTTGTGTGGAGACATTGGGGGAGAGAGATCTTTTCTCTCTAAGAACTTCATCTTCCTCATCGAAGAACGCCAAGAACGTCGGTGCCAACTTTGGATTCTTTCTTCTAGACGTTGACGAAGCGATGTCGTCTTTCCGCGGCAATGTCAACGGAACAACGAAAGCATCTCCATCCTCTATCAAAGTGATCAAACTTCTTGAATTGAGGTAGGGTTTATGTTCAATTTTATTTATTTAAAATTGCGCTTTGTTTGTTGTTGAGAATTATCGTTCTTTTGGACGCATGCTATCGACTTAACGGGAGGAGATCGGACCGCACAAACACGGCCAATACTCCTCCCCGTTTTTTTTATGATCCTCATTGAACTTGTGGCGAAGGCGGCATGGTGCCGATGCACTATGCGGGAATGGAAAGGATCGCGGCCGGAGCGGGCTGCGGTGTAGGTGCGCGGCGCCGTTGCGCTGCGCCGGTGAGACCGGAGGGGGCCGCGGCGCCGTCACGCCGCGCCGGACGGACGGAAGCCGCGGCGGTTCAGCAGGAGGCGGCCGGGCTCGGCCGGCCGCCGCCACACCCTGGAGGCGGGACTCCTACGGGTCTCGTGTGGCTCAACCGGCCGGCCATAATGGCCGGCCGTTACCCAGGAAAACTGGGGGTTGAAACCCCCGGCCAGCAAGCAAGCCGGACCCCACTAGTTCCGTCGTTCGGTTCCAAGTGGGCGGCGACCCCCTTCGCATCCCGCAGTCGGCTCCAAGTCGGGCCGCACCCAAATGGGCCGGACTCGGACCCGGGTTGGGTCGACCCTATTCGGGCCGACCCCGGGGGTATTGGGCCGGGTTGGACCGGGCCCAAACCCCCTATTTTTCAGACAGATCCGTTCTAACACCCATATCTTGTGCTAAAGCCCTTCGATCAATGCACCGTCAGTTGGTTTGGGATCATTGGATCGAGATGGTCGTTTTGATATATTACACTCAAGGTTTCAGAAAACTTTGGGTATGACCGGGTTGGTTCGAACACGAAACCAATCGGGCCCTTGGAGCAGAAACACTTATAACTTGAGCTCTGGACGTCTGATTGACATGCTGCAGACTTTGTTGGATTCCTCTTAGTGATATAGTTATTTTGGATAACTACACTCGAGGTTTGGATGCAGCTGGAGTACGGTCAGGTTGGTTTTAGCTTAAAAATCAACCAGGCCCCTAGGACGAAAAAACCAATAACTCTCAGACCGAGCGTCCGATTGATGCGCTGTCTGTTGCGTTGAGTTCCTATTGACGAGAAGGAACTTTTTGATACATCAAATATGGAATTTATTTACATTTGATGTATCGACCCCATGTCTTGTGGAGCGGACCCTCCCGGAATCGAGCGTGCTCTGTGCGGGAACCCTAGAGCTGGCTGCGACTGCGACGACGGTGGAAACTATACTTGGATCCTCCATGGGTTCGGCAGCGAGGAAGACTGTACTTGGATCCTCTGTGGGTTCGGCAGTGATGAAGACGGTACTTGGATCCTACGTGGGTTCGGCGGCGATAGTTAGTATACTTGGATCCTACGTGGGTTCGGCAGCGACGACATCCGTACTTGGATCCTACTTGGGTTCAGCAGAGGAGATGATTCAGAGGCTACATCAATCATCTCCACCCCTCTTCATGAATAGTATACCTGTGTGAGCTGAGTCTTGACTTTCAATCAATATCTTCGATATAATTGACTTGCTTTCTTGTGTGGATTTGGATGTAATTTTTTGTGTGTATTGAGTTATACTTTCCTGTGTAGACTGGGTTGTACTTGAGCTCGTGAGTTGGAGCAGAACTGGAATTGATGACATAGGAATATGTATGGGCATATACCTAAGTAGAGTTGGTTGATACTCCGTGATTGTATCTTTGCCTTTTGGTTTATCCTTTGTGGATTCTGGGAGACCTTCGAGAGTCTGGAGGTCCCTACTGAGTATTGTATACTCACCCCTACACGGGCTATGCCCGCACTACATTGTGTTGGATGCAGACGACAGACATCGCTGAACGAGGTGGAGGCTTGTGGATCTTGAAAGTACCTGGAGGAGGATCACTGGATGGGACGAACATGGAGTGGATGGCCGGACCCGAGGAACTGAGAAGACTATCTGTACCCACCCTTCAGGTGGGAATTCCAGTGGACGGCTTGGTGTTGTTTCTTTACTTTTCTGTTGCTGTACTTTCTTTTCAGTTGTACTTTACTTTCAGTTGGGTTTGTATTCTGGACCATTTACTTTCCAACACTTACTTTTGTACTCAGTTTACTTTGTGTTTACTTCAGCTTGCGTAATCTGTGGTGTTTGTTTATTTTATAAAGGCAATGCCTTCCCTTTTATCGAGATTTACACCTTTGGTGCTAGTCGCCATCCCCTGGCCTATGAAAGGCGGGCTTGGGGTAGCCACAGCATGAGCCCCGAGGACGGGTCATGACAAATTGGTATCAGAGGAGTCGGTTCTACCGCAGAACTCAAGACTCTGATAGTTTCTTCTATGCGAAGAAATAGTGTTTAGGATATTGAGTGTGGTTATCAGTCCAGGGAGTCCAGTGATGGTGCGGTGGAAGACGTATCCATACACCAGGACCCTGACTTCTGATTTCCGACTCAGTGCATGAAAACATTGATTGTATGTGTGTTTCAAATGTTTTCTTTTATGATTACTTTGTGTCATCTCATTAGGTATACTATATTAACCGTGGTGCACCTGTTTCTTTTCAGAATGGCCCTAAGATGGCAACCAACTAGGGTTTTGAGCTTTGTGTGAGACGACATCCCACCGAGTGACGAGGCCTCGGTGCAGGGCCCCATTACAGCGGAGGCACCAACGATACCTCTACCCGCCAAGCCATCGATGCCACCATCCCCAACAGCTGAGAGTGCACGTCGCCTGAGTGCACTACACGAGTTTCAGTGTCAGAGACCACCCAGGTTCTGTGTGGAGACGGACCCTCAGGCAGCCGAGGACTGGCTGGAGGCTGTTGCCCAAGTTTTTAGATTAGTAGGGACACCAACAGATTGTATGGTGATCCTTGCGACAAGTCTCCTACACGCGACATCAGGTAGATGGTGGAGCTTGATGCCCCAGGTGCATGACGAGACATCACTGCTTTGGACGGATTTCGAGAGCCTTTTCTGCTCAGAGTTCGTTCCAGCCACCCTCCGTGCGGTGTACATACAAGAGTTACTACAGCTGCATCAGGGCAGCATGATAGTAGCCCAGTACTGGGTGAGATTTACCGACCTCTCGCACTACTCCACGGACATGGTACGAGACCAATTCTTCTGGGACCGGACCTTTGAGCAGGGACTGAGGCATGAGATCAGGGCATCGATGATCTCCCTCAGCATTCCGACGCAGGTAGGAGTACTAGAGCAGTCCCTTCTTGTAGAGATCTTTCTTGCTAACCTTACAACAGCATCGAGACCTACCACAGGGTAGCACATAGAGGAGTCTTCTGCAGCTGGCAGTTGATGGATGTCACATGGGTCCAAGCGGACCAGACCATCAGGTGGGCGACCTCAGGATACTGGCTCGGAGGTGCAGGGAACACGCAGCAGAGCCCATCATACGAGAGGCAGACAGTGCTATGCATGCAGCAGGCAGGGCCACATGGCTCGTGACTGCCCGACCCGCCATGTAGAGGAGCAGTAGAAAGTTGAGGGACCACCCAGGCAGAGGTAGAGGTTCGACCATGGTGGTCCACAGGGAGCAGGAGGACGAGGTAGAGGAGCTCGTCGAGCAGTAGGTGGTGGAGGACGCTTCGGGGCTCTACCACCACCACCACCAGGAGGTCCACCCCGACCACAGGGAGCTGGCAGACAGAGGCAGGCTCAGTTTCAGGCAGTGGAGGCCTGCGACCACGGCACACCTGAGATGATTCTAGGTACTATCTATGTCTACTCTACCCTTGCTTCAGTTCTTATAGAAACATGATCGAGTCATTATTTCATTATCACTGCCCTTGTTCAGAGCTCGGAGATTCCGACGGAGCCGTTGGCTCGATCCTAATGGCTAGAGACTCCTACGGGATCATACTCGATGATTACGCACTGGTTCTGGAAGTGTGAGCTTACTCTATGAGGTGAGAGCATCAGCTAGGATCTTCTTGTAGTGGCGTCGAGGCCTTACGACGTCATCTTGGGCATGGATTGGTTATCTATGGTCTATGCTCAGATCGACTGTGTTAGGCGCAAGGTGTGGTGTGTCCGCACAGATGGGAGCAGGTTCACCTTCATCGGTGAGAAGGGAGCCTTTACAGCACAGGATGGAATCATGCAGAGGAGAGGACAACCAATCACTCATTAGTTGGCTAGTCTCATCCTAAAATCAGTTGATGTGCGGAGTCCGAGTTTTCCTGTTGTGGTGGATCAGTATGCATATGTTTTTCCTGACGACGTTCTAAGACTACCTCCTCACAGAGAGGTATAATTATATATTGAACTATACCCCGGGACAACCCCAATATCTACTCTAGTATATTGCATGGCTCCTGCTGAGCTTCGAGAGTTATGGGTACAACTGGAGGACTTGTAGGGTAAGGGATTCATTCGACATAGTGTTTCACCCTGGGCTTCCCTGATTTTGTTCTCCAAGAAGGCGGACGTGAGCTTGCTACTGTGTGTCGACCAACGTCACCTGAACCACGTGAGTGTGAAGAAGAAGTATCCACTTCCAAGTATTGACTACCTCTTCGAATAGCTCAAGGGAGAACGGTGGTTCTCGAAGATAGAACTCAGGTCAGGCTATCATCAGCTCAGAGTTCAAGATGAGGATGTGCAGAAGACAGTCTTCAGGTGTCGGTATGGCCACTGTGAGTTCATGGTTATGCCTTTCGGCATAACCAAATCTCCATCTGTGTTCATGAGTCTCATGAACAGGATATTCCAGCTTTACCTCTATCGATTTGTCGTAGTATTCATCGACGACATATTGATTTACTTGACTACTGAGGAGGAGCATGCCTACCATTTGCATGTTGTACTGGATACACTCCGAGATCACCAATATTATGGTAAGCTCTTGAAGTGTCAGTTATGGATTCGAGAGGTCCACTTCTTGGGGAACGTCATCTCTGAGGCAGGATTTGCAGTGGATCCTGCGAAGATTGAGGCAGTGCTAGCTTGGGAACCACCCATGAGCATGACGAAGGTGCGGAGTTTCTTAGGTATGGATGGGTACTATCGGAGAATTGTGCTAGAATTATCCAGAGTTGCAGTACCACATTCATCTTTTAAGAATAAGGGGAAACCCTTCGTGTGGTCATATAGATGTTAGTAGAGCTTCCAGGAGCTGAAACAGAGATTGACCAGTGCACCAATCTTGAGGCTACCAGAGGAGGGAGTAGGGTATGTAGTTTACTGCGAGGCATCAAGGACCGGACTCAGGTGTGTCCTGTTGTAGGAGCGGGCAGTGATCGCCTATGGATCATGACAGTTGAGGCATCATGAGCAGAACTACGCTACCCATGTCCTGGAGTTATTAGCAGTGGTCTTCTCCTTGAAGATGTGGAAACACTATTTGATGGGTGAGCTCTTTACAGTCTATTATGACCACCAGAGTCTTAGGTACATCTTATCGCAGAAGGACCTGAACCTGAGACAACGACGATGAATCGAGTTCCTCCAGGACTACGACTTTGAGATAGTCTATACTCTTGGGAAGGGGAATGTAGTAGCTGATGCTCTCAGCAGGAGGTCAGGCATTCAGCTACTTGGAGAGGCGACGGAGCAGCTAGCCGCGTTGCGGATATCATTCGTGGATAGAGATGGGGTAGCCTTTCTATAGTCAATCACAATCACTCTACCACTTCTTCAGCGGGTTAGATAGGCACAACGTGGGGATGTTGACTATGAGACGCAACATGCACAAATATCCTCAGGACAGGCACCTGATGGATTCTATGTAGGAGGAGAGCACGTTGTTCTTTTCAGAGGACGTACCATGGTACCAGCTACTTTTCATGAGGAGGTGCTGAGGGAGTTTCATAATTCCCATTTGGTGGTACATCTAGGAGTAGCGAAGATTTACCAGGATCTCAGATGACAGCACTGGTGGCTGGGTATGAAGAAGGTTGTGGCAGAGTTCGTTTCTTGATGCCTCACCAGTCAGCAGGTGAAGGCGGAGCAACAGGTACCAGCAGGCTTGGTATAGTCCTTGGAGGTCCCGGAGTGGAAGTGAGATGGGATATCTATGGATTTCGTGACTGGGCTTCCATGTACTTCTAGAGGACATGACTCCATTTGGGTGATTGTAGACAGACTCACCAAGTCGGCCCAATTTCTACCTATCAGAGAGCAGGGTTTAGTGGAGAGCTTGATATGCCTCTACATTTAGGAGATCGTACGGCTTCATGGTATACCATCATCTATTGTCTCAGATCGAGATGCTCACTTTACTTCCCGGCTCTGGAAGGGGTTGTAGGAGGCATTTGGGTCGCAACTACGTATGAGCACCACCTTTCACCCTCAGACGAATGGTCAGAAGGAGAGGACCATTCAGAATCTCGAGGGCATGCTCTGTGCATGTGTCCTCGACTTTGGTCGCAGCTGGGAGGATCACCTACCTTTGGTGGAGTTTTCGTACAACAACTGCTACCACTCCACCATCAGGATGACACCATACAAGGCACTATACGACCGACCTTGCAGATAACCTCTGTGCTGGCCAGACCCTGGGGTGTCAGCACTAGTAGAGCCAGAGATGGTCCAACCCATGAAGGAGAAGGTTCAGATCATCCAGGAGTGGATGAGGATTTCTTAGAGCCGGCAGAAGTCCTATGTTGACATGAGGTGGAGCCCACTAGAGTTCGAGGATGGAGACCACATTTTCTTACGGGTCTCACCTTGGCGTGGATTATGGAGATTTGGTCAGGGCGGCAAGTTATCTTTGCGCTTCATCGGACCATTCCAGGTTCTTAGCGGGATAGGCAAGGAGGCTTATCGCCTTGCTCTTCCACCTCAGTTGCACCGGGTTCACGACGCCTTCCATGTATCTTAGATGAGGAGATATGTGCATGACCCGATACATATCATTGAACATGGGGAGCTGGACATCGATGACGGGGTGACTTTTGTAGAGGTCCCGGTGGAGATTGAGGATCGACAGGAGAGAGTCCTACATGGACGGTTGATTCCTCTAGTGCGCATCAGGTGGCAGCACGGGAACCTCTAGGAGAGCACATGGGAGCGGGAGGCTCAGATGCGTGCTTAGTACCCTCATTGTTTTCCCTAGTTTTGTGATGTATCTTTACGGGGATGTAAAGCCCTGAAGTGGGAGAAATGTAAAGACCCGTAAATTTCAACGAAATTTGTTCTTAATTTATTTGGGATTTTATGATTACGCAGTTTATGACAGCACCTGATTCTGAGGCCCAGTGTGCTCGGAATCAATTTCTGAAGTTTAGCTCGGGTATGTTCAGTGAACAAATGAGCGAGTTTTTCTATCTTTTGAACCAGTGCTCGAAATAGAAATCTGAGGGCACTGATGAAACCACAACGGAAATATTTGCTTAATAGGACCTTTCCCGAAGGTGCGTTTCCTCAGGAGGAGTTGTTAAAAATTGAGGATTAAATGTGAAGTAAATAAAATTTGTGGAACAAATTTTACTTCTAACCTAAGTGGTTTTATCCTATGTATGGGAGTTGGGGTGGGACCCACTAGATCCTAAATCCTCTTGTTAGGATATTTGTGAGGTGGGTCCCACATGATCCCCACCCCTTAAAATTCCTTTAACTCCTCTAACCCCTCTTAAAGTTGGAAACTCCCCATTAATTTATAAATCTCCCCTCTCTCCTCTTTAATAATGGAAGCACACTTAATCAATTAAGTGAGTTTTGTGTTTGAATATTAAAATTGAAATGCTTGGCATGTTATAATAAAATAAGAGTAAGTCTTATTTTATTTGGGGGTTTTTAGGATTGTTGTGTGGAGACATTGGGGGAGAGATCTCTTTTCTCTGGAAGAACTTCATCTTCCTCATCGAATAATTCCAATAACGCCGGTGCCAACCTCAGCTTCTTTCTTCTCGACGTTGACAAAGCGACACCGTCTTTCCGTGACAACATAAATGGGACAACGAAAGCATCTCCATCCTCCGTCAAGGCGATAAAACTTCTTGAATTGAGGTAGGGGTTAGGTTCAATTTTATTTATTTAAAATTGTGATTTGTTGGTCTTTGAGAATTATCGTTCTTTTGGCTGCATGTTATTGACTTAATGGGAGGAGATCGGACCGCACAAACATGGCCAATCCTCCTCCCCCTTTTTTTCTGATCCTCGTTGAACTTACGGTGAAGGGGACGCGGTGCCTATGCACCGCGAAGAAATGGAAAGGACCGCGGCCGGAGCGAGCCGCAGTGGAGGTGCGCGACACCATTGTGCGGCACCAGTGAGACCGAAGGGGGCTGCGGCCAGGAGCGAGCCACAACGGAAAGGCACTGCGCCGTCGGACCGGGCCCAAACCCCCTATTTTTCGAACAAATCCATTATAACGCCCATATCTTGGGCTACAGACCTCCAATCAACGCACCATAAGTTGCGTTGGGATCCTTGGATCGAGATGGTTATTGAGGTATATTACACTCAAGGTTTAGGAAAACTTTGGGTATGGATGGGTTGGATCGAACACGAAACCAACCGGGCCCTCAGAGCGGAAACACTTATTACCTGAGCTCCGGACATTCGATTGACGTGCCGTCAACTTTTTTGGATTCCTCTTAGTGAGAAGATTATTTTGGATTACTCCGCTTGAGGTTTGGACACAACTGGAGTATGGTTGGGTTGGTTATAGCTTAAAAACAAATCGGGCCCCTGGGATGAAAACACCAATAACTCTTAGACCGGGGGTCCGATTGACACGCCGTCTGTTGCATTGAGTTCCTATTAATGAGACAGAACTTTTTGATACATCAACTCTGGACTTTGTGACAGTTGATGTATTGATCCCTTGGCTCGTGGATCGGACCCTCCAAGAATTGAGCAAGATGTGTGCGGGAACCTTAGAGATGGCTGCGACTGCGACGGTAATGGCGACTGGAATTGGATCCTCCGTGGGTTTGGCAGCGAGGACGACTGTAGTTGGATCCTCCATGGGTTCGACAACGATGGAGACTGTACTTGGATCCTACATGGGTTCGGCAGCGATAATTACTGTACTTGGATCCTATGTGTGTTCGACAGTGATAACATCTGTACTTGGATCCTACGTGGGTTCGGTAGAGGAGATGATTCAGAGGCTACATCAATCATATCCACCCCTCTTCGTGAATAATATACCTATGTGAGCTGAGTCTTGACATTCAATCAATATCTTCAATATGATTGACCTGCTTTCCTGTGTGGATTGGGATGTACTTTCCTGTGTGGATTGAGTTGTAGTTTCCTGTGTGGACTGGGTTGTACTTGAGCTCATGAGTTGGAGCAGAACTGGAATTGATGACTTAGGAATATGTATGGGCTTATACCTAAGTAGAGTTGGTTGATACTTCGTGATTGTATCGTTCCTTTGTGGTTTATCCTTTGTGGATTCTGGGAGAGCTTCAGGAGTCTTGGGGTCCCTACTGAGTATCGTATACTCCCCCCTGCACGAGCTATGCCCGCACTACGTTGTGTTGGATGCAGACGACAGACATCGCTGAATGAGGTGGAGGGTTGTGGAGATGGACTATACCTGGAGGAGGATCACTGGATGGGACGTACACGGAGCGGACGGCCGGACCCGAGGAGTTGAGGAGACTATATGTACCCACCCTTTAGGTGGTAATTCCAGTGGACTGCTCGATGTTGCTGCTTTACTTTTCTGTTGCTGTACTTTCTTTTCAATTGTACTTTACTTTCAGTTGGGATTGTATTATGACCCATTTACTTTTCAGCACTTACTTTTGTACTCAGTTTACTTAGTGTTTACTTCAGTTTGCATACTCTGTGGTGTTTGTTTATTTTATAAAGGAAATTCCTTCCCTTTTATCGGGATTTACGCCTTTGGTGCTAGTCACCAGCCCCTGGCCTATAGAAGGTGGGCTTGGGGTAGTCACAACATGGGCCCCGAGGACGGGTCGTGACATATGTAATAAATAAAATTCCATAAAAAAATTCAATCTCTTAGATATCACATAAACGAATCATTAATATTATTATATATTTCATTCCACATTATATTACGAGCTATTTATTTTAAATAGATACTTTAAAATCATATATTAAAGAAAAATAACATAAATAGTTTATAATATTTTTCTTTTTAAATTTATTCTTGATGGTATATTGATTTGGAAAAGAATCATGATTTTTTGACTTCCATATATACATGTTAAATTTTTTTACATCTCTATATTCGAATATTCTATCCAATATAACAGAAAATTATTGGGATACAAATTTATTTATTTTAACTCAGTAATGATTGATAATATTCTTCATTATCTCATAAACTGATATAGAGATCTTATCTTCATCAAATTTATCATGTGAAAGTTCAAATATCATGAAAATGGTTTATTGATAATTATATAAAGAAACATGAAGTTTTATATCGTTGGTAAAAAAATTAATTTTTAATACTTATCACATCTTTCATATAGATCTTGATTTCTGTATTTTACTAACTGCGAAAATTTATCGTTCTAAAATGTTATGTTTTCCCTTCCATTTGTCTATACAAACATCATCCATTATTTTTTTAACTTGACGAGATGATTTTTTTATATAAAACATCATTTATAGTTATAACATAAAAACATAGAAAAACATTTGTAGCAATGTTTATGGTGTTGCCTTACTGTTCCAAAAAATTCATTTATCATGTTCTAGATTTTAGTATTCAATATTAGGGAATCAACTTGTTCATTTTGATGATGAAAATAACTGCCCAATTTTTTTTAACATTCTTTTATCCATTATAATTCCACTAAAGATATTGAAAAGGATTTTTTTTTCAATATTAATTACTCAAATAATTTATATCTATTCAACTATAATCTAAATTTCTATTCATTACATGTAAATTCTATTCCTTGATAGATGAATTTGTTTTCAATTAAAAAATCCAAAAAAAATCCAAACCATTAACATATAGAGGTGTGTTGTGTGATAATGTAATCCAATTTTTTTATAAATAAATAATTTCCAAAAAATTCAAATGAAAATAAATTTATATAAATTTGTAGAAATAAAAGATTACGTTCTAGTTAAAATTTACTAAAGGTAAATATTTGGTGTATGTGTTATTTAATTTTCATATAATGAAACAAAAAATTGTAATATAATGAACACATCACTAATATTATTTCAATTTTTACATTTTAAATACAAAAAATATAAAAAAAAGTAATACTTGAAAAAAATATTTGAAATAACAATTATAATATATGTGATCAAAAATCACACAATTGAAACAATAATAGAAATAGTCAATCAGTAATTGGAAATAAAAATATTGTTAACATACCTCATGTATATACATTTATGGTGGATGATCCCATCCAATCATGTCATTATCAAATTTTCAACAACTGGATTGTAGTTTTCGACAAATATAACAACCACACCATGAAAATTGAGTTCATTTTTAAATAAAAAAATATCATTAAAATTTTAATTATTATAATTGAATAATATCAAATGTTATACCTTGATTTTGATTGATTATAATTAATGTGTCAAAGAAATAATTTTATATGAAAACAAATTCATGTTATTTTGTGTAGTGGAAAGATTTGGTAAAATCCACTTGCTAGTTTTTGACAATCACATATCGTCACCTTTCCTATATCATTTTTCAACAAAATTTTTTCTTATAATTATATAGTATATTAAATATTCATTGTAAAATTCACATCAACATGTGTGAAATAAAAATAAATTAATAAATATAGATAAAAATAATTTTCTTAAATATGATATGAATTTACCAAGAAAAGTTTATGAAAAATACAAAATAATACAAATGTGTGCATTCACTGATGCATCCCCACATTGGATAGATTAAAAAATGTTTTCTAATAACATTGCAGAGATCAAATATAATTCAAAAAGGTAAAATAAAACAATTTAGTAAATAATAAAAAGAGTGTTATTTATTTTTAGAATACATTGCATCAAAGACAATTTTTCATAACAATTTTGGTATCATATCATCATAAGACGCATATCATACATAGAATATTGATCACTAATAAAAAAATTATCTGTTATAAAATAAAATATAAAAAATTATTAACACCAATTTAGGAAAATAATTTTTACAAATAAATTAATAGAATCCATAAAAAACTAATTGAATTTCAATATGATAAGAATGAATCATTCAGATAAGTTTAAGAAGAAAATGTTATATTATAAATTCTAGTATAATCACAACACATTTAAAAAGTCCAGTTAAAATTATCATAAACTAACTTAAATAATGAGTTTTTAATCAATGTTAGGTATTACTTTTAAAATATTAATTTTATCATTATTATGAAAAAATTATCAGTTTACAAAATATTTATAAAATTATAGTTTTGACTAATATTTTTAAATTTAACATCTTTGGTGAATATAATAATCATATTATCCTTATGATTTAACTTTTGAAACAAAATTTTAACATATAAGTTTTTTATATGACCCCAGAATAAATAATGAAAATTCTTTCCCAAGAAAAAAAACTTCCCAATTTGGTATTGAAAATATTGAATGAGACTTTAACTCATGACTAAGATGTTTCAAAATGATTTCCTTAGAAAAATAATTTTTGAAAACAATTTTTAATTTTTTTAAATAATATATAGTTAATAAACAGTGAAAATAATAAATTCAATGAATTAATACATGATTTTTCATAGAAAAACACATTAGATAAAGAATAATTTCATAATAATTTTTATTAAAAATATAAATAATTATAATAATAAAATATATATTGATAATAATATAATATTATAAAATATACTAACTTGAATTTAAATGAGCATGGAAAGAGTTTTATGAAGATCATGAGGGTGAAACTCATCATGAATCAAACAGGGAAGAAGTGGGGTTGGTGATATAGGGTTGGGGGGTGTTGGTTGGGGTGATGAGGCCACAAAAAGGGGTTGTGATGGTAAGGTAAATCAATAATGATAGGGGTAATAGATAGAAACAATAGGGGATAAAGTTTAAAGATGGTAGGGTGAGGGAGACGATGGCCAGAGGGAAGAATAATGATGAAAGGGAGTCTGTCTAGGGAATGTGAGGGGGAGGGGGAAAGGGAATTGATTTTTTTTGTAAACACACAGTGATAGTTTATAAAAAAACTGATTCTATTTAAATGAATTGGAATTTTTTTATTAAAAATCATTGTGAATTGTTATGTTTAATGGTAGATTTTAAGAATACTACTAACAAATAATGAAACCTAATAAAATAAAAATATAGTGAAAAGTTCTGAAACAACCACAAAAAAACCCTAATATTTATATATTTTAATATAATGAATTCTAAAAATAATATTTTTTTATATAAATTACACATATATTTATAATCCATAATACTATGTAATAATATTTTTATCATGTATATATTTTATTAATTTTCAGTAATTTTAAATCCTAAAAAATTAATTTATTTAATCTATATCCATAAAATGAAATTTATATTAATTATTTATAATTAATATCACTTATATATTATTCTAATATTTCCAATTATCATTATAGAATTATTTAATTTCCAATGATCATTTATTTTCAATAATATATATAAGGAAAATACCTTAATCCATTTATTAAATAAAACATTGCCTTATTGTCTTAGAATTTAATAAATTCTAAGATAATAATTATATAAATTTTTATATTTTTTATTATTATGCATGATGTTTAGTAGTAGTGAATATGAGTTTTATGTATAAATAATATTGGTTATTATTAAAAAAATATTAAAACAAAAATATAGTTTGATGACGCAATGGTTTATTTAATGATTTATTTTTTCACACAATTTTTTTAAACATAAATTATCTAATTTTGAAATATAAACCTCCAGTAACATTCATTATATGTACATATAAAGGGAAGAAATGTAGTATTTCTAAAATAATTTTTTTTATTAATAATTATCACTTTGATAAGAATTTATGGTTCGGTTTTTATTTACTTCCAAATAGTTTTTAATACAACATGAAAGAAGATTAAGTCCTCATAGACACCATGTGGATTTTTTTATTTATTGTATTATTTTTCCAATGAAGTTTTAGTTATTTTTTAAACTAATTAGTGCATTTATATAGAGGTCTACTAGAAGTAAATGAGAATAGTATTATGAATTTTTCATAAAATAAAACTCACCATTTAACATGATAAATTTTTTTATAAATCATAATAATAAGTGCAAAGAAAAAATTATTTAATTTTAAAATACATACATGATTTACTCTTAGTACTTCCAAGTGGAATTATTATTATTTTATTTTGTAACTATTTGTGCGTTGATAATGTTAAAAAAACTACAAATCTCATTATTCTGAAACCAACATTCACCATTTACAGAAAATTTAACAACCATCTTTTGAAATTTTGAATAATACGATATATATACCCCTACAACATTAAATTAAATAATTATGTAATTTCCACAAACATATTTATACCATTCAATCAAAATATATCTAAAAAAATCATATTTAGGAACTTATCATTACATATCAAATAATACATTGGTTAAAATTTTTAAATTAACTATTCTTACTCAGAACTCATTAAGAAAAAAATCCACTATCATGTATTTCTTAAAAATTAATGTTTATTACATAGTAAAACTCACTAAAAATAAAAAAAATATAAGTGCAATTTTAAAATATTCATTTATTATTTATAATTTATTTTATTATTGAAAAATAAACTCCAGTTGTAAGATAGTTAAGTTAAATTTAACTAAATATCTTTCTAAAATTAACTTTCATGAGAAACTCTTTCAACCTTTTTAAGTGTTAATGTAACATAATATTTATTTCAAAAAAATAAATATATTTAACGATAATAAACTTATGAAACATTTACATGAATATATTTGGTCTTTCACAAGTTTTTTGTTTATATGAAAAGGCATTATGAGTGTTTCGTTATGGATTATTAAACAATATGTGCACAGTTTTACATGCTCATAAATATTATTTTTTTAAGAAAATTATAATGTTCTACAAAATATAAGAAAATAAAAAAATAAATTAATTCATTGAGGTGTGATCATTGTGAAGAGTTTTTAAAATCAATATTTTTAATTACCTCTCTCTCCAAACAGTTATAATCATAAATTTTCTAGCCTTAAAACACCAAAAAAAATTTAGATGATATAGAATGATTATCCTTAAGTGATTTAATAAAAACACATAAATGAATATAATTCACCGAAAAATTAATTAGGAATATAATGTTTTTAACTTAAAAATGGTAGTCGAAGAATAATTCCTCATAAAGTCTGATTAAAATTTTATTTTTTAATATAAAAAATTATAAAATTTCATGGATTAATATGTCTGAAAAATGAATTTTAAAAAAATTTCCTTCCTCAAATCACTTTTTAGAAAAATAATAAATTGTTTTCCATGAATTCAACCAAATATAAATCTAAAAAAACAAATCATTTAACTATTACATTTTATAAAAACCTAAATTATGTAATTTTATTATATATTTTTTAATGAACTAGTCTAGTATTCCATCCTACTCGGCCTTCCATAATGCCAAAAGGGAGTTCCCGCTCCCCAGAGGCCGTAAAATAGTGCATGAGCATCTAAAGAATCCATGTGGTAATGTTTTATACTAAATTTGAGAATAATTATGATGGAATAAATAAATAAAAGATCCATAATAAATAAAAATTACAAATAGGTCATAACCTATACACTAATCAAACCCATTTTCATATACATAACATTATCTATAAATTGGACGATATAACCAGACATATGCAGATACAAAATCTAACCAAAAAAGAAAAAAACTTTAAACCAACACAATATGATCCCAAACTATCTCCATGCATCTTTTGGTTTCTCACCTCCACCAAAATCACCCCACATCATCCACTAAGATCAAAACAACAACCAAATGGGAACTGAAAAAATAAAAGATATTGGATTGAGCTAATAAACTGAGTAGGTCACCAGAACCTAGAAAAAATTTGAAATATGTTTCATAATGAAATCCATCAATTTTAGTTTAAAAATAAAATATAAAAATATTATTTTCAATATACCATATGAGAAACTTGATATATCCATATTCACTTTTCAAAATGATTCACATGCTTTCCAATACTGAAAATAATTCTTTTAAAATAATCCATAAGAAATATTCATTTCAAAACCACACGCCAGTTTATATTTCTTAAAAAAATAGTTTTTATATTTATGTGAAAAAGGTACCTTTAAAATATTCCTCCATTTGAATATCCCTTTAAATAAAAACACCCATATAAAATCTACTTTAAATCACCCACACATAAGAGTCATTAAATTCTAAGGAGGTCTTCAATAACATATTTGAAACTAATTTTCAAAGAAATGACATAATGAACACATGATTCAAGGAAAACAAGGCTAACACCATATATTTACTGCAAGTCATGTAATATAAATAATAAAAATGTTTCATAATTATGAATTTATGTTAAATTATACAAACATGAACTATGTTAAACTACCCGCAATCAATAACCAACATAACAATCAAAGGTGTCATGGGATATATCTTGATTCCGAGTGTGTAAAGAACCTAACCATATAATATTATACCAACACATGAACCAGAAACTAGAATGCACTGATGTTCAAACCATAAGTCATCCAACTAGCCCACACACGCCTCATTATGAAGAAAAACCCTTCCTAGACCTTATGACTAGAATCACCATAGGGCCACTAACGGTGTGTTAACCAACTAGAATAATAAGTTAGATCTCCCACTTTATACCTTGGTTCCCATGAAAAAGAGGAAGTGAGGTGTATGGAGATACTATTTGAGTCCAAAACTCAAGGCATAACCATAGATAACTTTCATCCCTAACACCCAATAATGAATATCCCAACATATAAAATGCACCCATGGCATAAAAAAAGAAAATTCCTAAGAAAGGGGAGTAAAAAATATCATATAGAGATAATGAATAATGACCTAGTCTTAATGTACATATGAATTATATCACTTTTTGATAGTACTTGACAGATTACAAAAATAGATTCCCAAGGATTGTATTGGTTTAGTGACTTTGTAAACACGAAAACATAAACACAAGAACAAAAATGAGCTACATTATCACCCATTAGGATCTTCTTATCAAGAAACCTTCTTAGACACATCCAACATAATACATATCTTCATAAATTGGGGAAAGAAACATATTAAGTGGTGATCTTATATGCTCAATAAAGGTAAATAAGGGATACATGTAAGCATAAACATGAGAATATAACTATGAGAATGTGATCATAACATTAGAAGATCATACCCTGTATATCATAAGATCATAAACATGAATCTTGGGATAAAATATGATTGTTAATATGACATAAATCATAAGGAAATAAATAACATAAGACCTGAATACATATCATAGGAATAAGGCATCAAATTTTGGCATACACATAGGCATATAAAACCCTTATGTCAATGATGCCTACTAAGACCATTGTAGCATGTTAGGATTGGGATAATAACTCATGTACCTACTTTGGAATTAAGTTTTCCTCCCATGTACGATCCTATTTTAGGGATTTGGATTCCCCCATGCATCCTCTAGTTTCAGGATTGGGATTCCCTCCCATGTACCCTATTGTTTCAGCCATGGTATTCCCTATTGTGAACCCTCTTGTTTTGGGATTGGGATTCCATCTCTTTTACCCTCTTTTTCCATGATTATGATACCGTATTTTGTAACCATTGATATAATAAATCATTTATAATTACCCAATTAATTGGATGGATATATATTTATAACTTGTCACATAATAAAATAATACATAGATGTTCTAATAAACATTCATCATATCATAAACCATGAAAATATATGGGTTTTATAAACATCAAGTCATAACCCATGAAATTAAATGGGTATCATTAACATTTCATCACATCATAACCTATATAAAATAGATAGGTTTTAAAACAATTTTAGAAAAGTATAATAGATAAAAATAAGCTGGTTTCATAATCAGATAACTTGTGAAAGAGAAATGAGTTTCATAAATATATAAGCCATGAAAGAGAAATAGTTTGCCTAAACATCATGCTATCAAAACATAAACTATGAAGATAAATAAAACAAATGGAACCTCATAATGGAATGAGTAACATAAATTCCTTTCATATTATATGTAAAACAATTTTAAAATGTCTTTTGAAAACTTTTCTTGAGTAAAATATAATATATTCATTGAAAAGGGCTCTTTAAAACATAATACATTTTGAAAACCATTTTATTGAAAATTAATATAAAAACATATAAAGAATGATTTGAAAAGAATTTTTAAAACTTTTTCATTGAAAACATATAATGAAATCTTGATAATAGTTTTAAAACCATTTTCCTTGAAAACTTATAAAAGAAAATGGAAAACATTTTGAAAACCATTTCTTTGAAAATACTTCAAAAATAATGTATAAGTCTTGATAACATTTAAAATATCTTTTAACATAAAATACTTTTAGAAACCTTTTTCGTTGAAAAAAATTTAAAAAAAATGAATTTTAATAATATTAAGGAAAAAAATTCATTAAAAAAACTTGTAAACATAAAATGGAAGCTTTAAGGAAATTATAGTCATGACGGTGGGTATGTCCGTACATGCCGAACATTCCTTTTACAACATGAAATCCAAAAAAAGTGTATTGATAGGAAAATTACAAGTAGATTCCCTCTAAAACCATTTTGTAAAAGTTACAACATGTGTAAAACATTCCTTTACCATAATAGTATAAAATTAAAACATTTTTGAAATTATTTTTTAATAATCATGGTTTTGAATGAACATGGATTTATGACCTAAATGAGAGGTAAAATCATATGTTCATAAAACAAATCTTAATTATATTAATTAGAAGAGTGAAATATGGTACCATTACATTGATATAACATTCATATCTAGATGTGAATAAAATTCATGATATTTCTTTAGTGATAGATCATAATATTTCATCAAAGGAAGCATAATTATACAAAATATCAATATATGATGAGATTGTACCAATATACTATTACCATTTTGGTAAAATTAATTCATGATAGAAATAATTACATTACATGAAGACTAAACTATCATGAAAAGAAATTTATTAATGATATAACATTTTAAAATTTATTATATACACATCATATAAAAATAAAGGTGCATGGCATGGTATGTGTCTCAAAAAGAAGAATTGAGACAAAGTTACTTTACCAATTTGGTAATTTTTAAAATAGAACCCCCATAAAATAAATAAAATCAAATGGATATGTAAATAACTATTAAAAAAATTATATTAATCATAGAATATATACATGTTATGTTTACACACCACACAAACTAAATTAGTGATGATTAAGGCATGTATCTCTCGAAAATAACAAGTGAGATAAAATCCCCTTACCTTATGTCTTGACTCTCATCGTACTCATTAAAACCACTTGTATAATAAATATAAGATTATTATAAATCTATCACAGAACAAAATTCATATATATAAAACAATATATGGTTTTATTTTTACAATATATTACCCCATTATTAACAATTCTATGTTAAGATTTTACTTTGGGTAATATTCACTTTATTTTTCGCATGTGTATTAATTTATTGTATATTTGGTCCTTATAATTATATCAACATCTCAAGAATGTAAAAAATGATATTAATATAATTTATATTCAGTATATATGTATTATAATAATCTATATTATATTGGAGTATGAAATGGAATACACCATTTATGGAGACAGTAAGCCATGTGTAACGTCCCGGACCCGGGTGCCATGCAACGGGTGCCCCGAGCCCGGTTTACCACGTGACCTCAAGTGCATTTACCCAAACTCCAGAGGCTGCCGACTAGCAGCGAGGGCCCAGGTCTGATAGTGGGGAAAATATTCCCTCATTTGTCAAAGTGTAGCGCAGCGGAATACCAAAATAAAAATTCAACAACAGCGGAAGAAGTAAAAATACACAACTGAAATAACTACAACAGTGGATATAACCAACAGTATATAAGTGATGATGCTACATGTTTCAAGTTCTAGGAAAACAGCCAGAACATGTTATACATCAATACAGTATAGCAGAAAATAGAGTACAACAAAGAAAGAAAAACAGCTAGCAGTGGCATCGCGAGCCTAGGCTCGGTCCCATGCCCTCCTACTCCTCGGCAACAGTCAAGTACCTGTATAGGGACTCTTTCACCTATCTACACCTGCATCAACGTAATTTGTTTGGGCTGAAAAGCGTGACCCAAACAGGGTGTGAGAAATATATCTCAGTAGGCACCCACCAAAGGCCCATGCTCAACTGTGTGTAAAACATGCAACAAGTGTGCAGTAGTAAAATGAAATAACTAAGTAGTACTCAAAAGTAACTAACTTAACAGTTAAATTGTCATTTTATTATTCATTTAATTCCTTTAATTTAGTAACATTTTTTGTGCTCAACAGCACCAAGCCCTCAGGACAACTAGAACTGTTCCCTCAGGCTAAAATAGTAACCATGCCCTCAGGCTTTCCCTCAGGCCATACAGAATCCAACCCACAGGTATTTCCCTCATGTGTAACAGAAATTCTCGCCCTCAGGCATACAAAGTGTCACCCTCAGGCACAGAAGTCAAGCCCTCAAGCACGAAAGGTTTCCCTCAGGCGGAATAACGACAGCCCTCGGGCTAAAACAGTCACGCCCTCAGGCTAATCACAACAACGCCCTTAGGCTAATATGTAACCGGGAAATTCCCAACATATCAAAATGCAGTAAACAAGTAATTCCTCTCAAGGAAATTCTTACAATTACTACATTGAAGGCATACCCTCGAGTATCCTGGCCAAACGGATAAACAGAGAAACACACCCCGGGGTGGTTCCGGATCCAAGCAACGATCCTAATCAGCATTTTATTATCAAAATTTAATCACTTATGCAATTCTAGGCATTAAATATAGAAACGGCCTCAGCCACACGACACCCCAACATGGGTTCGTGGCATGAAAATGCACAAAATGCACGACAGTTGGAAAATGATCACAAAGCCACCTACCTTATACACCCACGAACGCTATAACCTAATGCCGACTGCAGAAACACCCAAGAACGGCGTAGATCTGATGAAGAACAAAACCCATTCAAACGTAAATAACTTACGTTAGGAGAATAATTAGTAAGAATGGTACCAGGAGAGGAGAGGGCTTACCCATGCGGTTCCAACGAGATTGTCCGAAGCCGAATCGGATTCTAGACAAACGCCCGGTGGATCTTCAAAGATCCAGCCTCCTCCTTTGGCTCCAAAACGGCTCAATTTCCACTACTGGAAATCGGATCTTTCCCAACACTTCTATACCAACGGTTTGTAAAAACCGTTGGTATAGGAACCCTTTCCCAACGGTTCTCCCAAACCGTTGGGAAAGGGAGCTCAAAACACCCCTTTCCCAACGGTTTTGGAGAACCGTTGGGAAAGGGGTGGGTCTTTCCCAACGGTTCTCCCAAACCATTGGGAAAGGGAGCTCAAAACACCCATTTCCCAACGGTTTTGGAGAACCGTTGGGAAAGGGGTGGGTCTTTCCCAACGGTTCTCCCAAACCGTTGGGAAAGGGAGCTCAAAACACCCCTTTCCCAACGGTTTTGGAGAACCGTTGGGAAAGGGGTGGGTCTTTCCCAACGGTTCTCCCAAACCGTTGGGAAAGGGAGCTCAAAACACCCCTTTCCCAATGGTTTTGGAGAACCGTTGGGAAAGACCCACCCCTTTCCCAACGGTTCTCCAAAACCGTTGGGAAAGGGTGTCCCAAAATCCAGCATTCACCCCGAAAAAAAATATGCACCTATCCCAACGGTTTTGCGAACCGTTGGGATAGGTTCTTAGATTTTTTTTCCAGGTCTACTGCCCGAGAACATTATATAAATCTAAATTTTAAATAATTATTATAATACATATATATATTTATGAAATTATGTTTAAAAAAGTCATATTAGGTTAGTGGTTAAGTCGTTCTATTATAAACGAAGGGTTCAGGGATCAAATCACACCGAATGTATTTTTTTTTGAAATACATATACCAACGGTTTTATAACCATTGGAATAGATTTTCATATTACCTATGCCAACGGTTTTCAAAACTGTTGGGATAGGTCTATACCAACGGTTTTCCCAAAACCGTTGGTATAGACCTATCCCAACTGCTTACTTCGCCACGGTTCTCCAAACCGTTGGTATAGGCTATACCAACGGTTTGGAAGCCTATACCAATGGTTCCAAACCGTTGGTATAGGTTAGTTTTCCAGTAGTGTGCCTCCTCTGCCAAATGAGGAGGCTACTTCCTATTTTAAGCCGAAAAACAAAGTACACGGCGTGTACTTCAAAGTACACGGCGTGTACTCCTTTCATTTAACTGTTAATTTGGCGGCACCGCCACACTGTTCATCTACCGACAAGAGTACACGGCATGTACTCCCAAGTACATGGCGTATACTGCTGCCCAGTTGGCGGCGACTCCACCGCCTTACTTTTTAACCTTCCGACTGACTACACAACGTGTAAAGGACCACTACATGGGGTGTAGTCGGTTCCTACACCCTTTGTTGCCGGAAAGGCTACACGCCCTGTGTACTTATCCCAACACGGCCAAAAGTACATGGTGTGTGGAAAAATACATGGTGTGTAGTTTCAAAATTTAGCATTCTTTTCCATTTTCCATATTTTCTAAAAAACACTTAAGGAAAAGGAAAAAGAAGAAACCCGTACCTTAAAGATAAGATCCAGGTTCTTACAAACTTCCCCCCTTATGACAATTCGTCCCCGAATTTCCCTTTATAGGGTGGAAAAGATAAAGCTCAGAATAGATCTGGCCACTAAGAACGTATGTCAGCCTCCCTCTCTCAGGTCTCGTCCTGCACTCAGCCATGCTGCCATAGCACCCGTACGAGAGGAACTGACCAGCCTCGGAGAACCTTCGTGCTCCTGTCAACGATACGGATCGGATGCTCCTCAAAGGATGCATCATGCTGAAGCTCAACCTCATCTGGCTGAAAGGTGTGAGACAGGTCTTAATGGTAGCGACACAACTGAGACACGTGGAAGATGTCATTCATGGATCGGTACCGCTGCGGTAACTGCAATTGATAGGAAACCATCCCGACTCTCTCCAGAATCTCAAATGGTCCCACATACCTCAGTGAAAGCTTACCCTGTCTCCTGTTCTGTTTGTGTCCCAGCCTCGGCGAAACACGCAAGAAAACCTGATCCCCAACCACGAACTCCAAAGGTCGTCTGCGGCGATCATCATAAGACTTCTGACGAGACTATGCGGTAGCTATCCATTTCCAAATTAACTGGACCTGCTCAGATGTCTCCTGCACGAGCTGTGGTCCCAGTAAAGGTGCCTCACCTGCCTCTAACCAGCACAAAGGTGATCGGCATGACCTACCATATAAAGCCTCGTATGGTGCCATCTAAATAGTTTCCTGAAAACTATTGTTATAGGCAAACTCGAATAAGGGTATATGCTTCTCCCAAGAGCCCCCAAAGTCTAGGACGCATGCGCGCAGCATGTACTCTAGCACCTGTATTGTCCCCTATGACTGGCTATCTGTCTGAGGGTGGTATGCTATGATCAGAAGAACCTGTGTACCTAGCGCCCTCTGAAAACTCTGCCAGAAACGAGACGTGAAGCGGGAATCCCTATCTGAAATGATAGAACGAGGGACCCCATGAAGATGTATGATCTCTCGGATATACAGCCTTACGAGTTCGTTCACACCAAAGGTCTCCTTGATTGGCAAGAAGTGAGATACCTTCGTAAGTCTGTCTACAACAACCCATACGACGTCATTTCCTCGAGGTGAACTTGGCAATCCCGTCACGAAATCCATCGCGAATCATCCCATTTCCACTCTGGAATGGGCAACTTCTGTAATAGCCCAACTGGTCTATGATTCTCTACCTTCACCTGCTGACAGGTAGAATACCTCGTAACAAAACCAGCTATCTCTCTCTTCATACCCGACCACCAGTACTGACGTCTCAAGTCTTGGTACATCTTGGTAACCCCGGGATGAACTGCCCAAGATGAAGCATGAAACCCACGCATCAGCTCCTCGCGTATATCCCCTGGAACCCATACGCATCCATGGAAACACAAAACCTCACCATCACCTATCGTCGAACCAGGAGGAGGGTCCTCACTTGCCACCAACTCCCATAGAACTAGGCCTTCTGAATCTGATAGCTCCCTCATCCTCAATCTGTCGAGGAGGGTAGAAGTCACAGATAACGAGGAAAGATAAGTATGACCCTGACTATCATGCACCTCCAGATGCATCTCACAGAACAAATCCATAAGATACCACTCACCACTGGCTTCCTGCACTGCCTGTATATGATTCTTCCTACTCAGTGCATCAGCTACTGCATTACCTTTACCATGTGTATAGGCAAGCTCGAAATCGAAGGACTGTAGGTACTCAGCCCACCATCTCTGCCTCAGATTTAGGTCACGCTGAGTAAAGATATACTTGCTTGAGGCTTTTGTGGTCGGTGAAAACCACAAAATGCTCTCCCAACAGATAATGTCCCCAACAGCGCAATGCATGCACAACTGCAGCCAACTTGAGATCATGCATTGGGTAATTCCTCTCATGTGGCCTCAACTGCCGAGACTCATATGCCACAACTCGGTAGCCCTGCATCAAAACGGCTCCCAGACCAATCCCTGACGCATCACAGTAAACTGTATAGCTCTTCCCCTGCTCTGGGAGTATCAGGATCAGTGCTGATGTCAACCTTCCCTTCAGGTCCTGAAAAGCTGTCTCACAAGCTTCTGACCAAACGAACTTCACACCCTTCTTAGTCAGACCTGTCAACAGTGCTGCTAAGTGGGAGAAGTCCTGTATGAAGCACCTATAGTAACCATCCAGCCCTAAGAACTCCGTATCTCAAACACGTTATTAGGATTCTCCCAGGAAACTACTTCTCTCACCTTCTTTGGGTCTACTGCAACTCCTGCCTCTGAGATGATATGACCCAGGAAGTGAATCTGGTCCATCCAAAAGTGGAACTTCGAGAGCTTAACATATAGGCGATGCTCTCTCAGTGTACTCAATACGATCTCAATATGGGTGGCATGGTCGTGTCAAGAGTGAGAGTACACCAAGATGTCGTCCATGAATACTACCAAAAATGAATCAAGATACGGATGGAACACATGATTCATCAGAGCCATGAAAAATGCTGGCGCGTTCGTGAGTCCAAATGGCATAACTGTATACTCATATAGACCATACCTGCTCCTGAAAGCTATGAGAGGTATATCAAATGGTCTAACACGCAGCTGATGATATCCGAATCTCAAGTCAATCTTTGAGAACATTCATGCTCCACGAAGCTGATCAAACAGATAATCTATCCTCGGTAAGGGATATCAGTTTTTAATCATCAACTGGTTCAGCTTCCGATAATCCATGCAAAGCTTAAGGGTACCATCCGCTTTCTTTGCAAAAAGGACCGGAGAACCCCAATGAGAAGTACTGGGTCAGATAAAACCCTTTGCCTGTAGCTCCCCTAACTACCTCTTGAGATCTTGCAACTTAGGTGTGGCCATCCTATAAGGAGGAATGGACACCAGTGCTGCTCCTGGCACTAGCTCGATAGAGAAATCCACCTTGCGCACCGGAGGTAGGCCTGAAAAGTCATCCGGGAAGACCTCCCTGAAATGATCAACAACTGGAGGGAAATCCGTCTGACAAGTCCCCCAGTCATCCAGATATAATCTCGCAATCTGGTCTGTGACTCCACATCACCCATGATGCTCTGGTCCAGCTCGACTCGCCTAAACATCCCATTCTCCCTTGTATAGAAACTCCCCACCCTCTAGTGACATGAAACGCACCCGGCGATGATAGTAGTCTACAAAGGCTCGAAAGGGAACCAACTAGTCCATCCCGAGAATGACGTCATAGCTCGTCATCTCCAAGACATAGAGGTCCCAAAGGAAGTGACACCCACCAACCTCAAGGGGTCACTCCTTGCACTGATGAACACCAACCATTCTAGTCCCCAACGGAGTGTCTAGCGTCAAGATATCAGAAGAAGTAGAAACACTGAGCCCAAGTCTCTCCACAGCGGGTACAGATATAAAACTATGTGTAGCACCCGTATCAAAAAGTACTGAAGACAAGATAGAAGCTACTAGAATAGTACCTCTGACTGTCGAAGGTCCGGGATCCTGCTCTTGCTGGGTCTGTTGCACTGAATATGCCTATCCAGTGCCGCGACCCTGTGACACAGCCTGGCTACCCTGAGCTGTCCCGCCCTACTGCCTCTGTGATCCTGGTGTCTGGCTACCACGACTAAGACCACCATCTCTGTCTACACGCCCTGACGTATTCCAGTTTCCAGACTGGTAAAAATCCACTGGTCCTGCTCCCGCACGCAGAGTCTGCACATAAACCCTCTCACTAGACATTGGTTGAAGCTCCCTGCAAAATGACTGCAGATGACCCATCTTGCCACAAGCTCGACACTCCACTAGGTCTCGTGGACACTGCGGTCTCTTGTGCCCCTCTCTTCCACACTGGTAGCACCTGTTCGGGCCACCTGAAGAAGCTGCATGGCTGGTACTGCTGCCCTGAGAGAAGTGAACCTGTCTCCTACTCTTTCCAGTAGAAATAGTACTAGTAACTGGTGTCGAACTGCCCTGGCCCACACCACTAGATTCTCACAGGTTCCTCTCTGTAATCAATGCCTGGTTCACAATCACGTGTACAGTAGGTAACCTGAAAACATTCACCAGCACTAGGATGTCATACCGAAGACCATCCTCAAAACTTATGGCTCTCAGCGTCTCATCACCCACCAGCACGGGTGCAAAATGATAAAGCTCTGTAAAACGAGCAGATTAGTCCATCACCGACATAGCGCCCTGCTGCAGATTCATGAACTCTCAAGCTCTATCTGCCCTCAGCGTCTCGGGAAAGAAGAAGTCATAGAATACTGTATGAAAATTCTCCAACACCATGTCCTTGTGATTCTCTGACTGGGTGGTAACTTCCCACCACCTCTTGGCGGAATCACGCAGAAAGTAAGTCGCAAGCTTGACCCTCCACCCTGGAGGTGTCTCAAGATGCTCGAAAATAGTCTGCATCGATCCCAGCCAAGTCTCTGCAGCCTGTGGTCCGCCATCCCCTGAAAACGTAGGCGAATGTTGCTGTTGAAAGATATGCGTCAGCTCAGCCATAGATGTGGCAGCCTGTAGTGCTCCCTAAAAGGTCTGCATGAACCGCAATAAGCATTCATGGAACTGCACCTCCGTGCCCGTGCTCGGTATAACAGCTGGTGCCGCATCTAGCTCTGCTGGTGGATCAACTGGTAGCCCATGGACCACCATCTCCGGAGTAAAATCGTCGCCGCTCTCTTGGCGAACAACTCGCGGTCGTCTAGGAGGCATGACACTACAAGGTCAAAATCACGCCTCAGATTCAAGATTATTAAGACTGAAATGAAGGAACCACAAAGGAACAAGAGGAAGAAGGCGTTTCAAAATTTGCAAAACAAGACAACACGGCGTGTACACTGACTACACGGCGTGTACTTGACTTCCTTTCCCCTGCCCGGGTCCTTCTACACGGATAATCCACACGGCTTCTGTTCAAAAAAACTACACGGCATGTATAATATCTACACGACATGTACAATGTCATTTTCCAACTGCCCGTGTCGTCTGTGATACAGACGACTACTCAGCTTTACTCTACACGATGTGTTACACCCGAACACGGCGTGTACACTATCCTGTTTCCCAGCCACACGGCTAACTCCACACGGTCTGTCCTCGGACAAGACTACACGGCATGTCCCAAAGGTACACGGCATATTAAGGGAGAGGTAACACCGGCCCGTGTTGTTAGTTACACGGCCGAGTCCCCAAGTTACTCTACACGGCGTGTTCATCATTGACACAGCGTGTTGTACAGGAGTTCACCGACCCGTGTTGTTAGTTACACAGCTGGACTCCGGGTCACACTACACAGCGTGCACAAAACTACGCGGCGTGTTTTACCCAAGCCCTTCCCTACCCCGTGTCGCCACCCACACGGTTTGTTACACGGGAAGAGACTACATGGTCTGTACTTAGGGTACACGACGTGTACTCAAAAAGGTCATTTTTCTTCCTGAACAGAAGAACACACATGGCGTGTATGAGGTCCTACACGGCGTGTATCCTGGGTTTTCTGGATAATATTCCTTAGAAACTTCTCCCGAACCCAGAAAATACTGAAAACAACACCTAAGTGTCAAATTCTGACCCGTGGGGGTCCATACACCCCACTAATCAATGTTTGACATCTTATTTGTGTTATAACCAATAACCAGTCTATGATCCACCAAATTCCGGTCAATGGGGGACCATACTCCCCAAAAACCAAAGTTTGGCGTCCATTCTATAAACAAGCTCGAACAAAAACACCATATCACAAGGAAGGTATTTATCAAGCAGCTATCACAACATCATTCTTTTCTAGCACAACAACTATCACAACAACATGCGAATTTCTAATGCACCTACATGGCATGGAAAATATGCATGGAATGTGATATCTAGCATGTGCCTATATGATGCATGAGATGGCATACCCTCATCTCATCGGGTTGCAACTAAATAGAACCCACAGATAAAATATAAACAACACAATCCAAGTGCGTCACCCAACGGTGAAAACATATCAACCGTAAAATTTGCAAAATCAAAAGAATGAAAAATACTAGGTAGACTGGATTTTCCCTATACATGGGTTAGCTACGACCGGGCACAGCTTATTACCAACTACCATTCCGTCCTATCCCTGACTACGGCTCCAAATAGTAAGTCAAAGAAAAAAAACATCCTTTGATACCACTTTGTAACGTCCTGGACCCAGGTGCCACGCAACGGGTGCCCCGAGCCTGGTTCGCCACGTGACCTCAAGTGCATTTCCCCAAATGCCAGAGGCTACTGACTAGCAGCGAGGGCCCATGTCTGATAGTGGGGAAACTATGCCCTCATTTGTCAAAGTGTAGCACAGTGGAATACCAAAATAAACATTCAGCAATAGCGGAAGTAGTAAACATACAGAACTAAAATAACTACAGCAGTGGATATAACCAACAGTATATAAGTGATGATGCTACATGTTTCAAGTTCTAGGAAAATAGCCGGAACATGTTATACATCAATATAGTACAGCAGAAAACAGAGTACATGAAAGTAAGAAAAACAGCTAGCAGCGGCATCGCGAGCCTAGGCTCGGTCCCATTCCCTCATACTCCTCAGCAACAATAAAGTACCTGTATAGGGACTCTTTCCCCTATCTACACCTGCAACAACATAATCTGTTTGCGCCGAAAAGTGTGACCCAAATAGGGTGTGAGAAATATATCTCAATAGGCACCCACCAAAGGCCCGTGCTCAACTGTGTGCAAAACTAGCAACAAGTGTGCAGTAGTAAAATGAAATAACTAAGCAGTACTCAAAAGTAACTAACTTTACAATTAAATTGTCATTTTATTATTCATTTAATTCCTTTAATTTAGTAACATTTTTGTTCTCAATAGCACCAAGACCTCAGGCCAACTAGAACCGTGTCCTCAGGCTAAAATATTAACCATGCCCTCAGGCCATACAGAATCCAACCCGTAGGTATTTCCCTCAGGCGTAACAGAAATTCTCGCCCTCAGGCATACGAAGTGTCACCCTCAGGCACAGAATTCAAGCCCTCAAGCATGAAAGGTTTCCCTCAGGGGGAATAACTCAGCCCCTGGACTAAAACAGTCACGCCCTCAGGCTAATCACAACAACGCCCCTAGGCTAACAGGTAACCGGGAAATTCCCAACATATCAAAATGCAGTAAACAAGCAATTACTCTCAAGGAAATTCTTACAATTTCTACATTGAAGGCATACCCTCGGGTATCCTGGCCAAACGGCTAAACAGAGAAACACACCCCTGGGGTGGTTCTGGATCCAAGAAACGATCCCAATCAGCATTTTATTATCAAAATTTAATCACCTATGAAATTCTAGGCATTAAATATAGCAACGGCCTCAGCCACACGACACCCCAACATGGGTTCGTGGCACGAAAACGCACAAAACGCACGACAGTTAGAAAATGATCACAAAGCCACCTACCTTATACGCCGACGAACGCTATACCCGAATAACGACTCTAGAAATGCCCAATAATGGCATAGATCTGTCAAAGAACAAAACCCATTAAAACGTAAATAAATTAGGTTAGGAGAAGAATTGGTAAGAACAATACCAAGAGAGGAGAGGGCTTACCCGTGCGGTGCCAATGAGATCGTCCGAAGCCGAATCAGATTCCAGATGAACGCCCAGTGGATCTTCAAAGATCTGGCCTCCTCCTTTGGCTCCAAAATGGCTCAAGTTCCTCCTCTACTAAATGAGGAGGCTACTGCCAGTTTTAAGCTGAAAAAACAAAGTACACGACATGTACTTCAAAGTACATGGCGCGTACTCCTTTCATTTAACAGTTCATTTGGCGGCACCGTCACACTGTTCATCTGCCGACAAGAGTACACGGCATGTACTCCAAAGTACACGGTGTGTACTGCCACCCAGCTGGCGGCGACTCCACCACCTTACTTTTTAACCTGCCGACTGACTACATGGCGTGTAAAGGACCACTACACGGCGTGTAGTCGGTTCCTACACCCTTTGTCGCCAACGAGGCTACACGCCCTGTGTACTTATCCCAACACTGCCAAAAGTACACGACGTGTGGAAAAATACACGGCGTGTAGTTTCAAAATTTAGCATTCTTTTCCATTTTCCATATTTTCTCAAAAACACTTAAGGAAAAGGAAAAAGAAGAAACTCATACCTCAAAGATAAGAACTGGGTTCTTACACCATGGGTACGCATGAACGCTGTTTCTGTTTTATTTTCATATTATAAGAAAGAAAGTAACTGAAATATATGTATAAATATTATACATATCATTATTATAGTAAAAGTATAATATAATATATATCATATAATTTCAGTAAACCCATCCTTAATTCATTCCATATAGATTGTGAACAAATCACATCGCTTTGAGGGAGAAATAGTCAAAACTTCCTCCAACAAAATTATTGTATTGACACAAAATGGAAGCTATATATATGTGTGTTTTAAAAGAATTAAAGAATAATAAAGATATATTAAATATAATATATATCATATATATACAGTGTTTCCATCATAATTCCCAACCGTGAAAGTTGGTAATGTAAAAACAAACATTCATCAATTTGTGAGGTAGTAGTTCATCATAAACATAAATAGTATGTTCGTTTCCCATTAGATGGAAGGTTTTATAATTTTTTGAAGAAAAATTAGCATAAAAAAATCTTAGTATACTGAGTATAATTTTTCTTCTTCTTAATAATGGAATAAAGATAGTTGAGGGGGTGGAGAATGAAAATAAAATAAAGGATCTTGAGGAAGGATGTTACCTGTTCTTTGGATAACACCTTTTGGTTTCCACTGATGGGATTCCATGGATTTAATTCTACCTATAGGGATTATTAAATGAGTAAGGGAGGGATTTTTGGAAGTTTATTGGCTACATATTTTCCAAACCTATGTTTTTTGAGAGTTTTTATGAAATGGGAGAGTGATTTCCTTTTTATTATGGAGGATGAGTGACACTATTGTAAATGCAAAAATGTATTCATTAATGAGAGGCCACCATTACATAATGATCCCAAAAAATAGAAAAATAATTTTTTAAATGTTAATAATGGTCTAGATAAACCATAACCACATGAAAATATGTGAATTTTAATAATTTGGTTCATTAACTACTAAGATTCCCCAATTTTATCATTTTGGTTTTTATTAAATCATATAATTTTATAACCAAAGTAATATAACCATTAAGACTAAAATAAATTGAAATTTATTAACTAACAAGTATCCAATGCATTATTAATATGATATATTATTTCTAAATTAAAAAAAAATCCCATGTGTTTTGGAAATTAATTTTAAGGAAATCACCTATGGCATGCTAAAACACTGCTTAAACCTAGACCCTACTTGAAATGTTTTTACAATATAAACATCAATGTGTAATTTTTAAATGTGAATTAGGCCCATTAATAAAAAATTTATAATTTATTAACATTTAATAATAACTTGGCATAATTTATGATTTTATTAATTATAAATCATTTAATAAAATATCATTTATTGTAAAATAACATTAATGTCAAATTTGAAATTATTTATGTAATTTTCATTTTAAAATATCAAAACAATATTTGAATTAAAATATATTATGTTTAAATCTATTTAACATGATATATTAGTCTAAAAAATAATAAATTAAATAAATCAACCAATTTACTTTACTTTTAATATTTATTATATCATTTATTTTAGTTAATTATTAACTAAAAAAATACTATTCTAGCGTTTCATAAGAATTTTAAGTAAATAAATTATCTCTAAAAATTAATGATAAATTAATATAACAAAAATAAACCATTTATCTTTACAAATTTTAAGTATAACCAAAAAATATTATGTATTTCTCATATCTCCATGTTTTATAAATTTTAAATATAAGGAATGTTTCCCTTTTGTCTTTTTTCCTTACACAACCTCTTATATAGGGAATTTCCATTTAACAATATACCAATAACCCAAAAAATTTTGACCAAGTGGAGATGTGTTTGACCTATTGGAATACAATGGATTTTGGACATGTTTCCATGTCATTTGGGCCCTTAATATTAATGTTTAGTACTTTATTATGATTCATTTTACCGTAGTCACCATTATTAATTTTAATCACTTTCACTATTATTTTTGGTCAAAAATAATGTTGAATTTATTAGTCCAAAATTATTATACAGGTTATAACTTTTTATTTACATTTTCAAAATTAAAATAAGGGGAAAAATTATGTTTAATGCTAATCCCGTAGACGTTGCAAGAAAGGTGGGTTTTAAAGTAAATACGTTCAAAAGTTCAATAGGTTTTTATATCTAATTAAAAAAAAATTGATTATAACCATCCAAATTGGATTAATTTATGTATAATTGATCTATTATGACTTTAAAACAAAACTAAAATATAATTTAACATTAATAAGTATTTAAATAAAAATGAAGTATTTAACTAAAATGTAGTATTTTTCAATATTCAGAAAAAATGATGTTTCTCAGAAAAATACCAAAAATCAATCCTAACATAATTTATAAATTTTTAATTTTAATTTTATATTTATTTTTAAAAATGAAATTCATATGGTATAAAATTTTAGTTTTAAAATTGGTTTAACTTTCAAAGGTGGTCAAACTCAGTCTTTCATGTAACACAATATAGCACAGTGTTTCATGTATCAAAAGATAATATAAGTGTGTTTTGTAGTGAAATATAAACATGGTTTTTTATAACACAATATATAAGTATTTACATTTTATGTATATAAATTAAATATTCTATAAAGTGTTTTGTGAAATAAAAAATATAAAAAAGATTAATTTAATATAAAAAAATTCTAAAATTCTATAGGTGTTACATGATACACCTAAAAAATAAATATCTCCCTAAAAAATATGTCGGTTTATAAAAAGTTTAATACATGATATTTCCTTTCATAGAAACCCACATCATAAAAATGAACACTGAAACTTCCTTTAAAAAAAGAAATATAGAACCAAAACGGTTATCCAAAGTAACTCATAACTAGCTTCCCACATATGAGAACATTAGTGGGATAGGAAAACATGGACATAATAGGGGAATATAACCACAAAATTCTGATAGATAATGATAGAGGAAAATTGTAGGAGAAATTTAAAAATCACAAAACCATAAATCTTTGATGACCTAAGGGATCATCTCATTCATAAAAAATGAAGGTACTAGGATAAATTTTTTTGTTTCAATATCCCTTTTCCTAAAGTTTAAGAACTTTCACAAGAAGATATACTTACATAATTTCATTACTTTTCATATGTAAAATATCAACCTTTTGTTTTTCCATGATCAATTCCAACATCATCTCTTACTCTAGGGAATGAAGGTGAGTCTATCATTCCAGAAGAACTAATAGATCATGAGATCCATAAATAGAATGAAAAGTCATTCCATATATCTTTATCACAAAAAGGGGTGTCACAAGTTATAAAACATGCATAAATACTCATGTCATGAGATAATACATTAATCTTACAAACATCATCTGATTATTAACTTAGACAATACATAAATGGTTAGCCTTATAACCTTTCTAAAAGAAGAAAGTCAAAAACATTAAAAATAAGGTCTTGATATAAGATTAAGAATGATCCCCTATATATCAGAAAGTATCTCTTGGTTTTTCACATTCCAAAAATGTGAATAAACTCATCCAAAATTAACTTGAAACACTGTAATAAAATATATTACAATAAATAATTTTTGAGAACATGTATTCTTAATTACATACTCCAACGATTACATGATAAATTATTTAAATCCAAGAAGTTTTAAACTTCATCCTTGTTGACATAGACAAGTTTTTCAATAATTAGTTAAAGGGGTATCTATACCATCCATTTTAATTTTTCATATCCAACATATCTTTATCCAAACCTCATTATCTCAATTTCAGGCATTAATTGAGAGTTACCTTCACTTAATCAAAATATGACATTTCCAAGAAATCAATTTTCTATTCCTTAATCACCATTGAAGATGTTATTTTAAATCCTTAAAGAAAAATTATACTAAAAATAATTATATAATTCATGATTCATATAACATAATATTTAAATTCCAAAACATAAGTACTTCATTCATCCAAACTTATTCTTGAACCATTACTCAAGCCTGATCAAATTATTATTTAATACTTCTTTTCTATAATAAGAATTATGAATCATGTATTAAGATTCCTAAATCTGAATCAAACCAGGCTTCTTATGTCTAAATATAAACAATACTAGAATAACATCACATACCTTTCACATTCCATTGGTGGTCTCTTTATCTTAATAAGTATAACCAATACTCATACCACCTTCCTAATTCTGTTGATGATATTTCCACTTGGGGAATCGATTCTAAAAATTACAATACATTCCACATCTGAAACATTCAATGTTAACCATGTTTCATTGACTAAAACAAGAAATAATATTGTGAGAAACATTTATCATAATAAAAAACCACATAATCATGAAAAGTAACTTATATTATTTCTAAGTTATGGAACCTTCTTTAATTTATGACACCCTTGGTTTTATCATAGGTTATTCATAGTCATATTATATTTAAATCCATAATGATTTTTTATGAAGAGTTTGTGAATTAAAAAAGAATATCCCCTGAGCATCATCCACTTATAGTATCCAAAAAGGGATGTATTTATAGTAAACCACTCTCTTTATCCTTTACCAATATTCAAGACATTTATTTAAACATTAACTCCTCCTTATAATTGTCCTAAGAGATATCCCTAAACAAATCATTATAAATGAACATAGGTGTCTTAGTAAATTTTTATCATCCTAATGTCAAAAGGATTACTAAAACTTTGCTCTGATACCAACTATAATTACAAAGTTTTAACCTACATATAAATTACACCAATTATTTATAATACTTAATAAATTAAAAACACATTTTCCCAGAGACTTTATTTTTTTAGTACCGTTGGAAACATGGAAACATTAAAACTGGTACATAAATGAGCTATGTTATCTCCCACAAGGTTATTATTGAATATCACCCTTCTTAGACACATAAAACATAAGGAATATCTTTATAACCTAGGGAAGGAACCATATGAAGGGGTGAGATCATAATATTAGAAATCTTAAATAAGGGATACATGTATGAATAAACACTAGCATATGTGTATTAGAATGTTATCATAAAATTAGAAAATTTTACACAACATATCATAAGATCTTAATAATTAATCATGTAATACAGATTCGCATATAATAAAAAATAAATCATAAGGAAATAAATAACATAATACATGTAATCATATCATAGGAATAAGACATTTAATTGTGTAATATATATAAGAATATAAAACCCCTATAACAAGGATGCCTACAAAGGCATTCACAACATGTTTGGATTGGAATAATCACATGTGTTCCTGCATCAGGCTTGGGATGACCACCCATGTCCCCTAATGTTTTAGAGATTTTGATTCCCTCCCATGTATCCTATTATTTCCATTTTGGGATTCCCTCCCATGTACCCTGTAGTTTCGATCTTTGGATTCCCTTTCATGTAATCTATTATTTCTGGCTTGGGATGCCCTCCCATTTACCCTCTTCTTTCGGGCTTGGGATTCCCTCAAATATACCATTCGATATTATAAAACATTTATCACTAACAAATTCATTGCAGGTATACATAGGTTCTAACCATTAGATAATAAAATCATGCATACATGTTCCACAAAAAATTCATCATATCATGACCCATGAAAAGAGATGGGTTTAATAAACATCAAATCATAACCCATGAACTAAATGGGTATCATTAACATTTCATCACATCATATCAGATGGAAAATTGATGAGATTCATTACTATTATATTAATGAATAACCCCTAAAAAGAAGTGTGTTTCATAAGTAGTTAAAGCAAGAAAGATAAATGGGTTTAATAGATACATAACCCGTGAATGAGAAACAAGTTTCATAAACCTCATGGTATCAAAACATAATCCATTTAGAGAAAAAATTTGAATGAAACATCATAACATAATGAGTAACATCAATGGATGTCAAATTAGATGGAAAATAATTTTAAAATATCTGTTAAAAAAATATGTTTAGGGAAATATCTTTTATTCTTTGGAAAAGGTTCTTTAGAACATAAAAAATTTTGAAAACATTTTTTTTGAATAATAACATGATAAATTATAAATAATGATTTGAAATTTTTTTAATAATTTTTAATTTAAAACATATAAATATATATTGAAAATGTTTTGAAAGCCATTTTACTTGAAAACATATAAAATAAACATGGATTTTTTTTGAAAATGAATTAATTTAAAATAAATTGAAAACACATGATGAAGGATGGAAAATGTATAAAATAATTTTAAAACATAAATCTATTTTGAAAAAAATCATTAGTAAACACATTAAAAAATTTTATTCCCATAATATTATTGAAATTTTTTTATTTAAAAATAAACTTTTAAATTTAATGTTTAAGCATTAAGTAAATGATGGTCATGACAGCAGGTATGTACGTACTAGCCGAATATTCAATTTTTTTACCTTAAAAGTTCATAGAAGTTCCTTAATCAGAAAATTAAAATGATATTACTTATAATACCATTTTGTAAAATGTAATACATTGGTATAATATTCATTTAAATTTATAGGATAAAACTAAAACTTTTTTGAAATTATTTGTTTTTTTAAATCATGGTTTTGAAAGATCCTAGATTTCTTACTGAAAGGAGAGAAAAACTTAGATTTTTATAAAAAACTTTATAATTATATTAAGTGAAAAATAGTGTAGAAATGGTAATATTAAATGGATAAAACATCTATATTCAGTGGTTATGAAAATTCATGAGAGTTATTGAGATCATGATCAAAAAATTAAATTGATGGAAGCATAATGATAGACACTCCCAAGAAACGAAGAGATTCTTTTAGTAAAATATTACCATTTTGGTAACATTAATTCAGGATAGAAATAATAACATTACATGATTCTTAAAATATCATGAAAATAATTTGATTAATGATATAACATGTGAAATTATAATATATACACATCATAGAAATATATTGGTTTGTGACTTGGCATGTGTCCCAAAGAAGTAAAACTGAGACAAAGTTATTTTATCCATTTTATAAATTTTGAAAGATACCCCCATGAAATAAATATCATAAAATGGACATGTAAATAAATATAAAAATAATTATATGAATCATATAATTATTCCATGTTATGTTTACACACCACACAAACTAAATGGCTAGTTATTAAGGCATGTATCTCACGAAAACAAATAGTGATATGAAATCCCCTTACCTTGTGTCCTGACTCTCATTGAAAACAATAAAAAATGATTTATAATAAATATAAGTTAATTATACATATATCATAGAACCAAATTATTATATCTATAACCAAATATTTTTTTATTTTTTACTTTATATTACCCTCTTATTAACAATTTTCTGTTAAGGTTTCACATTGGGTAATATTCGCTTTGTTTTTTTCATGTGTATTAATTTGTCGTATCTTTAGTCCTTATACTTATATGATGATTTTAATAATTAAAACAATTATATAAATATAATTTATATTCCGTATACATGTATTATAATAATCTATATAATATAGGAGTAAGAAATTGAATACCCCATTCATGGAGACGGTAAGCCGTACGTATGCTTGAACGATGTTTATCTTCTATTGTCAAATTTAATTAAAGAATATAAATGAAATATATGTATATATATTATATATATAATTATTATATATATAATTATTTATTATAAATATTAAGTAATATATATTATATAATTTCACTAAAACCAACCTTAATACATTTCATGTTGAGTTTGAACGAATCACATCTCTTTGAGGGGGCGGTAGTCCACACTTCCTCAAATGAAATTACTATATTTTAAAAAAATGGAATGTATAATGATATGTGTTGTAAAAGAAATAAAAAATATTAAATAAATGATCAATATATTATATATCATATATAAACAGTGTTTCCATCATAATTCCCCACCATGAAAGTTAGTAAAGAAAAATTGAACAATAATCATTTTGTGAGGCTATACTTCATCTTACATATAAACTATATGTTTGTTACCCAATATATGGAAGTGTGTGTATGTTTAGGTCAAAATATTATCATAAAAAATATCATTATTTTTATTTTACTGATTTTTTTTAATCATAGAATATGGATAGTGGAGGGGGAAGAAAATGGAAATAAAATAAAGGATCTTGAGGATGGAAGTTACCTCTTCCTTGGAAAACTCCTTTTGGTTTTCACCAAAGGGCTTCAATGGATTGATTTTTTCCAAAATTTTGGATTCAAGAAGGATCTTAGGGATGATGGTAAGTGGATTCGAAATATCTTGGCTGAAGCAATGCAGGTTGAGATTTGTGAAGAAGGGGGAGAGTTCTTTCCTTTTTAATGTGGAGGATGATTGACACTCTTGTAAATAATAAAAGGTATTTATTAATGCGAGGTATCCTTTAACTAATGTTCCTAAAAAATAAAAAAATAATGGTTTGAAATGGTAATAAATTTTGATATAAATCTCCACAACATGAAAATAGGTACACTTTAATAATTTGGTTCCTTAACTTTTAAGATTCCCCAATTTTTTCATTTTTGGTTTTGATTAAAAAATCCAATTTTCTAACCTTAGTAATTTAACCATTGAGACCAAATGAAATTGATATTAATTATAAAATATATATCTAATGAATTATTAATATTATAACTTATTTTTAATGCAATATAAAACCCCATGTTTTTTAGAAAATAATTTTAAAACAGGCGCATGTGATGCAATAATTCAATTTTTAAACTCGTACTGTGCTATCAATGTTTTTATAATATATAGATCAATATTTTAATTATATAATATAATTAATCCATTATTAATAATTATTTAATATTTATTAATAATTAAATTAACTCATCATAATATTGTATATTTATTAATCTTAAATCATTTAATAAAATAATATTTATTGTAAAATAATATTAATGTAATATTTAACACTATTTATTTTAATTTAATTTTAAAATATAAAAACAATATTTGAATTCAATTATATTAGGTTTAAAGATATGTCACATGATATAATCATCTATAAAAATAATTAGAGAAAATTATTCTCTCAATTTACTTCAATTTTAATATTTATAGTATCATTTAATTTAGTTAATTATTAACTAAATACTCATTATGTTGGGGTTTCTTAAGAATTTTAGGTAAATAAATCATCTATAAAAATTGATGATAAATTATTATAATAAAAACAACCCATTAATAATTAAAAATGATTTATATAACCTAATATATGATGTTTGTTTTCACATATCAATTTTTTATAAATGTCAAAGGTTAGGAAACTTCTCCTTTTGTATTTTCCCTTAACCTATTATATAGGGAACTTAAATTTAATAATATTCCAATAACCTATAAAATTTTAAAAAGGAGGGTATTTAGTTGAACTATTGGTGGCCAATGTCTTTTGGATGTGTTTCTAGGTCATCAAGGAAATTAATATTAAGATTTAGTCCCTTTTGAGGATTATTTTTACCTTAATCCCCATAATTAATTTTTATCACTTTCACAAATATTTTTGGTCAAAAATTAAGTTTATCACACTAGAACAAAAATATTATACTAGTTACAACTATTTATTTCAATTTTTTTAAATTCAAATCCCAGATGTGGAAAAATTAACTTTAATGTTAATCCCGCAAACCTAGTGAGAAAGTGAGTTTTAATGTATAAACATTCAAAAGTCCAATAAGTTCTTATATGTAATTTCAATAAAAAATTATAATGACCAACATTGTATTAATATATGTATATATTATCTGTAATTACTTTAGTAACCAATGTAAAATATAATTTATCATTAAAAAGTATTTAAACTAAAAAAAGTTTTTTATTAAAATGAATTATTTTTTACTATTCTTAAATAAAATTAATTTTCTCAAAAAAATACTAAAAAATCACCCTCAAATAATTTTGACATTTTGAATTAAAAAATTATTTTATTTCTAAAAATAAAATCATAATAGTTCCAAAATTTAGTTTTAAAATAGTTTTGTCATTAAAAGGCTCTAAAACTCATTTTTTCGTGTAATGAAAGCTAACTTAGCTTTTCATGTACCATAAGATAATCTATGTGTTGCATGAAGTTAATGATCAACTTGGTTTTTCATATAACACATAAAAAAATTATTTATATTATAATTATATAAATAAAATTCTATATTATGAAGTGTTGTGTGAAATTAAATATATCAAAAAGATTAATTTAATTTGAAAAAAAACATCACAAAATATCAGGGTGTTACATAAAGAACCCACACTAGTGGTATGAATATTATAAGGTGATCAATGAGTGTCTTTCAGTATCAGTATTTTAAAAAACAAATTGAAAACTAGGCCACTACCACCAAAATGTAGATCAGGATTCCAAGACCCTTAAAATTTCATAAAACACCACTCTAGGAATTACTTATAAAATGATGGAAATCACACACACCATTTAAATATGTTTTAAAGTCTCTCTTAAACATGGGCCCTATTATTTGAATTAAAAAATAAGGACAAAGGCTTGAAATTTCTATAATAACATTTCAAATTTTCTATCAATTCATTTTCACTTGGGGTAAACCACCCACCTATTTAGAATCATCATTGGAACTAAGATAAAGAACCCATTTTATAAAAAACTTCATGTTCAAAACCTCAATTAAAAATAAAATTCCCATTAAAACCCTATTTTCACTAATTGAAAACCATACACTGATCAAAATCCTACAATTTCATTTAAATTAACCCTAAAATATACATTGTAATTTAATAAAATAATATAATTTTAAAAAAGTTCATTTCAAATATAAAAACAGGGAATTACCTTAAAAAATATTTATGGAAAGATCAAATGTAGTGAAATATATTCAAATCACCAAAAAAATATCATTTAATATTATACTTTAAAAAAATGGTATTTAAAAAAAAGAACAATTTGAATTCTAAATTGAAAAAATTTCATAGTAACACCTAAATTGAAGAATCAAAAACCAAGATGAAGCCCTTAAAAAAATTTCCCCTTCAATGTAGAACACCAAAATTGGGATAGAGATGTTGTCGAATAAAAATAGAAATTAAAAAAAATCATTAGATTCACTAGGAAAAATAAAATCATCCGTAAGAGATATAGGGTTCATGGGGGAAACTAGATCCTAGAGAAAAGAAAGACGGTAAGAAAGAATAGAAAAATAGATGAAGAAGTACCTCAACACCACTCTAAAATTGCTAGATAGAAGGGAAATATCATGGGAGGAGGAGGGTGGAGCTCCTAATTGGTATTGAAAGGGTTATATGATTCTTGTGGGGGAGAAAGGGGATTAACACCCTCACCTTAATTTGTAAGGGGTCAATAGGAAAATAAAAAATATTCAACACCTAACAGACCACATGGTTTGGCCGCACAGTTTTCAATACTGTGTGACAGTTGTAAACATGCCATTACCTAGGCTGTGAACCCCTCACACAGTTATCTCTAAGAAGAATTCTATTGGATAAACTATGCTCTAACTATTTTATTCGTCACTATCAAATACTAGTTCTACACTGCATTATTTTGTTATGGTTTACCAAATTGTGTGCAAGTCATGTGCCCTTCAAAAAACATACCAAGGAACCTATACAATTTCTCATAGGGGATAGTATAGTTTGGAATTATTCTTGATCATCCTATTCTGAAAAAATATGCACATTTAAAAATGAACTGAAATATTTTCTCATGAAGGGAGGCCACATGTTTTCTCTCACACTATTCTCCTTAACCATGCATGGATGGAAACATCTCAAAATTTTCAAGTTCCAATAATAAACTCCAGGGAAAATAAAACCAAACCTAAACCTCATAAAATAATATAAAATAAACAACATTGTGATATAGGGGTTTATAATATAATAAAACATAAACTCAAAATATAAAATCCATAAGTAATTTGGTCAAGTATTTAGATTTTATTTCACATATTAAATCAAAATATAGTTATAAATCAATCATTTATTCTATTTGGATAATTTTAATGGATGATAAGTTAAATTAGTTTCAAGTAAATCTGGTATGATTTTTGGAATGATGATCTTATAGTTTTTTTATTATGGTAACTAAATGATTATTTAAAAATGAATCTAATAAAAATACTTTCAAGGCTTTGAATGATTCATGGTTTGTTATACAACATTACACTAAAAAGAGAAAATTTGACTTGAATTTAAAACAATTCCGAAAAAAATTCCAATCATTACAGAGTGACCCAACATTATGATGACCATACTAAGTCTATTTCAATTTGAGAATGTATAGTAACTCACTCTCTAACCAGCCTTAACCATGGTAGGAAACCATGGTATGAAATTATTTTTGTAAAACCCCTCTACCCAAACTTTGACTCCAAATAATGTTATTCAATGACATCAAATTATAACATGAATGCATCATTTAATGTTATACATTATAATATAAACACGTATATATATATATATATATTTGATATAAGATATTTTAAATAGATACTTTATTTGATAATTAATGTCTAAATTTACAAATATTGAACTAAACTAGTAAAATTAAATACAATTATAGAATTTGATCCTATATTTTAATATCTCATGAAAATAATAGCATTTACCCTTTAAAAAACACCTCAGTATTTAAAATATAATTATACATAAAATACATGTTTTTAATTTTATTTTATGGAAATAATTAATATCACTTTGGGTTGTGATTTTCATTTAGACGCTTTATGTTAGGTCACATATTTTGGTGAAGTAATTATGCCTTGAAATTTATGTTCTTTTGGTCACATTACAATTGAAAAAATATGACTATGTTACCATTACTTCTTCTTATAAAATTCAAGAAGGGTAATTTTTTATAAAAATTGGAAGATTAAAATCCAACATTTCTTCTTTATAACTCAAAGCCTAACTTTCATGTATGTATTTCAATAAATGTTCTTAAGAGTGAATAAAATTCTTGTAAAGGGGATTTTATCATTGAGTATATACCCACATATGACTCTAACTACAAAATACTATATAAATATGTATTTTTTCACTTGATAGGAGGGTTATAAATTATATGGATGGTTTTTGAAGGTTATAATCCTTAGATAATAATATAATAGGTGTTTATTACTTTCCCAAATAATTGTATGTTTGATTTAATTGAGTTGATGAATTCTTATACTAAGATTATCTCTACTTATTACAAGGTATAATTTTTTTATAATCATTATAATTAAACCTATATAATTTATTTTATATTATATAGAATATAAATTAATTTAATTTGTTTATAATTTATGGTTTTCGAATTCTTTTTCCCACTTCATTCAATGGTTAACACTTCACACTTATGGTTGGTTAACTGTGAACAATTCAATCTAAAAATTTTCATTTCCAAAACCAATGGTGGGATTTTTATCATAATATTTTGATCAAATCCCATAATACATGAATCAAAAAAATTTATAAGGTTGGATTTGGATTTAATTGGTCATTTTAAATAATCTAAAAACTAGAGATAATAGTTATGTAGGTAGAAACTATTATTTTTCAACAATTTTACCCTTGGATACATTTATCAATATTTTCTATGTTTGATTTTATGTTTATGGATTTTAGAAACCAAAATATTTTTAGTCTAGAATAAATTAAAAATATTATTTTAGGGAAAAGGATATATAAATAGTTAAATTGTTGGATTTTATTGATTACACCTTTCCTGTATAAATATATTTGATTTTACCTCATTGAGTTTTATAATATTTCTTTTTGTTTCATTTAATATTAAAAAAACTACCTTACATAAAACATCTATAATTCTTTAGTTTCATACCATAACATATGAAATTAGTTGGGTAATATTAATTAATCACTGAGATTCTAATTGGGTTAATATCAATATTGAAATTCTAGTAATTTAAATATATAATATTAATCAACTTGATAACTGGTCAAAATTTTGGCATCATTACTGACAATAAAACTATTTTCACCCAATTTTTTGTGTTACAAATTTTTGTAACACCTTGAGTTTTTTGAACTTTTATTTTCAAGTAAATTACATCTCTTTGATAGCTTTTATTATACACAACACTGAGGGTATCTTGTGTCACATGAAATATTGAGTTTTAACAAAACCATGATATATTATTAATATAGTTATTTAAACTTCACCATTATGAACTAAGAATTATAATTTGAGATATAAATAGAAATAAATAAATTTTAAACTTTATGTATAATTTTTTTATATAAATAAAAAATATTTATTAAAAGAACTGTATTTTCTTTAAAATATTTATTTGTTTCAAAAATTATATTTTCATAAAAACTGATTTTTTTCTTTTGGGAACATTAATAAAATTATTTTTCAACACATTTAGAAAATTTATTTGATAAAATGAACCTAAATTTTTAAATAAACATGTAATAATTAGATTAGAGTGATTCTTTTAATTTTTCTGAAAAGTTTCTTTTTTTGATGAATAATGAAAAATACTGAATTTTAATTGGAAACTGCTCTTTTGTTTAATTAATTTTCTAAAGTTAACTTATATTTTAAAAAATATAATGTAAAATTTCCTAATTATATATCCATTAATCTAAATTATCTCATTATAATAAACATCATATTTAAATTGGATATAAAAACAATGTAATCTTTTGAACAATTTCAGTTTGAAAACCTACATTCTCATTATGACTGCAAGATTAATTATAAATAAATTTTTTAATTCTACGAATGAAATATAGAAAATTGAATTTAATATTTTGAATACGAAAAATTTCTATTATCAAATATTTTGAAATTAATTTTGTCTAAATTGAATAGTAAAAACATGATAAATTATTTATTGTAATTAAGGTAAAAATGGGTTTACAAAGGGGTTAAACTAAAAATATAAGGGTTAAGAATTACCCAAAACTTATAAAACACCCAATAGATGGCCATAATTTTCTTTATATATTTTATTATCTATAATGTTCCATTATTGGACCATTGTTACATGAATAAAACGTGGATAAAATGATATCTTTCAAAAATATTACAAGTGTCCCACTCACCTCACTTATAAAATGCTACCCCATATCATCTCTTATTCACACCTTAAAAAACTTTTATTTCAGCCTATAAATAGAAAATTCACATCCAAAATTCAGTTATCTCATCATAAAGGAATTATTTTGGGCATAAATACAATCTAGGAAGGCTTTTGGTGTAAACCTTCGGAGGACACCTTAAAAATATATTATGTTTATGAACGAGAATATTTGTTTTATATATTCCTCCACATACATAAAATATTATTATATGACAATGATATAATAAAATTAGTATCTTAAATATACTATTTTTTTGTTAATTTAATGAACTACACACATATCCACTTCCATCAAATGATTTATGAAATCATCATTTGTGTGTACGACGGACAACCATCTTGTGAATCGATGTCATTTGTTTTTCCATTACCACCTCTCATGGTAGGATATAATGATATATATTTTTTATTTATATATGATAATAATGATATTATTTTACTTATTTAATTATTATATCTCATATACCTTTAATTTCCATTCTATGGTAATACAATTACGTCATTCGTGTGTACGACATATTAACACCTTAAGACGTGATGTGATTCATTCATGCTTTACATAAAAGGTAATAAAGACCAGTTTAATGAAAATATGTGATAAATATGAAATTAATTTTTTTATATTATGATAACATATCATTTAAATTTATTTATTTTAATCCAATAAAAAATTGAAAAAACATGTATGCGTATGTACGACCTACTATCTCCATGATTGGTGTATTTCATTTTCTATCACTAAATTTTATAGATTACTATAAATAAATTTATAATGAATATATATGATATTTATATCATGGTTAAAATTATTTATTTGATTAAATCACGATAAATTTATGATGAAAAAAATCAACTCATATATGAAAGCAAAGTAGTTATTACACGAAACGTAACATTAATTGGGAATTATTAATAAATAGGTAATAAAAGGTCATAATAAAATCATATATGATGTGATATATATATATAAATTTATTTAATAGATATATAAAAACATATATTTATTATGTATGTGTATTGAATATTTATGAAGGAATTCAAGACTTGCGTTATGGAATTTTTTACTAAATTTTTTCTTTTATGATTCAAAAACCACCTTCAACATATATTTCTTTTACATGGTGTATATAATATCCATGGATTTTTTTATGATTCTTATGCTGAAATTTATTTTGATTTAAATATCCATTGTATGATCTATCTTTCATGAAATTTATGGCTTAAAAGTTCGCAAATAGGTAATGGACTTTAGTCTCAATTTTCCTTCTTTAAGACATACGCTATGTTATACACCTATGTTATTTCAAGGAGTGTATAGATAGAAAATTGGACATATTTTGTAATGAATATATTTATACTCATGATACTATATGTTTCATTTTATGTTATTCCTTCATAGGGATTACAATTCAAATTTTCCAAAGTGTTAATGATTTTATGTTATAATCTCATCATTTATCAGGATTGTTTATGATTATGTTTTTTATGATAAAATCTTATAATATTCCTATCAATTAAATACTGAATTTTATTAACCTATGGTTATTCAGGATATTTTAATGTAGTATTACAATTTTTTCGCTCTTTCGATCATTAGATAATTAAGAAAATGTTTTATAAAAAACCAGATATTATTTCCATCTTCAGTCGAAAATCTATTTTATTCCAAAATAATGTTTTCTAAAAATATTTTCCAAAAATATTTATTATTATAATAATATTTTTTAAAATAATTTTTACCTATGTTTTAATTTATTCAAAAAAAATTAAAGGAATCATCATGTTATTTTTAAAACAATTCCCTTTTTTCTTTTACAAAAAATGATAAAGAAATCCTTGTTTTAACGTTTACAGTATGAATGAAACTTAACATAATCATGGACACTATTTTATTTGAAGATTACTTTATATTATAAAGGTTATTTTAAAAATAAAATTATATTAAAACTATTTTATCTTTTAAGAAGTGTTTTCTAAAATATGAAACAATATTTTCATCGATAATTTTGTAAATGATCATTCAAAATAATTTTCCATCTAATATGACATTCGTTGATGTAACCTATACCTTACTAGGGATATGATACTTGGATAAAAAAGTTATTATTTCCCTATATGGTTTATATTTATGATGGTGTGATGTTTATTTAACCTATTTCTTATCCATGGTTTATACCATGATAAAATTCTTATGAAACCCACTTATTTTTCCATAGGTTATGCTGTGATGAAAGATTATAAGACCTTTCTCTTTTCCACAGGTTATGATATAATGATATATTTATAGAATCCATTTCATTTCATGGGTTATGATATGAAATATATTTTAGTTTCTTGTGGTATACATATATATGGTTTTCATTATGAGATGGGTGGGACCTATATCATTATCCAATATATTGGGTAATGATTTATATTTCATGAGTTAGATAGGATTGTAATGGGGAGTGAACCTATTTTAGTAAGTGTCATTTTCAACTATGATGGTCCTAGGAGTGAACCATGACTACTATTATGGTTTGTAGAGTGATCCCATTCCACTAGGATGTACTTGAAAATGGAAATTTACTAATATAGAAATTATTTTCTATTATTACGTGTATTACAAAAATCTATATCTTATAAAAATGTTATCCTATCATGGATCATCATGGCATACCACCTTTTTATTACATAACTTTTCATTACATTTTATAAACAGAGGATCTTTTAAGTCTAGTGTCTTGGAAATAAGGAACAATAAAACATGAAAACAACATAAAAAAGTATTTTAATCCACTTTTAAGGCTTCATAATAAGTTCATAAAAAGTACAATTACTGCATCTCATAACCTGGAGACATACATTCAAAGGAAAGGGTGTGCAGAAGGCCCAGTAAGGGTAAAAGGGGGAATCAATTTACTTGTGATATCAATATGAACATGATAAAAACATAAAGACAAGAGAAATGAAATAATATGAACATCATAATGAAAAGAACTTGAAAAATAACTTGAATATGTGGCTACAACATTTCATTTATACATTCATGAACATATCACCAAGGTTCATCCCCAAGGTGTCATAAAAATTACCAAGGTTATTCATGAATGTATCGTGAAACTTATCATCTCTAGAGATTAATTTCTTTACACAATGCATTGGAGTGCTATCAGGGCGCACCCTTAAAATGTCTTTATTTTCATGTGATCCACATATATAATAATAAAACATTTCATAAATAACCCATATTGAATAAAAGAAATGGGGTTAATTTCAAAATCGTGACGTTTTAAAAGTTCTTAAAAATAAGATCGTTATGTCATTTATTACCCATGGAAAAAGAGTGAGGGTTACATGTATGTAAATTCCTGAATCAAATATATCATTTTTTGTAACTATGAACACCCATATAAACGAAATATGTATGGGTATTGACATATATAAAACAAGATAATTTCTTGAGAGAATGAGAGAGAAATATCGAGACGAAATTTCTACAGCATAATGGCTATATAACATGGTTTTAGAAAATAATAAAAAGAGAGGGGACAAGGGTTAACCACTCATAAATAACTCATTATACAGTAGGGGTATATAATAAAAATAAATAAGATCATTTTATGGATATTTTTTGGAAATATCATATGAAAATGAAACTCGAAGGAAAAGAGAAGATGCGATTTCTTTTACGAAAAATTTGGCATCCTAACGACGTCACGTAAAAATTTAGAAAATAAATTGATGAGAGAGGAAATGGTCTATCAAAATTTGAACATTAAATTAACAGTTGTAAAGATATATAAGAACAATACCCCGCATAATAAAATGGAACTATAAGACATTACATAAAAGAAGTCATGACTTAAAAGAGGAGGGTGAAAGTTTCCCTTACCTTGAAGAGTAACTTTGAAAGCTTGAAGGTCGGGACCTTGGGAGTCATGAGGGCAGCTTGGAAGGACTCCTTGGGAGGTAAAGAGACCATAACTTCATTGAGGAGTATTTTTTAATGAAATGGATGAGGGAATGTCTTGGTATTTATAGGATAAGTGAGAGAACAAATCATTAATTTCCAAGGGACACCTCATCGGTGGTATTGGAAAAACTATGGGATTTCCCATGGTATTGGCCACTTTGGATACCTCATATCTTATATCACTCTTCATAATTAGACTAGATTTCTTACATAATTTTTACATCATTAATGATGTCATTAAACACCTAAAACAAAAAACTGTATTTTTACTATTCACCGAAAATTCAACTATTTCAGAAAAATCCCAAAAATTAACTGTAACATAAAATAGATGCTCTGAATTCACAAATAAACTCCATTTTTTGAAAATAATATTCTAAATATTTTTAATTTAACTTTTAAATAAAAAGGCTATTCACCTGAAAAAACTAATACTTTACTAATAATTTCCGAAACACTTATTTACTTATTTTATTGAATCACATTACCTAATCAAGGTGCCTAAATTATATTAATACTTTATTAAGTTAGTTTCCTATTCCATTTGTCCACATTACTATTCATAAGCATAAAATTACTATTCATAATTTATGATTCACCAAAAATTAAGTTGATGTTATTAGACTCTAAATTTATTTTTGAACAAAACTATAGAAGACCATTTTTTGAATATAATTACACATTATTAATTATTTAAGGTTTACATAAATATTTTAAAATATCCTTTTTTTAATTCATCAATAATATACATCCTATATTTATTCGGACATTTTAAATGCACAAACATTACCATAATAATAAATAAAAAAAATTATCTCAAAAGATTTAACAAAGAAGCTAAGGTCTCGTTACATAACCCCTTATAATACCGGCATAGAACCTATGTGTAAGGTATGCTAAGGTGATAAAATCTTGGGGCGGCTCGGCCAATATTTCCCGAGTGGTGACCTCTATCAGCTTGAACTTCTCCCTTAGGCGATTCCCTTCAAGCTTCACATGATGAAGTTTAGTTTGGGCTTGGTCCATAGCAAATCCCAGTGGTGCTACCTCCTTCCCAAGTTCTGTTATATGTGTTTCGAATGAACCGAGTATACTGAATGAGGCCATCAAATCATCTTTCTATCTTAATTATCTAAGATCACTTGTATTTATAAAAAATAATTGTAAAGTTAAGAGTTTAGTTTCCAACGGTCATATTGACCTACAGTCATATAACAGTCGAAACCCAATAGTCTCATTTAATTATACTCACTTCATTAATTAAAGGATATAGTTTTGCTGAGTATAAAAATAAATTAACACAAAAATTTTTAAAATAAAATTTATTCAAAAGTTCAGGTCACTACATTCTTCCCCCCTTAATAAATTTCATCCTTGAAATTTTAACTCGTACCCTTAGAAAAGAAAAGGTGTGGGTACTTCTTCCTTATAGACTCCTCTAGTTCCCACATGGCTTCTTCACATTTGTGGTTCCCCTAGAACACCTTTACAAAGTGGGTAGTCTTATTGTATAGAACCTTGTCTCAACGATCCAAGATCTCCACCGGATGCTCCTCATAAGAGAGGTCATGTTTCAGTTGTACCAAATCTAGGTTTTGTACTTGTGAAATGTCACGAATGTACTTCCTTAAGAGGGATACATGGAAGACATCATGAACTTGTGCTAGATTTAGAGGAAGTGCAAGATGATAAGCCACTGCTCCTACACGATTAAGGATTTCATAGGGGCCAATGTACCTAGGGCTGAGCTTCCCTTTCTTCCCAAACCTCATGAATCTCTTCCAAGGTGAAACTCGAAGAAAGAACTTGTCACCAACATCAAACTCCAAGTCCCTTCGATGGTTTTCAGTATAGCTCTTTTGCCGACTCGGAGCAGCCTTAATGTGTTTTTGGATGACATGGACTTTTTCTATCATCTTTTTCACAAGATCAGGCCCAAGAAGCTTTCTCCCACCAACTTTATCCCAACAAGTAGGAGTTCTACACCACTTCCCATAAAGATCTTTACAGGGTGCCATTTGAATGCCCGAGTATAAGTTATTATTGTAAGAGAACTCAACTAACAAGAGATATTGATCCCATCCACCTTTAAATTCCATTGAGAATGTTCTCAGCATGTCCTCGAGTGTTTGAATAGTACTTTTAGATTGGCCATCAGTTTGCGGGTGATAGGCCATACTGAAATTCAATTATGTGCTTAGAGATTGTTGAAGAATTCTCCAGATTTTTGATGTGAACCTTGGATCACGATCAGATACGATAGAAAGTGGAACTCCATGCAGCCTTACCACTTCCTTCACGTAAATCCTGGCCAGTTGATCAAGAGAGAAATCTTACCGAATGGAGATAAAATGGGAATTCTTGGTGAGACGGTCCAAAATAACCCATATCTCATTGTTTCCTTTGTAAGTTCTTGGAAGACCAATGATTAAGTACATAGTTATATTGTCCCACTTCCATGCTGGTATGGGTAGTGGTTGCAAAACCCCTTTAGGAAGTTGTTGCTCTGCCTTCACTTGTTGACAAACTAGGCACCTTGAAGTGTAGTAAGCAATCTACCTTTTCATATTATCCCACGAAAAATGATCACAAATGTCCCTATACATTTTTGTGTTTCCAGGATGTATAGAGAAAGTAGAGATACGAGCTTCATCCATCAGATCCTTCTTTATTCCGGGAATAGATGGAACACATAGTCTTGTACGAAATTTCAGTACACCTTCTTGATCAATATTAAAATTAGGAAACATCCCATCCATTATAGAATAAAACTTTTTCTCTAACAAAGGATCTTCTTTTTAAGCTTTCTTTATCTTCTCCAATAAATATGGTTGAGAAATCATTTGGGTTAGGGTTGATGATGTCCCTTCCCTTATAATTCCCATGCCCAGTTTTACTATTTCATTGATCAAGGGATCTCTTTGAATCCTCATCATGGAAAGAACAATTGGGTATTTCCTACTTAATTCATAAGGAACTTTGTTTTTTCTTTTGGGATGATAATGAATTGAACAATCATAGTCTTTAAAATTCTCTAACCATCTCCTTTGTATCATGTTCAATTCATTTTGTGTGAAAATATACTTCAAACTTTGATGGTCTGTGTATATATCACATTTTCCCCATAAAGATAGTGCTTACATATCTTCAGAGAAAAAATGACTACAGTCAGCTCCAGATCATACGTAGGATAGTTATTCTCATGATTCTTCAACTGTCGAGATGCATAAGCAACGACTTTGTAATTTTTCATGAGGATGCACCCCCACCCTTTGAGAGATGCATTGCTAAAAATAACGAATTCTTCTCCATTTGAGGGAAGAGTTTACATGGGTGCAGTAACCAATCTCTTATTTAGCTCTTAGAAACTTTCATCACACTCCTTTTTCTAGATGAACTTCACCCCTTTTCGAGTTAACTTGGTTAATGGATAAGAAAGTCGTGAAAAGTTTTTCCCAAACCTCCTATAATATCCTGCTAATCCAAGGAAACTTTGAATCTCAGTTATTATTGTAGGCTGAGGCCACTCCTCTACAACTTTTGTATTTTAAGGGTCAACTGTGATTCCTTCATTGGTTACAATGTGCCCCAGGAAAGAAACTTGTTGTAACCAGAATTCACATTTACTGAACTTTCCAAAAAGCCTATCCGTCCACGGAGTTTGCAAAATAACTCTCAGATGGTCTTCATGCTCCTCGCAACATTTGGAATATATCTTAATATCCTCAATAAAAACTACCACAAAGTTATCAAGTTAGTCCTTAAAGACTATATTCATCAAATTCATAAAAATAGTAGGTGAATTAGTTAGCCCGAAGGGCATAGCAACAAACTCATAATGCCCATATCTTGATCAAAAGGTAGTTTTTGGAATATTGTCTTTCTTCACCCTCAATTGATGATAACCAGATCAAAGATCAATTTTAGAGACGAATTGAGCGCCGCTAAGTTGGTCAAATAAGTCATCAATTCTTGGAAGAGGGTATTTATTCTTTACTGTGATTCCGTTCAGTTATCTATAATCAATGCATAGCTGCATTGATCTATCCTTCTTCTTCACAAAGAGAACTGGTTCCCCTCATGGAGAGACACTCGGTCAGATAAACCATTTCTCCAAAAGATCTTGGAGTTGTTTATTTAATTCCTCTAGCTCCACATTTTCCATCCTATAGGGGGTCATTGATATCAGATGAGATCCAGGTACGAGTTCAATGGATAACTCTACCTATCTTTATGGGATCGGTCTGGGAAACTCATCAAGAAATACGTCAATGTATTACTTGACAATGGGGACATTTTATATCCCTAAACTCTCATATCCTTCCTCTTCTTCACCGATCAAATCCATAAAGAAGGATATAGGGGGTTCTTCTAGACAAATATTAGGTTGAGATATCTCTCCTTGGAAGATTACTATAGGATTTCCATTCAAGACTACTGATAGTTTCTTACTTCGACATTTGATCTTAGCATTATACTTTGAGAGCCAGTCCATCCCTAGTATAATGTCGAATTCCATCATGGGAATGACTACTAGATTTATGATAAGAATGTTCTCACTAAAGTAAATACTTGAGTTTCTAAACACTGATGATACTTAGATAATCCCACCATGATTCTTGACTGATAACTCTACTTTTAGCTAATCAGGGGTTGATTCTAAATTCTCTGCAAAATTGGAGGGAAAAAAGGAATGCGTAGAACCAAAATAAAAAAAAGTACTTTCTTGCTTTGAGAGAACAAAAAGAGTACCTTCCACCACATCATTTTGTGCTTCAACTTCAGCCATAGTGATTGAAAATGTATGAACTTGTTCCCTTGGCCGTTGCTGAGGCTAATAGTGGTTCCCATCCACTACCCTCAGATTTGAAAAGTGATTGGAAAAGTGCCAAAGTTTTCCACACTTAAAGTACTGGACATTTGGTAGGTCTTACAAAATCTTCCATTTATTGTTTGTGTTTGTAATTTGAGGTTTCACCTCACTCTGACAATTCCCTGAAATATGTCCATATTTTCCACACTTGTAGCATTTCCCACTCCCAATCAGGCAGTTCCACGAATGATTCTTCCTACATTTATTACATGTGGGATGTTGTACTTGCTTGCCTCCTCTTCCCTAATCAAAGGTAATCCCTAAGCTGGGCTCCATCGATATCTTCTTTTCGTTTGATTTATGATACCACTACGTCTCACCAAACTCTAGCTCGACTTTCATCGAACTCTGCACGATCTCCTCATAGTTATCATGGTCTCAGTTGGCTAGATTATTCCGCAGATGAGGTCTTAGTCTACTGAAGAATCTATCAACCTTACCATTTGGATCCATGAGAAATCTAGAGGTGTAACATGAAAGCCTTGTAAAGATCATCTCGTATCTTCCCACAGATTCATTCTCCTTCTTCTTCAGCTCGAAAAAATCCTTCTCCATTCTTGTTCTCATGGAATAAGGGAAATAATTACAGAAAAAAGATCCCTCTTAACTCTTACCACTCCATAGATTCTACTTCCACTATTTTCCTTGTGTTTTTAATTAGTTCCCACCACTTATCAACCTCTATTTCTAAGTGATACACAACCAAGGTGACCTTCTATTGCTCTGAATAGCAGAGCACAAAAAAGATCTTCTCGATGGAGATGATCCACTACTTAACAATCAATGGGTCAGTAAATCCACTGAAGGTTGGTGGTCTTTGACGTATAAAGGAATCAACATAATTTTGTTCCCTTCATGGTGAGATCATTATCTTCGCTTGATTCAAGTTATTTCCCATAACTTGAGTCAGTTGGTTCATCATTCGCATGAATGTTTCCATTATGAATTCCATCGGAGGGCCATTAGCGCATGGTCCATTGTAGTCACCATTTGCATGGTTCTTCCTTTTACATTCCATTTTCTAAAAGAATAAAACCTTAGTGGGAAACTTATTTCATTTATGAATCATTTAACTATAAAGGATTTTATGTCTTAAAAATTCATGCTTAGACAATTACATTTCTCTATAATTCCTTCACAATGATCCATAAAAATATTAAGGTTAACCAAACATATCTCTCGAGTGTTTTGTAACCAAGAGTGCAGCAAGAAAAGTTATCGTGCACCAATTCCCATTCGAGTCTTTCTCAAAGCGGTGTTTTTGGGTTTTACCCCTATGTACATCTATTCCAGAGCCGCCTATACCTGCTCGTATCCAGACATGGATGTATTTGTTTGATAAACCACTTACTCAATACTCACCAAAATACCAGGAATTTTTCCTATATTTGAAGGTTTCTATAGGGTTCTTCCTAAATCTTTCATATCATATTTTCCATAAATAACTAAAATATCCTTTGATAATAACTATGCCATCCTTACTTTTTAATACAAAACTTTTCATTACATTTTACAAACATAGGATCTTTAAAGTCTAGTGTCTTGGAAATTGGGAACAATAAAACCTGAAAACAACATAAAAATTTATTCTAATCCACTTGTAAGGATTCATCATAAGTTCATCCCAAGTACAATTACTGCATCTCATAACCTGGAGACATACATTCAAAGGAAAGGGGGACCAGAAGGCCCAGTAAGGGTAAACAAGGGAATCAGTTTACTTGTGATATCAATACGAACTTGATAAAAACATAAAGTCAAGAGAAATGAAAGAATAGACATGTCATAATGGAAAAAATTGAAGCATAACATGAATATGTGGCTACAAAATTGCATTTATACATTCATGAGCATATCACCATGTATCACCCCCAAGGTGTCATAAAAATTACCAATGTTATTCACCAAGGTATCATGAAACTTGTCATCTCTAGAGATTAATTTCTTTACCCAATGAATTGGATAAATATCAGGGAACACACATAATATTTATTTATTTTCATGTGAGACACATATATCATAATAAAACAACACATAAATAAACTATATAGAATAAAAGAAATGGGCTTCATTTCAAAATTGTGATGTTTTAAAAGTTCTTAAAAATCAGATCATTATGTCATTTATAATGCATGGAAAAGGATTCAGGGTTACATGTATGTCAATTAAAAAATCAAATATATCATTTTTTTAAAATATGCACACCCCTAGAAATAAAATAGGGATGGGTATTAAAATATATAAAACAAGAAAATTTCTCGAGAGAAAGAGAGAGAAATTTTGAGATGAAATTTCTACAGCATAATGACTATATAACTTGGTTTTAGAAAATAATAAAAATAGAGGAGAAAAGGTCACCCAATCATAATTAAATCATTATATATTAGGGGTATATAATAAAAATGAATAATACCATTTAATGGATATTTTATTGAAATAAACTATGGAAATGAAACAAGAAGAAAAAGAGAAGATGTGATTTCTTTTATGAAAAATTCTGCAGCCTAACAACGTCACTTAAAAATTAAAAAAATCAATTGATGAGAGAGGAAGTGGTATCTCGTAATTTGAACATGAATTGGAAAATATTAAAGATATATAAGAACAATACCCCATATAATAAAATGGAACTATAAGAAATAACATAAAGGAAGTCATGACTTAAAAGAGGAGGGTGGAAGTTTCCCTTACCTTGAAGAGTAACTTCAATAGCTTGAAGGTTGGGACCTTGGGAGGATTGAGGGCACATTGGAAGGACTCCTTCGAAGGTATATACACCATAACATATTTGAGGAAGATTTTTTAATGAAATGGATGAGGGAATGGCTTGGTATTTATAGGATAAGTGAGGGAACAAATCATTAATTTCCAAGGGACACCTCATCAGCGGTATTGGAAAAACCAGGGGCCGGCCCATGGTATTTTCCCATGGTATTTGCCACTTGGGACACCTCATAGATTTTCTCACTATTAATAAGTCGACCAGATTTCTTACATTATTATTACATCATTAATGATGTCATTAAAAACCCGAAACTCAAAACTGTATTTTTACTATTCACAAAAAATTAAACTATTTCAGAAAAATCCCAAAAATTCACCCTAACCTAAAATAGATGCTCTGAATTTAAAAATGAACTCAATTTTTTGAAAATAATTTTCTTAATATTTTGAATTTAATTTTTAAATAAAAACACTATTCAACTAGAAAAACTAATACTTAACTAATAATTTCTGAAAAACTTATTTAATTATTTTATTGAATCACATTACCGAATCAAGGTGCCTAAATCATATTAACACTTTATTAAGTGATTTTACTATTCTATTTGGTTACATTACTATTCATAAGCATAAAATTACTATTCATAATTTACTATTCACCAAAAAATTATGTTGATCTTATTAGACTCTAAATTTCTTACTAAACACAACTGTAGAAGACCATTTTTTTTAAAATCGTTACACATTATCAATTATTTAAGATTTATATAAATATTTTAAAATATCTTTTTTTTAATTCATCAATAATATACATCCTATATTTATCCAGACATTTGAAATTCAAAAAATTTACTATAATAAGAAATAATTTTTTTTATTAATCTCAAAAGATTACACAAAGCAGCTAAGGTCTCATTACATAGCCCCTTATAATACCAGCATAGGACCTAAGTGTATGGTGTGCTAAGGTGATAGAATCTTGGGGTGGCTCAACCAACATTTCCCGAGTGGTGACCTATATAAGCTTGAACTTCTCCCATAGGCGATTATGTTCAAGCTTCACATGATGAAGTTCGGATTAGGCTTGGTCTAGAGCAAATCCCAGTGGTGATACCTCCTTACCAAGTTCCATTATATGAGCTTCGAATGGCCCAAGTATACTGAATAAAGCCATAAAATCTTCTTTTTGTATCAATTTACCAATATAACTTGTATTTGTAAACAATAATTGTAATGTTAAGAGCTTAGTTTCCAATGGTCATATTGACCAATGGTTATATAACAGCCGAAACCCAATAGTCTCATTTAATTATACCCACTTCATAAATTAAGGGATATAGTTTTGTTGAGTATAAAAATGAATTAAAACAAAAATTTAGGAAATAAAATTTATTCAAAAGTTCGGGTCATTACAATCATGTAATTTGATTATATTATTATTCATCTCTTATAAAATGAAAATATTTATTCCATGACTCAATATTATTATCTTTAATTTTTAGGTTATGGTTTTCAAATGTTATTCTCATGATCTCATAAATTTATATTCATGTTATGATTATGTATCTCCATTGGCTGCCCTTACTGAGCATCTGAGCTCACACTTTCTTATATTTCCTTTCCATAGGTTTTAAATAAATGTATTACATATGATATTTCTATTAAGGGTGATATTTATGAATAATATAGTGTTATATGATATAGTATACTGATGGATCTGTTTTTTTTTTGTTTCCAAGTTTCTGAAGACACTAAACAATTGTGGTACTTTGGCATGTGTTTTCATAATGTAATGAAAATTCATAAAAATGAAAAAATATCTTTTTATGATAATATCGTGTAACTATAGTAGGTATCTATGGATAGGTTTAGTAATAATTTGGAAACTAGTATAATAAAACCTTAGTGAGACTCATAAGGACATGTCCAAGGATAAGTATAAGGATGAGTAAACATATAGGAAAATGCCCTAGAATTTTGGTAAAGGATATAGGGAGTGGTTTCCAAGATATTACATCTCTATCTAGATACTAAAAGAGGATGTGGATCTTGAATAGAAGTACCAAGGGGTAATAATTCCTTAAATGTAACATTCATCTCAACTTTATCGTCACCCAGTGCATGACAACAAGACTTGTTGCACACTTGGTTTGACACTCCCGAGGGATATGCATTGGAAATTAAAAAACATATTATAAACCATAATAAAGTATTTAAATATTATTTGACCATTAATGACCTTGGATAAACATAATGTGACCAATATTAAATAATGTTTCATGATATGGACATCATATAAGTGATTTTTCATTATTATGTAGTTCCCCATCATGATTATTGTTTTTTACACATTGATTTTTTGTTTTAGTAAATGGACAGAACCTAAAGGAATAATTTTAATACTGAGTGTGACAAAAAATTTAATCAATACCCTCTTAAGAATCCAAATGTTAAGGGATTCTGAATGATAAATAACATTGCTATGCTCACATATCATTCTTAAGCTATGAATTATGTTATACTTCTAAATGACCAAAGGAGGGAAGAAAATTCTGTTGATTTCTTCATGAGGAAATGTATACCTTCATTCAGTGGGTCTTATAATACCCTATTTTATGAACAATAAATAAATACCGCTGAATAGATCTTTTTAATTATCCATTCTTCTAAACATGAAAAATTCATTTTGACTATTTATCATTAGGAAGTTGAAGAGGATCAATTCTGGACTCTTATCAAGAACATGAAAAAACATGATGAAATTGTCACCATAGATTATGATGATTTCGTGAACTTATTTTTCAATTAGTAATTTCCTTATATTCATCATACAAATATGGAGAAGTAGTTCATTGAGATAATGAAAAAGGATGATCAATATATTTGTACCTATGTGGAAACTTTTATAGGACTTATGATTTATGCTTTAGATATTATCATCCAACATAAAAGTAAGGTTGATCAATTATTAAATGTCTTAAAACCAAGTCTTTGAAGGTATTTAAACATAATTTAGTTCATTAGCTAGGAATATAATGTTCTATTTTCTATCAAGGAGGAAATGGAGGTTATTTTTTTATATGAATCTCATGGTTTTGAAAAGAATATAAAAACAGAATTTAAAGGAAAATCTAAGAACCATGGAGAGAAGAAGATGATCATTCCATTTTGGTCAATGTGTTAGAAGAATCATGGAGGAAATTGTCTTAAGGGTATTAGTAAATGTTTTACATTTTGAAAAGAAGTTTATTAATAAATTGGTTGTTGCGGTGATGGAAATAAGTTATCTAATGATTTCAATAGAGAGAAGGATATATATAATACACCACTGACACTCTAGAGTTTCAAATATAATTAATATGGGAACTATGTTAACCAGTGCCCAAATATAACAGTTAAAGATGATCATCAATGTCATTAACCTCTTAAGACAACATAAAAAGGTAAATTATATGTGATCACTAATTTGGATGAGGGGTATGAAAACAATGTGGTGAACGTTACACCTACCATCCACTCTAGAAATTATAATGGCTTATTTTACTCTAAATCCACCGATTTGTTTAAATATAAATAATTTTTCATGGTATCAAGTTTCCAATTAAATGAGTAAATTTAGAATTATCCATGAAAAACACTAATGTTATAGTGATATCATATTATGTATATGATTCCTCTCTAGTTGAAGTTATAGGGAATGTGCATCCTTAAAATATTTTCATTCTTCCTATGGTTGATTTTTTGTTATCATGGGTATGGATTGGACATCTCAATATAAATAGGACATCTAATTTCAAGGAAGATAAGACAAGTTTGATATTAAAAAGAAAAATATGTTTTGATATAAATGTGAATAAAAGTAATAACATCCAATGGAGATCTCATCCACTGTATGAGTCTTAATTACCATTTAGAAAGTGTGTTTATCTCAAATGGTTGGTGGGAAATTCGACATCATTTATATGTCTACTATGTGGGAATTTGTTGATTTCTTTTTAGAATAGTTTCATATACTTCAAAAAAAAATTGAAGTTTATTTCTCTATATAACTAATACATAGTGCCACACTAATTTCAACAAATCCCTTTTGAATGTCCATGATTGAGTTATAAAAAAATAAATAAGAAACTCAAGGAAAACCTTGTCTGGGGACTCATTTTTCCAATTCGGTCAACTTGGGATACATTTAATTTTTTTAAATAAATATGTATCAATGTGACTATAGATTGATTATGTGGTGTTGAAAAATATAACAATTAAGAATAATTATCCTCTTCCCCATACACTACTAGAAATTCGGGCTATAGCCATGGTTTGAGAAACTGTGGCTAAGTTTGGCATTGATATAGGCCTAGACTTATAACCACAGTTTGGATCCGTGGATATAGGTCTAGAGCCATGGCTCAAACTGTGGCTATAGGTATACATCCACAGTTCAAACCATGGTAATATCATTATAGCCATGGTTTAGAAACATTACTATACTAGAGGAGGGACACAATTTATTGCCACAATTAGAAACCGTGGCATTAGACCTATAGCCACGGTAAAAACCGTGGTAATAGACCTATATCCATGGTTAGAAACCGTGGCTATAGGGTCTGAAAAACTATAAAAAAATAGCCCCCACCCCCTGCACAACCCCCCCCCCCCTACAGTAGCCCACCCCCTACAACCCCTCCCTCCTGAACACCCCACCCTACATAAACCCCTATCCCCTAGACAACCCCCTCCCCCTTCAAAGCCCCCCTCCTAGACATATCCTGGACACCCCCCATGAAAGACCCTGGACACCCCCCAGACAGACCCTGGACACCCCCCATACAGACCCTGGACACCCCCATAGCCTAGACACCCCCCCAGATACACCCAAGACAGACACCCCAGACCCTAGATACCCCCCCTGGATAGACCCGAGACACCCTCCCATAGACCCTAGACCCCCCAGACCCTGGATAGATCCTCCTGGACAGCCCAGACCTCCACTCCCCTGGACAGCCACCCCCACCCTCTTGGTCAGACCCTGGACCCCCCCCCCCCCCCAGAACTTGGACACCCCCCAGAACCCCCAATCCCCTGGAAAAACCCCCTCCCACCCTCCTAGACAGACCATGGAACCCCACCCCTGAAGAACCTGGACACCCCCCATACCCTGGATAGACCCCCCTGGACACCCCCCAGAACCTGGACACCCCACCCATTGCACCCCCTTCCAGTTACCGCCCTCCCCCTGCCAGTCCCCCCTACCAGTCCCCTCCCCCTGCTAGTTCTCCCCCTCCCCCCTGCCAGTTCTGAACTCCCCCTGCCAGTCTTGTCCCCCCCAACACATGGACACCCCCCAAGACCCCCTGGACAGACCCCCCAGATAGACCTTGGACAGACCCCCTGGACAGACCCTAGATAGACCCCCCCCAGGAAAGACCCCCCACACCCTGGACACCCCCCTGGACAGACCCTGGACACCCCCCTAGAACCTGGACACCCCCAGACCTTGGATAGATCCCCCTGGACCCCCCACATAACCTAGACACCCCACCCATTACACCCCATGCAAGTCCCCCTACTAGCCCCTCCTTTCCAGTCCCCTCCCCCTGCTAGACCCCCCTACTAGTTTTTCCCCCTCCCCCTGCTAGTTCCCCCCTCCCCCTACTGGTCCTACCCCCCCTGCCCGTTTCCCCTCCCCCTTCTAGTCCTACCCCCCAACCCTGCCCTTTTCCCCTCCCCCCTACCCCTGCCAGCCCCCACTTGCACCCCCTTCCAGTTTCCCCCTGCCCCTGCCTGTCCCCTCCAAATTAAATTATACATGAAAGATACTTACATAATAAGAATTAAAAAATCCAATTATAAAAAAAAAATAACTTCACTTACATGAGTCTCCCTATAAGACAAACTATCAAATAAGTCTGGAACCAGCTCAAAGGTACGTACAAAACTAGGTAGAACATAGTAGTGCTCATCCTCTGTACCCACACTTCTCCCCCCTCCCTGCCCCATATTGGACCCCCTATACAAGAGCCCCCCCAACTAGACACCCCTGAACAGAAGCCCCCCCTACTGGACCCCCTTGGACAACCCCCCCTGCTATATATCGTCCCCCTACACATCCCTTACACATATCCGAAGGGATCCTTAGTTAAGCAGATTGACCAAGCAGGTGAGATCCAGGATTTTCCCTTAGATGTACCTACCAAATAATAACCTGTAGAGGCTAATTTACCTAGTGTTAAGAGATTTGTTTCCCCAGTTCCTTCAGATTTTATATCCATAGTATATTTATAATATTTATGAGAAAGACTTCTTTTAGATTTTAGTGGAATTTTGACTTATCAGGAACCTCCTATTGTTGCATCTACATCTAGTGCTCCACCTCCCTAGACTTTAGTTGATGATGATTTGATCTAGCCTATAGTCAAATAGCATCTCCATGTTGTTATAGATTATGTGCATTCATCTCATCAAGATTAATTGAGGCAGATTTTATAGAATGGGTTTTCAAGGAATAGGTTGACCAGTTGAAAGTGATGACAACTCTACTCAAGCTATTCATGGAAGAGAAAATTTCTTTAGTAGTATGGAGAGATGATGAAATATTATTATAGAATTTTTCAATCATATTAATCCTTTTATATATGTATCCAATACTCTAGTGGATGCCATCTAAATGTCAAAAGTGAAACAGTAAAGTGGACTCCAAAGTCCGCACTGCTACAGTGGTCAAAGTGGTCTTCTTACTTGAGATTCTTCTTCTCCATCTTTATGTATCTCTATTTTTGTATCTTTTCTGAAATATCAAGTGATCCACTACTATTTTTTCAATAGTTTTATACCTTATTTAAACTACTCTCCCTATTGTTAGGTTTGTTACCTAACATTTTGAGACTCCACTAGGGAAATCTCTTGAGGTTGAAAGAAGATCTGAGCTTACCAGTTGGTGGAGAGTGAGTACACATTTTGGAAATGCAACACAGATGGGGAATATCAAGGAGGCATCTCAAATTGAGGAACTCGTTTCTATGACTAGTTTTCATTTGGCGTGATCATGATCGGAAGGTACGTGCAACTATTTTGTGGTGGTGTTGTTGGTTGAAAAAGAAGAAGACAGAAACGAAGTCCTTGTAGATTATTTCTCTCTCTACCACCTATTTTTCTATTGTACACAACTTCTGGGAAAATAACTGGTGAGAACTCAATATCTGCTGAAGGCGTGAATGCTGGGAAGTTGTGACTACTACTGAAGACACGTCGGAAAGGCTAGAGGAAATGCACGAGCTGTGTAATCTTTTGTACATTTTAGGATGGAGTCGGAATTTTCTATAATGGTATGATTTATGCAAGATCATATGTTTGTGATTAAAGAAATACTAAACACTATAAATTAATAGCTATAATTGTTTTTGAGAATAAGCATGGGAACTGGATATGTAGGATATTCATTGATTAGATTCTATAAAGAGAGGTGATGAAGCTACTGTATGTACATTTGGTAGAGGCTATGCCAAGGAGCAACAACTTGAAACCAAACCAGTATGTCATGAAGAGGTAATATATAATTTTTATTTTAGCATGGAAGTGGATCAAGTGGATGTTAATAGAGTGGAATAAATCTTGAGGATTTTCAGTCCGAATAGAAAGGGATCAACAGTGAAGAGCTATAGGAGAAGCTTGAATTCTATCTCGAATGGCCTAACATGGTAGATTTTGATCCGATTTCTTTAGAGGATAAACTTTTAATGAATATTTAGTAGGGGAAGAATGTTATAGTTCTAATGGAACCTCTAGATGAGGAAAAAAAGATTTTTGATAGTTCTTCACCAAAAAATCATGGTGAAATACAAATTAGAAAAACAAAATAGTATTTTTTATGTTGCTAATATAACAGGTATTTTCCGGCGGTTTCTGAGTTTTTGTATTCTATGAGGACACATGTCCATGAATAATTTTTAGAAATAACTAGATACATGTTATTTAACTTTGATGAATTTGATGAATTTCAATAGATTATAATGTGGAAAACACAAGTCCAACTAGAATTGTAAAGGATGCTGAAGAAAAAATTGGCAAGGAAACGAACATGCAAAATTTATTTCGTTCTAGAGGATGCCATTGAAATTTCAAGATTTTTGAATGATAGTGCTAGTACATGAAATTATTTATCTAGTTGGACACCTAAATTCATATATTACAATTTCATTAAAGTAGTGTTGTGAAATAATTTTTAGAATAAAGGATTGGGTGTTGTGCTTGTATTTAGGTCTCGTTAGGAAAATGTATGTTGCTTTATGGAAAATATTTAGAGTTCATCCACTTCTGGGAGATCCCAATAGGATTTTTTTACTACTTTAATTTTATGCTTCTTTGGCTACATCAGAATTGAAACTCATATTTTGGAGGACATATTATATTTATTGAAAAATTATGCTCGTTATAAATGCATCAAAGGATTGAATTACTACTAAAGAAGTTGGTTTTGTTTTTGATTATGTAAAGGAAAGAGAGATAACCTATGAAGTGTTGAATATTTATCCTTATATGTTACCGGAACTGGGTACTTATGGGTTTTCTAAATTAGCCAATAATGTTTCTCCAGATTTCATACCAACTATGGGATACACTTTTTCTACTGACAAGAAGATTGAGGTTGGTTTGATGAGTTATGAGATAAGGGGATACAATATTGTTAGAGTACACACACTTCGTGTGAGTTTCCATGTGGAAGACTTCTTGTGGGAGAAAGTAGAACTTTTTTTGTGACTCACTTGAAACTTTTCTTTCTAGAATCCATGGGGGAGAAAGGAAAGAAGGATACATTCTAGTTTTTTCTTTTGGCATGGAAAGTGGTACCTTCACTAGATGCTAGAAGTACACCAGTTTTGAAGCCTATTAAAATGGAATAATTCACTTACTTAGAGTCGTTTGGAGAGAGTAAATGATTTCATTATACGTTCTAGAGATTTTTGTAAGTTTACATCTGTCTGGTTGAGAATAATTCAAAATGTTTTGGGAATAAAATCATATTTTTCTATGGTTGTTTTTTCTTCTGAACAATCACGCTGAGACCCACTGGTGACTCTACTTATGATTAAATCTTCCAAAATTTGGTATGAAGATAAAAATATTGATTCTCAGCCTGTTTTTTTGGTACAAGTGGAGTTGTTTTAAGTTTTTATTCGGAGGCATGAAGCTCTATTATTTAAACTGGGATTTCCATGTGTTTGGTTTATTTGTGATGGGATACTAAAAATATGCCAACAAAGTAAGGTCAGTGAGATTCATATAACTTATGCTCTAAGGAAAAGACTGGATAAATTTACATTAATGATTAGGCTGCCCCCAAAGACACCTCTAAGGGTTTCCATTATAGGGCTTGAGAATAGGCTGTCATTCCAGTACTTAAGTAGTCGAGCAAAGCTATTCGTAGTCCACCTAGAGGATAATCTGAATTTTTAATGGGTACGGAATTTTAGTAATATATGGGGGTTAGTTTATTGTTGGGTGGGCTGGGGCATGTATGTGAAGTATTGAATAATTAGGGGAGATGTTGTATTTCTCGATACTTTTCTCTTTTTAAAAGATATAGTAGTTAGGAAGTTGTTGGATGTGTTGTTAGAATTTGTTCCAGATATTGAATAGGGGAGAGAATAACGGGAAGGGGGTACAAATTAATTATCTTGGTTCAGCTAGTTGATGTTGAGAGGTAGGGGCCTTGGGAGGTGTCGACCATATCTCTCAAAGAGGTAGTCTTCTTCCTTGAGATTTTTCTCCTCCCTCCTTATGTATCTTCATTTCGTCTCATCCTAGAAATCTCAAGTGAGCCATGTCTATTTGTTCATTTCTTTTCTACCTATTTTCAACTGCTCTCATTACTGTTAGGTTTGTTACCTAAATTTTGAATACTAAATGGGGAAATCACTCAAGGAGGGAAGATGATCCAAGATTTTCGATAGCTGGAGAGAGGGTAAGAATTTGGGAAATGAAACACAGGTGGGGAAAATTGAAGATGCATCTCACAATGAGGAAATGGGTTATGCGACTAGTTTCTGTTAGGAATGATTGTGATTGGAAGGTATGCGTGAATCTTTCATGGAGTCATTTTTATTCAAAAAAGATGAAATAAATGAATTAATTGCAGTTTATTTCACTCTCTAAAAACTCTTTTTATATTAGACATAACCTTTGGGAAAAGTTCTGCTAAAAACTTGACTCTGATGGAGGCATGCACATTGAGAAGTTGTGACCATTTCTGAAGACACACTGCAGAAGCTGAACGAAGTTCATCAGCTTTATTAGCTTGATTGTTTTTTATGATGGAATTCAAATTTTCAATAGAGGTGAGACTTATTCAAGATCATATTACCGTGATTCAAGAACTAATAAAAACTATAAAAAATAGCTTCACTTCTTGCAAGCAGAATCTTGAGAGCTGGAGATGCAAGAGTCTCGTTGCTTAGATTCTGGAAATTGAGGTGAAAAAGTTGCTGCATGTACATTTAGTGGACACAATTCCAAGGAGCAGCAACTTGAAACCAAACCAGTATGTCCTAAATAGGTAATATATTATTTGTATTTTTTCATGGAAGTGGATCAAATGGAATTGAATAGTGAGGTAGAAAGCTTGTGGACTTTTCAATCCAGACAGAAAGGGATAAACAATGAATAGATTGAGGAGAAGTTTGAATCCTATCTCGAATGGCCAAAATTGGTACATTATGATATGATTTCTTCATAGGATAATCATGAAAGGCCTATTGAGGAGGGGAAACATGTTCATGTTCTAATGGAACCAATAACTAAGGGAAAAAGTGTTTCAATGTTCTATCAGAACAAATCACGATAAAGTACAAATTAGCAACAATAGATGAGTATTTTGATTTTTTTGAAGTGTAACCCATATAAACAGAAGTGATTGATGTTGGAACTTCCATGTAGAATTTAATGGAGGGTTGTAGAGTTTCTATGAGGCAACAATGTATTGCCTCTATAGATACTCAGATTGGTTGTGAGCATTGTTTTTCTGCCAGTGGTAGAAAGAGTTAAGCTAGTCTAGTGACACCTCCAACAACCGATGTGGAGGATTCATACACATTGGTTCATATATTCCTAAAGGAGAAAAAGGAAGACCAAGAAAGGTCAGGTCCTCTTCCTTAGGATAATAGGGTTCTGGATGGGAATTCATTGGTTACTACAAAAGATTCAGAAGGCTACTGTAAGGGATACTTTTCAAAAGGTTTTTCAAAGTAGTATGGATTACCTATTGAATTATTTTTCAACATGCAAAACCACTGTAATAATTTTATAAACATGGAATAATATTCCACAAGATCTAATTCTTGGCCTAGGAGGTCATTGTTTTCTAGTAAGGGGGATAGTGTGGGCTGGATGTGGCTGGAGTAGGGACAAATCATGGCATTACCACGGTGTGATCGTGGTGTGACCGCGGCGTGACTGCGGCGTGACCGCAACGTGACCGCGGCATGACCGCGGCGTGACCGCAGCATGACCGCTGCGTGTTGGCCTGGTCCAGTGATATCCGCTGGGCAGCATCTTCTGGCCAAGAGTGAAGGGAGCGGGAGGAGGTGAGACAACATTCCGGCCGTCGCCCCATAGGGAGAAATTGTGATTATTCAGTCTCAACATTGATCACAAGACTCATGGAATACTATCATGGTGAACCGCCACAGGGTTTCGTCCTGGAGGAGGGCCAAATCGTGGCATTAACGTGGCGTGACCGTGGTGTGACTGTGACATGTTTGCAGTGTGGCCATGGCGTGACTGTAATGTGACTGCGATGTGACCGAGACGTGACCGCAACGTGACCACGGTGTGACAGCGGCGTGTTGGCCCAGTCCAGAGACATCCGCAAGGCAACATCTTTTATCCAGGAGCGAAGGGTGCAAAAGGAGGCGGGGTAACATTCTGGTCATCACCCCACTGGATGAAATTGTGATTAGTCAGTCTCAACATTGATCACAAAACGCATGGAATACTATCACTGCGAACCGTCGCGGGGTGTCATCTTGGAGCGGGGCCAAATCACAACATTACCATGGTGTGACCACGGCGTGACCGCGACGTGACAGTAGCATGTTGGATCGGTCCAACGACATCCGCATGGTAGAATCTTCCGGCCAGGAGCGAAGGGAGTGGGAGGAGGAGGGGAAACATTCCGGTTATCACTCTGCCGGTAGAAATTGTGATTAGTCGGTCTCAACTTTGATAACAAGACACATGGAATACTATCACTGTGAACCGCCGTGGGGTGTTGTCCGGGAGCAGGTCCAAATCACGGCATTACCGCGGCGTGACCGCGGCTTGACCGTGGCGTGACTGTGGCGTGACTACGGTGTGACCGCTGCATGACCATGGCGTGACCGCGGCGTGTTGGCCCGGTCCATCGACATCCGCGGGGCAACATCTTCTAGATAGGAGAGAAGGGAGCGAGAGGAGGTGGGGCAACATTTCGACCGTCTCCCCACTGAAAGATGATATAATAGTTCAACTATTTAATATACTATAACAAGGGATCGCTAGATAAGGTTGTAGCGAGCGACATAATGACGAAACATCTAAAGGGAAACAAAAAAATGGAAAATAATCATACACCCTACACAAACCATTTACAAATTCATTCACTTTTCCTAAACATGGAAATTTTATTTATAATATTTAAATCCTAAAAAGGAAAGTGTCATGGTCAAGGAATATGCCTACTCCGGAAATGTCATTTGAGTTAAACAAGTATGATAATCCAATTTATATTATTCAAAGAAAACAAAAACTAACTAGCCACAAAACAAACACCAACAAGAGGATTATGAAGGAATCAAATAAAATCTAAACATGATATAAATAATTATCACTACTCTTTGGTTTAGAAGATAGCACACCTCCGTTGGAGGGTTTTTTTATAAAATCATGACATTGCTTTATTTCAACACAAATCAACCATATTGAGAAATTATGAGAGGATAATTTTATCAGTTATTTCAACACAAATCAACCATATACTTACAAATTCAATTTTCAATGTTTACGAATGTCGGTTCACCCCATGGGTGGCACAAAACTGGTAAAAAAATCCTTAATGCATCACATAGAAATTATGAGGGGTTAATTTTATCATTTATCCAACCAATTTACCAAACCCTAAAAAAGAAATAAAATTCCCAAAAAGAGATAAATAAGAACACAAACTCACATTAAAAAATAAATAATAAAACAATTGTATATAACTTATAGACCATATACCTATATTCTAAGGAATATTGCTTGCTCAACCATTTCCCTTAACTCGGAATAAAACACCATTCAAAACCATAACATACGACCAGAAATGAAAAAACGTTGTTAGTTCATTGGAAGAACATGAGAAACTACACATTCCATAATATAAAAAAGTGAAGAAATATGAGGATTAGACTCACCCATAGATTTGATTTGAAACCAATGGTGCTTCAAATGGAATAGAATCAAAGGAGATCAACCCATGTAGAGATATGAGAATTTTGGATCATCTCTATGGTTTCAAGGTGAATAAATGATGAGAAAATTGAGTTAGGATTGATAAATAGTAAGGGGAAAATTGAAAATTTTCACTTTTTAAGGGGAACACAGTTTGGCTACATGGTTTTCCAATCCACAAAAATACTAATAAATCAAGTTCATGCATACTAAAACATCGATCACATCATCAATCAAGAACCTTCCTACTATGGGGATCATCACCACACATATTATCTTACCTGAACCACCTTCTATTGTCTGGAGAGTCCTCTATAAAAAAAATACATCCAGATAACTAAAGTGACCTTCACAAAATACCTAAAAAAATCCCAAATCACCATGCATTGACATCCATAATTTCTTCAACCAATGTTGGCATCTAGCCTTGTTGTTGAAAGAACTTTGGAGTACATCCCTTCACCAGCCAATAATAGAATAAGGGAATCATTACCTCCTTCAATTTCACCCTCACTGTATCGACATAGGTTTGGCCCTGTCAAACTTTGAAATATTTCTATGAATAATTCCAGAGTTAGGCGCAAAAACGGCGTGCGATTCCGAGGCCTGATGTGCCCGAAATAAATTTTATAAAAATATTAAGTATTTTTATACTATGCACGTGTTGGGGGTGTTATATCTTCCAAATGATAGCTCAGAACGAGAATCTGAGTTCACAATTGCGTCTAGAACGTGCCGTTTACCCTAGGAAAGGTGTAAACTTTGCGGGAACGGGCCTACGATGAGAAACACCACTAGGGGTGTTTTCATAAATAAATGGAAAAGTCCATTTACGAGCGTCAGATCAAATAACTTCTAAACAGAGTCTCAGATCGAAAATATGAGTCTGTTGTTGTGTTCAGAACGATGTGTTTACCCTAGGGAGACCAAATTTATTCCGCACCGGGAGGTCTGGTGGGGGCGTTGTTTTAAATGAAGTTTTTAAATAAAAAAAAGAAAATAATTTCAACCCTCTCCCCTCCCTCACCACCTACACGCAACAAATGGAACCCCACCCCGCCTCCTCCATTCTTTGTCGAATCGTGCCAGATTCATCTGTTTTCAACGCTGATCATCAGCTAATCGAGCTTCAGGGTGTCACCGGCGTCCTTTTCACCCGAAGCTCCAGCGTTTCACCCGCGAGGTAGGTGGTTTGAGTTTTAAAATCCCAGATCCCATTTATGTTTTTTTTTCTTCAAATTGTCATAAGGGTTGTATAGTTCGGCTCCCGCGGTTTCCGAAACATGTTTCAAATCTGATTTTGAAGCACCGGGGTGTTCCCGGGGGTTCCCGGAAGTTTTCCGGCGGAAAACCCGGATTTCAGCGGCGTCAATGGCGGAATCTGGCGAGGCGCGGCAGTGGCACGGTGGAATCCAATGGCAGCATGGTGGTTTCTGGCGAGGCCGGCGGTGGTCCGGACAGGATTTTCCAGGGGTTCTTTAAACCCCCGTAACTCGCAAACTGTAACTCCGATTTGCGAGCCATTTGTGGTGACACATTACTTGCATCGAGACGGAACTTTGTAACTTACTTTTAGAAGTTAGTAAGTCGGGATTTTGTCCTGGGGGCTTGAAACATCGAATAAAATAATAATATTTTATTATTATTTGACTTCGGGTCATTGAATCTTCTACCCAGAGCGTTCGATTGACGCGCCATCAGTGGCGTTGAGGCCCTGATGGTACGACAGAATTTTCTTGTTGTTTTTAGGTGTTGGGGCCGAGTTCGGGGTGCGGGCCCCACAAGGCTGGGTTTTGACGTTTGCGGAGAAATGCAACCTTCGCACCAGGAGTCCTTTTTTGGCAGATGAATAGTCGATCCTGTGGGTTTTTCCAAGAGGATCACAATGGTGCGATCCGTTCGATGTGTTTCAGGATCGAGGCATGGGAACCACCCAGGATTCTTTGGTGAATAGTACTTTTTCCACTGGGTGTCCGTTTTGGACGAACGAGTAGTCGATTCCATGTGTTTTTCCTAGGGGATCGCTATGGTATGTTCTGCTTGATGGGTTTCAGGATCATTTCCTGGGCCCCACATGGGCAAGCTATGGTGAATATTTTCTTTTCCGCAGTTGTCCGTTTCAGGCTTGTAAACAGCCTATCCTGCGTGTTTTTATGCGTGGGTCATGATGGTGGCCTTGGTATTGTCCTTGGAGGTGCGCACTATGGAGTTTTTGTGGGTCGCTCGGGTTAGCAATGTTTGGACCAACAGTGGTTGAGGTTACTCTTTTGGTTCGTTCCTACGAGGGTTTGCGCAACATCACAACCCTAATATAGGCTGGTGATCCTCTCAATGGGATGTTTAATCTGTTAGAGTTGTGGCATCCCTCCAGTGGTCCCAGAGCAGGATCCTCTAGCATCGTTACCCTAGATCGGGTTCTTGGTATCCTTGTGACCGCTTATCTATGGGCGGCGATCCCCTATCTAGTAGGTTAACCCCGTATGGTTTGTGTCATCATCGGGAATATGATCCCCTACGCAGTGGGCCGTGCTCAGTAGGGTTGTGGCATCGTTAGGTATACGATCCCCTACTCAGGATGAGGATTATAGTAGGGTTGCGTTATCGTCGGTTATATGATCCCCTACTCAGCATGTCGTTTCGGTAGGGTTGAGGCATCGTCAGATATACGATCCCCTACTCAGCATGTGGTTTCTATAGGGTTGCGACATCATCAGTTCGATCCCCTACATCGCGAGTTATACAAGATGGGGTTCCGGTATCGTCGTGAACACCTTTATGAGGGCGACGATCCTCTATCTGAGTGACATGCTTCAGTCGAATGCCATATCGGGTTGCGGTATCCCCCATTGGACCCTGGGAGTGATCCCCTATCTGTGAGATATTCGTATACCAGTGTGGGTTCTGGTATCCCCCTAGAAGACCATAGGAGTGATCCCCTAACCGAGGAGTGTGGTACTTATGTTTTTTCAGCGAGGTTTCCTCAGTGACGCTAACCGAAGAGCGTGATCTCTCAGGTAAGCATCTGCGATGGTTGTGTGGGACCCGACGGAGCATATCTCTCGGATGAGTGTAATCTGGGATGACAGTGATCATGGAGGGTGCTCTTCTAGTTTTGGACAGTTTCTGGTGATGAGTTTGGTACTTCTTGTGGCTTGGTGCGTGAGCTGAATATATCTGGATTGTTCAAGGTGTATGTATGGGCATACACCTGATCTGAGCTGACTAGTTGTGTTTAGCCGAGGATGGTCATGGGATGGAGTTTCTCTCTTATATGGGTTCCCTATGGCTGGGTTGAGAGGATTGTTTCCTTTCTGTTTCTCTCTTTTTATTTGGGTTTTTGGGGTGCCTAATGAGTATGTTTATACTCACCCCTTCACGGGCTTTGCCCACACGTGGTTTTTGTCTTGTGTAGAACACAAGCCCTTCGATGGAGTCCGAGGAGGACCCGGAGCTGGCGGAGCTGAGTTAGTGAGAATGACCGGGGTGTTTACCGGTGCGGTGCTGAGGGAGCTTTCCGGCGGGTGTTTGTGGTATCATTCCCCTTTTTTAGAGCAGGTTTGATGCGCATTGTAGTTTTCTTTGGGTGGGCCCTATTTTTCCCTTTTTGTTCTGTTGTTGCACTCTGGTTGGGATATTTGTATGCATGAATTTTACTTTTTATTTTTACATATCTCTGCACTGTTTCATGGATATGTTTGTGGGTGCATGTGTACAAGTAATTAGGCTAATTCTTCCCATGTGTGTGATAGCCTACACAGCGCTAGACACCAGCACCTGGACTATTGGAGGTGGGCTTGGGGTGTCGCGGCTTGAGCCCTGTTGGGTCGGATCCTGATAGAGTGGTATCAGAGGAGGTTCCACCATTGGGATCTCAAAGCGTAGCTGGTCTAGCTGTGAGTTTGGTTTGGGTTGCATAGCGGCAGTGTTAGGACGTTTCGAGTTTGGATTTTAGGCCAGGCACTCCAGTGTTGGTTTGGCAGCCGACGTATCCATACATCAGGACTCTGATAACCTTCCTTCGACTTAGGACATTCGTACACTGGTCATAGGGGAAAAATGGTACATGCATCATATGGGACTAGGTTTTGGGTTTTTCATTGTCCTTCTTGAGTCATATCTCAAGATATACTCTTTTACTATGGTATGTCTTGAATGTATTTCAGGATGCCTCCACGATGAAAGCCAGTGAGGGTTCCACAGTAGGATTGTGCTGAAGATCCTCCCCGTGTAGAGGCCGTGGACTATAGTGCAGGTTTTGAGGCTGCACCTCCAGGTGGTCTTCCAGTTGAGCCTCCACCTATTGAGCAGCTGGTTGTGCCGGCAATGTAGGATGAGGTTGCGCGTAGGATGAGTGCATTGCATGAGTTCTAGAGGCAGCGACCTCTGAGGTTCCGAGGTGATCTATACCCTCAGGTAGCTGATGAATGGCTTGAAGCAGTCACCCCTGTTTTCCTCCTAGTGAGGAAACCTTCGGATCATATGGTGGTCCTAGCGGCGAGCCTTCTGCATGGTTCGGTCGGGCGATGGTGGACCCTAGTGACGCAGTATCACAACGAGGAGACGCTCACATGGATAGAGTTTGAGATGCTTTTTATGGGAGAGTTCTATCCAGTGACGTTGAGGTCAGTGCGGATCTAGGAGCTCCTACAGCTTCGGTAAAATAGCATGACCGTGTCGGAGTACTCAGCGAGGTTTACAGACCTACCGTACTACTCCCTGGATATGGTTCGAGACCCGTTCTTTAGGGCTCGGACCTTCGAGCATGGCCTACACAGGGACATTGGGGCAGGTGTGGTTTCCTTGTGCCTGCCAACCTATGCTGGAGTGCTGGAGAGAGCATTGGTGGTGGAGAGCTTTTTGGACGAGCAGATCCCTCCTGTTAGTGCGGGGCACGCGAGAGTGGTGACATCAGCATCTGATAGCTGATGAAAGACTCAGGGGTCTGGACGTGGCCGTCATTTCAGGAGGCGACTCTAGGATGGAATATCTGAGGCTCAGGGCTCGCATGCCAGTTTTGGTCAGCCGTAGGAGAGGCGGTGTTACGCTTGCGACGGTCGGGGACATCTTGCTAGAGATTGTCCGACCCGTAGTGCTGCTGAGAGGGAGCAGGTCGATGGACCGCCTTGGCAGAGGAAGCGCCTCGAGGAAGGAGGTCCACAAGGAGACAGACGTGGTGATGGAGCTGGTGCAGTAGGGGGAGGTGGTAGGTGGTATCAGTTACCACCACCCCCACCCTCAAGAGGCCCACGCCAAGCTCAGGGAGCTGGTGGCCGAGGGTGAGGATAACTGCATGCCCTAGAGTCTGTTGACCTAGAGGCTCCACGGATGGATAGAGGTATGCCTTGTGTCCTTTCTAATTTATATAGTAGTTTGATAGACACTATTTAGCAGTACTCTTCCCTTTCCGTTTCTTGCTCAAGTTTTGTTCAGGGCATTGGGAAGACCCTGTGTGAGGGTTTTTTTCGACGTGCTTCGAATGCGTAAAGAAGAGGGATCCTTCCCCCATGGAGACACGTTTTTGTGACGCGATTAAAACTGTGCAGACGAGTTAGTGTCTCCTAAAGCGGATAGTTTTGATGTGTGGTGGATGAGTCCCTCTGACTTATTTGTTCGGGCATGGGTGGTTGTTGGTGAATTTGCCGGTGTGTGACCCAGTTGAGAGTCCGGTTGCTTTCCTTAAGCTCTGGGATTTTCGAGGAAGAAAAGTTCTAAGGGGGGGAAGATGTAGCGACATAGGTTTTGGCCCTGTCAAACTTTGGAATATTTCTATGAATAATTCCAGAGCTAGGCATGAAGATGGTGTGTGATTCCAAGGCTCGGTGTGCCCAGAATAAATTTATATAAATATTAAGTATTTTTATACTATGCACCTGGCAGGGGTGTGATATCTCCGAAACGGTAGCTCAGAACGGGAATCTGAGGGCACGGTTGCGTCCAAAATGTGCCGTTTACCCCAGGCGAGGTGTAAACTTTGCGGGCGCGGGCCTGTGATGAGAAACACCACCAGGGGCGTTTTCATAAATAAATGGGAGAGTCAATTTATGAGCGTCGGCTCGAATAACTTTTGAATGGAGTCTCAGATTGAAAATCTGAGTCCGTCATTGCGTTCAGAACGATATGTTTACCCTAGGGGCGACCTAATTTCCTCCGCGCCGGGAGGTCTGGTGGGGGCGTTGTTTTAAATGAAGTTTTTAAATAAAAAAAAGAAAATCATTTCAACACTCTCTCCTCCCTCGCCTCCTACGCGAAGCAAATGGAACCCCACCCTGCCTCATCCGTTCTTCATCGGATCGTGCTAGAATCATCCGTTTTTTGCGCCGATTGTCAACAGATCGAGCTTCAGGGCATCACTGGCATCGTTCTGCACACGAAGCTTCGGCGTTTCACCCGCGAGGTAGGCGGTTCAAGTTTTAAAATCCCGGATCCCATTTATGTGTTGTTTTTCTTCAAATTGTCATAAGGGTTGTATAGTTCAACTCCCGAGGTTTCTGAAACATGTTTCGGATCTGATTTTGGAGCACCGGGGTGTTCCAGGGGGTTCTTGGAAGTTTTCTAGCAGAAAACCCGGATTTCGGCGGCATCAATGCCAGAATCTGGCGAGGTGCGGCGGCGCGACGGAATCCGGTGGCGGCGTGGTGGTTTCCGACGAGGCCGATGGTGGTCTGGCCAGGATTTTCTAGGGGTTCTTTAAACCCCCGTAACTCGCAAATCGTAACTCCGATTTGCGATCCATTTGCGACGACGCTTTCCTTGCATCAAGACGGAACTTTGGAACTTACTTTGAGAAGTTTGTGAGTTGGGATTTTGGCCCGGGGTCTTGAAACATCGAATAAAATAATAATATTTTATTATTATTCGACTTTGGGCCATTGTATATTCTACCCGAAGCGTCCGATTGACGCACCGTCAGTGGCGTTGAGGACCTGATGGTAAGGAAGAATTTTCTTGTTGGTTTTCGAGTGTTGGGGCTGAGTTCGGGGTGCGGGCCCCACAAGGCCGGGTTTTGGCATTTGCGGAGAAACACAAATTTCGCACCAAGAGTCCATTTTTCACAGATGAATAGACAATCCTGTGTGATTTTCCGAGAGGATCGCAATGGTGAAATCCATTTGATGTGTTTTGGGATCAAGGCTTGGGCACCACCCGATCTGCTTCGATGAATAGTACTTTTTTCCACGGGGTGTCTGTTTTGGACGGACGAGTAGTCAATTCCGTTTGTTTTTCTGAGAGGATAACCGTGATATGATTATCTTGATGAGTTTCAGGATCATTTCATGGGCCCCACATAGGCAAGCTATGGTGAATAGTGACTTTTTCACCGGTTGTCCATTTCGGGCGTGTAAACAGCCTATCCTGCGTGTTTTTCCACGTGGGTCGTGATGGTGGCCTTAGTATCGGTCTTGGAGGTGCGCAGTGTGGCGTTGTTGTGGGTCGCTCGGGTTACCGATGTTTGAACCATCAGTGGTTGAGGGTACTCTCTTGGTTAATTCCTATGAGGGTTTGTGCAGCATCACAACCCTAGTATTGGCTTGTGATCCTCTCGATGAGATGTTTAATCTGTTAGAGTTGTGGCATCCCTATGGTGGGCCCAGAGCAAGATCCTCTAGCATCGTTACCCTAGATCGGGTTCCTGGCATCGCTGTGACCGCTTATCCACGGGTGGCGATCCTCTATCTAGCAGGTTAACCCCGTAGGGTTTGTGGCATCATTGGGAATATGATCCCCTACGTAGTGGGCCATTCTCAGTAGGGTTGTGTCATCATTGGATATATGATTCCCTACTCAGCATGAGGATTATAGTCGGGTTATGGTATCGTCAGTTATACGATCCCCTAATCAGCATGTCGTTTTAGTAGGGTTGAGACATCATTAGATATACAATACCCTACTCAGCGTGTGGTTCTTGTAGGGCTGCGTCATCATCGGTTCGATCCCCTACATTGCAAGTTATACCAGATGGGGTTCTGGTATCGTCGTGACCACCTTTATGTGGGAGAAGATCCTCTATTTGAGTGACGTGCTTCAGTCGAATGCCAGATCGGGTTGTGGTATCCGCCAGCGGACCCTGGGAGTGATCCCCTATCTGTGAGTTCTTTGTATACTGGTGTGGGTTCTGGTATCCCTCTAGCAGACCCTAGGAGAGATCCCCTAACCGAGGAGTGTGTTACTTATGTTGTTTCAGCGAGGTTTCCTTAGTGACGCTAACCGACGAGCGTGATCTCTCAGGTAAGCATCTGCGATGGTTGTGTGGGACCTAATGGAGTGTATCTCTTGGCCGAGTGTCATCTAGGATGACAGTGATCATGGAGGGTTCTCTCCTAGTTGTGGACAATTTCTGGTGATGAGGTCGGTACCTCTTGTGTCTTGGTGTGTGAGCTGAGTATATCTGGATTGTTCAAGGTGTATGTATGGGCATGCACCTGAGCTGAGCTGACTAGTTGTGTTTATCCGAGGATGGTCATGAGATGGAGTTTCTCTCTCGTCTGGGTTCCCTCTGGCTGGGTTGAGCAGACTTTTTCCTTTCAGTTTCTCTCTTTTGATTTGGATTTTTGGGGTGCCTACTGAGTATGTTTATACTCACTCCTGCATGGGCTTTGCCCACACATGTTTGTGTCTTGTGCAGACCACATGCCTTTCGACAGAGTCCCAGGAGGACCTGGAGCAGGCAGAGCTGACTGAGTGGGACTGACTGGGGTGTTTACCAGTGTGGTGCCGAGGGAGATTTCTGGCGGGTGTTTGTGGCAGCGTTCCCCTTCTTCAGAGCAGGTTGGACGCGCTTTGTAGTTTCTGTTGGTGGGCCCTATTTTTCCCTTTTTGTACTACTGTTTCACTCTGGTTGGGATAGTTGTATGCACAATTTTTACTTTTTAGTTTTACTTATCTCTGCACTTTTTCATGGAGATGTTTGTGGGTGCGTGTGTACAGGTACTTAGGCTAATGCCTCCCATGTGTGTGATAGCCTACTCGGTGTAGACGCCAGCCCCTAGCCTATTGGAGGTGGGCTTGGGGTGTCGCGGCTCGAGCCCCGTTGGGTCGGGTCATGACACTCACTTCTGAAAAGAACATTCCACTACAAAAAACAAATTGTATGAGGATCAAAACATACCATATTCATTACCTTTACCATATCATGTCGAACCAACCTCCACTGTCTTATTCCAAAACATTCATCTTACAATATTGATTTGATACCCATTTCACATTGTCATGGATATTAATAACATGAGGCATTTCACTATCATCAGACACACTTATCAAGGTGATTCACTGAATTATAGTAGAACTACACTGTCATGACATCACTATGCGTCAAACCATCATTTTTCTCCACCTCACTCATCAACACTCGCAACAGAAGCACTCCTACCATCCATACACCAACGGAATAAGGCTATGTTATTACTCATAACCATTTAAAAATGTGAAAAACACATTTAACTCTAATAATTTTATTGAATGAGTATTACAACTCATCACTTTTTTTCTTTTCTCCAAGCTATGTCGTACTGTACTAGGCTAAATCATTTTTGGAAAAAATTAGCTTTACTATTGGAATTCCCTTACCTTATAAGGTCAATATGACATCACAACTATGGATACCACATGGTAACCCAAATACACCTACTAATTTCTATACCTGATCTTCCATGTGTTTTTAGAACCCATCCTCCCTTTCCACAAACCGTTGTCTTGTCTCATAACTCTTGTCAGTGACTTTAACACACACACACACACACACACACACACACACACACACATATATATATATATATATTAAATTTCATTGGGGACCACCCCGAGCCCAAGGTGTATCCTTGGATATCTGAAACACCACATCCAAGGCCCACCTAGCATTTTCTGAGGAAACCAATGTCCACCTCGTATCTTTCTTTCATTGGAATCCCAGTGTAACTACAACAACATTAGGCTCTAATCCTCTACTCTAGGACAAAATTATTACTCCCCACAATAGGGGAATCATTACCATATCCTTCTTCAATGAATCCCAATGACCACACCTCATGCTTAGATCATATGTTGAACCCCAAATCATGGATGTGGTTATCTAGATTTTCTCAAATCAATAAAATGTGTATCACCTGATACCCATTCTTGGATTCCGTGAACAACACCCAGGACATTCATCGACACCGACTCAATCCCAAGGACATCAACCATAAAATTTAAATTGTGTACATCCCACCACCCAGCACCATATATGCCTCCCCACGGGCATAACCCACATGGTGTCCCATATTCTACTATAACACATTCAATTCATGAGTTGTAAATCCGGATCATTCTTATTGTACCAAGGATGATGTTATGATTTTGAGCGTAATAATCACTTGCTAAAAGTAGGATAAGAAGTTTTCATAAAACACCTCCACAACTTATCCATAATTGATTCCACATCCCACTATGGAAAACCATAAAGAGGGATGTGTTTTTGGAATCCCTTCCTGCACAAATCTCATCAGCGGATAACCACCAATGCTCAGGACTGATTTCCAACAAAGACATCACATCTTTACGATCTGTCATCCTGAAATTTTGAAACATAATTTCCTTTAGAACTATATCCACCACACCAATCATCTTATTCCATCACAATCCTAAATGTTAATAACTTATACATAAAATTTTATCACACCAGTAAAAAAAATGGTCTCTAGCGTAGATATTATTTCCTCTTTGGATTCATAGAGAGTGATGAATTCTTATCCTGAAACACTTGTTTTCCCTTAACATATAGAAAAATTCCATACTAGTGCATGCCCACATATGGACCTCATCAGAGCACTCAAAGTCTCACATCTTCCTAAAACTACACATTTGAACTGACATTAGATCACACATGAAAAAAATTCATCAGATCATAGCCCACTTCCCTCCTACTCACTTGAAAATTACAATAAGTCCATCATCCCTATAAGACTCAAGAAATTATCACCATTTCACCCAAAAACTAGACCATTTGTATAATAAATCCTAACCATGGGACCAAACTCACTTCATTCATCACCTTTGGAGTGAATAATCTTATCATTCTTCAATTACCCTTGACATTTCCCCCAGAAATCATCATCAATGATTCCATTAATCACCATTCAACTATATATGTCAAACATCCAATTGATTAAATCCTTTAAAAATAACCATAAACTAACCAAAATAACTAATTTTCCCCCTAAAATACCTTGGGAACAATGATACAATCTATCGAAAGATGGTGGTACTTATGATGCATCAATTACACTGCAGATTCATCTTTCATGAATCTTATTCCAATGCACATGAAACACTAGGATGACCCCCCAAAAAAGTCACCATTGATTTTTCCCAAGAGAATAATCTCATTGTTATAACTCAGGTCGCTTCTCCCAAAACAATTTTTCTTCAACCATATCCCACTTTGATAATCTTCACCTTTCCAAAATCAAAACATATCCCCGTGCCTCGTGGACCCAATAAGCACAGAAAAAAAAACTAACCATTATCAAGGGTATCTCTCAAGGATCAAATGATACCAACATCCCAACTGGGATTAATGGTAACAAGTCACTAAATACACTCTTTATGCTAGATACATTACACTTCCACATGCCATAACTCATAGGTGCCTTTCCTCACCAAGTTCGGGTAAACTGTGTCTAAAGAACCCCAGAAAATAGTCACTCTAGGTTTTAATCTAAGCTTACTAGCACACATACATCAGATCCACGAGCCAAAGCCCCTCACTATAGGATCCAAAAAACACATCTCAAGGTCTGAACACACATGGTTCAGAACACCTATAAAAACTTATCACTAAGGATGCCACATCCAAGACACCCTTTCTTAAGACCAACATACAACCCATAAAAATACAACCACTAGGGTTACCAATTCCACATAAAAGGATACACCAGAAAATTTCATGGTCACCCTATACCTAAAGAATAAAAGGTTTGAACCCCTCTTTACATAGATTGAGATTCATCAAGGCCTCTAGAAATATAATCAAGCTCTCATCCTATGGAACTCTCACATCCCAAAACCAACCATAAAATGGTCCTTATAAACAAAATGATGAATAATCAATGTTACTCTTCATAAAAAAACTTTTTCATTACATATTATTTTATAATTAATTTCATTATTTTGTTCACCCATGGATCACACATTAGAACATTTTTAACCCTAAATTTAAAAAATCACCACTTATTCTGTGTCATATTTGATTTTTTTTTATCATGAAACATTTAAAGGAAGGTAAATCAATGTAGATCCAAACATAAATTAAACTATATCAATTAATGTTATTTATTCTCTTATAATACCCTCAACTATTCCTTCCATGGGTCAGGGTCAATATAGGGTAAGCCATGTAAACTGATACAAGACTTTCATTGGCTCTCTCTTTTTAATCCATTTACACTTTCACAATGAAAAAATATCCCCATTATGCACCGTTGACATTTTTAAATTTGGTAAAACTAATATAATAACTCATTTAACACCATCATTATGCATAATTATATAACAATTTACCATCACATGGTAAATATTTCTCTTTTAGACACCATTTAATCCTTACAAATTATCCCAACCAAAAACAATTTTGACTCATTTATAACTTTTCATTAAGAACACTATTCATTATCGATTCATTTACATTCATTCATTTTACCCTTTTAAATTATTTTTTTAGAAACCATATAATTAAAATTTATCAGGAAACTAAAATACACCTTACCCTTCAAGTCCCATAATCCCATTATGTGTGGGATTATTAGGATGCATGCCACCTACATTCCTATGTGCCTGTAATGATTCATCAATGACCAATCTAATGGAATTACAGTAATAAGAAAAATAATATAAGACTATCATATCACATAAAAATGTGCATCACCCAATGGTGAAATATCATTAAACTATAACATTACAGATAAAGAATACCAATTCCCACCCTAGGAACATGAATTTTCCCTCGTACATGGGTCAGATACTCCTTTGAACGGGCTCATTACCAAGTCCTAGAACATCCTAAAATCATGTATACCATCCAAAATAGTAATACAATAGAAAATAACTTCTCTATTACAAGTTTTTAATGTCCTCGACTAGGAAGCCACTAAACTGGTGACCAAATATGATTTTCCACATGAACTCAAGCACCTCTTCCTATATACCAATGGTTTCTTACATTTATCATGGTTATGATGGATCATGTAGGGATTCTAAAACCTCCTTACCAGTCTAAGGCACAATAGATACCATGTGAATTAAATGAAACAATAAACAACAACTGGACACATGAATTACAAACTATTTCCCCAAGAGGTAATGGACTATAACCAAACAATAATACATCATGTCAAGATAACATTGTCAATTGATAAAGAAACCCAATAATTAATTGAAACCTTGGAATCTCCAAAATGGGTCCATACTCTAATTCTTGATCCCCATTCATGATCTTACAAAAGACAACTAAACTCCCCAGAAGAGTGCATTTTCCCTTGTTCGGACATACAATAATGAAATAATCTTAAGTACCCAATGATGGTCTGGTCAGGGTGTGGGTAATACTCAGTAGGACATCACCAATGATGTCTATAAATTATCCGGTCTAAATAGATAGTGTATGTAGGTGCAATGTAAATAAGATAGAAAACAAAAGAAAACTCTGGTATTATCAGTTAACTATATAAAAATTAACCATTTCCTTCATTATTTCCATTTTAATCACTTATACCATCTTAATAACTTATTTCATTTTCATCCAATGTTAAAATAGGATAGGCATTTATATCTTTTAAACAATGGAATAATTTGGTAAAATACTATGAATAAGTGAATAAGTCATGTTCCCTATCTTACTAGGGATAAAAATATCATAAACAAATAATTAAACTTACCATAGAGCCTCAATCCATGTAGTTATATCCAACAAACTATTAAGGGAATATATCCTCAGTCCGACTCCCTAACTCATGTATTAAAGGGGTGGGGTTTAGAGCCTCTATCCAACCCGACCCGTGTGTATTGAAATTGAAGTCAATTCCCCCCATACAACTAGACCATGATCACATTCTTATGTATTTATTAACCATATATAACATATCTAATCCATACATAATCCATACACACAAACATCACAATTCATATTTATTTTCATATGACACAATAGCAATACATAACCCATTAACACATTTTCCATTTATATCGCTTAGCCCATTTGACCCATTTCCATTTTCATACCTTAACCCATTTAGAATATTAATCAACACCAATAACTTAACCCATATAACCATTTACTCAATTTAGGTGCATTATCCCATTTATCGCGTTATTATATTCTTATGAATTAACCTATTTACGCATATCCATAAAAAATTCATAATCCATTTCCCAGATTCACATTAATCCATTGAACTTTTTTTCACATCATTACAAATAATACCATTTTCCATTTTAAATAATTTGTAAAACAACCATTGGTGACTATTATATTTTATCTAAAATTTAAACATATTTATCATGGTCTTTACTTCAACACAAATCAACCCTATTCTTAATATTTCAATTTTCCATGTTGGGAAATGTTGAAGAACCCCATGGGTGGCACTAAACCAGTGAAATCATTATCCACACATCACACGGGGATCATGAGGTGTTAATTTTATCATTTATCCAACCATTTTACCAAACCCTAACAAAGGAATCAAATTAAAAACAATATAGAACCATTAACAGAACTGCACACAAACAAACTAACTATAAAACTTTTGGATATAACTTGTAGATATCCTACTTTGATTACGAAGAAAAAAACATGCACAAACTTAGAGAATCACTTGGATTCGAACACCCTTCCAAACCCCAACCTAATATACACTAGAAAAAAAATCATTTAATGGATTCAGAAGAATATAGCAAAGTAGACAAACCCAAATCTGAAAAATTGAAGAAAGAGGAGTATTAGAGAAACATGGAGCATCGATTTGAAACAAAGGGTTCTCTGAATAGTGTATAATAAAAGGAGATACACCCTTGTAATGATTTGGGAATTTTTGTTCATAACCATAGATAAAAGGGGAAGAAATGAAGAGAATATTTGCCGAGGCATGATAAATATCAATGGGTGGAAATGGGAAAATAACACTTTTTAAAGGCTCTATGGTTTGACATAATGGTTTTCCAAACCATTCACCAAACATTTGCTTTCCTCTATCCAAGAGGGGTACAAGTCACAAAATAACTGGAGGATCTTATAAATTTTACAAAATAATGTGCCAGCATTGTTAAATTATCTTATCCATGGAGGAATGGTTTCACATCAAAATATCACAATTTATATTAACATACCACAAACCATGAAACATAAACAGAATGTATAGAAACCCATGGTTAACATAAAAATATATTACATAATATTAGGTGAATATAAATTACATTACTATAATACATGCCTAAAGACTATAATAGTTTTGTGTCTTTGTAATCAGAAAAAATATTTAATCGTAATGAAATATCATAAAAATATCCCATAATGATGTCAAACATTAGTACTTACACCCAAAACATATCTTCATAACCGAGGAAAGAAAAATATTAGAATTGTGTTCACTTATATTACCGTTAAGTTAAATAATATAAATGTGTAAGATACTAGTAAGATAATTATATGTTGCGTATCAAAAATAGTTACGGTGATTTTTCTGGTACACTGCATTGTGTTATTACAAGGTCAATGGATTTATCAAACCTATAAATATTAAGTATGGATAAAATTATGTATATATAATATTATATTTTTTTTATGAATCCACAGCCTTGAATGTGGCCTATTTTCCATTCCCAATGAACATGAAAAGGGACCATGAGTTATTAGGAACACATTACCATTCTTATACACCCTTGAAAATGATAAATTGTTTCCAGTACTAGGATCACAATATTAATTCAACTTACTATGGCTAGTTGTTAAACTATCAAAAAGGTTTTAACTCTGACTCTGGTGTTGGATTCATGCACTAGTAATAGTAAAAAATTATGAAACATCACTAGGAAGGTAACATTTTTAACCAATAAGTTGAAATCTAGGGAAACATTCCATCCCTACTAACTCAATTGTCCTTATTCGAGTGTTGTAAAGTAAGCAATAATTCATTACTAGTTTGAATGTATAGGAAAAATCCCATGCCTACCCACATAAGGATTGTGGAAATTTGGTGTGGAAACATACTGAATCCATTTAGAAAAAAATACATCTTTCTTGGGGAGGGCTTGACCTCCTAAAGATTCTGTGCTATCTTGAGAAATTCCCTCAAAGAAAAGGAGTTAATTTAGGATAATACCAATTGAAGGGATAAACATATGAAGGGATGTCATAACTCTTGTTTTGAAAAACTCAAGGTAATAAGAGAAATCAAATAAATTTCAAAAGATGTTATCAATTCCTAGAACCAGTTGAGCAAGATGAGTCAGCTCGGATTGGGAACTCCTGTTCAAAATTTACCCTAAACATTGAAGCTCGACATTGAAATCCCTTTCAAATTTACTACAAATTTCACATATTCATGAGAAACCAAGCATGCGGGAAAGGAAAAAACTAAAAGTCCAATCAACTTACAGGATAGAATCCATGACCATTCGGTCTATGGAGGAACAACGAGGGAGGATGAACAGTGAGAGAAAATGTGTATTTTCTAGGGGAGAGGGTTGAGGGTGGGAGGATAAAGTAGAGCGTGAGGGTGGGGAGGCCGCCGCGAGACACCGATGGCTAGGAAGTGTGGCAGCGATGTCAGGGAGGAGTACGCGAAGAGTAGGTCCTAGTCAAGGGTTCGAGGAGTCATGGACAATGGGGAGGAGGAGCTCACAGATCGGGGGAGGAGAGGAGGAGAGCATCGTGGAGAGCATCACAGAGAGCGTCGTAGACTGGGGAGGAGGAGCTCACGGATCGGGGGAGGAGAGGAGTTGCAGAATGGGGATGAGGATCCCGATATATAGTCAAAAAACATTTCTATGGATTTTTTTAATCCATGGCTATAAATTATGATATAGCCAGAGTTTTAATAGAACTGTCGGTATAAAATTAGCTATAGCCATGAACTTATAAAACTGTGTCTATAGGTCCATGGCTATAGCCCTGTTTTCTAGTAGTGATATTTTTGACTTTTTTGATGTACTATATGGAACTCAATACTTTTTCAAGATTTACCTTCTATCAAGATATCAAAAATTGATTGTACAGAAGGAGGATATACCCAATACAACATTTTTTAGATGGAATAGATGCTATAAATGTATAGTTATTTCATTCGGTCTTATGAATTCCCCTTATATCTTCATAGATTTAATGAATAGAGTCTTTAAAGATAACCTTGATCAATTTGTGGTAATATTTTTGGATAATATTTTATCTTTTCAAATGGAATGGAAAAAATGAATATCATATGATAATTTTACTAAGAAACCTAATGAAGGTGAAACTATATGAAAATTTTAAAAAGTGTTAATTTTTAATATAAAATGTTTCATTTTTAGGTCATATAATCTTCAAATAGATTATATCGATAGATTAATCCATGAAAAAGGCTATTGAATATTTCCCCATTACAACCATGGTGATTGAGATCAATAGATTTCTTGGTTTATAAAGATATAATGGATGATTTTTAGATAATATCTCATAACTACTTAACCCACTATAAAATTTAACTTATAAGGGATCCAAGTTCTTATAGAAAGATAAACGTGAGGAAAATTTCAAGTAACTGAAGAGAAGATTAGTCAGCGCACATGTGCTTACATTACCCTATTGTGGGGAAGGGTTTGTAATCTATGCTGATATATCTAATAAGGGATTGTGATTTTTCTTATTTAGAATGATATGGTTATAGCTTATGAATCATGAAAATTTATGATTCATGAGAATAATTACCCAACTCATGATTTTGAGTTAGCTATGGTAAATTTATCATTAATGATATAGAATAATTATATTTATGGTGAAAAGAGTGATATATATAACTATTATAAAATTTTAAAATATATATTCTCACAGAAGGAGTTAAATAATCCCCAAATAATATTGTTACAACCGATTAAACATTATGACTACTCAATACATTACCACCCTAGTAAAGTGAACAAGGTGGACGATGTTTTGTGTCAAAAGGATCGCTATAGCTTATCCTTGTTGAAGATTACAAAAGATCCAATTTTTTTGTATTTTTAAAGGATGGATCTAGAAATACTGGAGGAAGTGGAAAATAATGTTTTTATCAGTTGAATGTTCAATCATATGTCGAATTGAGTATTAAATTTGTGTATAAGGAAGATTTAGAGCTGAAAATGAAGGCTAGAGATGTTCCCAAGTTTATCCTTGATCATGATGGAATGATAAAGTTCAAGAACTGTCAATGTGTTTCTTCCATTCCATATTTGAAGGATTTTTTATTGGAAGATCATATTTATTCAATATCTATTCATATATGGAGTATGAATATGTATAGTGATTTGAAATAGTTTTTATAGTGGTATGGAATAAAGAGAGATAATACAGATTTTTTATTTCAGTGCTTGATATGTCATCAAGTTAATGCTGAAATACAAATTTGTATGGGGTTGTTACATCCATTACCCATACTAAAATAGAAATGGGAAAAAATCATTGTGGATTTTTTCATTACAATCACCAAAAAAATAAAGGGAATAATGAATTAAGGGTTATAATAAAATTCATCACAATGTTAACACACATAATCTCTATTAGGGAATAATTTTCTTTGGATAATATTACTTGGATATACATTAAATAAGTGGTATGATTTCATGGATTAAAAAATTCCATTGTGTCATATTGGTATATGAGGTTCACATCAATGTTGTGGTTAAGTATTTAGGAGGATCTTGATACAGAGTGGAGTTTCAGCACTTCATATTATCCATATGTAGATGGTCAGTCTGATAGAACTATTCAACCCCTATAGAATATGTTGAGATTTGTTGTTTTTATTTAAGAGGTGTTTGAGATCAACACCTTACTCTAGTTGAGTTTTCTTACAAAAATAGATTTAACTCAAGAAATAAAATGGATTCTTTTTAATACCTATATGGAGATAAATTTTGATATACAATGATCTAGATATAGTTAAATCCATGTAGTAACACATAATAGCATCTCATAGTCGACAGAAAAGTTATGCTGACAATCTATAATATTATCTAGAATTTAAAGTTAGTAAAAATATGTTTCTGATAATTTATCTACAAAATAATATAATGAGATTTAGAATGAAAGGGAAAATAAACCCAAAGTATATCAGTCACTTATAAATTCATTATGGTATGAGGATTGTATATTATAACTTGGATCTTCCACAAAAAATCTAGTAATTCTATGATGTGTTCTATTTATCTCTCTTGAGGAAGTACATACTTGACCTATCACATGTACAGAACTTAGTGGTCATACCCCTAAAGCACGATATTTCATATTAAGAACAACCAATAGAGATTCTATATCATATATATAATGTTTTTTTTAAAAAATACCACTCAACTGGTCAATGTTTTTATGGCTAAACCACCGGGTTGAAGAAACTATGTGGGAACTGGAGGATATGATGGGGAAAAAGTATCCACATTTTTTGGTATCTGAGTGAAGGATTTTGAAGGAGAAATTCATTTTAATGGGTTTAGAATGTAACACACTTATTTTTTGTGAATTATTATTTTTTCATTAAATTAAATTCTTTGATATCTTGCATTACATGTAACAATGACTTTAGCTTGCACTACATGAAAAAATTATTTTAACAAAAAATGATATATTATCAATATAGTTATATAAACTAAAACATTATAACCAAATCATTAAACAATATAGATATAAATTAAAATAAAAAATTTCTAAATATTATTTATATTGGTTTTTTATAAATAAAACATATAGACAAAAAAGTACTTAATTTTTGTTAGAAATAGTTATATGTTTTGAAAATTAAAATTTCTCAAAAAAATGATTTTTGATTCATTTTGTGGAAATTAATAAAATTAATTTTCCACCAAATTAGAAAATAAATTTGATAAAATAATCCAATTTTTTTAAATCGTCATTTCAAAATTATCTTGCGCTGATTTTTTTCGTATTTTTCTGAAAAGTATCATTTTTTGAGGAATTGTGAAAAATACCAAATTTTAATTAAAAATGGCCATTTAATTTAATTTATTTTTAAAGATAAATAAAATTTTAATTTTTTTAAAGTATAATTAGTTCAATTATATATATATATATATTAATTCAGTTCAGGTCATTGAAATCATTTTCATGTAGAAGTTGGATATAAAAACTTTGAAAACATTTTAACATTTTTTCTTTTAAACATTGATTTCACATTACCCCTATGAGACTAATTTTGAATTAAATTTTATCACTTCTATGAATTGAATTATTAAATACATATTCTATATTTTCAATATGAATAATTTATATTATATGATAAATTAAACAAATTGATTTCCAATATAAATTTTAAAAATATTAAAAATTATTTTTCCTAGTTAAGGTTAAAATGGGTTTACCAGGGGTTAAACTAAAAATATAAGGGTTAGAATTAACCAAAACCATTCCAAAAATAAATTGTATAGAAATATTTATTCCTCATATCTTTTATTATTGATAATTATCCATAATTAGAGCATTATTACATGAAATATAAATGTGGGAATAATTTTTTTCTTTTAGATAAAACATTAAAAGTGTTCCACTAACATAACTTATATAAGGCACCCCTATCCTCTCTTCATCACACCTTTAAAAACATTTTTTTAGAAAATACCATCCTATATAACTTACCAAATTATGTACTCTCATTCAATATATCTTATTTTATATAGAAATTCAACCTAGGAAGTCTTTTGGTGAGAACCTGAGGAAACCCGAAGAATATGTAACGTTCATCAATTAGAATTTTTTATTTTACTTCATCCTACTCCTCCTTAAATAATATTTATAACATGATGATATAATATCCTCAATATATATTATATAATTATATGATTTTATATAATGTGAATGACCTAAACTATCTCTACCTCCATTAAATGCGTTGCAAAATCAGTGTTCATGTGTACGGAAGACTACCGCCTCACAAATAGATTTCCTTCATTTTTACATTATAAACTAACAAGGATGGTCATAATGATGTAATTATTAATTATATTTAAAATTCATGATATTATTATACTTTTTAAATTATTATAACACACATTCCTTTTAACATTACATTTCGTAGGAATATGATAATGTTGTTCTATGAGTGGTGGTGTACTACCACATGAAGATATGTGATTCATTCATGATTTAAATGGAAGGTAATAGTAATGGTTTTAATGAAAATATGTTATATATTTGAAATAAAATGATATTGTAATGATAATATATCATTTAAATTTATTTCTTTCAATCCAACAAAAAAATGGAAATGCCATTCATGCGTACGTACGATCTACTATCACCATAAACAGTTTAATTGATTTTCTACCACTAAATTTTATAGATTAATCTATATATATATATATATAATTAATATATATAATATTTATATCATTGTTATAACTATTTAGATAATTAAATCATGATAAATGTATGATGATGAAAAATATCAAATCAAAACATATACGAAAAACAAAGAGGTTATTAACTTAAATGTAATGTTAACATTGAATTGTTAAAAAATAGGTAATAAAAGGTCATGATAAAATAGTATATGATATAATACATAAAAATATTTTATGTGATATATTTATAATAAAATTATATTATTATACCTTAATTCTCAATGAGGGAAACACAAGTTATGACTTAAGGTTAGGGATATCCATCTACCTTTTTACTTTTGTGAGACACGTTCTATATTAACTACCTATTAATTTTATGTGGTGTATGTACTCACCCTGATATTTTTTTTATCATTCTTATACTGAAAATTATTTTGATTTACATATCCATTTTAGGATCTCTCTTTGATGGGATTTACGATTCATGAGTTTCTAAAGCGGTAAGAGATTTCTGTCTAAATTTTACTCTATTGAGATGTAAAATATGTTATGCACCTATATTCATTCACGATGTGTATATACATCCACATTTATGTTTATTATAATGAATTTACTTATCTTCATAATATATTATATTCAAATTTTTTATTCCCTCACGGGTCTTATTAATCAAATTTAACAATGTGGTAATGATTTTATGGTACAATATCTTATTTTTTAGGATTCTTTATGATTATGTTTCTGATGATAAAATATTATGATAAATATCTTAATGAAGTCATTAATTTTTTATACAATATTAAATCATTAGATATTCATGTAATATTATCATTTTCATGTAATATTAACATTTTCTCCCTCATTGGTACTTAAAATAATTTATAAAATGTTTTTAGGATAATCATTCTTTATTTCTCTCTTTTGTCAGAAATATATTGTATTAAAAAAATGTTTTATAAACATGTTTAAAAAAAATTATTATCCTCCTATGTTTTTTAAAATAATGATTTACCCATATTTTATTTTATTTTTTAAGAAAATAAAGCAGTCTTTATGTTGTTTTCCAAACAATTCCCATTTAGAATTTACCAAGATTGTTAAAGAAATATTTATTTTAACATTTATGGTATAAACAAAACTTCTCATTTTTGGGACCATTATTTTATTTTAAGTTTAATTTATACTATTTCAATGTTATTTTTAAATAAAAAAATTTTAAAAATGAATTATGTTTCATTTTTTTTTCAAATCAAAAAGGAAATTTTCCATAAAAAATGTTTTAAATGATCATTAAAAATGATTTTCAATCTAAGATGACATTATTTAATGTTTCTTATACCTTAACAGGGATATAATCCATGAATAAAATTGTTAATATTTCCCTGAATGGTTTATGTTTATGATGGAATTATGTTTATGAAACATCTTCCTTGTGTTATACCATGATAAAATTATTATGAAACCCAATTATTTTTCCACAGGTTATACTATGATGAAATGATTATGAAACATATCACTTTTAGATAGGTTATGATACAATTAAATGTTTACGAAACCCATTTCATTACCTTGGTTATGATATGATGGATTTTTTATGATCCTATGGAACACGTAAATATGGTTTTCATTATGAGATGGTGTAACATATATCTCCATCGAAGGAAATGAATAAAATTTCATATCTCATGGGATAAATAGGGATAGAATTGGTAGTAAAACTAATTCATTAAGGGAATTTGTCCACTATGATAATATTTGGAGTTAACCTTAAATAATTTGATGGTTTGGGGAGTGAACCCATTCAACTATAAGAGCATTGGAAATAAGCATTGACTAATATAAGAATGATTTTCTATTCTTATGTGCATGCCAAAAATCTATGACTTATGTGAATTTTATACTCTCATGAATCATGCTATTAGATTCTCTTATGATTCATATCTTATGAACTACTAATATTTATTCCATGAATCATGATTATAATATTTTATATTCATGGTATGGTATCAAATGTTTTGCACATGATGTCATACCCTTATGGTCATGTTTTTCTTATGTATATCCCTTGATTACCCATGCTGAGAATCTGTGCTCACCCATTCTTATGTTACCTTTACCTAGGTTATGATAAAATAAATTTAATATGATATGGATAAGTCAAGTTATAGTTTTTAATATCATATTTTGAGGTGATTTACTTTACCAATAAACCAGTTTTTAGGTTTCCATGTTTCTAAAGACAACAAACTATTACAGTCCTCAGGAATTTGTTTGTGTAATATAATGAATATTCATCAAATATGATGTAATATTTATGCATTATAATCATTATTCTCTATAATTAAATAGATATTATAATATATTTTGGCCTAAATTATGTTATATATTTACTCAAATAATGTTTTTATTCATAAAATTATGTCTGTAAGAAGTCATGAGTGAATAAAAACATCTCCAAAACCCATAAAACATCTTCTCAATGTTTTCCTCATCATTTAAATCAAGTAGAACCTGAATTTTACTTTTCAGAGAGCCTAGTATTATAAAATTATATTATTTATATTATGTTTTCTATTATTCTAAATTACTATTATTATTTTATATTTTTATACATCAATTTACCATTTTCATTTGATATTGTCTCCCATTTTTTGTGTTAAGACATGATTTTATATATGATGTGATCTCACCAAGATTATTATTTCAGTTAGACCCTATAATTGAATAAAAATTTATTGAATATTTCAGACAATCTTAGTCAGAGTGTAGTTGCTGAATTTATCATTTTTAGGATTTTCATTTGTTTAATGGTAATGAACTTAGATGCACACGTGACTCTTACATAAAATTTTATTCCATTTATAGAAACAATAAATAATCTCGTATAAATATTTGAAAAATTATTACACTTTACATAAATTAAAAACACATTTTAATTACTTATCATTATTAAGAAAATATTATTTGAACTTAAATCAGTATCAATACATTATATTCCAAAGTTTAATATATTTTGAAATTAGGAACAAAATATGAATTTATTTTATTTTTTTCCATTATTAAAGTCCAATTATGTTCCAAAAACAATATATGAAACCAAGGAATTTATTATTTTTACTTAATAGAGTGGCGAAAAATTAGATGCATCATTTTTATCTCAATTAGGTTTCTTGTTAGAATTATTTCAAACATGTTTTCTTAAAAAGGATCATCCCAACATCATAATCCATTACTATATGAAATAAAATATCTAGGAATAAAAAACACATTGAAAAATCACTTTAAAAATATTGGGGGTGATTCCATATTTGGTTTGAATGACATTTATTACACCAATCTAATAGATTTATCATCCCTATAAATTCCCACGAACGTGTCATTCTCCATGGATAGAAACATAGTGGATACCACAATATGATGAAAAATTCTCTATAAAACCCCATTATCACCATGTACATTAATAAATATGATGATAAATAATTCAAAATTATACTAGGATCAAGACACATAAATTTTGAGAAGTGCTCCTGATATATATTATTCACTTTTAAAATATCATTTATATGATTATAGGTTGGACGATTCAACTTTGATGGAATAATATATTTACATGGATTAAAAACCACTAAAATTAGGTTATTCAAATGTTTTAGAATTTTTATCAAACTAAAACATCCCAAAACCATATACCACAAATCTATAATACATATAAGAATATCAATTGTTTCAATGAATACCATATCTATCATAATAATAACCACTCCATAATAAAAAGTCTTATCCATTATTTTCAACTTATAATTTTTATAGGTATGGTCATATGAATCATATGTATGGAAAAAATATAGATCTAAAGACATAGTTTTATTTGAAATGTGCACTAAAATATAGTTCATAGTGTGGTCCCATAGTTCATTTCCCAGTTTTTATTATTATAGAACATGGCATAGTGAATGTCACTCTACAATGAAGCTATGCATGGTAGTTTTACATGTTATATGATATCATATAAATCCGATTTCTACTCATAATAAAATTTATTAGGAATGATTTGACTATAATGTGATTATTATTAGATGAGGTTTACCATCACAACAAATTTTACAAACATTAAACATTTATGAGTCTTTAGTTAATTGGAGTTGTAACCTATAAAATGTTTATTAATCATTCTATTAATAAGGATGAATGTTTGATTTTCCAAATAAGTTCTTTGGATGACTATATATAATGGTAAAATCCATCAATGATGTGTGTGAAATTTAGAATTCATATGTTGGGATAACTCCTAATGTCTAAGATTTGTTTCCTCTCCCTCTATCTCTCCCTATCTCTCGAACCCAACATTATAGAAAACCATGAGGAATATGAGATCCTTCCCAATCATCGGTAGATTATTACATCCAGTGTATGCCCTAGGATGAAGGAGATCATTGGTATGTTCTCAATGTCACTATATCATTTTTATGAAATATCTTTCAAATATTAGGATCATAAAGAAAATGGATCTCATTATTTATTTATTTTATTACATTCAATATAAATATAAATATCATGTGGGAAATTGGTTTTGGTTGATATTTACACTATTTGGATAATTTTTATCCCATATAAAATTCATCATTGGAATAAAATATTATTTAAATATCATTTTTATTGGTTCATTGAATTAAAAAACAAATTGGGAAAATGATCATTCTATAAATTATATCATGTTTCAAGGAAAACAGTCATAATAAATGAATTTTCCAAGACTACAACATTGTTTTTTTGTAAAATGAAAGTGGTTCTTATAAAATTAATAAGACCATGATATAGTTTATGTGTAATAATTTTAATGTAGTCGATCAAAAATAGAGCATTTTTAATGACATCACCACAATGTGGTCATCTTATCATTATATTGTAAGAATTATACTATGAAACAGACAAAATTATAATATTTTTTTACAATAAATTGTCCAAAATTACTTTAATCATGTTAAATTTATAATGGATTGTTTCAAATATAGTTCCATAAGTCTACCATTAAATAGACAAGTCCAACATGCTATATAATTTTCAAAACATAATACCTAATTCAAAATAGATTCTACAAAAAACTGATTCCTCAAAAAATTGATTCTAACAAAAATGGTCATGGTCATCAATTTGGAATGAGTTACCACATATACTTACACCATGACATGGAAAAAATCCTAAATGGTAATTGTGTGATGAATTTTAATGAAAAATTAATTTTTTTAATAATTATTTAAAATGTTTTTCATCATTGTAGGCCCAACCATACCAATTTTTTTTGTTGATGTGATAAAGTTTTAAAGTGGATTTATATAGTGGAATAATTTACAAGCTATTTATAAATTCTAAAATGAAAAACAAAAAAAGTGATTATATTTATTTATTTATAGTATATAAATGATAATATTATAGTTTCATATTGATAGGAGTTATCTAAATAAATTTTTTAAACCTTTCCAAAAGGTTTTTATGTTGATTCGATCAAAATTTTAAATAAAATAAAATAAATTATATTTAATTAGGGAGCTTCACTATGATATATAAGGATCATTACTATGTAAAAGAAAATATATAAAGATTATTTCATGGAAAGGTAAATAATCATTGGTAATTTATAGAGATAAATAAAATATATAACATTCAATTACAAACATTTCAAAAAAAATCAGTTAAATAAAAAATATTAAACAGTTTTCCCACCCCTAAAACTACCACCAAACATCCCTAGACTCCATAAACACCTAATAAATAAAAAACAAAGGGTTAGAAAAATCTAGGCCCTTAAATTTGATACCTTTCAAATTACTCCCATACTCAAGAATGAAGACTAAACAAGATATATAAAAAAATGGGGTATTGATAATAAAAAACACCCTGATATAACTCTTAAACAAGGATCTCACTATAAATAGAGCATAAATATCACATCATACTGAAAGGGTGAATAATAATTTAGAATCATAAATATTAGTCAATAGAAAAGGTCATATATATATCAAATAATCAAAATAATTCATTGAACTATTCATTATATTGAGTATATATTTGTGACTTATGTTCCCATGTATACTCGTATAATCCTTTATTTAACCATAAAAAGTAGACCAAAGGAATAACACACTGTTGTAGCAACTTCTCATATCAGTCCTGGATCTCAAAGGATTATTCGTTGAACAACACATCATCATTTAAATCTAACTCTCCACAATCAATGATATGTGAGTCATCAAGTTGATACCAAAAAAGATTCTATACATGGAAAATATCATAGATATTATCTATTTGTTGTGGAAGTTCCAATCAATACTGAACATTATCACCACACACCAACACTTTGAAAAGCTCCACAAATCAGGGGGAAATATTAAACCCGTATTTGACCAATTAATTTCCATGTTGAAGAGATACCTTCATGAATATATGATCTTTAGTTTCAAAATATATATTCTTCCTCCTCTGATATGCAAAGGAATTATGATTATCTTGATATATTATTATCCATTCATGAATCACGCAAACCTTAAATTATATTATCTACACCAATTCTAGTCTGAGAAGTTTTACCTCACCAACCATTATACAATAAAACAGATATCTACAATGGTATCCACACAATGAATTAAATAGATACATACAAGTTTTGGAGTGACATCTATTATTAAAATAAAAATTATATTGAGGTTTGTGTTTCACTCACAAACCCCTAAAATCAATCATGCATGAATGTAACATGTCTTCCAATGTATTGATAGTCCATTATAATTTTCCCTCCATCAAAAAATTAAAAGGAGTGATCATGTATAACTGATATTGAAAATGAACTAGAGACCTCTCCATATGCGATAAGTAAAATAAGGATAATGATCATAGATGATCATCTTTGTAACCCAACAATCTATTCTAAATACCGGCTTAATAGAAAATCCAAAGTATTCAAATCCTTAATCACAAAAAAGTTATTTTTCTTCATCAAAAGATCTATAGTCACAAAAATAGTATCGTATATACCCTAATATATGTTGGGTAATTAACCCCACCACCAATAAATGTATTCAACCCTTCTAATGTTGCGAAAAACTTATAAATAAAATATAGACGTTCCTCTAATTAGATAGTACCATGAAAACAAGATGAACCCAAAGTTTATGATGATATATAACCTACTCACTTAAAAAATTCACATATAACATACACACTATCTATATAACTCAACACATGCATTTAGTATTCATAAAAAATTAAGCAATAAATAACACTTTTGTTTTATGTGGATTAGACAATTAAATCCTACATCCATGGGATAACACTATAAATATTCCTTTTTATCAAAATATAATAAATATAATATTAAAAAAATAAATCATAATGAATAAGTAGTATTTGTTTAACTTTTTATCCTAGTTATAGTTCCCATATAGGTATAAGTGGTACCACACCAGATATATAGTGAGTCCTAGCTTGTAATCTTATTACACAACCATAGAAGATTCATAGATGACCATACCATTTCACTAGGTGACATTTATATCCTATTGAAATCGACACATGACTACTCAATCCAGTGAATAATATATGTTTACCTAAATTTAGTAACTATTATACATCACTATCTAATAAAATTATTGAACACTATGCCATCTAATTTTATGAGAGCCATTTTTAATCCTTCCACATACTGGAGAACCCACTATCATTTATTTATCATCATTATGAATTTTCTTCCAGTGTTTATCCTTCCAATAGACTATATATAGTATATATAAATAGGATTTTCATCCATAAAATCCCCAACACGAATACTACTTCAAGAAAAATATTAGAAACACTTAGATACTTTATAATAATGAAATGTCATCTCTGCTATAGTGTCTTCAACTCTATCCATTCACCAAAGTCAAAGTGAATAATAGTTTTAACTCGTGATTTATTTGAATAAAGTCTTTGGTGAACATGATTTTTTTTATTTTACATTGCCTAAATATTCCATATCCTAAGATCATTATCCTCTAGAAACAATTTTATGAAATTATTCTAGGTCGATGTGCTTTGTATGTATATAAAATATCAGATTCAGATCCATGTGTATTGTGCTCTAACTATCACATTAGAGAAATTTTCCCTTATTCTCTCTTATAAGTTCCGATAATAAATTAATCAACTATATAATCAATTTCATTAATACAATTATTTCCATATATATTTTCTTCCATTTTTATAGTGAAACTATTGGTTGTAATTTTTACATCCTTATCATTGTCATTCCAATAAATTTGAACACAAAAAAATTATACTTTTCTGAGTATCAAAATCTAACCCAATTCTTTAATCAATATCCCCATAGAAACAATCACAAGTAACAAAGGTTAAGGTTGTATATTTTGTTCCTTTGAGATATCGGATGATCTATTTCACAATATCTCAGGGTTCTTCCCATGATTTAACATGAAATGGATGATAAATTCCACAAAATATGAAATTTTTATATGATTTTACCCCATGGTGTACATCATAATTACAACTGAAAATGAAAACATAACCATAACCATATTTTTTCTTCATCGTCCATCTTTAGTTCTTTCTTATTGTGTAGTTTTTGGGGTTTAGAAAGGGGGTTTAAACCACATTTTATCTCAACAAACCAAACCTCTTAATAATATTGAAAACATAATATTTTTGGTATAAAACTAAGATTATACCACTATTATCATGCATAATACTCAACCCAAAATATTTATAATCTCTAGAAATATTATTCATCTAGAATATTGCGGGTTTTGTTTTTCTAAAAACACAATTCCAACTAAGGTTATATCCCATAAAAAATCATTGAATCTATATAATGAAATTAATATGTAAATCTAATTTTAAAATGGATTATGGTATCATAAGTGTACAATCTATCTCAATATAAAAAAATACAACAAAAATTCATTGAAATTCAAATTCGATTATATTGTTTTTCACTTCAAGTCATAGAGACTCTATTATATCCTAGACCCAGATGAAACTCAATACTACCCTGAGGCCAGTTGGTTACATGGTCATAAGAACATCTCCCAAAATTATAATGTCTCTTGAATATAAGTGAGGTCCTAGGTTGTGTTTTGGGGGAGAAATTTCCCTCTTCCCACTGTCTAATGTAGCAGTAGAAATCATACAAATTAAACGGTGAAAGTATTATTACAATTTGTCTATATGTAAATAGTAGGAATAGATAAAAATTAAAAAAGGAATATAATACAAAAATGATGACAATACGTGTCACTAAAAACATCCAAAATAGATATACATAGAAGGTATAAAAAAATGTAACAAAATAATAAAATGGCCAAAAAATTATATCTATGAACAACATCATGATCCTTATCTCGGTTTTGTGATCCCTTACTCTTAAGAATGGCACAATTTCTACCATCAAACTGTGGTTTCTTTCCCCAGTCCCTACCTACATCCATAAGGTCTGTCTACGTACCCAATGACGGCCTAAACAGGGTGTGAGATAAAATCCTAGAAGGTAACCACCAAAAGTTATATAGAAATACTACCTGTGAATTATAGTCTATAAAGTGTGATATATATATATATATGTTAAACATTAAATAAAATTAAATTTCTCATGGAATGTTTACTACAAATCCTGTGATACAATATAACCATATAAGGCTCCCTAAAAAACATGAGTCAATCTCCTATAACAAGGTGGAAGTAAAAATAAATAGAAGTAAACATCATGGCCTTGATGCATAAACTGCATCTCATGTCAACCCCAAATTTTTGTATAATATAAATATCAACACAACCATGACAAAATAATATAACCAGAAGTGTAAAAAATTCCAAGGTCATGTCGTACAACCAATCATTTCATATTTACTATGGTTGTGCGGTATAATCAATTATCAGACCATAAAGGGTGGGATCCAGTATTAAGAAGAACAAGGCATCCTCATCAAGTCACAAGATCACCTCTATGGAAACATGGATATGCTTGAGTTGGGGACTAATAAGCATGTCTACTAACCTTTTCCACTAAGAGACCAATAAAAACAAGATCCAAGGTGTAGAAAGGTCCAAGGAATCCCATAGAATTAAGACACAAGTAGAAATATCTACCCAAGGCATCCACTACCGCATTCAACACCCATGGGAAAATTTCCATCGAATCTAATTGAATCGAGGTCTAAAGTATACCAACAATAGAATCCACTACCATTCTATTCATCAAATTTCATCAATTCATAATTCATAAAAAATTACTATTTCATACCATGATTATACCAACTCATTTCCACAAATTCTAAATAATTTATTCAAGAAATTTAATTAAACAACATCATGCTAACACATGTAAAGAAAGTCAAACCATCTTCTATTCAACCAATTCAATTCAATTAATTTTTTAACTCGATTACTCAAACTAGGAAATTACTAAATAAACCCATGGGTGGTTTAATATAGGAATATTCATAAGAAATTCACATGGAACACCTGATGGACATCATGGGTTGGGGAAACAACCTCCAAAAAATATTAACGAAACCAAGGTTATCCCAAACATGATCTATTTAATTTAATTCAGTTTTCCAATTAGTTTTTGGGGCCCATTGGATTTTATTGATGGAATAATAATGAAAACATTCTCTATAAATCACCATTCCAAACAAGAAACATATAGACCCCCTACCGGAGGTCTGTAGTAGAGTTCTTGTCCTGTATAAGCTCCCGATTCAACTTAGATAGAGGAGAAATGATGAATGGATAAAAAACTGATGTGGATCCAATGATACATATAATGACCCTTTCGAGTTTGTATGTAGAATATCTTCTAAATCCTTGTATAATAATCAAGGAGGGATCATAAATCTCATCATTGTCCAACAAAGATAAATCCAAATTAGGTTTAAAGTTATAAACTCATTAAGGTAGTTTTTTTAATTTTACCCAAATTATTGGGCTATATGGTTTGACCTCACAGTTGGAAAAACCATCTTCCAACCATGAACCCTTTAATATAAGGAGGTTTACCTTGAACAGTTAGTGAACATGGTTTTCCAAACCGTACATAAACCATGTAATTGGGATCTGATAAAAATCACAGGTTCCCCATATGGGTGTGCGCCTCCGTTCGCATGATTTACTCAAACTATGTGGCATTTATACATTCTCCTTCCAGCCTTGTATAATTATATGTAACAATGATACCTACCCTATATAGTTTAAACTAACCATGAAGCCTTTCATGTTTTCCTAAAAAGACGGGCTCTGGTCTCTGAACAAGCCTCGAACACCCCTGATACTTCCATGACCTCCAAGGGTATTTATATTAGGATATAATTAATCATTTAAATTGAAAAAAATATTCATACCTATTATGAAAACCTATTATCTTACAATATTACCCACATAAATCAATTCTTCCATAAATTTCCCACTCACGGGTGGTAAATATTCATCTAAGAATGACTTTGTCCAATGAGCATGGATGTCAGCCTCCCACACCCAAGTCCAATATTATAAGTGGTTACGCTTCCATAGCACGCATACTAAAGGAATTGACTGGCCATGGATATCATTCATTATCATATCAACAATATGAATATGATTCCCTCTCAAAATATGCATCAACCTATAACTCCACCTCCTCAGGCTACATAACATGATATGGGTCTGAATGATAACAGTGAAGCTAATATTCATGGAATACATTGTGCATGACCCAATACCTCTAAGGTAACTGCAACCAATAGGGTATCAGCGTAAATCTCTCATGAATCTAAAAACTCCCAATATATAAAAGTGAAAGCATACCTTATCTCAATATCCATTTATATCCCATCCTTGGTGAGATGTGAAAAAATTCATAATCCTCAACCTCAAACTCTTAAGGTTGTCTGTTACAATTAGTGTTAGATTTTCGTCAATATTGTGTAGTATACATAAAATTTTTAATCAACTAGACCTACTCAGAAGTATTTTGAATGAGACACGGTCCAAGTAAAGTAGCCTCACCTACCTCTAGCTAGCTTGGGGGAAATCGACATTCCTATATTAAAATTCCTCATAAGGTTCTATCTGTATTGTTGTTTAATATGTACAATTTTATGTGAACCCAACTAGGGGTATATTCCTCTCCCAAGAGCCACAAAATCATAGTACTCATGCTTACAAAATTTCTTCAAGAAACTATATCATATGATATGAATTACCATCTATATGAGGGTGGTACCCCATGTGTAGAAGAACCTATGTACCTAGTTCACTATATAAACTATTCAAGGGAAAAAAATTAAACTAGGCATATTAATACAAATGAATGTGTGTGGTACCCTATAAAGGTGTACTATCCCATGGATGTAGAACCTCCCAAGATCATCCACACGGGCAGTATCCTTGATTTTAATTAGTTTCCCATCCTTTGTGAGCCTGCCAATAATGATACCCACATAAACTATACCTTTAGGAAACCTCAGAAAACCGGTCACAAAATCCATCATGGAATCATCCCATTCCCACTCGGGAAAAGTTCACTGATATTTATCCTTCACCTGAAGACAATTTTATAACATCATAAAAAAACCAGTTACCTTATGATTCATACCCAACCACCAATACTAATAGTATAAGTTACAAAACATATTAGTAACACTGTGATGCACTTCCCAAACTGAGGTATGAAACTCTCACATTATATCCTCATGTATTTCCACTGGAACCCAAACATGAACATTGATACATAGGATTTCATCCTCTCTTATGGTCTGACCTAGAGGTGGGTCCCAACCTTCCAGACTCTCCCACAAAACATAGCCCTCTAAATATGATAGCAGACTCAACCACACTCTATCTAGTAGGGTATTGGTCTCAATTAAGGATGAAAAAAATATACCCTTGAAATTCCAACACATCCTAGTCAATATTAATGAACAATTTCATAATATACCCCTCACTACTACCCATTGATTTTCCTATATCCGAGTCCTCTTGCTCAGTGCATCGACCGCATTGTTTCCCTTACCCGACGTTTAGGAAAGCTTGATGTCAAAATATTATGGATGTTAAAACCACCTTCACTACCTCATATTCATATCACAAAATGTAAAAATATAATTGAATATTTTGTGATCTATATACACAAAAAAAATTCTTTCCCAATATTTAATGTCTCATATAGTTAAAAACACAAACAACTACAGCTAACTCGATATCATGCATCGAGTAGTCCCTTTCATATAGCCACACATATCTGTACTTGTACCGCATGACTATGTCTCCATAAATCAACACCACTACAAGCCTAATACCTGACACATCACAATACACTATATAGATTCTTCCTTACTCTAGAAGAATCAGGAATGTTGCTGAAGCGAATATCCTTTTGTTCTCCTTAAAATCTGTCTCAAATGTATCTATCCATAAAAACCATACAAACTTATTATTCCAGAAAATAAATGGAACTTATAAATGAAATAATTCTTATATGAAGTGTCTATTATATCCAGCTATCCCTAAGAAACTCTGAATTTCAATGAAGTTCTTTAGATGCTCCAAAGAAACTACAACTCTCACCTTTTCTGGGTCTACTAATACTCCTATCTCTGAGATAATATGACTCAAAGAGTGAATATTCTCCATTCATAGGTGTCGTTTTGTGATCTTATAATATTTCTGATTCTCTATCAATGTATCCAAAATGTGTTGAATATGTTTGGAAGGGTCGTTTCTATTGTTATAATACACCAAAATATCATCCATGAAAATAAACATAAACTAATCTAGATCTATATGTAAAACTCAGTTCATCAACACCATACAAATTGTTCACATATTTTTGAGAGAGAAAAACATAAATAGTTAGTCAAATAGACCATACCTACTATGAAAATATTAATGTGGTATTTCTATTGGTCGAACACACACCTGATTATATCTAGATCTCAACTAAATTTTCAATAACACCTGAGCTCCTCAAAAGTTGGTGAAATATATAATATATCTATGGAAATGGATATCAGTTATTTCCCATCATCTAGTTCAGTTTCTAGTAATACATACATTTACTTAGGGTACTATCCACAATTTTCACAAAAAGTATTAGGGAACCCCAATGAGATATAAAAGGTTGTGTAAACTTCTTTACCTCCAAATCCTCTAGCTAGCTCTAGTGCTCTTGCAACTCTATTTTAGACATCCTATAACGAGGAATATACATGGGTGTAGCTCCTATTACTAAAAATATGGAGAAATATTCCTATATTTCAGGAGGTAAAACTGAAAACAATTCTAGGAATATTTCCATTGAATGATAAACCACTATAGGAAAGTCCTCTTGACGCACTCCCGAGTCATCTAGAAAGAAACAATAATTCTGTGTTGTCATCCCACCTAGCCAATGATGCTCTGATCCAATATACCCTATCAAGACATCTCATTAACCTTTGTGAGTATAAACTATAACCTCTTGGGATATAAAAGTCCCCCTCTAATGATATAAGTCAACATAGGCTTGATATGTTACTAGCCAATCCATTCCGAGTATGACATCAAACACGGTCATCACAAGGAAAAAAGGTTCTATATGAAGTGAAGCCCACCAAAAATTAGGGGCACTAACTACACTATTGTATATCCTCCATTCAGATCCATAATAAATTATTAATTTTCATAACACCCTCATAAAATATATTCCCTAGCCCAAATAATTCCACAAATGTAGTAGAGGCTACTAAAATCATACCAATCACAAAAGATGATATGGATCTCTACTCTTAATGTGTAGCCTATATAGAATAGATCTGTCCCACAACGCGGCCCTCTGACACAACCTCACTATCTAGAGTAGGCATGATCTACTGTCTCGGTATAAATGATGTATAGATTCCTCATCCCTGACAACCACCACCTTACCCTGATCGACTGTAACTACTCTAGCTCCCTACCTGACGTGGATATTTGAAACCTTCTCAAGAGCCTGGTGTTGTAGATGGACACTACCACTCACTACTAGAGGGTTAGTCTTACAAAAATTCTTCATGTAGCATATCCTTATGCTAGGTTGACACTCGACTAGGTCATGATCAAACTGATTCCTCATGTAGCACCATCTACCACACTGTTGATAGAAAACTACACTAAAAGCATGCACAACCTAGATGGTGGTCATATCATAGGAAGCATAAAATCATCGCTTCTTTCATCTGGAATCTGAATAAAATTTTTTAGAGACTACACTTCCCTAATATACAACCCCTAGCTTCCCTCAGATTCTACTATGTATTTATCACTTGGTTTACTATCTCATTAATCATCTTCAACCTGAATAAATTGACCTAAGATCCAACAACATGCTATAGACCATCCTTAAAGTGTCTCTCTCTTGATATCTCATTAGAAATGTATATTGTCGTAATACATTGTTGCTTTGAAAAGTATTCAGAGTACTCTATAAATGTGATAGCCCCTGGATCCACATGCATGATCTCACTAACCCTATCTATCCTTAGAGTCTAGGGGTAAAATTATTCATAAAATGTAGTTTTAAAATCAGCTGAAACCATATATCACAGCCTATTATCCTAGTTCAGAACACCACAATGGTTTTTTGGTCCTTGAAGCATATAAGTCACAAGATTCCATATCCTCTTGGTAGGTGTCTCTAGATGCTCTATGATCGATAGTGTGGTCTCAAAAAACATATCATTAGGCTATAAACCACCATACCCAAAAAACAAGGGTGTATGTTGCTACTGGAATACATGCTTCAGCGCAACCATATACATGGTAGGTTTTGGTGCTCCCTTAAAAGTCTGAATAAAGCGAAAAACCTCTCACAGAACTATACCTCAACACCTATGTCCAGAATAACAATTTTTGGCTCAACTATAACCATAGGAGGATCCACCAGTAGCACATTTCCAACATCCTCCAGATAATGATTATCACCACCCACTTGTGCGCATGACTAGAGGTTGTCCTAGTGGCATGCATCTACAATTACAAACACATAATTCAAAAAAGGAATACACCAATGTTCATAGACAAAAGCATAGGAAAGTTAAAAACCTTCTATAAATAGGTTATACTACCCAACCTACTCATAAAGCGAGTAATGATAAAAATAAATATTTATACAAGTCACTAGAGACACTACCTCTTCCCACTCAAATGAGGGGTCTAGGTTGAGTTCTATATTTATCATTTCAATTTTTCATTTTAATTTCATATTCAATTCATGTCATTTTAAATGTTTGAACCAAAAGGTTCCCCAAATTATGATTCATAAGGACCTATAAACTTTATGAACCAAAATACTTAATCCTCCTAATCCACACCATAACACGTTCTAGTCTATAAAACTCATCATCCATGACTCAACATGCCATAATTGGATTCTTACAGTGTCTGTTGTACCCTTTTCATGAAAACACTTCTTATGTTACAATAGGAACTCTATGTACCAACAATGTTTTATAATTACCAACAAAAAAATACTATCATAACAACTACTATATTTATCATGACACCTATCACATAATCATGAAAATAGCCAATGAATCCTATATGGAATGGCATAATACATGGAGTTTGATTCCTGTAATGTTCCTAGAATGATAGATGAGATGGCATACCCTCATCTCATCAGATTTTAACAAAATAGAACCCTCAGTCTTTTCAATAACATCACAATTCTATCCTATAACCCAATGGAGAAATAAATAATATGTAATAATAAAATTAAAAAAAATAAATTATTTCATTTGAGTAAATTTGTCCTTTTTTTCTTACATGGGTTAGATCCTCCCAGTTATGGCTTATTAATACGTTCTAATTCCTTCCTACCTTAAACTAATGTCTCAAAAATAGTTATTTAAAATACAATAGAAAATATCCAATACCACTTTGTAACATTCCAGACCCATATGCCACTAAATAGTTATCCAATACTAGTTGATTACATGACCTCTTTATCATCTCCCCATACACCATAAGATTCTGAATAATAGCGAGGTCCTAGGGTGTGTCTATGGTGAGACTATTTCCTCTTACCAAATTGTAAATCATCCATAGAACTCATTCAAATATAATAGAAGATGTTGTATAAAAATCATACAAAAGGGAAATGGTAGGAGTAAATAAAAATTTCAAAAGGAATCTCATATAAAAATGATGATAGTTCATGTCACTATAAAGTATCCAAAATAGGTATAAATGGAATGTGTACATTACATGTAACAAAAAACCAAAAATGCCAAAAATTGGTATATCTAAATTGAATCATGAGACATAGATCGATCATATACCCACCTACTACTAAGAATGGAACAAAGTCAAGCATATAATTGTGGGTGCTTTCTATGATCCCTACCTAAATCCATAAGTTCATTATAGGTACCCAACGATGACCCAAACAAGGTGTGAGATAAAATCATAGTAGGTAACCACCCAAAGGTCTATAGTAATCCAGGCTGTGCAATATAGTATAAGAGGTGTGCAATATATATGTATATCACAATTGAGTAGTAAATAAAATAAAGGTTCTCATCATATGTATACAACAAAAAATGTGATATTTCATAGCCATATAAGGATCCCTACAAAACATGGGTCACACACCTATAACAAGGATGTAGTAAAAATATATAGAATTAAACATCAATGCCCCACCACATACACCACATCAGATTTCAACCATAGAATTTTTGTATAATATGACTATTAAAATAACCATGTTGACACTATATAACAAGAAGTGTCAAAACTTCCATGGTTGTGTAGTATAACCAATCACATCACATTTACCATGGTCACACCATATAATAATGTTTCAGACCACTAAGAGCCAGATCCGAGGTATATAAGACCAAGTAATCCTCATAAAATCCTAGGAGCATCTCGATGGAAACTCAATTACACTTTATTTGGGGTCCAAGGAGAATATCAACCAACCATGTCTACTTTAAGCCCTAGAAAAACCATATCAAGGTGGTAGAAAGGCCCAAAGAATCCCATATAATTAATTCACATGGATAAATATCAATCCAAGTAATCCACTACCACATTTAGGACCCACGGGAGAAATATCCATGGGTTTTAATTGGATCATTACCCAAATTATATCAACCAAGGCATCCACTACCATTCAATTAATCATATTTCATTCATTAATCATTCATAAAAAATTACCAATTCATACAATGAGTATACCCAATGATTTTCACAATATTAAAATAATCCATACAAGAAATTAAACTAAACAACATCAAGATATCACATGGAAAGGGAGGAAAACAATATCATAGTCAAGAAATTCAGTTCATTTCATTTATTAATAGGCTTCCTATAACTAGGAAATCACTAACTCACCCTAGGTGTGGTAAAATAAAGGCATTTTCATAGGCCATTCACATGGAACACGCCATTGGAGTACTTGGTTGGGGAAACGACCAACAACACATCTCAAAGAACTAATGGGAATCCCTAACTTCTGTAATTTCAGTTAATTCAATTGTTTGATTAATTTTCAAGGTCGTGCTGGAATTTCTGGTAGGAAGAATAATGAAAACTTCCTCTTTAAAGTGGAAAACCAAATGATAAAATTATAGAACATATACTACAGTTCTATATTAGAGTTATCATCAAGTACCATATTTTAATTTTAGACATATATGGAGTAAAACAAAGAGAAGATAAAAACCCGACACGAATCCAATGAGACTGACAGTGCTAGATTATGTGTTTAGACAAATAACATCATTCAAATAATAGTTTAGGCATGAAGGAGGTATCCCAAATATAACTGATGTACAATGTGATATAAATGAGAATTATGTTTAAAGTTATAAACATATTAAGTGATAATTTTTAATTTTACCTAAAATACTGGTCCACATGGTTGGCCAAACTGTGCGCCAACCATACACCCTTTATTGTAAGAAGGGGAACCTCGAATTTATAGTGGGCACGATTTTCCAAATCATGGAAAAAATACATTATTGGGTTTTGTTAAAAATTTCTAGAGCCCTGCACACTCATATTCCTCCATCCGCACAACTTCCTCAAATGATGTATCTTGTAGCCCATTGCTATCTAGCGACTAATGGTTATACATGACCATCTTACCTACCCTGCATGATTTATACTAACTATGTTTCCTATCCTATTTTCCAAAAAATATGTTATTCAAGATCCAAAGTTTCCCTAGAAACCCCCCTGATACTCTCATTGCCTCATAGAGTATTCACATTCGGTCATAATTAATCCATTAAAATAAAAACAAAATGACCCAGACCTTATATGAAAAACTAAGATCTTACAAACTTATATTTAGAATTCATGCCAATTATTTATACAATTGATCCACTAAACCAACTGGTTACATTATGTAAATTTTTTGATACAAATATCACAATAGTGATTCCCTCATTACATCCATTTTATTTGTAAGAAAGTCATTGGATTCAACCATGTTCAATAATTTCTGGATGGTAGTTTATTTTACTACTAGGGAAAATATTTTTAAGAACTCAATCCCATATATTTATTGAAACCCATTCACTACCATCCTATCCTAATACCATTTATTTTCATATTCTTTTTAAATTGGATCAAAAACTCATTTTTTCTCTAACACCTTAATCCCTTATAATAAAATGGTTTTCTACTATTTTTTATTTACATGCACTGAATAAAATTCATCCTTCATATACAACACTCAATTTCTATTGTCACTATGATTAAACCCCATTTGTGGGCCCCAGAGTTCCCCTCCATCCATTATACATTCAAAATTATAGTCATGAATCTACCATTAAACTGTTTATCATACTCATGATGACCTCTATAAATTAACCTATGATTTTGCTCTGCATTGTGTTTCTTATTCAAATTATCTAACTTCTCGATTCCTTTCTTATGGCACTCCCAACGGATCCTCAATAGTATGTCAACTCAGTGGTATATCATTCATTTTCAAAATATCCAAAATATATTTTATACCATCCAAACCATACAAAACCTATTACTATCTATAATTCCCATTCAAATCAACTTGAATTTGTTCAGTTGAATTTTTTCCTTTAAATTTACTTCTCCTTCAAGTTATATTCTTTTCTAAAGACTTGGTATTTGGATAAAACATTATGTATTTTTATTAATTGGAATTTATCATAATCCCAATGTATAAATTCATGGTTTTCATCTCCATATACCAAAAATAAACATGCCTAGGATATCACAGAAGTTCATCTCAATCCTTAACATCTAGATGGACATATAAAAGGCTTTTGTAAACATCGAGTTCATCAAGTTCTAAAAGCTTACCATATCATAGAACATATCTAATTTCAAACCCCATCACTACCAATGATCTATGATTAATTTAGTATGCTTCACATTTTACCACTCCATTTGAAATCTTTATGGATATTTTAGAGTGTAACCTTAAACTCCATGATTTTTTATTTAATAACTGGTTCATTATTTTAGTCATTCTATTCTACTAAATATTTCTAGTTAAATTAATCTCATGTCTTATCCTTCCATGATTATACATTTTTGGTAATATCTATGAAATATACTCACCACTATTATTAGACTTTATGAACTTTTTCATACTTATAGTTTAATTATTCATAATTCCCTTCCTCTTCACAAACATTTAAAATATATCAAAAAATTTAAGAAAAAAAATACTATCCTAATGGAATCATAAATTAATACACAATGTTTTTTAATCCTATAAGAAATTATATAGGGGAAGTTCCCCAAACATCTATGTAAAAAAATTCTACCTTTCGGAAATCTTGTTTTTATCTGTTAAAATTGAAGAAAACATTTTGTTGCATCTCGAGTATTAAAATATCACAAATTAAAAAATCTATGTGATCTCACTTAGATATTCTCATTACCACTAGAACATTCATTCTATTCTCAATGAGATTTCATGATCCTAAATTCCATATATCTAATCTCTCAAATGTTATAGTTCTTAATGTTGTCACTCCATATGATCATCTAGTAAAATATAGAGTTCCATCATTTATCCCTATGTACATGACCATAAATCTAAAAGTGATATTTTACAATCTTTTATTGAATATTTCTTCAAACCCTACTTCATTTAACTACCCTCTAGAAAGGAAATACTTCCATAAACATGGTATGTTTTGTATTTCCTCGAGAAAAATGTTGCGCCAACTCTTTATTCAAAACATCGTAATGTCCTTGACCATGATTTATATATCCTCAAAATCTACCATATACACCTTACAAAACTTCCCAAACATATAAAATTACATGAATACCATATATTTTGGGGAGTGAAATTATTCTATGAAGTCAATGATTTGTGTCTCTATTGGAAAATGCACAATCAGTGGTAAAAACCTACTCCTTTCATTTTCCATATAATTAATTTAAAAAGATATTCATCATGTTTCTTATCAGAAATTTATCCCTTATTCACTTTATTACTTTTACAGATTCCCTCTATAATTATAATTTAATTATATTGGGTTCGGACCAGCTAATTTTTATTAGCTTTATCTGTGTGATGTATCATCCTACTTCTGTTATCTTATCTTATAACGAGGTTGCATCCCTCTTCCATCTACATTGACATCATTACTAGATGGATATTAAACCTATATTTATCTAATCTATTAATTCAATATTATCCCAAAAACATCCTCAAAAACCAATTTTGATTTCCTTTAGGTATTTATCATAGCAGTTACCATAGCTTCCTAGACTTCCAAAAGGGTTAATAATAGTGGAAGTGGCCATAATTATACAACAAACTTCAAATCAGAAATATCAAATTATCAAAAAATATTATTAAAATAATTGATATGATCATCCAGAGACCTATCTTCTAATAAACTCATTACATAAAGTCTCTAAATCATCAACACCATGCTCATTGTTGAGTTTTATATTTTTCATCCATATTTTTCATCAACTTTACATATTTATTCACTTCCAAGATATTAAAGCTAAATTCCAAGACAATGGCATATGAATGACTCTATGTTATTTTAAATCTAGATTATCCCATTCTAATTTATACATCTTATTCATACTGGCTCTAGTCATTATAACATTTAGGTCCTTTGGAATGATATAATCTATCATCTTCATATTCCAAAATCCGTTTTCCTTCCCATCGAACTTATCAAACTGGATATTTCCATATTTTGATGAAATCCTTCCAAAGACTTTGAAATTCTCCCAAATCCAAAAATATAAAATGGAAAGTTATTGTTACCTAATCACTTTATAATTGAAAACTTACAATATTTGAACACTATTTTGATATCACTATAGAGGGCTATATCCACACAACACATTGATGGACACAAACCTATAGACATTGTATATAGATGAAAAAACAAACATTGGATATTCCTCTAATTGGATGTTACCCCATGAACTCAATTTGTCAAAATATATGAAGTACACACTCCATACTCACCACTCTAATCCATAAATGGAATTCACACACTCTGTAAGACTCATCAAAAGTATTAAAGATTAGTAAAAATAATAAACTAGGAATGGAAGCTTTTTTATGTGGTTTAGAAAATTAATTCCTATGTCCACTTGATAACTCCATCTTCATATCTTAATTACAATGTAGTGATACAATGATTAAAACAATTAATTTTCACTAATAAATGATATGTTATTAACATTATATCATATTAACAACAAAATACACATATAAGTGGTCCCTCCACACATATATAGTGGTTCATTATCAGTTTTATGGTTCCACCACTATCTAAAATCCTTGGATGTTTATTCCACTTCACCTGGTGAAATCTAATCTATTATAGAAATTGACACATAACCATTGAATTCAATGAATAGTCTAAGTTAACCTAAATAAGTTAACTTCCATTTGTCACTTTTTAGTCCACATCGAACACACTACTCCTTCAATTCAGAAGAGATGCATGTCCAAAACATCCACATACTGGAGATCCTTATACCTTTGTTTGAACACCATGATGAAGTGTCATCTGATGTTTTTCCTTTTTTTAGACTACATACCGTACAAATATATATCTCATTATAACAAGATCGAGTTCAATTGGTCACAAAAAAAATCATAACGTACTCACACATACATAATGGTTTATGTAATTCCTTAAATAACCGACCATTAAAACAATTCAGAGCCATAAAATTATGGAAAACCAGAAATTGTGAAATAAACTCTATAATTTATCTATTCATCCCCAAAAACCTGATCTAACACCTCAAATAATGATAGATCATATCCAAAAAATAAAACCCAATGAACTATGTTATTTTGAACACATGAAGAACCACCTCATGCATCATTAATGAACCAAAGAGCTTCCCTTAGAAAAAGACCTAATAAAGGTCATCCTCATAATATCCCTCAAGATAATCACTGAAAACAACATGGCCCCACAAAACCTCCATATAAAAATACCACAAATGATATTCCTCCAACTGTATCACTAGGGATAACTATTCCATCAAATACAAGAGACACCCATTATGATAAAGTTCTTTAATATCAATATGTATTTCCACATGTTCCTGTACTACTCTCCAAGCATCACCAGACTCACCAAAAACATCTCCATGTCACTTACTATTAGAGTTGGCCCCCTATAACATTATTCATAGTACATAATGATTATATGTATTCATTTTCATTTATATTTATAAAGTTTCTTACCACATAACGAGTGATAATATATATGAAATAGAATCTTATAATTCTAGAAGAATTTATGTCATTATAAAAGGCCATATAATTTCTACACTATGATGAAAACCTAGAGGTGACATGAACATATTCTTGATTATATTTTAAATATTTGGATGATATCATTTTATGGTACACATATAAGATAGGATATCACATTTGGAAACAAATAGGACTTTGAGTCACCCTCTAATTTTTATTTCCCTTGTAAATTTCCCAAGAAATAGATTTTCAGAACAATAATAGTAGGAAATCCACATTTATATGTGTCATTATATGTTATTATTTTTGGAAATGTGTATATATCCTTAAACATTAAAATTAAAATTTATAAATATCATGTGTCGTGTAATTTGATATATCAATTAAAATTATAAAGGAATATGCCCGTGGTGAAGTTGGATATGTTCGGTACATCACAATTGTTATTTCATTAATGGATAATGGAGAAAGGATTTATCCCTTTTATCCCATGATATATGTTAATATATTATATATTTTGGTGGGAATGGTGCTACTTAGATAAATCCAAGTTGATGGATTTTAATGTAAATGTACATTTTTGTAAAGCTCAAGAAAGGGACTTCAATATCATAGGTTGATGACACCCATGTGAAACCTAATTTATTGGATATATCATTATAAATGTATTATATTATTCATGGAGTGTTCGTAGGAAGTTTTATGTCATTAATCTGTTAAATTATTTCTCTTTGGGTGTCTTGGCATGATGCCAGACCCTAAGCTTGTACTTTAGGCATATAATCTTATTTCCACTGAGAAAGAGACCTAGAGGGACAAAAATTGATTTTATCCAGAATCTCAATTAAATTTAAGGTCAAATTGAACAAGTTAGAATAAATATTATTCCTATTTTTCAGTCTAACATTTATTTAGGTTTGACTGATCTCCAAGATTTAATCACAAGTTTTTGGAATGAATATGCGAGTTAGATAATAATAATAACTATCTATTTTCATGGTATAAAAAATATATTATTTATTATATTTATAAAGAAATGATGAACATATATTTAATTATTAACTAAAATTAAATATTATTGGTTCAGAAAATGTGGAGGGGGATAATTGGAATGAGATTAATTGTCCAATTTGAAATAATATAAATGATAATTATTTATTCTTATCTGATGAACATGAAAAATGAATAATAATTACATTATTAAGACATGGGTTTCACTAATAATTAAGGACTTAATATAAGGGATTATATACAAATAGGAAACCCTAAACTCTCTTTAAGACATATATCTATTCACATCACTTTCCTAAGGGAGTTATTTATGCACAATGGATAGAGAGAAACTCTATAAAACCCTAGTTATAGTTTTTATAGATATAGAGTGTGCTATCTCCTCTCATATCTGAATCCATTGATAGTAAATCTAGTTTTAATTTACTTTGAATAGAATTATATGGTGATCAACCATAAAAAACACAAGAAATTTGGATCAGGAATGCTGGCACCCAACAATTATACGACGGATTTTAGATATTCTGGTACTTGTTTGGCTCATATAGGGAGTTATATTATTGGATCTTATGATGTAATGACTATACATTGAGATAAATCCAACTAATTCATCAATGAATAAAAAAATAGAAGTTCATAGTATTGTAGATCTTATTAAAAATTAATTATAAATTACAATATATGGACTAACTTTTATGGTTCCATAATCTAAAATTATCAAGTAATATATGATTTAAATATATTTTTCATGATTCAATTCCTCATGTAAATATCATATTATTCATACATTAATACTAAAATCCTTGTTTTCCAAGGAAAATAAGAACATACACTACACCTGAAACCTACAATTCATGATCAACATGTTAGAAAAAACATTACCTTTCCCAAATCCATAATAAATATAGACATTAAAAGAAATTCATAATTACACCCATTACTTATATTGTAAATTAAAATCATAGTGGGAGATGATATCTCTCATTTTTTATGATAAATGAATAAAAAATATCTCATTGATGAGATACTATCACCAAAACTTAAAAGAAAACATAATTGTGGTAAGTTATAGATAATATGAACCATAGTTATATTCATGTGTATATAACTATTTAGATATAAAGAAAATGGGTTCTATTTAATACATTATAACACTACCAAAACCTTGGTGCAATGCATCATATAAAACATTAAAAAAACACCTTATTTGGTAAACATATAACTAGATCACTGACTATGTTCTACTTGAGGTACTAAAATGAAACTAGAAATTGATTAGTTTATATGAAATACCACTCCTTATAAGTAAATTATATCATTTGTGTCTCAATATAAGTAAAATATGGAATTAACCTCTTGTAATTGACCATGAGATATTAAAAACACTAAAATTCATCAAAATTATTAACGCATTCCTAAGATAAAACAATATTTATCTTCAAATTATCCACAAATAGTCCAAACTCATATGAAATATAACATAAGAAATTTACCTAACATGCACTAAATTTAACTTTTATAGACTACCAAATTGATGATGGCACCAAGGACCTCCAAAATAGATCATAGATGTTCTGTATGATCTACCTCATAATTAGAATAAATAAGGACATCATTAATGAATACAACCATGAAAAAGAAAAGAAAATAATGAATCAAACATTTCATCATTACCATAAACATGGGTGGTGTTTTTCGGAAACCGAAGGCCATTACCATGAACTCATAGTTCCCATAACTAATGCTGAAGGAAGAATTTGGAATGTCTTCATCTGTCACTCACATATAATAATATACTAACCTCAAATGAAAATTCATGAAAAATTATCTCCCATTATCTAATTGAATAGATTAAAAATATATGGAAGGGGATTTTCACTCTTCACTGTCACATGATTCAAGAAATAATAATGGATACACAGTTAGAGAATATTATCTAACTTCTTCAAGAAAAAACAAATGGACTTTCATGTGAAAAATTAGGTCAAATAGATCCCTTATATAGATGATTATAAATCATAATCTAAATCTATTATAAATAAAAAATATCCTTCATATATAATTAAATTAATACCAGATAGGTACTTGAATATAAATATATTTCAAACATGATTTCTTTTAAAGGTTTTAACATTACAAATCCCTTTGGAAATACATCAGGGTACAATTTTATGGCCTTAGGAAACACCATCATATAAAACTCCCCCAAACACAAGATCTTATCATTCATAATATAATGCAGTGGATCAATATGACTTATACCCATCTGATTATCTTTCTCGCCATTGAAAATGGCGTACTCTCTATCAATATTATTGAGTATTACTTACCTCTTGAAGAAATAAAATTTATCCAACATAAAATACAAAAATCCAATGATAATGATGACATAATATGGTTGTAGATACAAAAAAAAAATATTTATGAGATATTTTTTCTTAACAAAAGATCACAATTTATAAAAAATCATATAAGATTACATGGCCTCTAACTAGAGAAGAAAACACTAAAGGTACTGTAAGCCTCACCACCTAATTTCCCAGAGCATGAACCATAATATATGAAATGATATAGTGTATAGTACTTTAATAAAAAAATAATAAAAATAGGTTGAATATAAAAAGATGATACCTTACATGGCATATGATTTTTCTAGTGCTCAAAAATCTATGGCATACGTCTGATCACATCATGCTCTACAATCTATCTAGACCAGATTTCATCCACCTCATCCAAAACACTCTACTCTTTGTCCCTGAAGATGGGTGTCATAAAATTGTTTTTCTACACCAATTACATCTCATTTCTTCTGACCTAATCTTTGAGCACCATATTTATGTTCTCTCGAAGGACACTACAATAATGGCTGAACCTGAAGTGGGATTCCGTCTTACCGTTGAATGATGATATAGTTCAAGAAATCAAGATTACTTTTTCTATAACCCCTAGAGAAAAATAAAACCATGTATGATATTATGGTAAAAGTATTAGAACTTACAAATCCTATAAAATGATATAATAGAAGTTGAATCTAAATCCATGATGCCTAAAACACTGAATGAATAGAAAACTAGGAACCTCTACTCATAGCCATTATCCTTGGGGAATCATAGAGGCTACACTCTCATAAATATCTATTCCAAAATAGTATCCTAACAATAATATATTCATTTTCAATATCCTTAAGGGTAGTTAATAGTATGGATAGATTGAAATAGAACATGATCTCTTGACAAAAGGCCTCATTGAAAGGTACTTGAGTAGAATATCTTATCTATAAAATAAGATTTACTTAAACTGAATAACAAATAATTACACACTAGAACTCTTATAGGGAAGATAAAGAATTTTCTTCTAATTCACCACCTTAATAGTTGAAGAAAGGATCATGAGCTTGAACTAATCATGGAACTTATCCCTTGAAAATTTGGACTCCTTGTGATAACCAATGTATAAACCCACCACTGGTGTATAGATCCACAACAAACATTGATAACCAATGGAATCTAATTCTCTCTATTTTATGAATCAAACTAAAATATATCCATACATCCTATAACCATTCCTCAGGATCCTTATATGAAATAGTTCCCTCATACATATGTAGGCCCACAAAATGAAACGTACAATGAATTTTACTACATTAATAATATTCATCTGCATCAAATTTATGATGGTTTGTTGTAATATCCTATTGATCCTCTCCAACATGAGCCTGATGGGGATGTCAACATAGATTTATAATTGAAAAATTAAAAATATTAAGGGATCCCTAAACCAATAATATGAAGTATTTAAAATTAATTAATTAATATTTATATTAAATTTCATATTCATCCTAATTCAATAATATGTAAAAATAGTCACGATTCATGATCATTAATTTTGAATCTAACTTGAAAGGTGAATTAATTCATTTCATACATTTAGTAAACATAAGTTCATTGTGTTATATTATAGGTTACCCTAATTTACAAGGTCATTAGTGGTCTCCCTTTTTTATATAACAACCTTATTTTAACAATAACTATTTCCTACCATCCCATGTAATTATCACTAATTCCTATCCTCATTCTCTACCAATCAAATGGGGTGACCCCAAAATACCAACACCAATAGTCCATGTATTAGAAACTAGAACCATGGATATAAACACACACATATATGGGAATAGTTACCCTCAATACCCCTAAAATAGATAAATAACCACCCAAAAAATACATAAATAAAAACTAATCCCAATATATAAAATTTCATATATGGAAAGGCTGAATGGTAAATACCATCAAAACACCTACAGATCATTCCAGAAACTCTAATAATCCCTAAACCATCCTTTATTATCTTTCAAGGCCCCTGATCAATCACAAACTCACACAAGTGGACCTTATATATATATATATATATAAAGGATTGGGTATAATTATACTTACTAGGATCATCCATTTAACCTCTAGTAAAAAAAGGAAGAAGCAAACTGAAGCTTCATTGAATAAATAGAGAAGTTAGCTCAAGACCTAAACTAGGTGAACTATATCTCCAACCTCACCCAGGCCAGGTCACTAAGTAACACAAAATAATTGGTAACATAATATCAGCGGAATACCAAGAAAAAAGGTACTTGGATTCCACTTTCCCACTAAACCGGTCACCTTGAACCACAACATCTTATGTCCTGATAGTTATATTGTACATCCATTCAAATAAATCACAACCACAAGTATATGATCCAATATGTATCACCATCACAACTCAAAATCACATAGTAAGGCTTAAAGTCATTAAAAACCAAGAAAATACACAATACTTATTAAGATATTATATCCCATGTATAAGTACACATATCATAATCATAAGACATTAAAACATGTAAACTAATACAAACTATAACGTTAATCATTGACAGCCATCATATAAATGTATATCATAACTATGAACTACTATATCTCATATGAGGATATGCAATATAAATGAAATACACCATATATCAGATATTCCTATATATCATTCTATGTCTATACTTGAGAGTTGGGTATGAGGAGTAGTCATCTATATGCATCCTCAAAAAAATTAATATTGGGAAAATACTCAAAATCCTAGCCCAAATTTGTGTGTTAGTCACCCCAACCAACTAGAGTAGTGAATTGTATAAAAGAACAAAACATAATGAGTAATATAGAAAATATCCATTCTAGGGGAGACTAGTATTCCTAAAAGTTTATCTATAGTTTTTATCCCTTGTGAAAAACCTATTGCTATTACTTTGTAATAGGAATATAGTACTTTCCAAGGACATAATAATTAATTCTTAACAATATCATTAATAAATTAATATAAAATCATCTACAATAATTTAATAATAATCCTTCATAAAATATAATTCAATATATTAACTATACTCTTTTAACATTTACCATAAAAAATATATGGTTTCCATTTATTAACATATCATAATTGAAGTTCCCCTAAATTTTATTTGTTGATGGTTTTAATTTTTCATCAATATTGGTTGTGAATCAGTAAATGTGGTTGATATATTATTGATATTTTTTGAATTTTTTGGAAAACATTTTGTGTTCCTTGGGATGATTCTTGATGATTCTCTTAGTGTTCAACATGTATCTGTATTTGTTGTACTGAATTTCAAAATATTGGACAAGTAAATTATCATATGGTTCAACCATGTAGGATAATGAAGCTACATAGTCATTCCATATGTTTTTTGAGTTAGTCATATTTAGAAAATGGATTTCATCCTATATAGGTAAATTCATCTACAACGATAAAAATTTAGCTCAAATATAATAATTCATATAATTAAAAAAATTAAAAATTTAGATATGTGAGATCATAGAATTAAATTATTTTATGGGGGATTAGTAGGTAAATTGAGTTATTTAGATAATATGCATAATATATTTTTTAAGGGAATATGATATTTTAGTCTTCTAACGATACTTGGTTTTAAAAATTATGACTTCCCCAAATATGTTTTTAATGAAGAAGATAATATAACCAATTATTATTAATCTGGTATTTAATTAGTAAAACATCATATTTAAAATATAATTCATGTTGATTAATATGAAAATTAGAACTGGTTGATCTTTATTCAAATATTTGTTATGTTTCAAGATTTTTTTTTGAGTGTGGATGATTAATTTATTGAGTGTTTTAGTTTTATTTTTTTAGTAGTTATTTATGCAATGAGTTAGTAGAATAATAATTCAAGCTAATAAAGTAAGAAGAGGTTGAAGGGTATTCCTAGAATAAAAAAAATCACTTCTTTTGAATTATTTTTCTTATGATTGTAGTTAGAGAAATCCTAGAGTGATTTTTATGAAAGTGATTGACAATAACAAATAATTGGAAATGTTTAATGGATATATTGTAAGTAAATGATAGCATATTTAAAAATAATGGGGAATAATATTTTGATTAATTGAATGAGAAAATCATTGAGTAACATGTTTTATGATTTTTTTGAGTGATGTTTTGAGAATTATGAGTTGGAATTTTTTTTCTGAATGAATATATCTTTTTGAATCATTAACAATTTTGAATATGAGGATCTATTGAAGAGAATTAAAATGTGTGAATGATTAATAATGAAAATATCATCAATAAACTATGATAAGTTTAAGAGTGTATAGATCCATAAATTATAAAGCTGTTATCATCATCTACTAGATAATGAATATTCAGTTGAGTGAAATATGAGTTACAATTTTAAAGATTATATCATAATAAAATTCTTCACATATTGAGAATATTATTCTATCCATATAGAAGGATTAATTAGAATATCATCAACTATTAATAAAAAATTGAATTCAAATTATATATATCCTAATGTGTTCTAATCAATATTTTTCTAGTGGTATGTTGTGTAATTTTCATAGGGAAGCTGATGAAATAGGCTATATGATGATTTATAGTCCTTCCACTTTTATTTGATCCTAAAAATTTAGTATGTAATCTTTGTTTTTGTGGGTGCCGAACATGTAAAGGATTAGTAACCCAAATTGGTATAAAACTTGTAAATAGTTTTTGTGAATTATCATGTTTATATATTCATTTCAAATGGTTATGGTTGAGTGAATATATTGTTTAGATTTTTTCTTAACTGATAAAATATGTTTTTTTATAATTTAAATAAATTATTTAATACAAAACCACTGATTCATCCACCCCCTCCCCTCTTAGTGGTGGATTAGTAATTAGGGAAATTCAAGTGGTATCAAAGAAAGAAGGTTCCCTTTATCAGATCCATATCTATATTTTATGAATAATATTAATTCATTAAATAGTATAGGTGTTACAAAATTCAATTTAGATTTTTTTTGAAAAAATTGGATACTTTCATTTCTTCTATCAGTTTCCCTAGAATTTTTTATACTATTATGGATGGTTTCCCATCAATTGACCGAAGTTATCAGATAAATTTTGTTGATTAAATAAACATAGAGAATAATTGGAAGGAAATACATGTAATTTTAACGTCTTTATATGAAAAAGTATTCACTATGGTGATGGGACTAAAAACTATAAAGAAAGTATGGGCTTATTTTGATAGAAGATTTGACGGAAAATTTATAGTCTAAGAAGTTAATATACAAATATTTAAAATAAAATTTAAATATATCATAATGGCTGAGGATAAAATCAATGCTTAATTATTTAAAAGGGTGAATAAAATTGTTAGTGACATCAAAGGATATAGTGGAAAATTATATGACTCTACTATTCTTAAGAAGTTGATAATAAACTTGTTGGACATGTTTTATGTTAAGATATTAACTCTTGAAGATGGATATGATCTATCCCTTGATGCAATTTATAATGTTATAATTTTATATCAAATGATAAAGTATAAAATATTTAAAAATAGATCTAAAGTAGAAATAGATTTTGAATCCAAGAGAATTATGAATATTAAATATTAAATAGTTAAAGCACTATATAACTCAGATGGGGATGATGAAAATAACAATGAACATAAATGATTAATTTCACATATCAAATAGAGCTTTAGTAATGGAAAGTTAAAATAAGAAGTAAAAAAAACAAATAACATGATTAAATTGGTGTGATATTATAAAATTTTCCATTAGTTACCAAAATAATAAAATTGGAGATGATGATGATGATAATTAGAATCCTAACAAAGAAGAGGTGGGGAAAGTAAAAAACTGAATCCTCAAAATAAGTAGAGAATATGAATATGTTCTAATGAAGAAATAAGAAAAATATATTATGTAAATAGGGAGAGGAATATGTCTCTTATATTAGCCAATTAGATAAAGAAGTTGTTAAATAATTTAAAAAAATCACGGATCCTGTTGTAAAACTTGAGGAATATTCTAAAGGTTATTTTGAAAAAGATAAAATAGCCTACATGGATTATTTTCAGTAGTGTTAATTGGAAGCATGTTTAGAGAGGAATAGGTAACTTAAGAAAGAAATTAAACCCTTGAAAATAGGGAATGGAAAGAGAGAATAATACTATGATGGATTTTCCATGAAGGAATATAACATTATTTAATATATAAAAAATTTCAATTTGAAAGCATTATAAAATTACATGATTAAAAATTATATTGAAAATAAAATCTATTTAATATAATTTAATATTTACAATACTCAATATAAATACCATGAATCTGATATATAACTAAAGAATTTGATAGATTATTATAATAAATTTTTGGATATCAAGGATGAGTCAATAAATTCTTCCCAAACATGAACTAAATATAGAATGTAAAATCTCTATATGTTATAACTTATTTTATATCTAATTTTTCTAATAATTTAGATTAAAATTTAAAATATGATCAAATTTGGGAAAATAAAGTTTTAGGGAAACTCTTTTCTTCACATAAATGGGAGAAACAAATCCATAGAAAACTTATCTATATTATAAAGAAGTATGCATCATTAATATCGTTCCAATAAAACCAAAATTATTGATAGAACTCTTATTATTATAGAAGAGCTATATATAGTGGGTATTTACAGATAATTTGTTTTCTTATAAGTATTATTCATCTTGGCATAATATTTCTTTACAGAGAAGAAGGTATAAATAACAGAGGATCAATTATGAGAATTTGTGAAAAAAATTAAAGAATATTAAAAATGGTTGTAGGAAAAAATGTATCCACTAAAAAAAAATATCTTTTAATTATTAAATAGAGTACATGGAATATGTAAATAATAAGGTCATATAGGTGATGATTACATGACTAGTTTTTCTATAAAATTTAGCTAAATTGAAATATGGATGGAAAATTTTATTTAATATCATGGAGAAAACAACCTTATTAGTGATGTCTGTTTGATGGAAAGTAAGATAAATATAATAAGATCTTTGATAGTGTTTGTTCTTTATACATTTTAGGTGAAGAAAACTCTTGATAAACATTATGAACCATGTTATAGGATAAATGAATTTCCTAAATGATAGATCATTTATAATTAAAGGTGTTAGTTTGGTTTATATTGAATAAAATAATCTAAATTGTGATGATGCTTTTCATGTGGAAGAACATAAGCACAATATGTTGAATGTGAGGCAACTATTTAATGAATTAAATGAAGTTACATACAAGAAAAACTAATGAGACATAAAATATTATTAATATAGAAGTTTTATCATTAGAGGAATAAAATAAATTATCAAATTGTTCCAAATTTCTAATCCATCTAACTCATGCTACATGATTTATATAGTGGAAAATTAATTGTGGCATTGAATACTTGGTCACCATAGTCAAAGGATTATGATTAAAATATCTATGAATTGTTTTATAAGAGAAATTTATTAACATAAAAGGTAAGAAGATGTTATTTTTGAAATATATTGAAAATGAAGTGTGGTTCAATCTACATAGAAGTGTGTAAGGATACAATAATCAATACCATTTGAACTCATTTATTAGGATGTATGTGGCCCTTTGAGAAATTAGTCTACCGGGGGTGGTTCTTATTTTATTATATTCATTTTTAATTTAACTTGAATGGATATATTAATTTTCATGTAACACAAGTATGAAACAACTAACTTGTTCAAACTCAATAAAATAAATACTGCAAAGGATCTGGGTGTGTACATTTTGAATTTGATAACTAGTAATGGTAGGGAATATACATGAAATAAATTTTAAAATTATCAAGAAAATCATATAACTAAACATCTATTTAGTGAAACCTATAAAAAAAAATAATTTAATAGTTTATTGGAATAATAAAAGTATTATCAAAATGGTAATGAAAATTTTAGTCAAGAACAAATGTCCTAAATTATTCTGGAGATAACTTTTTTGCAATGCAATCTATATTTGGATTAGATGCTTGATGATACCAAAAAAAACAAATAACCAAAAAAATGTGGTTCCTCAGTAATACTACAATAAAAAACATTAATATATTTTTAATTACAAGATTCGTAAAAATCCAATGTAGTAATATGGTAATGTTTTAATATAAATCATATGGAATAATTTTCCATGCTTTCATTTCAAATGATAGTGTTTAAAGCTGTTGGAATAAAAGTTTGTATAATATTATTGTTTATTTTTAGGTTATAATTTTTGAAAATAAATCCATGAAATTATGTTTGGTTATTATAGAATATGGTTTTTTAAAGGCTAACATTGGAAAAAATTTAGAAAACTGGACAGTTGAACCAGTAAGATATGTGTAGAATTTTGATGTTGTTGAATTATATCATACTTATGATGATGGTGAGTTTGGTGATAATCCAAAAATAAGAAATTTGTGTCTATTAAAACATGTTCACACTAGAAATATAATGGTTAATATTGAGAAACCATCCCAAAATATAAAAAGGTTTATAATTGAAAACCACGACACTCTGATTTTGGAAATTGAAAATATCGATTTTAGAGGTAGTTGAATATGAAGAATGGAATAGTTTTATGAATTATATTGATAAAATTGAGAATAAAATCTTAGGATATTATGAAATTCTTGAAAATAATAAGTTATAGGAACAAAATGGGGTTTTATAAATAAACTCAATCATAAAGGATAATTGTAAAGGAACAAAGACAGACTGATTTGTAAAGGGTAATATCAAATGGTAGTAATTGGTTTTGATGAATCATTTACATTGGTTTAATGGATGGAAACCATTATGATGTTATTTATAAGAGATAATAATAGAAAATACAGAGTTTAGATAATGGATATGAAGTCATATTTCCATAATCGATATCTTGAAGACAATGTTTTTATTGACTATTCTGAAGGGTTTATTATTGATAAACATTCCATCATGGTTTGAAAGTTGAATAATGCATTATATGTATTGAAACTGACCCCAAGGTCCTAGTACTCCAAATTGGTTATTTTCTTGAAGAATCTATTTTTTTTCAAAATGAAAACATGATATGAAATTCAATTTGAAGGATGTCACCAAAGGTGGTCTCATTTTTATGATTTATATTGATGAATATACATTAAAATGTAATATAAACTACCTCTATAAAGAATTTTACATAAAAATGAATCTATTTTTTGAGTTTTTTTTATTGGGAGATATTAGTTACTTATTTTAAATACAAACTATATGATGAGTTGATTACATATTTCGGTCTAAATAAAAATTAAAAAATGATTTATTGAAAAAAATTATAAGGAATGATTAAAATTAATTTTCCACTATCATTACTATTGGGACCAGATTGAAAAAATATGAAGATGGAAAAGTTATCAATCAAGAGGAATTTTAAACAATTATTAACATCCTTCCACACCTCATTATATCAGTTCTATATATTATTTTTTAGTGACTCTATGTTCTAGATTTGAGAGTGATCCAAGTGACTCTCAGATCATAGAATCCAATTATATTTTGATATATGTCAAGGTAACACAACAGAGTACACTATTATATTGAAAAAATATTCATATTTATAGTGGTAGTGGTCCATAAGAATAAATTGGGTAAGAGATTAAATTGAAAATAATTAAATTTATTGAGGACACTTTTTGATTGGTGTGAGATTTGTGTGTTGGAATAGAAAGAATAAACCATCAGTGGATACCAGTATAATGAAAGAATATAATATTGTATTTAAACTTGAGTGTACATAGATTAAGTGGATTAAAGTGAAGAAGGAAGATTTAAATGTAGTCTTGGAGAACCCAGAACAAATTTATTGTGAAAATATTAATTCAAAATATATCTTAGATAATTACATGTAGCACTCAAGATCCAAACATATTGATATTAGGTACGATATTATCAAATAAAGAGTATAAAGTGTTGATAAAAATATTGATTATATTAACACCAGGAATCAAACTGTGAACATTTTTACAATGTAAATTCTATGAGATATATTTGAAGATATTATTTTTAAACTTCATGTTTAGACTTTAATTTTTTCATGAATAATTGGGGAAAGGAACAACAATTATCATTTGAATTATTTTGACTAAGGTATATAAATGGTGACATAAATCATCATTAAATAAGGGGAGAATTATTGATAAAAAAGGAAGCGATCATTGCCTTTCCATATGAATTTTATGATAATATTCTATATGGGAGTTTATTGAACATGAAATTGGGAGCATAAATTAAGGGGAATTTGTTTAAGTCACTTGTATAAACATTCTTGTAACTAAGGAAAACAATTATCTAAAAAATATTACCTTATCTATTCATATCATGTAAGAAACATTTATCATTAGAGAATGGATTTATTTGATTATCCTCATGGGTTTTGATGTTGCACCAAAATAAATCTAATATTATTCATAAAGGTTTATTGTAGTAACCAATAAATCCAAATAGTGGAGATTTAAGATCTATTGGATTAGATTTTTTGATGGTTTTATGTTTTTTAAAACATATTTGTAAATAAATAAAATTATATGAGATTTGATTAAGATAGTTAGAATTTATTTTTCATATTTTGAGTTTCCCTAAGAATATTTTAGATGATTTTGTGAGTGTTTGAGAGGTATCTGGAATCACTATGTTGGGTGTTAAAATTATATCCAAGTAAATTTTCATATAAGGAAACCTCATAGGATAATTTGGCTACACAACTATCTTAAATGATATTTAAGTTTATTATATTCGATAAAGGGGGTCCAATATCTATATCTAAATTTATTTCTCTTGACAATAATGTTGAACATGTATGCTAATTAGTCTACTCAAGAATTGAAAAATTAAATTTATCTATGTTAGACAATGAAATAAAATTAACTAATGGGGGTTTCATGAATGTAAGCTGGGTTATGCAGAGCATACATGTAATATATTTGTAACAATGTAGGGTATTTATATCTTTATAATATATTTTCAGTCATTACATATAAATTTTTCCAAATTCATTTTGGATGAAGAAAATAATAAATTTTGATACGCTTAAAATGATATTTAAAGGTCAAAATATCATATTTATAATATGATTCAAGCTAATTCATATGAAAATACAAAATGGGTGATCTATGTTCATGTTTGATTAATGTTTCATTATGAGGATTTTCTAGTGTGGTAATTAAAGCTATTGAGTATTTGAGTTCTTCAACTGGAGAAGTTCATTGTTCCATTAGCTGAGAGAATAAGAGTTTGAGATGTTGTAGAAAGAAGAAGTTTACGAGTAATCCTCAAATTAAAAAAAAATCATTTTTATAATTATTATTCATATGATCAAATATGATGAAATTATATAATGATTTTGGTGTGCATCCAAATCATTATAAGGGAAGAATTAAAAATGTGATCTAGAAATTTAGTTAATGAAAGAGAGAATATTATGAGACCATGGAAAATGAAGCTGATATTATCTATATGAGAAAATCATAGAGGGTTGTGTTTTATGATTATATGGAAGGATTTTTAATAAAATTTTACGCTGTATTTCATTTTTCTTTAATTAATTAATTTATTGTATTCTCCAAGAATGATCAATATAAGCTACTATCAATTTTTGATAAAGTCTATGAATGCTGTATAAATATAAGGAATCAAAAAACTGATAGAAGTTAAAGAGAATATCTAGAACAAAGTTTTTAAATATATTATACTCATTTATTGGATCTTGAGAATTCTATTTAATTATATCTTAGTCTATGTTTTGAATCATATATCACCATAAGATTATACACCGAGTGATCATATTATTCTATCTTAATTGAATGCTCAAGGGGATGATCCTCAATATTTTCTAAGAAATTATATTCTTTAGAGTTTTTTGAAATTGTGCTCTAATTACTATTTAATCAACATTATTCTACCTAAATTATGGCGGGATGTTGATGAACAATGCTACAGTATGATACCCAGTTTATCCAATTGTATTTGATTATAATAATTTTCTAAGGAATTTTAGGATTAGTGGGAGTCGAACATGATAAGGACTAAAAAATGAAACTGGTTCCAAGAGTTATAAAACATACATTTTCCTTATCATGTTTACTTCTTAATTTTATATAGGTAAGGATGATTGGATATCTTTTGTGTATTTTTTCCTAACTGGTAGTATAGGTTTATTTCTAATTGAAAGTAACTATAAACTAAAACCATCATTGATCCATTCACCCTTCTCAGTGGTGCATCAGTTATTGGTGAATTTCAATAATCATTTTTTATGTTTAAGAATCACAATTCATTTAATTTATTAATTAATTAAAAAATAGTTACCTTATGATGAAATAGGGAACTAAGACTCAAATATTCCAACTATAACGCCCTGACCCCAGTTATCCATAGTCGGTGCATTATTACATAACATTGGCATGATCACAAGAAATATCAACTCTCGAAAGGCCGATTAGTTTAGTAGCCTTGGAATAACTAGATAGATTCATAAAGTTTAAATTACATCATAAAATGAAAACTACAACAATATAGTCTCCATAGTCCACACTCTTATCCCCTCATACTATCCCTTCAGGTCATTCATAAAGTACTTCTTCACATCCAGGAAAAAATAAAACATATAAAGGGGTGAGCTCAAATGCCCAATAAGGATAACAATATAGCAGAAAATTTCATAAATAAGCATAAACATTTAAGGCAATGTATAACTAATTAAAAATCCTTTTTGAACATGAACTTAAGTATAATATGGCAGAAATAAAATGAAATAATTCCATATACTTATTCACATGGATATTCTACTAGTTGAATAATTACATGCAATATCAATAACCACTTTCATAATGATGGAATGCATAATGCCAGACTATCATAACCACGTAGTCAAGGCCTCGTGCCAAGAATACAAATAAGATTTTGTCAAGCCCTTGTGACAAGACACTAGTTTGTCTCATGAGACCTACCGATGCATCGAGGAGCTATAGCGGGCTCCACCCATCACTTATTAAGTCCAATGCATTCCCATATGAAAATATTTAAACATAACATAAACATTTGTATTAAAACTAGCATAAAAAATGTAAATAATTCATCTATAAACCATGAATGGTATAAAAATAACACATCCACAGTCAAAGATATCACAAAACCTTCAATACAATATAGAAGTTTTGTATCATAATAAATCAACTTAAAATAAGCTTAAAATCCATCAAAGGATGTTGACATAGATGAAATCAAAACTATTTGAGAGAAATATCACTTTTTTTGAATTCTTTTAAAAGTAACATATTTATAAAATAAAACATTTACTTTGAAAATTTTCTTATAATCTTTTAAGGGAAGCTTCGAAGATTTTATAACGGTGGAAAATAGCAGCACCCACCGCATAAGTTAAAAAAGACATTCTTACCTTAATTCTGTTGAAAATGTTAAAAAGGAACTTGTTTGGAAAACGATGGAAAGATTCCTTTATAAACCTCTTATAAAAATTCAAACAAGGGTATAAATGACTTTAAGACATATTATAGTAAATAGTAATTTTTTTTGAAATGCATTTTTAAGAAACAAGGATGTGGATGATAAAGAATTCCCAGTAGATTATGACATATAAACAACCTCAGATAATGAAGAGATTGTGAAATAAACCCTTACCTTGTACTTTTCCTTGGTTGGGGGTAGGTTAACCTCATGTATAATGGTGAAATAATTGTTATTAAATTATACAAGTATCACATACATTAATATGATATCATATATGATCTTTTAACAATTCTTTGTTAATAATATCTTAGTATTATCATCATTTCGGGTGTTAACTTACTCGTATATGTTTTGTTACATAAGTCATGTTTGTTATGGATAGGTTGTATATTATTCATATCTAGAATTATATAAAGTCCTTAAACATTATTTTTAATCATCAAATTATAATTATACTTGAATGGATACAATGGATAATGAATCTCATCGCATTCATGGAGACGGTAGTCCGTACGTACGCACGAGCGACAATATAATTATTTTGATATTAAAATAATATATAATTGGATGGTATATCATATATACAGAATCATTATCATGTTATATTTATTATTTATATGAATTAAACATCATTATTATACCCATCCAAATAATAATTTATTGAATAACAATTACACCACGATATGGAGACGGTAAGTTGTACGTACACACGTATGGTGACATGTCATTAAAAGGATGGATAGAATACTGAACAATGTTGTACAATATTTATAATAACATCACTATATATATAAGATACTGGAGTTATTATTTTAGAATTTTAATAACAAATAAAGAAGAAGTTGAAGAAGAAAGGAACTTGAAAGAGGGTGGTGAAAACATTACCTCTTCTTTGGGTACTTCCTTTTGAATTAATCAAAATGGATCTTTAGGTTGGATTTATGATCAAAATAAGGCCTCTATGTTGAAGTGAGGGAAGTTTATAGAGTATTTGGGTAGGGTTTGGATGAACCAAAATGCTTTGAAAGGGTGGATAATTGGTTATAAGTGGTGTCCTTTTATAAGGGGGAGGAGGGGCATCTTAGGAAAATCTTGAAATATTATTTTATAATAAATTCATATTTTGTTTATAATGGATAAAAAGTGTATTATTTAATTTTTAAGGTGGTTATAGGTCTAAAACCACTCAACAAATAGGTTTCAGACAGGTTTGGGTCACTATATTAACCTTATTTTTTAGTTTTAACTCTAAGTTAATTAGTTTAACATTTACCATGTCACTTTATATTTTTATATTATATAGTTAATAAACTTACCATATACATCCAAGCGACCCCAAGTGGTCCATTAATGATACACCTATCATGATATAAGTCTCTTGGCCTAACCTTATATTTTTAGGAATTTAATATCAATTAATAATATAATATTTGTTTTAAAAACTCTTTTATGTGAATTTTGACACTATTCAATAATTGATTTTTGTTAAAGTCTTAACAACTTTATTAATTATAAAAAAATTCATTTAAGTAATCATATAATGTCATATTAAGCAATAAAATTTATGGATTTCATCAAAAATTTCAAATTATATTAATTTTAACATATATAATACCAATTATTTGATTCTTTCATTAATATGGAAAATACTGCATCATTATTGTTTCATTAATAATATTAATTATTAAATGTCTAAAAATTACAAATAAAATAAAATTATTTATTAAATCTCTTTAGCTTTATAATGAATATTTATAGTAAAAAATCCAACATATATAACTATATGTAAAAATTGTTTTGCTAAAAGATAGATGCTTATTTCATTTTTGTATTTATTTTAACTTAATTAATATAAAGTGTCATTATTACTTACAAGTGGCTCCATGGGGTCCCAAAATCTACCAAAATATTCCCATGGTCGGAAAGGTATCAACCAATAAGGTTAGGACATATTTTAGGGTAATTTATTATTATTATAATATTATATTTTTACCCTTATTTACCAGATTTATCCTTTATCCATGGTAAATAAAATATTTACCAAAGTAATTATTCAAAATGTCTAAAAATAAAAGTTACATATTTACACTATTTAGACATCCTGATTCCAAATATGGAATCCATTTTTCCAAATTCAAAACACAGAAGTGGCAGAAATTAATTTAAAATTAATTCCTGTTGTGAAAACAAAAAGCGTGTTTTTAAGAGATAATAACTATCAAAAGATTGACATTTGTTCATGTCAGGTTTAATTGTGAAATTATGTCCAATGACCAACATTGTTTTAAATGGTAAAAATATATATTCTAAATATACTATAAAATCACTCAAATTCATAATTTATCACTACTAATAATTTTGATTTAAAAAGTGGTTTTTAATTATAATTTAGTAATTTTCACTATTTATCAATATATAAATGTTATCCGAAAAGTTCCAAAATTTTACCCTAGGATAATTTTGATATTCCAAATTCAAAAATGAAGTCAATTTTGAGAGATAAAATCAATAAAATTTCAAAAAGTGGGTATTACTATTCTTAACGGCTAGTTTGATTGTTTGTGGTGAGTGTTAGAACTCGAAGTTGCGTACAACACACGCTACTGTATTATTCAAAGAGAAGCATACCGTGGAAGCTTGGGGTGTTACATTCTACCCTCCTTCAAATAATTTCGTCCTTGAAATTTCAAAAATATTATTACATAAAAAGACTCAGGTGGTTCTTCATCATAAGTTCCTTGGGTTCCCACATTGCCTCTTCCATCTTATGGTTTCTCCATAGAACTTTTACCAGACGAGTCATCCAGTTTATCAGCACTTGTTCTCTTGTATGAAGAATCCTGATGGGCTCTTCTCAATAAGACAGATCGGGTTCCAGTTCTAATTACTCATAGGCGATTACATGCGTTGGGTCAGGCATTTATTTTCTCAATAGTGATACGTGCAACTGATCGTGAAATTTGGAGAGATTAGGCAGCATTGCCAAATGGTAAGCTACAGCCCCAATTCGTTCTAGAATATCGAAAGGACCGATGTAACTGGGACTCAATTTACCTTTCTTTCCAAAACTTATAACTCCCTTACATGTAGATACCTTCAAGAAAACATGATCTCCCACCTGAAATTCCAAATCCTTTCTTTGGTTGTCAGCATAGATTTTCTGCCTACTTTGAGCTGCTTTGATGTGGTTTTGGATTACCTTCACCTTTTCCATCGTTTCCTCCACCAGTTCTGGGCCTACAAGTTTTCTTTCGCCAACGTCATCCCAACAGGTTGGTGTGTGACATCTCTTTCCATATAACGCTTCATATGGTACCATCCGAATACTTGAATGGAAGCTATTGTTATAGGAAAATTCTACCAGAGGTAAATATTGATCCCACATATCCTGAAAGTCAAGTGAGAAAGATCTCAACATGTCTTCTAAGGTTTGAATAGTCCGTTCTAATTGTCCATCTGTTTGAGGGTGGTATGCAGTGCTCAAATGAATTTCAGTATCCAAGGCCTTCTGAATAATCTTCTAGAATCTCGTAGTAAAAGGGGGATCTCGATCCGAAACAATCGATAGGGGTACATCATGAAGTCTCATAACTTAATTAATATATAGTCTTGCTATATGTTCAAGTGGTAAATCTTCCCTTATAGCAAGAAAATGTGCTGACTTGGTAAGACGATCAACAAGAACCCATATTGCATCATTCCTTTTAGGAGTCTTTGGTAGTCCCATGACAAAGTCCATAGTGATATTATCCCATTTCCACTCAGGTATGGGAAGAGGTTGCATGACTCATCCCGGTTGTTGCCTTCTATCTTTCACTTGTTGACAAACCATACAACTTGACACAAAATCAGCAATCTCCCTCTTCATGTTGTCCCACCAAAAATGTTCCTTTAAATCTCTATACATTTTGGTGCTCCCAGGGTGTATAGAGAAATTGGAACTATGATCATCGTCTAACGATTCCCTTTTTAAATCAGGTATATCGGGAACACAAAGTCTCTTCTCGAATTTCAAAAGTTTTTCTTCATACAAAAATTCTCTCAATCTCCCATCATTCACATCTTTAATCTTCTTTTGAAATTCTTCATCATCAGTCTAAGAACTCTTAATCCTTTCTAGTAAAGATGGTTTATCAACCATTTAAAAAAGCACTGATATTTCTCCTTCCATGGTTATTCCCATGTCCATATTTACTAGATCCATGAAAATTGGATCTCTTTCAATTCTCATATTGTTCAAAACTCCATGATCTTTTCTTCTCAAAGCATCTTCCACCTTATTTGCCTTCCCCGGGTGATAGTGTATCGTAAAATCGTAATCGTTGAGTAATTCAAGGCATCTCCTTTGCCTCATGTTGAGTGCTTTTTGTGAGAAAATATACTTCAAACTCTTGTGATCAGTATAAATTTCACATTTTTCACCATAGAGGTAGTGTCTCAATATCTTCAAAGAAAAGATCACAGCTGCTAACTCAAGATCATGAGTAGGATAGTTTTTCTAATGAATTTTCAATTGTCGTGATGCATATGAAATAACCCTATCATTCTGCATAAGGACACAACCAAGTCCTTTCTTCGATGCATCACTATAAATAAAGAACCCATCATTCCCTGATGGTAGAGTCAATATAAGAGCATTGACTAATATTCTCTTCAGTTCTTCAAAAACTTATTCACACTCTTTTGTCCAAATAAATTTAACCACCTTACGTGTGAGATTTGTTAATGGGTTAGCCAATCGGGCAAAATTCTGGACGAAACTTCGATAATAACTTGCTAAACCAATAAAACTGTGTACCTCAGTTATACTCGTAGGTGCTGGCCATTCTTGGATTGCCTTGGTCTTAGAAGGATCAATAGAGATTCCATCTTTAGAGACAATATGTCCAAGAAAAGAAATCTCCTGAATCCAGAATTCACACTTGCTAAACATCCCATATAATTCATGTCTTCTCAGAGTCTTGAGGATAATGTGCAAGTTATTTTCATGATCTTCATAGCTTTTGGAGTATACCAAGATATCATCAACAAATACCACCACAAAATCATCAAGATATTCCTTAAAAACTCTATTCATCAGATCCATGAATACAGAGGGTGAATTAGTCAGCCCAAAAGGCATTACCGTAAACTCGTAATGCCCGTACCTTGTTTGAAATGCTGTCTTTGGAATGTCTTCCTTTTTCACTCACAAATAATGGTATCCAAATCGAAGGTCAATCTTTGAAAATTATTAAGCTCCATGCAGTTGGTCAAATAAATCATCAATGCGAGGTAGGGGATACTTGTTCTTTATTGTTATAGCATTGATCTCCCTGTAGTCGATACATAACCTCATAGATCTATATTTCTTTTTAACAAAAAGAACAGGGGATCCCCATGGAGAAACACTTGGGTGAATAAATCCCTTATTACTCAATTCCTCTAGTTTTTTCTTTAGTTCAACTAATTATGCAATGTCCATTCTATAAGGGGTCTTCGATATAGGCCTTGATCCAGGAATTAAATCAATGGAAAACTCAACTTCTCATTCTAGAGGATGTCTAGGTAAATCTTCCGAAAACACATCTACATATTCTTTCACAATAGGTACATCCTCTATTTGAACATTTCTTTCCTCAGCCACAATCATTTCATTCTCTTCCTCCCCAATAATTGAATTTAGTTGAGCTACTGGGGGTGGATCTAGATAAGAATTAGGTGGTGACGATTCTACTCTAAAGATAAGGTGTTCCTTATCATCATCATAAAAAATCGTAAACTCCTTCTTCTTATAATAAATCTTCGCATCATGGTCCGAAAGCCAATACATACCGAGGAATATATCAAACTCAATCATTGGTATGATGATGAGATCAGCGGATAAAGAACATTTATGTGCTCTATTGGGGACTGATTAACAAAACATTGTTGCAATGATACTTCCCTTTGGAGTTTTTACTGACAAATCCCTTGTTAAATCCAATTGGAAATATCTAATTTTCTTAGAAAACTGGGAAGATATGAAACAATGCGATGATCCAGAACCAAATAATGCATTTCCTAAACTTGAAGAAACCATTAAATTACCTGCCACCACGTCTTTCGAAGCATCTACCTCAGCAGTAGTGACAACATAAGCTTGGCCTTGATCCCTTGGCCTTTTCTGAGGTAAGTTCCCCTAACGCTTAGGAAATTCATTTGCATAATGTCCCATCTCCTTGCAATTGTATCATTGGAAATCGATAGCTTCCTTCTTCGCCCTGCAATCACGAGCATGGTGGCCTTTTTCACCACACTTGTAACAGAATCCCATTCCTTTTAAGCAAGTACTGGGGTGTTTCTTCCCACATTTACTACAGGATGGATATTAAACTTTTCCCTTATTCCCCTTATTTCCATTCCCAGATTGATCACTAGATCTCTTCTTCTCTTGCTTTGCTTTAAAGTCATAAGACTTAGAGAATTACTTTTCTGTCTTGATAGCACATGAGACAATGTATTCGTACGACGAGAAGGATTGTGAGACCAATGCTCGATGGAGAAATGGTTTTAAACCATCAAATAAATGATCAATATTACTTCTTGGGTTACGTATACAATCTCTAGCATACCTTGCTATCCTTGTAAAGTTAGCCTCATACTTTGCGACATTCTCATCCTCCTTTTGTCTCAGACTCAGAAATTGTCTTTCCATATCTGCTCGATGGTCACGAGGAAAGTATTTTTCTAAAAAAAGATATTTGAACACCCTCCATTCCATATTTGATAATTCATAATATTCCTTCATGTTTTGAATCAATGAACTCCATTAATCAGCATCTCTAGTGAGGCGGTAAAATTCCATGATAACTTTTTTCCTTTTCACTACTCCCCAAAGACTGAAATATTTTCTCTAGGGAATTTATCTATTTCACAACTACTAAGGTATTTGTACTCCCATTGAACATTGGTAGTTGTTGCCTCATGAAGTGATCTAACATTGATCCTCCAAGCTGCGTATTAGGGTGCTCCATACGGGTAAGGTTATTATTCATAACCTGAGTGAGTTGTCCCATTATGGTGGTTAGCTGATCAGCACCAGTTGCATCACCAGCTCCACGATAATTATCTTGAGAAAGAGGGAAATCCCTATATGGAGTGTGTGCATTGATATAGTTTCCATTTCTTCTACTAGGCGCCATTTCTAAACAATGGCATAAACTAGATCAGTTTATGAATCAAAATACATAATTCCAAACTTATAAAACACTTAACATAAATTGAACTATTTATGGATATAATCCAAAATCATAAAAAAAATTCTTTGAGGAAGTATATACTCATAAACCCATCACAATGATTTTAAAGAAAACAAGAGTTATCCTAAGCATATCCCTCGGGAGTGTCGTAACCAAGAGTGCAACAAGGCCCATTGTTGTGCACCAGTTCCCGTTCGAGTCTAGCTCAAAGAGGTGTTTTCAGGTTTTACCCTTAGGTAAATCTGTGCCAGAGCTGCCTCTACCTTCTCATATCCAGACATGGATGTATTGCTTGGAAAACACACAAAATCTCTACAATACCAAAATGATAGGAAGTTCTTATATACTAATCCTCAAAGTCTATATTAGGTATATGTGCTCTAATCAGAGTTTATCTAAGTCTATCTTCCAAGGTTTGTACTAAAATTTCTCTGATACCAACTGTAACGCCCCGACCCCAGTTTCCCAGAGTCGGTGCATTATTAAATAACATTGGCATGATCACAAGAAAGATCAAGTCTCGAAAGACCGATTAGTTTAGTAGCCTTGGAACAACTAGATACATTCATAAAGTTTACATTACATAATAAAATGAAAACTACAACAATATAGTATCCATATTACACACCCTTATCCCCTCATACTACCCCTGCAAGTCATTCATAAAATACTTCTTCACATCCTGGAAAAAATAAAACATAGAAAGGGGAGAGCTGAAATGACCAGTAAGGATAACTATATAGCGGAAACATTCATAAATAAGCATAAACATAAAAGGCAATGTATAAATAAAACAAAATCCTTTTAAAACTTGAACTTCATCATAATATGGAAGAAATAAAATGAAATGATGCCATATACTTATTCAAATGGATATTCTACTAGTCGAATAATCACATGTAATATCAATAACCACTTTCATAATGATGGAATGCATAATACCAGACTATCATAACCACATAGTCAAGGCCTCGTGCCAAGAATACAAATAAGATTTTGTCAAGGCCTTGTTACAAGACACTAGTTTGTCTCATGAGACCTATCGATGCATTGAGAATCTATAGCGAGCTCCACCCGTCACTTATTAAGTCCAATGCATTCCCATATGAAAATGTTTAAACATAACATAAACATTAGTATTAAAACTAGCATACAAAATGTAAATACTTCATCCATAAACCATGAATGGTATAAAAATAACACATCCACCATCAAACATATCACAAAACCTTCAATACAATATATATGTTTTGTATCATAATAAATCAACTTCAAATAAGCTTAAAATCCATCAAAGGATGTTGAAATAGATGAAATCAAAACTATTTTATAGAAATATCTCTTTTTTTGAATTCTTTTAAAAGTAACATATTTATAAAATAAGACATTTACTTTGAATTTTTTTTATAATATTGTAAGGGAAGCTTCGAAGATTTTATAACAGAAAAAAATAGCCGCACCTGCCACATAAGTTAAAAAAAGACATTCTTACCTTAATTCTGTTGAAAAGGATAAAAAGGACCTTGTTTGGAAAATGGCAGAAACACTCCTTTATAAACCACTTATAAAAAGTAAAAAAAGGGTATAAATGACTTTAACCCATATTCTAGTAAATAGTAAAAATGTTTTGAAATACATTTTTAAGAAACATGGATGTGGATGATAAAGAAGTCCCAATGGATTATTACGTATAAACAATCTCGGATAATGAATAGATTGTGAAATAAACCCTTACCTTGTACTTTTCCTTGGTTGGGGGTAGGTTAACCTCTTTTATAATGGTGAAATAATTGTTATTAAATTATACAAGAACCATATACATTAATATGATATCATATATGATCTTTTAACATTGCTTTGTTAATAATATCTTAGTATTATTGTCATTTCAGGTGTTAACTTACTCGTATATGTTTTGTTACAGAAGCCGTGTTTGTTATGGATATGTCGTATATTATTCATATCCAGAATGATATCAAGTCCTTAAACATTATTTTTAATCATCAAATGATAATTATACTTGAATGGATACGATGGAGAATGAATCTCATCGCGTTCGTGGAGACAGTAGTCCGTACGTACGCACGAGCGACAATATCATTCTTTTGATATTAAAATAATATATAATTGGATGGTATATCATATATAAAGAATAATTATCATGTTATATTTATTATTTATATGAATTAGAAATCATTATTATACCCATCCAAATAATAATTTATTGAATAACAATTACACCACGACGTGGAGACGGTAAGTCGTACGTACGCACGTATGGTGACATTCCATTCAAAGGATGGATACAATACTGAATATGGTTGTACCATATATATAATAACATCACAATATATATAATATAATGGAGTTATTATTTTATAATGGTAATAACAAATAATGAAGAAGTTGAAGAATAAAGGAAGATGAAAGAGGGTGGTGAAAACATTACCTCTTCTTCGGGTTATTCTTTTTGATTTGATCAAAAGGGCTCCTTAGGTTGGATTTTTGATTAAACTAAGGCCTCTAGGTTGAATTGGGGGAAGTTTAGAGAGTATTTGGTCAGGGGTTTGACGAACCAAAAGGCTCTAAAAGTTTGAATAATTGGTTAGAAGTGGTGTCCTTTTATATGGGGGAGGAGGGGCACCTTAGGAAAATATAGAAATATTATTTTATAATAAATTCATATTCGGTTTATAATGGCTCCAAAGTAAATTATTTAAAGATTAAGGTGGTTATAGATCGAAATCCACTCAACCAATAGGTTTTAGACAGGTTTGGGTCACTATATTAACCTTATCTTTTAGTTTTAACTCTTAGTTAATTAGTTTAACATTTTCCAAGTCACTTTGTATTTTTATATTATATAGTTAATAAACTTACTATATAAAACCAAGATACCCCCAAGTATTCCATTAATGATACAAATATTATGATATATGTCTCTTGGCCTAACCTTAGATTTTTAAGAATTTAATATCAATTAATAATATAATATCTATTTTCAAAACTCTTTTATGTGAATTTTGACACTATTCAATAATTGAATTTTGTTAAAGTCTTAAAAACTTTATTAATTCGAAACAAATTCATTTAACCAATAATATAATGTTATATTAAGCATTGAAATTCATGTATGTCATCAAAACTTTCAAATTATATTAATTTTAACATTTATAATACCAATTATTTGATTCTTTCATTAATAAGGAAAATACTGCATCATTATTGTGTCATAAATAATATTAATTATTAAATGTCTAAATTTTTTAAAAAAAATACCATTATGTAGGAAATCATTTTATCTTTCTAATGAATATTTATATTCGAAAATCCAACATATATAAACCTATGTAAATTTTTTTTTCTAAAAGATATATGCTTATGTAATTTTTGTATTTATTTTAACTTAATTAATATAAAGTGTCATTATCACTTACAAGTGGCTCCATGTGGTCCCAAAATCAACCCAAAGATGCCCATGGTCAGACATGTATCAACCAATAAGGTTAAGACACGTTTTAGGGTAATTTATTATTATTATAATATTATTTTTTACCCTTATTTACCGGATTTACCTTTTAACCATGGTAAATAAAATATTTACCGAAGTAATTATTCAAAATGTCTAAAAATAAAAGTTACCTATTTAAAAAATTTGGACATCCTGATTCCAAATATGGAATCAATTTTTCCAAATTCAAAACACAGAAGTGTCAGAAATTAATTTAAACTTAATTCCCGTTGTTAAAACAAAAAGCGTGTTTTTAAGGGATAATAACTATCAAAAGATTGACACTTGTTCATGTCCGGTTTAATTGTGAAATTATGTCCAATGACCAACATTGTATTAAATGGTAAAAATATATTAATATATAATTTAAAACCACTCAAATTCATAATTTATCACTATTAATTATTTCGATTTTAAAAGTTGTTTTTAATTAAAATTTAGTAATTTTCACTATTCATCAAAATATAAATGTTATCTGAAAAGTTCCAAAATTTTACCCTAGGATAATTTCGATATTCCAAATTCAAAAATGAAGTCAATTTTGAGAGATAAAATTTATAAAATTTCAAAAAGTGGGTATTACTATTCATAACGGCTAGTTTGATTGGTTTTGGAGTGTGTTAGAACTCGAAGTTGCGTACAACAAATGCTACTGTATTATTCAAAGAGAAGTATACCATGGAAGCTTGGGGTGTTACACCAACTCAAGAAAGGATATACTAGAAGTAAATAAATAATTTGTAGTAAGAATTATGGAAATAGAGAAAAAGACAAAAAAGGAAAAAATTCCCAAATAATGCTCCTATATTTATGAAACTCACCACAAGAAAACTGCCGTTTAGCAGCGGTTTTTTCGTGGCGGTTTTAAAAACAGCTGCTAAACGCGTTTCGGGCCGTCGTTTCGCGGTGGTTTTTAAACCGCCGCAAAAAAACCGCCGCGAAAGGCCATAATTTTATTTTAAATTTTTTTTTAAATTTTTTTCGATGATTAGTAGCGGTTTTTTAAAAAACCGCCGCGAAATAGCGGCGGTTTCGGTAAAACCGCCTTGAAATGAAAGGAAAAAATAAAAAAACATGACAAACCACGAAATCACTAAAACGACCATAACTTTTGATCCGGGCGTCCGTTAGAGCGCCACGACCAGCCAAATCGAAGCTCATGATGAGATCTAGAGGCACATATAATCAAAACCGTGAGACGGTCTAAGGTATAGAAGTTATTAGAGTTAAAATAATTTTGAAAAAAGTTCTCTAACTTCAAACGGCCATAACTTTCGCTCTAGGTGTCCGATTGGGCTCTACCACATATCAAATCGAAGCCAGCGAAGAGATCTACGCACCAGATCAACCCAAGAAAGCTTATATCATGTTTTTCAACCCCAAAACCCCTCTAAAGGCCTATGAAACCTAGTTTCTGTAAACGGTGTCCCGTCGAACTTGTCTTCAAACAGACCTAACTTTCGATCCGCGTGTCAGTTCGGACACCTCCACCTGCCAGATCATAGCTTGTTTTATGAGCTTTAGTTTGAATGGTCGCGGTGCCCACATGCACTCTTGAATCATATGTTATGGCCTTTTTAGTGGGTATTGGGTTTGTTATGTTTTTCGATGCCTCGTTTCTAGCACCTGTTTCCCGTCAGCTTTTTTTAAATGGTCATAACTTCCGATCCGCCTATCCATTCGGACTCTTTCACCTATCATGTCGAAGATCGTTTCAGGATCTTTGATTTGACATGTCTTGGATCTAAAAAGGACTCTCGGATCATAATTTATCTCCGTTAATGTGAGTCCAATGTTTTTGTCTCTTTTTGACCGTTTTGACGGGTTTTAATGGTTGCTCCATTTATTTCTTTTTATTTGGGTTTCCATGACTTGTTATCTTTATCAATGGTTTTTTGTGGGTTATTATGATGATTATGTTGAATTATTAAGGGAATTTCCAGAGTTGTCATGAGTTTTCATGCGTTCTCATTCTTTCGAATGCCTCATTCTTCATATGCTTCTCTATCCGTTTTCATGCGTTTTCATGATTTTTCATCCCTTACCACGTCTTTTCATACTTTTTCATGTGTTACCTTTATTATTTATTATTTATTTATTATTTATATTTACTTATTATTTATAATTTAATATTTATTTTTAATTATTTATTAGTACTTATAATAAAATATTATTAATAATAATAATATTTGTTACTAGTTATTTATTATTTATTATTTATTATTTTATTTATTATTTATTATTTATTATTTATTATTTATTATTTATTATTTATATTTATTATTTATATTTATTATTTATATTTATTTATTATTTATATTTATATTTATTATTTATTATTTATTATTTATTATTATTTATTATTTATATTTAATTATTAATTATTAATTATTAATTATTATTTATTATTTAAATTAATGTATTACTTATTATTTATTATTTATATTTATTATTTATAGTTATTATTTATTATTTATTATTTATTATTCATTATTTATATTTATTAATTATTTATATTTATTTATTATTAATTATTTATATTTATTTATTATTTATTATTTATATTTATTTATTATTTATTGTTTACATTTATTTATTATTTAAATTTATTTATTATTTATTATTTATTATTTATTATTTATATTTACTTATTATTTATTAATTATATATTTATATATTATTTATTATTTATATTTATTTATTATTTATTATTTTTTATTTATATTTATTGATTATTGATTATTTATTATTGATTATTGATTATTGATTATTTAATATTTATTATTTACTATTTATTATTTACTATTTATTATTTATATTTATTTATTATTTATATTTATTTATTATTTATTATTTATTATTTATATTTACTTATTATTTATTATTTACATTTATTTATTATTTATTATTTATATATATTTATTATTTATTATTTATTATTTATATTTATTTATTAATTGTTAATTATTATTTATATTTATTATTTATAATTTATGATTTATGATTTATGATTTATTATTTATTATTTATTATTTATATTTTTTTTAATTTATATTTATTTATTATTTATATTTATTTATTATTTATATTTATTTATTATTTATTATTTATATTTATTTATTATTTATTATTTATTATTTATTATTTATTATTTATTATTTATTGTTTGTTATTTATTATTTATATTTATTAATTATTAATTATTTATATTTATTAATTATGTATATTTATTGATTATTAATTATTAATTAATTATTAATTATTTATATTTATTTATTATTTATTATTTATTATTTACTATTTTTATTTAATATTTATTATTTATTATTTATTTTTTATATTTATTTATTATTTATTATTTATTATTTATTTTTTATTTTTTATTTATTATTTATAATCTATTATTTATTATTTATTTATTAATATTGAATATTGAATATTTATATTTATATTTATTTATTATTTATATTTATTTATTATTTATTATTTATTATTTATTATTTATTACTTATTATTTATTATTTATTATTTATTATTGATTATTTATATTTATTAATTATTAATTATTTATATTTATTATTTATATTTATTTATTGTTTATTATTTATTATTTACTATTTACTATTTACTATTTATTATTTATTATTTATTATTTATTATTTATTATTTATTTATTATTTATTATTTATTATTTATTATTTATTATTTATATTTATTTATTATTTATATTTATTTATTTATTTATTATTTATTATTTATTATTTGTTATCTATTATATATTATATATTATATATTATATATTATATATTATTTATTATATATTATATATTATATATTATTTATATTTATTAATTATTTATATTTATTTATTATTTATTATTTATATTTATTTATTATTTATTATTTATATTTATTTATTATTTATTATTTATTATTTATTATTTATTATTATTGAGTTTATATATATATTATTTATGTATTATTTGTTTTTTCAATTAATATATATAAGTATATTAAATTCTGTTTATTAACCACATAACGAGCTTGCTGGAGTGGTAAAGTCTTTGGAAAATATGGAAGAGGTTAGGGGTTCAAACCTCACCAAACGTAGTATTTCTTTATATTGCATGGGCATGTGCATGGGATGTGCATGCATGGATAAATAAATTAAATAAAGTAATATGAAAAAAATAAAATAAATAAGTAAGTAAATAAGTAAGTAAATAAGTAAGTAAAAATACATAAATAAATAAATAAATAAATAAATACATAAATAAAATAAATAAGTAAATAAGTAAATAAATAAGTAACTACGTAAGTAAATAAGTAACTAAGTAAATACATAAGTAAATACATAAATACATAAATAAATACATAAGTAAATACATAAATAAGTAAATACATAAGTAAATACATAAATACATAAATACATAAATAAATAAATAAATACATAAATAAATAAATAAATACATAAATAAATACATAAACAAATACATAAATAAATACATAAATAAATACATAAATAAATACATAAATAAATAAATACATAAATACATAAATAAATAAATAAATAAACATGAATAAATAATATAAGTCTCAAATACACAACCTTAATGAAAATCTAAATTGGTTTACCACACAATAATAGAGAGATGAATATAAAAAACATTGAAAAATCTCTTGAGGCCTGAGACCAAATTGATAAAAGGGGCTCATAGATCTCTAAAGGGAATCATTGATAATATATGGTTCAAGAGATACTTTGATTTTATCCAAAAAATAGATTGAAGTTAAATTTAATATTTTTAATATAGAGAATCAAGTCATTATTCTTTTAGTAAATTACCTTTTTCAAAAGATAGCTGACACTCTTAATTCACTATATTGGAGGAAGGACATTGTTCTTTGAATACCACCATTTCATGACATCTGTATTCCCATAAATAATTTCAGAGAATGTACATCAGAAAAAATTGTTTTTATTTTGTAAAACAATTCAAAATTTATAATATTTTATAATTGATAATACCATAATCAATCATAACATGAATAAATAATATAAGTCTCAAATACACAACCTTAATGAAAATCTAAATTGGTTTACCACACAATAATAAAGAGATGAATATAAAAAACAATGAAAAATCTCTTGAGGCCTGAGACCAAATTGATAAAAGGGGCTCATAGATCTCCAAAGGGAATCATTGATAATATATGGTTCAAGAGATACTTTGATTTTATCCAAAAAATAGATTGAAGTTAAATTTAATATTTTTAATACAGAGAATCAAGTCATTATTCTTTTAGTAAATTACCTTTTTCAAAAGATAGCTGACACTCTTAATTCACTATATTCGAGGAAGGACATTCTTCTTTGAATACCACCATTTGATGACATTTGTATTCCCATAAATAATTTCAGAGAATGTACATCAGAAAAAATTGTTTTCATTATGTAAAACAATTCAAAATTTATAATATTTTATAATTTATAATACCATAATCAATCATAACACACGATTTATTCTAAACTAGAAAAAATGAATACTTTATATAAATAAAACTACTCTTATGAATGGAGGAAATTAATTTTTCATGTTTGAAAATATTATTATGATTTGTTAAAAAAATATTATATATCAAGATGATACATTTACATTGGAGTATTTTACACTTCTTTACCATAGTGAAAACAATTACATATAGGAAATTTAGTAAAGTATAGTGGCTGCACTATTTTATGTAAGGACCATTTCTGTCACAAAGGAAATATGAAAGAGTCATTTCACAACAAAGGAAATATGTAAGTGTTAATTCCTAATATGAAGTCCATATGTATGGATAAATTATAAATTTTTCTAAACAATAAGTTAAATAAAAAATAGAACACCTTCCCCCATTCATAAGAAAACCACAGAACTTTCCTAGACACCATCAACAATTTATAAACAAGAAAAGAAGGGCTTAAGAAAATATGGTCCTTTAAAATACAAAACACCACCACCTATTTAGAAATATACTTTTCAAAAATAGGGGGTTATTCTTTACGAATATTCTTAACATACCCCTTCAAAAAATTCTAATATTTTTTACAAGTATATATCCTATGTAGGTATATGGGTCCATGTAGATTTATTTCTCATGAAAAATGAACCATTAATTATACCGAAATATAATTTTTTTTTTGTGTAAAGTGAATTTAAAAGTGAAAATGTTTAATCATTTTTTGATTATCTAAACTAAATAATGAATTTGGATCCATCACCTTACTATAAATATAATGAAAAAACCACCACACCATGATGATAATTATTTTTACATGATTTTTTAGTATTTCATGCAAGGAAACTGGTAGAATTTGTTATAATATAACATGAAATTAATTATATTTATTACATACTAATTCAAATATTTTAATGAAACAAAAATGTTCACATATGAAAACTAACCTTGTGTTACCTTTATATCTTGTAAGAATTGAAAAAAATAGATTTTAATCTCATAAATAATGTATGAATATCCAAATTCAAGTATGTTTGGTTTTCATTTGGAGTGGGAGATAACTCCATATGTATTACCATTTAATGTAAGTATAACATTTTATTTATTCCTTGCTTTTTCATTCCATTAATATCTATCAACTTTATAATCCAAATTTCATAGATATTCTTCTCATCATGAATTAAATAAATGTTATCTTTGAGTAAATAATATAACCAATATGGGATTTCAAGAAATATTTATCTTTTATTTTTTATATTTTTATCATAAAAAAATATTTTTGTCTTTCCAAATGATATATAATTTTTTTACCCCCTTAAAATGATAATCATATGATGAAGGATTTTGTGAGATAAAAAATTTGTGTTATCCATTGAATTTTTATTAACGTACAATTAGAGTGATCAATACACAAATACATTCTATTACCCATGTATACTATTTTTATATGATGTTGTAGTGGATAGAATAAACTCACTTCTTCTTAAATTGGTATTCCTTTATTCCCCTTAATTTTATTGTAACACCTTAACCTATATTTTATTGAACAGTTACTGAGTGGGATAATACAAGACCTCCTCCATGCCTCCCCATATGTAAGAGGATTTTAACTAACAGTGAGGGTATAAGGGAACAGTGGGGATTATTAAACCTTGAAAATAATATCCATACACCAATAAAAAAATATAATATCCCATAATATCACAAAATAAGATAAAGTAACATATTTTAGAAACAAATTTTACTGATGTCAAACATGTAAACAGACTCGGCTCCTAACGTGGAAATAAAAACTAGAGTAAAAAATTATATGTACACAAATGAATAAAAATGTTGTGGAAATCATATAGAGTCCATAATAATACATCCACCAACTATATACTCCATAACATAACTATGTTCCGTGTGTTAATCCACACTACCTAGATCCCATATCTTTCATTCTGAAAGAATATAGAGATTCCCATATAGTGTGTTTGTAATGGAAAGATATAGGACACCTCTAATGAATCCTTAACAAGATTTCACAAGTATAATAGGTGTATTCCCTGATAATTGTAAATGAGAATGAAATAAAAAATATATATACCTAGAATTTGTAAGATCACCAAGCTACCACAAACCCCTATTGTACTACTTTAGCTCCATGCCAGAAGGATTGTCATAATATATTTTGGGAGTGATAAGTAGCCAGCCACATGACCAGTGAAAATTTCTCTATATAGTTACAAGGTGTCAAGTTAGATCCTTCTATAGGGTCATTGCATCCTGACTCCACCATGGGTTGGTCCTCAAGACCATCAAACCCAATCAAGGACATAAAAAGGTCCACACATGATCGATTTAATCACTGAGAGGGGGAGAACATGAATTAGTGAAATAATTTTCTTTTATGATATATTTATTCTAAAGAAACCTAAACACCTATAATATATTTATCACATTTCTAAAAACCAAAAAAAAATCACTTCCACAGGAACACAAGTATTTAAAAGGTTCATTACTCAATAAGAGTAGTAAGTCCTTTGAATTTTTTTGGAAATATTACAATACCACAAAATCCACTAGAAAAAAAAATCTTTTTTCATGTTCATAAATAAATTAGAAAATATCCTTACACTTGTAATTCCCTATAATCAATATAATAGTGCATATTCTTCATCTAGCACAAAATATGTAAATAATATATTTTAGAAAGTTTTGAATCCTTCACCAATAATTTCATAAATGTTTCACTGTGTAGATTTAACAACACTGAATTTTGATATTCATAAAAGCTTCATATTCTTATCTATTATAAGGTAATACATTATTTGATGGAAATCGTAAAAAACAGAGTTTGATAACTCTATATGATTCCTCAATCTGATCTGTCAGTCAGGAAACATGTTTAATTTGTTTTATTGCAAAGAATCAAAACTCAACTCTTTCCTTCCCCTTTATTTCTATTTTGAATTCACCAGTTTGATTGTTCAATCCGATTTGATGAATCCCAACCATCGTATCTATAGAAAATTCTTCTATTTGGAAGCATTTATATGATAATTTTGTCTACAAAACTTTTTTTAGAAAAAAATGTATGGTAAACATCTCAAAACCACATCTCTATCGCTCTACCTTCTTTCACATGAATAGTTTTAGCATATGTTTTAATTGCATCAGTTTATATAGTTTAGTTGGAAATATAATTGGATGGAACTCCAAAAAAATACCATTCAATGAAATTCATAATTCCAATTATATGGAAATTGAGACTTCATTTGACCACTTATCAATTCCTATTAACTCTTCTAGTGTCTTTTCTAATCTTTATGTATTCTCCACACATGAATGGGAAAATTTCAACTACATAGTATAGAAATAGAATTTCAGAAATATCCAATTCTAAAAAAAACATTTCATCTCTCTTTATCCAATTAAAAATAAGTAAAACAAAAATCTTCCAACTCCAATTCTCTAAACCAACTAAAACTATATTGAAAATACATCATCAAAAGATCTAAATACATAATGCCTTATAACAATAGTCTGATATAAACATTAATATGTCTAAACCTATCATCCAAGTTCATTATTTTTTCAACAACTCCTAATACTAATAAAAAATGACTAAGGAAACACATCCTATGATGACATATCTGTGCTGAACAGATAATTTGATCAATAATTATCTGTATATTGTCAGATTGATTGGTATCTAAATCTCTCATGATGAATATGTGTTAGAAGTTCACAATATTTACTTATTCTAATAACTCTTATGATAGATACATGTCATCAACTTTTCATATGATTTGGGGAAGTCTAATGTTCTTCCTCTGATGGATCTTTACATCTGATGACTTATTGGTGGAAAAAACTCATATGATAGATCAATGGCTATAACATGTCCAATGGGTCAAGATATTCTTCTTTACCCAGTGATCTGTATCAATAATGAATGATTAATTTTTACAAAATGACAATATATGGTTCATTCCATGGATTGATTCATTTGATAAATTGGTTTTATTGATGGATAATCCTATATAATGGATTAGATGGTCATAAATTTTTCCAATCATCATACTTCATTGAGTTGTTAATTCATGTTTTTTAAAAAAAGACTCCATTTGATAAACTACATCTAGAAAACTACTTCCTAGTCTGTCTGATAGAGTCTATTCAGAATCAAAATATCCAATTATTCTATTTTTCAACCTCTAACTAGTATCATGAGACACTTCAATGATTTAGTAACATTAAACCATCATCAAACCATGGTCATATTTATAGATGAAATTTTATCTGAACTTCTTCATCTAAAAAATCAAATTTCCTTTTATAAAAACAAGTATCATTATATTTTCCTGGATTTTTATAACATTGATATTAGCATATAATTGTATGATTTTAGTATGTTGAACTTATCTTATCACATTATGAATCTGGTACTTCTTCCTGGTTTATTCTAAAAGCTCCATTCTGGAAAGATAAGTCTAGTAACAAGAATCCCAAAAAATAACATACCGAATAAAAAACATCAATTGATGAAATTTCTCAAGGAATATATTTTCTATCATATGTTTCTGATAATAATTTTTTTGGTCACCAAAAAATAAAATTCCAGTTGACCTTTCAAAAATAAAACAAAAAAAATTATGAAAAATGAATGCATCCATTGATCCAAAAAACATCTTCTCCCAACTTGGTCCCAATAATCTCCCCTTTGTATTTTTTTATAACAACATTTATAAATCAATGAAATTTCATAACACAATCTATAAATCACTAATCAATATTTATAATCCTACACGAGTGAAATAAATATAGGAAATAAGAACCATTGAATATCAAGACCATGTTATACATAATAAGTTACTTATAAACAACATCTTGAACATAACAAACCATCTTCTCTTCACAAATTGTCAACTTAAATCTCTTCACAACTTGTAATAATTCCTTTTACTATAAGAAAAATGTTATTTCCTATAATAACTTCATAAAACTGTTATAAAAATTCACACATTCACATGTTGAGATCAGAACTTATCCATTTTAACAACTCCCCCTAAATACATGGATTCCTTAAAAGGCTTAGTAAATACCAATTGATATATTTATGAAACTTCTTTTTCACCTCATTAACAACACTTTCTAAAGGAAATATGAGAGAGGATAAAAAACAAATACATCAACCATGGATATAAAGAGGTTGTAAACCCTTGTTTAACCTCAATTTGTAAAAAGTTTCCTTTGGTAAAAGTTTTTTGAAAATACCAGCAATGGATTCCATTATAGATCATATTCAAACATTTTATTATTCTTATTAACATGATCTTTGATGAAATGACATTTTATATTAATATTATTTGAACCTGAAAATTTCAATAGATCTATAGTGAGATTTATATCACATATATTATCACAACCCAAGAGAATAGGTAACTTTCATTTAACTAAAAAATCATCTAACTGAGTCTTCATCCAAAATAGTTTTGTTTCTCCTTGAGTGGAGGAAACATATTTAGCTTCATCCATGCTAATAGTTATAGAATTATTATTCTTATTATTAAAACTCACACAATGTTCCCCTATATTGAATACTCCACCAGATGGAGATCTTCTATCCTCCACACTATCTTCCCAATCATCATATATATAACTAAACAAATAAATTATTCCTTAGCAATAATATTTGAAACAAAAATTATTTATTCCTATGATATATATAATAATTCATTTTCCTTCAAATAGATGAGATTATTTTGAATATATTTTTAATATTTCACATAATGTAACAAAATATACAATATTCTCTCTTTAATCAATCAGATATAACAAAATTCATATCATATTTATGAATTCTTTAAAATCCACTTCGTTTCCATCTCCATATTTAGACAACCAGGTTCCCATCGAAATCAGTGTGGAAACTGGTTTTGAATTCCCTATAAAGATCATTCGAATATGTTATTTATAATACTTATCTTGAGATATTACAATATACTACATATTTTGTGGGATTTTTAAGCCAATAAAATATTTCAATTCACCAAGAATGGAAATTTGAAATAAATTCATCATCCATTCAGAATTATTTTCATAATCTATTTCATAATTTCTACTAAATATATTATCAACAAAATAAACAACTATAATGAGAGATATATCTTAATTTTCTTTCATATATATAATTTTCTCAACTATTCATTTTTTAAAGATCAACTTCCTTAAGAAAAGATCCAATTTGGAATACCAGGATCTCAGAGATTGATTTAACCCATAAAAATCTTTCTTAAACCTACACACATAACATTCATCCATACCAATTACAATTCCACAAAATTGTAAAATATAAATTTCTTCATCAGGTTATCCATTGATAGCATCTGATTCCACATCCATGTAAAAAAATTTATAACCTCATTATGCAGAAATAGAAAGAAATATTTAAATTGTTTCTAAACATGATATTAGATAAAATTATCATCAAAATCAATGAATTCAATTTGTGGGTAACCATTTAAAACTAATCGTGATTTTTTGTTATAACATCACTGACTACATTTAACATTTTCAAGAACACCCAAATTGTACCAATAAAATTTTTATTATTTGGTTTGGGTACAAGTTCCTGAGTATCAATCAACTCAATCTGGTACAATTCTTCATTAATATCATTAATCCACTCTTGATTATTGAAAATTACATTAACATATTTTTACTGAACATTAGAATATAAAGAAGTATGTGTCAAAATCATTTATTTTCTTTCTTGTTTTATTTTTTTTGTTTATCATCAATGAAGTTTTGTACATGTAAATACTTTTATGTGTTTCAAGTATGGAGTTTTATTTCTGGACATTTATTAAGGGGTAATATTAGAACTTGGTATATAGAAACCCTGATTCATAATGTAAACTATATAAATCATCGCATGCCACCATAAATATTGAGAAATACCATGTTTTATTAATATAGTACATCACATTTACAATAATTTTTTTTCTTCAGAAACACTATTTTTATATGGTGTGTAAGGTGCAATAAACTCAAGATGAATACCATGTTTTTCTATAATACTTACAAATTATTCATTTTTATATTCACCACTATTATTAGTATACAAATTCTTCATAGAATATCCACATTCCCTTTATTCTCTCCTCCTGAAACTCTTAAACATTTATAGATCTTCTGAATTATATTTGAAAAACATAATATATGTAATGTGAGTAAGATAATCAATGAAAGACATTAAGTGATTATCATAAAATTATTATTTCCGTCTCATTGGATAAAAAATATCAAATTTAATAATCTATAAGAGATAATGAGAACAAATTTAAACTTTCTTATGCACTCAGTTTATAAATTTTTAATTATGAAAAATGGAACTACAATAATCTCTTCTTAATTTGCTATCTAAAATATCATGAAAACAATCTTAAATTGTTAACCCTCTCATATTCTCCATAAATAGATGTCCCCACCTTTTATTCTATATTTTTTTCTTCTATCATTCTTAGGAAACATGAATTTTGAACTTTCAGAAATTAAAACAAGTTCTCATATTCTATGTTGTCCTCTTGAAAGAAATTTTCCTTTTACAAATCTACTAAAAAAACAATGTTTTTGAAAAAACATTTTTACCTTCATTAAAAAAATTTGAAACACATATAATGTTATTTCAACCGATAAACAAACAAGGCCTTTTTGGATTTTGTTTTTTCTTCCCTAATAATAGAATATCCAACACCTTTGATTCTAAGAAATTTATCTTTTAATCATTTCACCATTCCTTATTTAAAGTCAATCACATTATTAAAAATATTCTAATAACCTATCATATATGAATAGAACCAACTATCTAGAATGCATGGTTGTTCTTCTTTTGTATTACCAAGAGTTGTTTCTATAACGATTGATTTTTTCTTTCCCCTTATCTTCCCTCACATTTGGATTTTGAGAATTTTTATAAAGATTTTTTTGTTTTGGTAACAAAAAAAAAGATATAATTTTGAAATATGTCCATGATATTCACATATTTAACAAATAATTTACAATTGTTGGAATCTCTATTCAACTTTCAAAAAAAATTTCTCCAAATTGATTTTTTGAGTGGGTTGACTACCCCTTCAAGATTACTTCCAGTAGTTAATGGGATTATTTTTTTGTTGTAGATTTAAAAAAAGATTTATTTTATGGAATAATCCAAAAAAATACAAGTAGTACCCATAAAAATTCTTTCTTCTATGACTTTTATACTTCCTAGAGTTATAAACATGTTTTTTTAAACTTTCATACTTTATATGTTAGAAATTGTTTGAGTCCCAGAAGTTCTGCTATCTTTCAAAACCTTCTTCTTCAACATTGATATTTTCTTATCTTCAATAGAATCACCAATAGTATAAACATTTGATATTGAAATTTAATTTTTTTAAACTTATAAATTTTCATCTTTGTTGGTTTTGGTTGAATACATGATTTTATCATATTTCTTCTTCTTTTAAACATTTTTATTTTTATTTTTAACCATTGGAGATAATTTTTTTGAACATTCTCATGTCCAAAAATCTAAGTAAATTTTTCAATTTGAGATATATACATTCTAAAAAATGTTACACTATGATCAACTTTGGAGAAAATTTCTTCAAAAAAGTTATAGTTCATCCTTTTTCAGTTTTATCTTTACTTAAAGCTATTGATTATAATTCTTTTATTTTTTAAGATATTTCATCTAATAATCAATCTATCCCAACAAAATTGATTTATCATCAAGAAAAGTTTCCTAACTATTTTCTATAGAACATTCATTTTTTAACTTCTTGAATTCTCTTCCAATTATTAAAATATTTCAAATTAATTATTTCAAATTTATATTTACAGAATATTCTAATAGAGTCTCTTATTCCAAAAAAATTATTTTTTAACCAACAAGATCTTTATCATTTACTTTTTTGATAAATGTGTATTCTATAGAAACCTCAATGAATTTTTCATTCTCAACTTCATTGTAATCATCTTTGTCATCCTTAAACAAATAAATTTCTCTATTTCAATTTGGGGAATTTTTTTTCTTATTTCTTGTTATAGGATTTTGTTTTTTATCATGCTTTTTTAAAGGGTCATCCAACTTTCTATCATCATTACCACATTCATCATTATCATTTCAACAAGAAAAATTTGTATTAAACATCCCATTATCTCCATAAACAATGTATCTTTGTTTTCACTTCCCTTTGTACATTCAAGTGCGTCTTTTCACATTCTTAGAAAACAAGGACAAGAAGTCATCTAAATTGTTACTATCTTCATTTTTAGTGTCAATGTCACAGTCTTCCTTGTCATTTAAAATTCGATTATATATTTTTTGTAGATTTAAAGGAGATTAATCTATCATTTTTTTTGTTTCTAGTAAGATTACATCTTTTCAATTCATATATAATGAGAGTTCTATATAAGTCACCCAAATATAGAATTTAAGAATATCAATCTTCCAAAGATGAATCTTTGGTATCAAAATTTTCAGAATGAATTTGAATGATCTTTTTAGAAATAGTTAAATCTCACAACATATCACCAAGTCATATTATGGTTCTTACAATATTAATCAACCATTTAATGAAATTAGTAAATGATTCATACTCACCCATTTTTATATCTTCATACATTAGCCTCATATTTTCCAATTTTTATTTCTTCACCTTTGTGTTTCCATCATAGATATTTTTCATCCTTTCATAAGTACCCTTGTAAATTTCAACTCCATTATCTCTATGAAAATCACTTTCTCATAGTGAATAACATAAATCATTTTTATCCCTTCCATAATTCTCTAAATTTTTCTTCACAACAACTGTATAGGAACATTCTTAGCCTATAGAGGAAATACATTGGCAGAAACTTCAAAAACATCATAACCAAGTGACATAAGTTATGGAAACATTATATCATTCCAGATATGATTTTTATTTCCATTGAAATCTAGAATCCCATTAATATTCACAAAATTCAAACAATCTATTATTACTTTTTTCAAACATCAGTAAAAATTAAATAAAAGGGTCATCCCTCTAATACCAATTAAAATGGCCTATATATGATTAATTTATTCACTAAGAGGGTGAGAGGAGAATTAGTGATATCTTTTTCTTTTATGTTATCTATATTCTGAAACAACATTCACTTCCTATTAAATATTTATCACTTTACAGAAAACCAAACAATAAAAGATCCATAGGAACAAAAGTATTTACAAGGATAACTACATAATAAGAGTATCTAGTATTTGGTATGATTTGTAAATAATCTAATATACCACAATAAATAGGAAAATAAATCTTTTTATATGGATACAAAAAGTAGGAAATACCCTTACACTTGTGAAGAATTATGATTAATATAATAGTGCATGTGATTTTTCTATTATGAAAGATGTAAATAATATGTTTTAATAATTTTATAGACCTTCACCAGTAGGTTTAGAACATTGTCGCTATATAGATTCCAAAACGTTTATTTTTACATTCTTTTAAAAAATTATTTTCCTTCATACCTAGAAGCAGTTAGGAGCTTAATCTATGGACTTCCTACCAGACATAGTACAATCACTCTGTCTAATTCTTATTTCTAATTTTTCAAATTGAAAACAAGTTAACTTGGTTTTCCTATATATAATCAAAACTCAACTATTTTATTCTTATTTTTTTTTACAATCCTTCAGTTTGATTATATAGACTGATTTGATGAATCCTAGACATCAATTCTGTAAACACTATATTTATAAAAAATATTTCCACTAGAAATTCTATTTAGAAACCTTGATGTAGAAAAACTATCTAATAACAAGTTTGAAACCTAAGCTCCAGTGCTCTTCCTTCTTGTATGTGAAAAGTTTCAGAGTATGTTGTAATTTTATAGCATTATATAGGTTCCCTAAAAAGAGAAATCAAATGTTAAAGAATTTTTTTTCCAGTTCAATGAAATTCACAATTAGAATTATTGATAAATTCAAACTTTATTTGACCACTTCACAATTCTTCTCAACTCTTATAGATTTTTCTAAAATCATAATGAATTATACTAAACTTCTCAATTATCAACATAAATTAAATGATAGCATTACATGTGCTATTTATAGAAATAAAAAGTAAAAATCATCTCATTTTGAAACACCATTTATCATTATTGTTCTCTTTTCCTAATTAAAAAAAGATAAGACAAAAATATTCCAAATATAATTCGTCAAACTGACTAAAAATATTTTGATAAATCATCATTAAAACTTCTATAGACTAAAGAAACCTACAAGAAAAGTCCATTATAAACTTCAATATTACCCACTATTTCATCCACATTCTTAATTTTCTCAAAATATCCTAAATCTGATGAAACTATGACTAATGAAACTCAGTATCTGAAGATATATTGTTGTCAAACTAATCTTCTGATGAATAAGTATGTCATGACCCAACCCAATGGTATCTGAGAAATGACTACACCATGCCCACCAACAATAGGCTAGGAGATAGAGACTAGTGCTGGGTAGGAACATCACACAAATGGGAGACCTTATCCTATGATACATGTACACATGCACCCACATTTTTCTCCTTGAGAAAATATAGAG